>JANUYF010000001.1:432126231-432726231 GCA_026167975.1 Phrynosoma blainvillii | reverse complement strand
TTGGGGATGATGACTAAAATATTGAAATAATATATGCTATAAAAAAGATTAAAAATAAAGGATCAAAAGAAGTAGAAACTAATGACAGCTGCAACACAAAAAATGAAGGTATTAATCAATCTTTCATAAAACAAAATTAGTATTCAGTAAGTCTTCCCCACTCCCTTTTTGTCCTCAGTTTTTTTCGGTAAATTAGTGCTTTATGTGTCTGCTTGAAACCACTGAGGAAAGTAAGCTCAGAATACATAATAACTTTCTTTGTTTTAATGTTGGTGATTGCTTCTGTTTTCAGCTTTAACCTTGGCCTGCTTCTCATTAACTGGCTGAAACTAAGGAGCTTAGCGTACCATAGTGGTATGGTGACTAAGGCCCAAAACAGATGAGCCAAAGGAAGTGGGGGTCTGGCGTTCAGATTATGCATGCCCCCAAAGTGGCCAGAAGCTGCTCCAAGGCTGTCAAAGGCACCGGAAAAAGGAGCAGCATAAAGCTGCTCCTGCTGGCAGCTGACTTTGGGACTGCAGTAGCAACATGCTTTGAGAGCAAACCATGAGGTTGCTGTGGTCTGGGCCAATTGTGACCCGATCATGGCTGGAGCACCCAGAAACCGCTCCTTGCCACCCATTTGCTTTGGGCCATAGTGACACAGCAACACCTCCAGCGATCATGCCCTACCACATGTCATTGGTGCCCTGGCATCATCCTATAGTAGCGCCATTGCAAATGTGCATTTTTGCACACTAGAAATAATCTATTAATGACAACCTTTTGAGCCACCAAACAGTAGCTTTTTTGAGAACTGCATTACTTGGTGGGATGTGGGCAGGCAGGGGGTGTGGCCAGCTAGTTCTTCTCTCAAAATTCTCTAGGAGATTTGTGCAATGAATCCACAGACTGCTTCCAGTGCTTGGTCTGAGAAGATAATGTGCAACTTCATCACCCTACTGGGTTGGCACTACAATGTAAAGATGCTATGATGCCATGATGGCAGTGAAACAGCTAAAATGCCAAAGTACCCCCACGACATGAGTTCAAATGTGAAGTTCAAAGCATTTTATCTATACGAGATGGAAAAATGTTATGGATGGCATGAACATGCTTTTTTCCTGTTCAACCTCTCGTGAGGTGTTGTCCAACATCAGGTGTTAACATGACATCTTTCCACCATGATGCCACAGAAGCAAAAAAGCAAGACAAAATAAGGACAAATGATGAAGCTTGGGGGGGGGGGGGGGGAAGAGGCTATGATGTGGGTACTGTAGAAGATAAATTTGTGTGTGTGGAATGTGCTAATGGTGAGATTACTGCAGAAAAGCGGCAAGGTGCAGTACAATTCAGTATCCCTACCATGAATGGTTGGAGCGGATTAACACGGTATAAAGAAGAAGTGCAATAAGGCCCTAAGAGGTGTTAGGTTTCTCAGAGATCAACAGCTGTACAGTGGGCCCTTAGTATCTGTGGGGGTTGGTTCTAGGACCCCCCCATGGTTACCAAAATCCATGGATGCTCAAATCCCATTTTATATAATGGCATAGTAAAATGGCATCCCTCATATAATATATTGAACAGCAAAATAATAATAATAATAATAATAATAATAATAATAATAACAACAACAACAACAACAACAACAACAACAAAAGCCTGAATATTTTCAAGCCATGTTTGGTTGAGGCAGAATTGGTGGGTACAGAAGGCCGACTAGAGTTTCATTTGCAACAATTTTTTAAAAAAAATTAAAATAAATTTGAATGAATACATTTATAATTGTTGTCTTGAATAAATTGTACTTTAAATTAAATATACATAAACATAATAATATGATCATAACCCAAGTGATACATAATGGCCGAAATCCTGCAGCACACACATATGCATAATGTCATAACTATGTTCCATCTCCCAATCTGTACTCCCAAACCCAACTTAAAATCCAGCCAGCCACACTGAGGGATGGAGTTCTGCAGTGTTGGTGAGTGGGGCACTAAAGGATGAGGCATTCAGCCCTTTTCCATCAGGAAGCAGTGGTTCACTGATCAGAAGCAAGGACCTCTATAGAGTCTTGTCACAATTCACCAGCTCAGCACGATTCACTGGTAGTACCAGGCTGTGTGCATCATCTGTCAGTTTGACTCACCAGTGCCACAGAACCCCATCCATCAGTGCAGCTGGCTGGATTTTAAGGTGGGTTTTAGGGGCATTTACAATTGTGGCAATAGTACTATGATTGTAAAAGTGAATAGGAAACAGTTATAAAGCCTAGCTTATGACAACGTAACTGTGCAATAGGATACCTGAGCATGATTTTATCTTCCCAATGTAACAAGGAGATTTTAAACTTGTAAAAAGTTTAAACCAACCCATTTTCTTTTCTATACATAAGAAGAATAAATATTCAACTACTTCTGTTCTAAAAGAACTTTTTTCTCATGACATTAAAATTTCTGAGAAAACAACATCTCTATTTTCCTTGCTTCCCAGTCAAATGTGAAAAGAATGAACCCCAAAATTATTAAAGTGTATTAAGGACAGGTTTTCCCTACTGCATCTGGGAATCCAAACATTAATGAGCAGAAATGCCTCAGGTCTTACCGTGAAGTGTCAGCCATTTTGTAAACTACTCCATTTGGTGCAGTGGCACTTGGCATTCCAGTGGACATAAAATAAAGTTCCCCTTTAAGAAGTAAACCAGAAAGAAATACAAGAATCATTTGCATGCATCTCTGCTGTTACACAGGAGAAAGAATTTGGCATCACAAAACAGCACAAGAAGTCTGCCAGAAGCAAACTCCAAAAGTAAAGCACAAGGATTTCTGATACATTAAACAGACATATCATCCAATTAAGAAATCAAAATACAGAATTATGCACTACATATTTCCAAGGTTACTTGGAAACCAGACCCGAATGAGACACTTCAAATAAGTTCCTTGAAATAAGAGCCACCAAAATACTGGGAAATCATTTCAAAGGCAGAACAAAATAAATAGAAGGTGCCAAAGTCCATATTAGTGCAATACCTTCCTTAGGGACACAACAGTAACAACAACAACCTTCCTTAAGCCAACCCAAAGGGCACAAACATATGTGTGAGCTTTCTAGGTTTTCACAACTCTTTCTCAAACAAGAGGTTAATAAGGAGAAGGTGGAAGGGAGAGAGGAGAGATTGACTTAACAATTGTCATGGAGTATACATGAGGCCCTGGAGATGAGGGAAGGAGATCCCAAATATATTCAGTTTCCAGACAGCCATCTTGAGTGGGTAAGTTTTTAAATTCTTTTTAAAAACACCTGGGGGGAGTGTGACTGTGACTCAGCGGGTGGGGCTTTGTTGAGTGGCATTTGCAAGTCAATAGGGGGTGGGCTAGGCAGTTAGCTCTATACAACTGCTGCCAGAGCCGCGCGCCGCAATTTTATAACCAGCAGACTTAAATACTGTTAGCAAGGGATTTTCTTTGAGGAGGAAAGTCGTAGTCCACTTTCAGGTACTAATTAAGACTTAGTATGGACACTGAAGGAACTGCTGCTGTCACCTGCAATACCTGTGGGATGTTTGTATTCTTACCTACAGATGTGGGAAACTACACATGCTCCAAGTGCAAGTTGGTAGCCCTCTTGGAGGACAAAGTACAGCAGCTGGAGGCGTGGGTAGCTACACTTCAACATATTAGGGAGCAAGAGGCTTTCCTTGACAGAACAGAACAAACGGTCTTGGACGGGGAACACACAGAGGAAGTCGCTGGAGAAGAGAAGGTCACATCACACACACAGGAGGTACAAAGCTGGAGGAAGGTCACACACAGAAGTAAGGAGACCAGGGATCGTACTGGGAGCTTGCGGCTACAGAATCGATTTCAAGCTCTTACTCTTAGCAAGGAGGACGCAGAAGAGCAGCATGGACAGATTTCAGAGACAGAGCAGGGGACCCTGGCAGTTCCACCACAGGGAACAGGGAACAGTCACTGCTAAGCCTCGGAGGAGGCGTGTGGTCGTGGTGGGGGACTCCTTGCTGAGGGGGACAGAAGCAGTGATTTGTGGGCCTGACAAGATGTCTCAAGAGGTGTGTTGTCTTCCTGGGGCAAAGATCAGAGATGTGACAGAGAGGCTGACAAGACTGTTAGGCCTACCGACCAATACCCCTTCCTTTTGGTCCACGTGGGAACGAACGACACAGCAAGACACAGCCTTCAGAACATCAAAAGGGATTACGAGGCTCTAGGAAAGAAGCTGAAAGAAATGGAGGCACAGATTGTCATCTCGTCTCTTCTGCCAGTTCAAGGGCATGGTCCAGGAAGAGAGAGAAAGATAGCAGATGTCAACAATTGGCTCCGCAGATGGTGTCGTCGAGAACGATTTGGATTCTTGGATCATGGGCTGCGGTTCCATGAGGGCGGACTCCTGGCAAGGGATGGGCTGCATCTCACGCCAGTTGGAAGAAACGTTTTTGCCAACGGTCTGAAGAATTTGATCAGGAGGGCTTTAAACTGAACTGTGTGGGGAAGGGAGACAACGTCCTGGAAGACAAAAGGACTGGAGAAAATAGTCAAACTTTCATAGAGGAAACAAGGCAAACAGTACAGGGACCCAACAGTGGGAGACAAAAAATGTGCACAGGCAGCAAGTAAAGGGGACACATGGTCTTAGATGTCTCTACACTAATGAACAGAGCATGGGAAATAAGCAAGATGAACTTGAACTCCTAGCGCAACAAAGCAAATATGATATAATAGGCATCACTGAAACCTGGTGGGATGAGTCTCATGACTGGAATGTAGAAATAAAGGGGTATAAGCTTTTCAAGAGAAACAGGACAAACAGGAAAGGAGGAGGAATAGCATTATATGTCAGGGATATTTACACCAGTGAAGAAATCCAGGACATCAATCCTGGAAGCCAAGTAGAGAGCATCTGGATAAAAATTAAAGGGGAAGGAAACAACAGGGATGTTAGTGTGGGAGTCTACTACAGACCCCCAACTCAAGCAGAAGAATTGGATGAAGCCTTTCTAGAACAGATGACCACACACTCAGAAAGGAGAAATATAGTAGTGATGGGTGACTTCAACTATCCGGATATTTGCTGGAAGTCAAACTCGGCAAAATCCTCAAGGTCTAGCAAATTCCTCACTTGCCTCGAAGACAATTTCATTGTTCAAAAGGTGGAAGAGGCAACGAGGGAGTCAGTTATTTTGGATCTGATCCTAACTAACAGGGAAGACCTAGTTAATGGGGTGCAAGTGGTTGGATCCTTAGGCGGGAGTGATCATGTCCTCCTGGAGTTTATTATACAGTGGAAAGGAGAAGCCAGGCATAGTCAGACACACATTCTAGACTTTAGGAAAGCTGATTTTACTAAACTTAGAGAAATACTGAGGGTGATCCCATGGACAGGAATACTAAAAGAGAAGGGAGTTCAAGATGGATGGGAGTTTCTCAAAAGGGAGATACTGAAGGCACAATTTCAAACCATGCCAATGAGGAGGAAGAATGGGAGGTGTCTCAAGAAACCAGGATGGATGACTAAGGAACTTGCAACTGAACTATGTTTTAAACGGAACATGTATAAGAAATGGAAAAATGGGGAAATCACCAAAGAGGAATTCAAACAAATAGCTAGCACATGTAGGGGTAAAGTCAGAAAAGCTAAAGCGCAGAATGAAATCAGGCTTGCTAGAGAGGTTAAGAACAATAAAAAGGGCTTTTGGGGGTATGTCAGCAGCAAAAGGAAAAAGAAGGAAATGGTAGGGCCACTGTGTGGAGAAGATGGCAAAAAGTTAACAGGGGACAGAGAAAAGGCAGAATTACTCAACACCTTCTTTGCTTCAGTCTTCTCAGAAAAGGCAAAGGGTGCTCAACTTGAGGATAATGGAGCAGAGGACAGAATAGGAGAATTTCAGCACAGAATAAGTAAAGAGATAGTACAGAAACATCTGGTTAATCTAAATGAATATAAGTCTCCAGGACCAGATGAATTACATCCAAGGGTATTAAAAGAACTGGCAAATGTAATATCGGAACCATTGGCAATAATCTTTGAGAATTCCTGGAAAACAGGAGAGGTCCCAGCGGACTGGAGGAGGGCAAATGTTGTCCCCATCTTCAAAAAGGGGGAAAAAGAGGATCCCAACAATTATCGTCCAGTTAGTATGACATCAATACCCGGAAAGATTCTGGAGCAGATCATTAAACAGAGAGTCTGTGAACATCTGGAAGATAATTTCATAATCACAAAAAGTCAACATGGGTTTCAGAGAAACAGGTCATGCCAGACAAATCTGATCTCTTTTTTTGATAAAATTACCAGCTTGGTAGATGAAGGGAATGCTGTGGATATAGTATATCTTGATTTCAGTAAGGCCTTTGACAAGGTTCCCCATGACATTCTTGCAAGCAAGTTGGTAAAATGTGGGCTAGACAAAGTAACTGTTACATGGATTTGTAATTGGTTGACTGGTCGAACGCAAAGGGTGCTCAACAATGGCTCCTTTTCAACTTGGAAAGAAGTGACCAGTGGGGTGCCACAGGGATCTGTCCTGGGCCCAGTGCTATTCAATATCTTTACTAATGACTTGGATGACGGTATTGGGGGCATAGTTATCAAATTTGCAGACGACACCAAATTAGGAGGAGTAGCTAATACCCCAGAGGACAGGATCAAAATTCAAAATGACTTGAACAGACTAGAAAGTTGGGCCAAAGCTAACAAAATGAAATTCAACACGGAGAAATGTAAGGTACTGCACTTAGGGCGGAAAAACGAAAAGTACAGATATACAATGGGGGACACCTGGCTGAATGAGACTACATGTGAAAGGGATCTAGGAATCCAGGTGGACCACAAGTTGAACATGAGTCAACAGTGTGATGCAGCAGCTAAAAAGGCCAATGCAATTTTAGGCTGCATCAGTAGAAGTATAGTGTCTAGATCAAGAGAAGTAATAGTGCCACTCTATTCTGCTTTGGTCCGGCCTCACCTGGAATACTGTGTCCAGTTCTGGGCACCACAATTCAAAAAGGATGTGGAGAAACTGGAGCGTGTCCAAAGGAGGGCAACTAAAATGGTGAAGGGTCTGGAAACCAAGCCCTATGAGGAACGACTTAGGGAGCTGGGGATGTTTAGCCTGAAGAAGAGAAGGCTGAGAGGTGATATGATAGCCATGTTTAAATATTTGAAGGGATGTCATATTGAGGAGGGAACAAGCTTGTTTTCTGCTGCTCCAGAGACTAGGACCCGAAACAATGGATGCAAGCTGCAAGAAAAGAGATTCCACCTCAACATTAGGAGGAACTTCCTGACAGTGAGGGCAGTTTGACAGTGGAACACACTCCCTCCGAGAGTAGTGGAGTCTCCTTCCTTGGAGGTCTTTAAGCAGAGGCTGGATGGCCATCTGTCAGGGATGCTTTGATTGGGAGTTCCTGCATGGCAGGGGTTGGCCTGGATGGCCCTTGTGGTCTCTTCCAACTCTATGATTCTATGAGGCTTTATCAGTTTCTCCTGGAATAAATCCTAGAAAGTTTGGTTGCATGAAAAGCAGAAATGTTTTGTTCAGCTTTTCTTTTCTTAAATAAGAAATCCAGCTATAAACTCAGAAATGTGTCCATCTTTGGATGATGTACACTGGTCTCCTGTATTGCTGGAAACACAGCAGGACAGTCTTTTATCAGGTGTGTGGCCCTCCAGTTGTGGGCATGAACTTCCATTAACCCTAACCAACATAGCCATCAGTGAACCATACTGATAGCTGTAACCCAACAATATTGGGGTGGGGGGTGGCATACATTGCCTGTCCCTGGATTACGGGTTTGAGTAGGCCAATGCTCTTTTCTACACCACCTTCCATTTTTCTCTTGTACCAACAGGCATCTCAGTACCTATACAAACTGAACATTTGCAGGTATTAGCTAGACTGTGTTTCTAAAACAATCATAACAACACCTTCTTAATTTACAAATTTACATTCTTTTGTGTCTCTATGGAGTTCTCTGGCTATACAGAAGCCACTAACTTATGTTATGGAAGGCCCATTTCACTTCCAAACTAATATAGTCATTCAATTGCTTGTTTTGCTATTACAAGAATAATGATAATATACTTCACCTACCTTATGAATACAAACTTTGCAACTTGAGATTTTAATTCTTAAATAAAACCCTTATTTCAATGCTATTCCACTTTTAAAACAAAAACTAAGCAAAACTATCCACTCAGTTCTTTCCATCTATTCAGTCAGACTGCAAAGCAAACATCATCCACCTAAATGTCCAGTTTTTTTTTTTTTTAACTGTAGCTCAGGGATTTTGATGAACAGTCACAATGTTTGGGTACCAAGACACGTAGGTTGTTATAGCTAGGAACCCAAACTCACAAAGTGCTGCTTAGCAACAATGTTAGACACTGATGTGGTGATTCTCTTGTTTATCTGCCCGTAGGTATGAATAGTCAAAATGCATTTTGCCTTCTAACTGCAACTCAAGCAAAACACACTGCAAATGCAATCAGTAGAGCTGCTGTCTCTCTTTCAAAAGCTCTTCTTCTGATTCTGGAGAATTTCATGACTACAGACCAAGAAACAACATTGTGACTGAATGCCACCAATCAGTTGATAAATTTGATAACGCAATGTGCATATCTCTGATCTTCTAAAGAATGTGCAGCAAATTTGATAGGCAAGTTAAAACAAACTCTGGGATGTTTCAGAGTTTAACCATCAGGCTTATCAAAGGAAAGAGAAAAATACTTAATATAAAACACCTGTACTTTCAGGTCCTTGAATAAACAGTCTTCCTTGTTGCAATTCCTCCTTACTATTAAGATCGTTTCAACCACTCAGTCCACAAAGGCACATTTTGGAAAGGTCTTATCAAAAATGAACTGAATAAAATTCCCTACCCATCTACACTGACCAAAATCAGCATGAAGAACTCTTCCTAGTATGGAAAGGATCACACTATAAGGAAACTCTCATGAAAAAAAGTGGCAACCAAACTGCCACTACCCAACAGTGTCCCAAACTGTACAGAATACAAACTCAGACTTTTAAGAGCTAAAAACCACAAGCTCACCTCCTGCAAAAGCAAGATATATCAATTTAGCTTCTGTCTTTATTTTACATCTCAAATTTGTTCTCTCAAGTTTAACATGAAATTTGTGGATTTTAGATAGTTCTTTTCAAAAAGTAAGAGGATTTGTCTATCTCTATTCAAGCCCCTGACTAAAGATGCAAAAGATAGAATCTATGGTTTCCTGTATGAAAATGATAGGTTCTACTAGTGAGCCTCACACGTTAGCATCATAGTGGCTGGCTAGCGTACTGACAGCCTCTCTGAGCAAAATATTTCAGCAAAAAGATGATGGAACAATGTTTGAAGTGCTAACTGGAAAGCCTTGGTAGTCTTAATAAGCTCAGGCCCAGGCTATTTGAAGCACCTTATCTTCCCATATCAGCCTGCCATTGCTCTAGGAACTTAAGGGGAGTTACTTGGCTCTATATCACACTGGCTTCATAGACATGTCTAGTGAGAATGTGGGAGAAGGCCTTCTTGCTGACTGCTCCCAGGCTCTGGAACTCACTCGCCAAGGATGGCTACTTCTTTGCTGTCTTTTCAACAGCAGGTGAAGAAGACCTTTCCATTCCAGTAAGCCTTTGCGGACATTGTTAATAAGCAAAAGGTTTTTATGCTGTTGTACTATTTAGAATCATAGAATCATAGAGTTGGGAGAGACCACAAGAGACATCCAGTCCAATCAAAGCATCCCTGACAGATGGCATCCAGCTTCTGTTTAAAGACCTCCAAAGAAGGAGACTCCACCACCCTCCGAGGGAGTGTGTTCCACTGTTGAACAGCTCTCACTGTCAGGAAGTGCCTCCTAATGTTGAGATAGAATCTCTTCTCCTGTAGCTTGCATCCTTT
Source organism: Phrynosoma blainvillii (assembly GCA_026167975.1). Lineage (NCBI taxonomy): Eukaryota > Metazoa > Chordata > Lepidosauria > Squamata > Phrynosomatidae > Phrynosoma > Phrynosoma blainvillii. The sequence goes on along the minus strand of JANUYF010000001.1, from coordinate 432,716,323 downwards.
GTTCCATGTCCTATTCTCTGGAGCAGCAGAAAACAAGCTTGCTCCAGCCTCAATATGACACCCAGGGCTATCATATCACCTCTTAACCTTCTCTTTTCCAGGGTAAATGTACCGGCTCCCTAAGTCTCTCCTCATAAGGCATGGTTTCCAGACCCTTCACCATTTTAATCCTCCTCCTCTGAACATGCTCCAGCTTATTAACATCCTAATCTTTTTTTAATTCTGTTTTTAGCTTGACTTTTGCATGTTTTTATGTTTATGTGCTTTAATATTGCGTCCCAGTCTGAGAAAACAATGAGATATAAATGAAAATGATGGATGGAGCGCCTGCCTTTCTAAATAAATATATATAGCCTCTGAGATACAGAGAATTCAGCAAACTCAACACACACATACCAAGAATATCAGCCACATTTACCATGCAGTTCAGTAATTACCTGCTTCATCTTCAGCAAAAGAGATGATATACTGATAGTAGTTATTGATAAGTCCAGGAAACATGCAAGTTTGACCTTTTCCCATGCATATTTCATTGTATTGCCATTCCCCAGTTGCACGGTTCTCTTTCAAAGACATGAGGCGTCTGCAAGGAAAAAGGTAAATTAAAAACAACAAATAACTCATATGAAGCAGCTAAGGAGATTAGTTTTAACCCATCTGGTCCCATCAACAGCATTAAATGTCTGTTCTCTCATCCAAAAGATTTGGTGTCTTGAACAGTCCAGGGAGGTTCAGGATGGGAACTGTGCAGCTCTCCAGATCTTGCTGCACTACAAATCTCAGCAGCCCCAGATAGCACTGTCAGTGCTGACAAATGCTGGGAGTTGTAGACTTACAACACATAAAAAAACCCACACAGTTTCCACCTAGTGTACAGAACAGTTGCCATTTATTTGGTAAGGAGATCCATTACTGAAGTGCATCCCTGAGCCAGATTAATTTGGAACTCACAAAGTCACAGAAACATCAAACTGGAAGAGATCCAGAAGTCATCTAGTCCAACTCCTGCCAGTGTAGGAATTCAAAGTTAAAGCATCCCTGATGGGTGACCATTTATCTTTGATTAAAAAACCTTCTGCAACAGGTTAGACCACCGATGAACAGCTCTTGCTATCCAGTGTTTAATTGGAATCCCCTTTTTCTGTGATGTGAATCAACTGTTTTGGCTTCTATCCTCTGGAGCAGTGGAAAACAAGCTTATTTCACCTTCTACACAATAGCCCTTCAGATGTTTCAACATGGCTGTCATATAACTCTCAGTCTTCTCTTCTGCACTGTAGTTGGGAGTAACAACTGGATTTAGGCTTTAAATTTTAAAAAGAGAAACAAATGTAGAGACCCATTGTTTACAACTAAGGCACATGAGCTTACTGCAGTACCTTGGGAACTTAGAAAATTCATAGTTTAAAAATATGCCATGCCTGTTAAAACATTCATGCACAAAAGGTCTTCTAACAGGAAGCAACTGTGAGATGTAGGACTATGAAGAAAATGATACTTAGTAAAGCTACATCTGCTGAAACACCCTCTTCTGTTGTTATTGTTGTGTGCTTCCAAGTTGTTTTTGACTTATGGTGACCCTAAAGCGATCCTATCATAGGGGCTTTCTTGGCAGGCTTCTTCAGAGGGGGTTTGTCACTGCCATCCTCTGAAGCTGAGAGATTGTGACTAGTCTAAGGTCACTCAGGGGGGTTGCAGACTGCCAGAAATAGTGCAAATTGAGTCCACTTTTAGGGTTAGGGTTAGGGAATCATGGGAACTGTATTTTATTGTGGCACCAGAGCTCTCTGACAGAGAAGGCTCAATGTCTCAGGAAAAAAAAAACAATTCCCATGATTCCCTAGCACTAACCCTAACCCTAAAAGTGAACTCAATTTGCACTATTTCTGGCAGTCTGCAACCCCCCTTAGTGGGTTTTTATGCTCAAGCAGGGAACTGAACCCTGATTTCCACTGTCATAGTCCAACAGTCAAACCATTATAACTATTAAAGGCCCAAGCGTTCTGTCCACTTTTTAAGTGCTCCCTCTTCATGATTTAGTCCTGATAAAGCAGCAGGACTGGCTCCATCACTGGAAAGAATGAGGTACAGCAATCTGATACAAGCTAGGCTGTTGTCCTCAGAGCAATGGAAAATGCAGTCCCACTGCCACTGTTGAAGTATTAGTCAACCGTGGCTTCTGCACATGGAAAGAGGGTGGGCAGAAACTGCCATCTTGCCCTTTGACTCAAGCTGCAGAATGTCTTGGACTGGACCCATAAAGCAATAATGAATGACACAACGGATGCAAGGATCCTAGCCAAATGTATTTAGCTCAGCTAATGGTGAGACTGCTGTCACTTACCCACTCATAAAATCACCAAATATGTACAGTCCATTCAGGTTTGGAAACTCACATCCTCGATAGACATAACCTCCTGTAACTGATTTCCCCATTTTGTGTGGGTAAGCATATATTGGAAGCACATCATCTGTAAAGGGGAAGAAAGAAAAGTATTATTAATGTAGGATGTAAAGTAGCTGTTTTCAAATCAAATATAGTTCAAGTGTTTGCAGAGATGGCATATAAAACCAGTGAATGCTGTTTATGCCTTTTATTCAGTGGTTGCTTTGTTATAAAGCTATATCTAGACAGAACAGAAACAAATTTTTATTTTATGGAATCTTCAGGCTTACAACACACATAACAATTTATGTTATCAAGAAGAGCAGAGTTTAATTCAAAATCTTGTTCATTTCTATACGCAATGTCTCTGAATTCTTCTGTAAGAACTGCTTTACTAAATGATGCTTTTTTCAAATACAGTACGGTTTTGGATTTTCTTCCACAGTTTTCTAGAGGACTATGGGTTCCACTCAAAGATTATGAATGAATAAAGTAGGTAAATGCAAATTTGCTATTTGCTTGAGCAAGCCTACTTTTTCCCCCTCAGGCATCTGATTTCAAAGCAAAAGTCATTCTACAAGGCAGTAAATCCCACAATGGAAATCTGCTATTCCTACACATGGTTTTGTAAATATGAGATTATCCTCACAACCTTATGAAGTAAAATACCACTTTTTCATTGTGCAGATGGAAAGTTGTATTTCCCACTTAAATCTATGGTGGGGTATGATCTGAACCCATAACTACCAGGGTCAAGTCTAACTGCCAGGTGGAAAGACCTATCACTATGCAAGTGTCATTTCCTGTACATTTTGTTGCCGTCTTAAGAGCAGCTACCTGGCACTCACTCTCCTTGAACTTAAGAACTCCAGAGAGGATTCATAACTCTAGGTCACACCAGCCAGACTTTGAAAACATTACTTTTTCATACTACAATTCCCAGTTGTTGCCGTTGTGTGCCTTCAAGTCATTTCTGACTTATGGTGACCCTACAGCAACATTATCATGGGGCTTTCTTGGCAAGATTTGTTCAGAGAGGGTTTCTCCTGTGCTTTCCTATGAGGCTGAGAGTGTGACTTGGCCAAGGTCACTCTATGGGTTTCCATGGCCAAGTGGGGATTCAAACCTTCGTTTCCACAGTCCTAGTCCAATGCTTAAACCACTACACCATGCTGGTTCTCCCAACCTCCAGTGGCCCCAGCCAATATGACCAATGGTTACATTGGCTGGTGAATTTTGGGAGCTGCAGTGCCCAAAATGTAATTTTTCCAAGCTCTAGCCCAAGCCATACCTTCTACATAGAAAAGGCAGTAGTGCTTTTTCAGTGACTAGAAGAAAGGACTGCAAGTTAATAGGCCACATAAACTCCTAAGAAATGGCTTTGTATTTTTAACTCTTAATCTTTTCTTGTGCACTGGTTGGACAGGGTTAAATTTCAATTTGGCTATGAATTACAAGGGAGAAACAAACAGGTTACAAGCTTCAGCAATCATGAAAAGACATAGCTTAGGTCCAGACTATTTGAGAGACCATATCTCCCATATGAACCTGCTATTGCCCTAAGATCTTCAGGGGAAGGCTTTCTCTCAGTCCATCACTTGGTGAGGACATGGGAGAAAGCCTTCTCAGTGGCTGCTCTCAACCACTGGAACTCCTTTCCATGGGAGGCTAGACTGGCCCACCTCTTTTCTTGCCTTTTGCTGGCAAGCAAAAATGTTTTGATTTAAGCAGGCTTTTAAGCATAATAATTTACATACAATCCAAGGGTTGGAACAGACCACAAGGGCTATCCAGTCCAACCCCCACCATGCAGGAATCAAAGCATCCCCAACAGCCTCTGTTTAAAGACTTCCAAAGGAGGAGACTCCAACACACTCCAAGGGAGTGTTTTCCACTGTCAAACAGCCCTTACTGTCAGGAAGTTCCTCCTAATGTTGAGGTGGAATCTCTTTTCCTGGAGCTTGCATCCATTGTTCCAGGTCCTATTCTCAGGAGCAGCAGAAAACAAGCTTGCTCCCTCCTCAATGTGACATCCCTTCAAATATTTAAACACAGCTATCATATCACTTCTTAACCGCTTCTTCTCCAGCCCTTCACCATTTTAGTCTCCCTCCTTTGGACACACTCGTTTCTCATCATCCTTTTTGAATCGTAGTGCCCAGAACTGGACATAGTATTCCAGGAGGGGCCTGAGCAGAGCAGAATACAGTGGCACCATTACTTCCCTTGATCTAGACACTATACTTCTATTGATGCAGCCTAAAATTGTGTTGGCCTTTTTAGCTGCAGCATCACACTGTTGACTCATGTTCAACTTGTGGTCTAGTAGGACTCCTAGATCCCTTTCACATGCAGTCTCATTAAGCCAGGTGTCCCCCATCCTATATCTATGCATTTCATTTTTCCGACCAAAGTGCAGTACCTTACATTTCTCTGTGTTGAAATTCATTTGTTAGCTTTAGCCCAACTTTCTAATCTATTAAGGTCAGTTTGAATTTAATTTAATTCATCTGGGGAATTAGCTACTCCTCCTAATTTGGTGTCATCTGCAAATTTGATTAGTATGACCCCTATTCTTTCTTCCAAGTTGTTGACAAAAATTTGGTGGTTTTATATGGGGAGTGTGTTTTGGTTATGTATTAATTTATTGTATGTTTTTATTGTTAATTTTATATAGTTTTAATTAGATGATATAACTGTTTTTAAAGTTTTACTGTAAAGGTTTTAAAATCTTTTTGTTTTGTGAGGTCCCCTAGGTCTCTTTTTGGGGAGAAAGGCAACATAAAAATGAAATAAATGAAATAAATAAAAAATAAATTATCCTGACTTTCATCCCTTTTCACAGATCTGTGCTAATTCAGTTCAGGTGTCAACCCAACCTAAAGTCTAGACTTGGGTTCTGGCAGCCTGATCTGAACCCTAGAATTTACACATTTCTCTACTGACCTCACCCAACATTTAACCAGCTGGCTTCTTGGCAAGTACAAGTGATGACAACTCCTTCAGTAAAATAAAAAGCAAAGTAGCTTTTAAGTAGCTTTTAATAAATAAACAGAATGACTAGTCTGTGCATGGGATTAATACTTTGGAGAAACCATGTTTTATTACCCTACTTAAGACTGTGATAAAAAGCATTCTTGGCATTCAAGTCACAGTGAAGTCAGAGGCTTAATTCCAAGCACGTACATTTAGGACTGGCACATCAGTAAATTTCTTAACTTATGATGGTAAAGATCATGTCAGCCATTAATACCAGAGGAAAAAACAAACACAAAACCTTGAAACATGTAAAACATTTTCACATTTTCATTAAACAGTAGCTTATGTATCAGAGTTAAGTTTCTTCCTTCTGCATATCTATCCAATCCATAAAGTGACCACTATGAGCATCTGGCACTCGCGAGCATAATTAGTTGCACAGCAGGCTAAGAAATGGAACAGCAACAACGTAAGAGCTCTGCTTCATTTCCCACTTATTACTGTTCGTATAATCCAAAAAGCAGAAACTCTGCTTTAATGGATTCAGCAATTCAGTTGAACCCCTGGCCTGAAACTGTGACTGGAAAATCTGAGTCATAGCTTCAACTTGCAATCCTTGTTGCTGGATGCAGCCTAGTATAACATACATACTGTTCTACCAGGTTGCTGACATTTTGCTCCTGGAGTTCCAACAAGGCAACAAGAATAGGTGAGTCCTGGTGTCCCATCACCATAATACGAGAGGTAGGGGTGCATTAAGTTTAACAGGTCACAAGTTGTCTGGTTCAAAACGCAGAATAGATGCTCAGAAGCAAACAAGCCAATTGCAAGAGCACAAGATAATAATGGGAGTCTTGGCACAAAAACAATTGCCTAAGCAATCAATTAGTCACAATCTAAAATTACCTAGTGAGGAGTTCATGCAAAGCTTTTTGTCGTAACAGCTGAACCCCTCTCTTGCTCTCCAGCCATAATTTTTCCCTTTTTCTACAATGTCAATTTCTTCAAATTTGTTCTGTCCCACATCACCACAGAAAAGTCGTCCTTTCCCTTCTTTTGTGTAGGGGTCGCCCCTGTCGAAAGAGCAACGCCACATATTCCTTGCCCCATATGCGTAGATTTCAGGACGGGCTTTTGGCTCATTAATAAAAGGGTTGTCAGGAGGGATTCGATATAGAGGCCCATAGTCATTGTTATCCACATTGATCCGGAGCACTTTACCTAGTAGAGTTGACCTGTTAATGCACATATATATATATATATATATAAATTTAAAAATGAGGACGTCCATGAAATCTTTGCTTGCATCATCAAAGATTAAAAACAGAACAGAATTTCACAAAGGCCACTGTAGAGGAATAAAATCCACATTCCCTACTGCATCCTTTCAGAAGAACAGGAACATAGTAAGAAGGAACCATAGCTCACTTGTCAAGTACAAGCAATGCGGGCTTCCATGTCACAGGGCAGTGAATCAGTTACTGGGTTTAGTGTAAATTTTGTAGGTGCTATCCAATGTACTTATCCCCAATTTCAAAATAGTTGTAAATTTCAGGGTAAACCATGGAACAGATTCCCCATCCCACTGACATGGGCACCACTAGCAATCACTGGCCCCAGGTCCAATCTCCCAAACATCTAGTTAAAAAGGTGAGGCAGGCCCTTTGCCTAAAAAGGTGGGGAAAGCCCTTTGCCTAATAACCTGGAGAATGACCACTAGAGTATCTAACAATGGGCTACAACAGAGATGGGGAGCATTTCTGAGGATTGCTACCTCCACCTCTGGAACTGTGGACTCCAGGTTCATAATTTCAAGTGACCATGGATTGTCACACCCCATATTATTAAATGGTGGTGATGTGAATGTACACATTTCAGTGTGTTCATATTCATGTTGCCTCCAGTGAACCATCCACATTTTTTTTGTATCCATTTTTCTGGAACTCTAGATCTGATGGGCCCACTGTAGTTACCTGTGTAATATGTATATGTGTACGTGTGTAATCCACGTACCATGTAGTAGAATGCTAGTATTCTAAAAACTAACCATCTATGGTTTAGTTCTTTCCCTAAGAGGGGAAATTAGGTCTTTCCCTAGCCTAGTTCAGACATCATAACAAAATCAATGGTTTAGCCATGAAGGAGTCTGGACTCATGTATGCCCTTATATTTCTTCCAACTTCACCCAGTTGCTTCCTATTTTTAAGAAAATATATTGTGACATAAAAAATAAAGCCAAGGAACTGCATAGGTTCAAACTGTGATTTTCAACTGTGGCTTCCAGGAATCAAAGGCCACCAAAACTGTTTTAACCACAGTTCACCTGATTCAGATATGTGTGCAATTATCATGAACCCAAAAGCAAATGAAGGAACTGGAGTAAGGAACAAAGGGACAAAGAAAAATTATGCAAACTGTATGTATAAAAATACAAACTGATTTTTTTAAACACTTTGCACAAAAGTAATAAAAAGGTAGCATGGTGTGAGAACATACTAAATGTATTTAAGCATCACCATCACAAATGATTGCTTTATATGAGCCCTTCACTAATCAAGGTTGGCTGATTGTATACATGCAAGTATGTTTTTGTTGAGCCTGTTTTGATCCCATTTGATCCCATTTGAACATTTTGATCCCATTCTTTATATATTTTAATGTTTTGTTACTTGTTCAAATCCCCTAGAGAGAGAAGGCCATAAATCTGTATAGTAAAACAACAAACACACATTAAACATAAAAACACACATATAAGTAGTATCAGGTGCAGAAATTAAACCGTTATTTATGCAAAGAACAGCTAGTACAAACTGCACAGTCCTACACGGAGACCCAACAGTTAGTGAGTAGGATTGACAGGACTAGGAAAAGGCATTAATTCATTCCGTTCAGTATACTGATCTATGTCATCATGGAGCTTTCTTGTGAGGCTACTAAGTTGATGTCTGTTTACTCTGGATGTTCATGTATCAGAAATTGGAACAAGACCATCTTATTTCAAAAGGGACTATTTAAGCCACTTTCCCAAGCTTTCCTTTCTGTGGTCATCTGTACGGCCAATTTAAACAATTAGTTTAGCACTAAAAAGCTTCACTGATGCAGGGCTTGATCTATCAGCAAAGCAAGCTCAGTTGTGAACATCAATAAATTTAACAATTAGATTTCATGTGTTAAAAAGATAGAATGAAAGCTGAACATGAGAAAAGCCCTGAGCATCAGAACTAAAAATATGCACTACTATTGAGATTAATTTGGCATCTATGTAAAAATAACAGAGTGTATATACCTTGCCTGCTCCCTCCCCCAAAATGGCATAAATGTTAAGTCTCCTACTTGTTTTGAGCATTTCCAAATGAACCAAAAGGATCACCAGCCATCCCTCCATCTCCAGTGAATATATAAAGATAGCCATCATCTCCAAATAGCAATTCTCCTCCATTGTGATTGGAAGCTGGTTCTTCTATCTCCAGAATTATCCTGGGGGTGAGGAGAGAGAGATAAGAAAAAGAATCCTAGTAATATATTAGCAACACAGAGGGACTGCAACAAAACCAAATCTTAAACCAACTGTCTGGGACTCTGGACTAAATGGGAATCAAGGAAATATACATTCACCTTATCAAAGTGCTCTTCTTGACTTGGCACCTGTGAATACAATGGTTAGCATTTTTAACTGAAAACATCACCTTTCAGATCCCTTTAAAAAGAAAGAAATAGCAACCAAGCCAACCACACTACATGACAAAGACTTAGGGGGGTTGCAGACTGCCAGAAATAGTGCATATTGAGTCCACTTTTAGGGTTAGGGTTAGTGCTAGGGAATCATGGGAATTGGTTTTTTTTCTGAGACATTGAGCCTTCTCTGTCAGAGAGCTCTGGTGCCACAATAAAATACAGTTCCCATGATTCCTTAACCCTAAAAGTGGACTCAATTTGCACTATTTCTGGCAGTTTGCAACCCCCCTTACTTAGATCTTTATTTAGATATTATAAAATACAGTTTACACTGTATCCTTTTCATAGCCATTGCTATAAGAAGAGAAGGAATGAACTATGTTTAAGGATGGATTCTTTGGCCACCAAAAAACTTCATGCCCAACAGACTTCAGACTTCCAGCACTGAATGAGTGTCATCTAAAATTTCCATGCAAGGTGCCACTGGAAAGTAATTTTTTGAGATGGTTACTACAGGAAAAAGTGTTAAGAATGATATGAGGCTGGGTCTTAGGAAAGGAGCCCTTTATGAATGATTAGGAGAAAAGACCAGCAGCAGGCAACAATTTAGGGCACTCTCACACTACACAATTATAGCTCTATGATTCTGGTTTAAATGTCACCACTGCATCCTGTGGAATTCAGGGGGGTTGTAGTTTGGCAAGGCACTATAACTCTCTGGCTCAGAAGCCTTTTTTAAGGTTTTTAAACATACATCATACAAAGCAAAAACACTTAGATACATATAAAATCATGACCCTATTCTAACAAACAACTCTAAACTAATCTAAAAATAAAATAGAATAAAATAAACCTCTTTCCCCGACTTCTCCCCCCACAAAACTACGTCTCTTATAATCCACATATAACCAACATGAACTCAAGTTAACACAATTAACACAAACTGAAATTGACCTCCCACTTCCCAAGCCTAGAAATATTAACACTCAATATCTTCAATTTCTCAATAATGTGAACTCATTTTTATTTCATTTCTAACTTAAAAATTTAAACAAAGGTGCTTCAACCCTCAAAGTCCACAACTAAAATCTTCCTTTCCCTGTTTCTTCTTCACATAAATAAAAAATAATTTCCAGTCTTTTAAGAAATTATCCAACAATTTTTCTTTATAGAGAATAGAAGGTGCAGATGCAAAATGCCAAACAAAGCTAATGAATAGTCTCATAGCCAGGCTGATCATATGGCATCCTTCTGATATGGCATTTGCTGAAAGGGGTTGTCACAAACAGAAAAGGCAGGGAAAATGTGGGAATGTACTGTCTTTCTTTTTTAAAAAAATCTTATGAAAGATCATGGATTTCAAAGCCCCTCATTCCGGTTCACTGCTTCCTTTCTGAAATGTAGATCTGCCCCCTGCTTCTTCTTAAAGCTTTAAAATCTAAAAGAATTGAGCCAAGCATGAATCCTTGCTTAGTACATTTTCAAATGAAATCTGGGCCTCAAGGTCTGGGATTATAGCCAGCAAATTTCATCAGCCTATTTTTCAGAAGATACAACCAAATCCTAGAAGAAATTATTCTTTGCCAACACTGATCTATCTCTGGGGATTTTTCTCTGCACAATAGGAGCTTTCCTTTCTAGTCAACTCATAGGAAAATGTTAGTGATTGGCAAGTTGTTTTTTTTAATGCTAACTTTTGCAGAATTTTGCATCTAGCCATTTGCGTTAGTAATCCAGAAAACAAAATTTTCAAGCTGTGGTGTTGAGTGTGTTGTTAGGGAAATATTTCTGACCAACATATCCTTCATCCCAACTTCTTTTATTTCTTTATTTCTTCAAAAAGATTTAAAAAGAATGGTGCAAAACAGAATAAGAACAGCCTTACTTCTGCACCATTCTTTTTGAACCACCCATTTCTCTCTTTCCTGGAAACTCAGCAGTCAATGATAATAGTTCACAGACCACCACTTTGAATAAAGCTGTCATAAAAAGCTGCTTTATACTAAGTCAAACCATTCATTTATCTAGTTTATTACAGTCTATGTTCACTGGCAGTGACTGTCCAAGGTGTCCAAGGTGTTGTATTACTACTACAAATTGTTGTGTTACTACTACATATTAGTTGTAGTAGTAACTACTTGTAGTTGTAGTTGTACTACTACATATTACAGTAGTTGTGTTACTACTACATATTATATGTGTTACTACTTCATATATTGGATGCCTATTTTAGGGGCCTTTTTCAGATAAAATATACAAAATAAATCTGGCCTGAATCCTATTGGTTAATCTTAACTAGAGTAAACTGATTTAATCAATGATTGAATAGCACATCAACTTGTAGGTAAATTCCAATGGGTCTGCTCCAGTTCAGAATAATAAATTTCTGCCCGTTATATAATATAATGTATCACACACACCCCATACACAATAAATTAAATGGATGATTAATTTACCCAAGACTATATATTTAAACAGCATATGACCAAATCCATAAAACATCTGAAAGTAGAGAAATTTCTTAATCTGGCACCCAAAAGATAGAGTTTTGGGAGCAAGAAAGTCCAAATGGGGAAAGTACTCCAGTTATATGTCACAACTGAAAATACTTTTTTCACCATTTTAACTTGATGTGTCAGGATCCAAGCTTCTGCAACCCAAGCTTATGATTTATTACTGAACCATGGCCCTTCCAACCTGCGAGAAATCAAGGGCAATGCACTTAAAGCAGCCATCTGATCCTTGTCTGGATGTGCTGTATTTATACTATGAGAGAATCAGAAGGGAAAGTATCCCATTTCTACTTTTTAAAAAGTTTAATAGCTTTCCCAAAATCTGAATTCCTCTTCCATGGTAAGACTAAAAAAGACAGAAGGTGATGTACGTAGATGATCCTTACAAACCACACAATAAATTCAGCAGAAGTCAGTGTTAACACTCACATCTGTGCAGATTAAGCCACGGTCACATTGTTCATTCCAACCCATTCCACAAATGATTTTTGAACACAAATGGGTGTTCAAAATCTTCAGATGCTCCACCAACACATGCATCCTCCCTCCCCACATATTTCTCAAGGCAAGTAAATAGGATGCTGAAGAAACTTGGCAAGAAAACCCAACAAAGTTTTGCCTTAGGGTTGCCCTAAATTGGAAATGACAAGGCACACAACACACAGAGAGAGACAGACATATGCACTATGCCTCATTTAAATCTCCAGAGTGATTTTCAGTGCAACAAGTTGTATAAATACTTACCAGGGAATCTGAACATATAATGCTGTAAAGTTTTAGAACCAATACAAAACACTTGGGCCTAAAATTCAATTGCTGAACAATTAGAGTCATCCCACTGGATCAATTGCTGAATGTTAGGTCAACAGAAATATAAATCGTACTGAGTCAATGGATCTACTCAATCTGGGTCCAGCAATTGGATTCAGGCCCTAGTCAACCACTTCCTGTTGCTATTAGGAGGAAACATAACATTACAAATAGCCACGTTGGTCAACTATACACTAATGCCATGTTTTGTTTTATTTGTTATTACCTGTCAAATTGACCTTGATATATAGCAACCCTATGAATGAGTGACCTCAGCTGCCCTGCTCAGATCTTCCAAACGGAGGGCTGTGGCTTCCTTGATTGAAACAATACATCTGTAGTGCAGTCTCCCTCTTTTCCTACTGCCTTCCACTTTGTTAAGCATTATCGTATTTTCTAATGAGTCACACCATCTCATGATATGTCCAAAGTACAACAGCCTCAGCAAGAAACAATGGAAGTCTAGAAATAGTGAACAAGGTTTTGATTCCCACAAAAATCTAAACTAACTATTATTTGGATCTGTTCCAAGCTTTATAGGGTGGGTGATGTTTGTTCTTCTCAGTACTCAGGACAAGACAGAATAATGTTTATCTTTTATTGAAAAGTTATAGGAAAATATATAATATACACACTAACATTAATATTTTCAGAGATAGAGGAAAAAATTTCATTGTTTCATTTCCTAGATGCCTTTGGTACAAACTTACCAAAGGTGTCACACACCTAGTAATATTAAACAATCAAAATAAAACAATAAAACCAGCTGAGGTGAATCAAAGCAGAGCTGTGTGTATATGTCTGCATATGCGAATAGATGGTTAAGTACACATGCCAGGAGGACAAAAACCAGTTCAGTGTATTTAAAAGCCAGTAAAAAAAAAATGTCACAAGAAGAAGTAGTGATAGCTGGTATTTTCCATGTTAATGGAGTAGTGAATCCACTCCATGTTTTATTCTGAACATTACAACAGTTCTCCAAATTGCTGAGCTTATTTTAAAGATAAGAGTATTGCATCCTGGAAAGCTCCATGAAGGTTCAGCATAAACTTGGAATAGATTCACTGTCCCCATTGACATGGACACCATGAACTGCCAGGCAAGATCAGGGAGTTGCAGAAAACATTTCATAAATGGGGAATCGAAACCAATAAGGACTTTTCTGCAATTACCTCCACTGAAGATGAGGTATCCAATGGAGGAACTCCAAAAATGAATTTAGGGCCTTTGCAGACTGCTAGTGCAAATTGAGTCCACTTTAAAGGTTAGGGTTAGTGCTAGGGAATCGTGGGAATTTTTTTTCTGAGACATCGAGCCTTTTCTGTCAGAGAGGTCTGGTGCCACAATAAACTACAGTTCCCATGATTCCCTAACCCTAACCTTTAAAGTGGACTCAATTTGCACTATTTCTAGCATTCTGCAAAGGCCCTTAGTGTACTGGCAAGTTCACATGTGATTAGCCAGACTATTAGATATTTGGGTTCTTGCTGTAGGCTGAATTAGCAAGCATCCAAGGAAACCAGTGGCTTGTGTGTCATAAATGTCAGACAGTCCAATCCAAGTCAGTCACAGATTCTGAGGAATGGGAAGGAACCAATCTTTTCAGATTTCCACCTACTCCTTGTAGCATCACTCCCTTGTGCCTCCAGCCTTCCAGAAATTTTTATATGAGGCACAGAAGCCCTTCTTAGTCTCTTCCTAAGCAATTCCCAAAACCCCTGCCACACCTCTTCATACTGAGAGGCTTTCAAAGGGTGCAGGATGGCTGCAGGAGGAGCAAAAATGTAATTTTCCTATGCATGAATGTGCCTATCTTATAACCAAATTATGCAGGTATTGGGGAGGTGGCATGACCATTTGCCTATGTTAGAAGCAATTCCTGCAAAGACAATAATAGCTTTTCATCAGCAAAAGGAGAGCTCTTAGATGTCCAGACAAGTTAGAAAACTAGACCTGGGAGCTTCAATAGAAACTAGGATTTTCAGTTGATCTGTTCTGACTTCCTTGATTGGGAGAGTTACACAGTCTTTACATATCTCATCAACAACCTGTACCCTTGTTCTCAGATTTCAATCTGCATGTGCATGTATGTACACTTTGCCCCATTGCTTCCCAATCTGCTTCTGAACTGCTCAGATCGTCTTAGCTTGACTCCATTCTGTCCTTTATCCAGGGCAGGGAGCGAACACAATAGACATTTTCACATGGGGCTTTAAACGGAGGCAATCCTACCTCCGTCCGGCCCCACTCCGGCTCCATTGTAAAACCGTTCATACGACGTCTATGCAAGCCCCTCCCCATCCTGCGCCATCCCTGGCGCTATCCTGCCTCACTCCGGGGTCTTGCTCGTCGTGTTCAAACGACGTCGCAGCAAGCCCCGCCCCATCCTGCGCCATCCCTGCCGCTAGCCGGCTTTAGGTCCATATTTCTAATTCCTTTTTTAAAAAGGAATTAGAGGGGCTGCTGCCGGAGGCAATCAGGAGCCATTCTGGCGGCTGCTGTTTTCACCGCCGGAATGGCTCTTGATTGCTTCCAGGGGGCTTCCAGGCGGCTTTAGAGCCGCCTGTGTGAAAACGTCCTCTGTGAGCACAAAATGCCTGTGTAAGATCTCTTATATCACCAGATTCCAAAGTTACTGTAGGCTCAAGTCTTGGCAACAGAAATCAAAGGTGGGAGTAGATGTTTGCTTGTTCATTTCTCCTGCATTACACCACACTACTACCTGACCAATACCCCCACTAAAAAAGAAATAACAGAAATCTTCTCTATAAATGTATAGTAAAAATGAGAACTCCAAATTGGAGGGGTATATAAGCCAATGGTCAAAGTAATAAGGCCATCATTTAATTTGGGCTATGATGAAAGCTAGATGACACCAGAATCAAATTATCCATTCTTATTAACAACTTTGAAAAGGTTTTCTCCCTGTTGAGAATGCTTGTGGTGGCTATGGCAGTCACAATCTCTTTTAGTTTGCACAGTGTAAAGTTTAAATGGTTAAGGGGGTCATTTTATCCAAAATCATGAAGCTTTCCCATAGTGACTCCTCTAAAAATTGACTCACACTGTTCATCACACTCAACATTGATTCACAAATGGAGCCCTGTACCAAAGCCTTTGTACTTGAAAGACAAAAAGCTCTGGAGTAAGCAAATGGCATCTTTCCAAGAGTGTCTGTAGACACAGAGCAGTTTAGTAAACATAGCCAGATGTCTAAAAGACGACAGAAAAAACACATGTTACAGAATGGGCTGTGTGTGAATCTCTAGGATAACAGGCTGATGCAGTGGGAAGAGGGTGTCCTTTGGAGACTTTAGTATGAAAGCCAGTGTGGTGTGATGGTTAGGAGTAGGACTTGGTGATAAAAGTTCAAGAGTCCTCTGAACCATGAGACTTAAAAATGTGACAACTTCACCAGTGCAGTTATGAAGATAAAGTGGGGGAGGGGAGCCATACATTCTGCCTTGACTTCATTGGAAGAAAGGTGAGATATGTTATTAACAATCATTTTTTAAAAAAATATGGAGCACAACTCACAATCTTTTCTAATAAATCACTATATTTTCTTGACCCTCTGGTTCAAGTCCACCTTACCCAGTATCACTTCTTTAGCTGTGACATGACAAATGAGGAAGACTTCTGCAAATCATTATAAACCTCATAGGTCTTATTACTCAGACTCGAGAATGAATGAATTCCAGTAGTGTTTCAGAAGCTAGGATCTGAAGCATCAACACTTAAAAGAACAGTAGGAACTAATGGGTCCCATGTCAAAAGGGTGGTGGTAACCCATTCCCCGCTTCAGCCCAGACTGTAGAGGAGATATCCATAGTGGTTATATTTTTTAGGGATAGAGTTTAGCACCTTGGATAGCTCATTTTGAGTTCTGACCAACGTCCAGAGTGCTACATTACTGACTTAGACACCACTATACATCAGTTAAAAAACACAAGTTGCATCTAGTTTTGATGTCCCATGTTTTGAAATGGATATGAAAATGACTCTATTTCTGATACTTAAGGTTGCCTGGCTCACATGTGCACCAAATTTCAGCTTCCATCTTTTATGGAAATATCACAGCATGCAGGTATCAGAACGTATCATTATTAGTTATCCTTACAAGTATGTGTTTGCCTTCTAATATTTTAAACAAATGTGACAGATAAAGGTGCATACAATACCTTTCGGAACCATGATCCACAGAATTCATGTCACCAGGAGAAATTCTGAACTCACTGATTCGGATTCTCTCTTCATACTGAACTTCAACTGAATAGTAGACATACACTTTACCATTAAATCTGAATTTAGGATGGAAGACAATACCTAGAAAACCTCTCTCATCTCCTTCCCAAGGTGAAGTAAGAACAGCTTCACTGATGTTCAAAAAGGGTTTTTCAAGGCGTGACCGGTCTGGAAGATAGGTCCAGACTAAGCCAACCTGCTCAGCTATGAAGAATCTGTGAGTCCCGTCATTTGCGTGTACCATGGCAACTGGATTCCTAAGCCCATTGGCAACCTCAATTAAACATAACTGCAGACATCCTTCTGAATCAGCAGTCACCAGCCCAAGATTTTGGTTGAGACGCTCATTGGCTAGGAGGTGAGGGAAACAGTAGTCGGGATCATCCAAGGACAAATAGCGGCAGAACTTTGCCAGGTTGTTTTCCAGGGACAGTAATTCTTCATCAGAAGTCAGATACTGGAACATGGACCTGCAGTTTTGCCATACTTGCACACAGTAATCTCGGCAAAGTCCTGGCAGAGTTCTCTCTGGAGTAGAAGGGTCTTCAGCATCATATAAGTGAGCAGCATAGGGGGAGCATTCCTATATAGGTAAAGGGAAGCCTGCATCAGTTGTTTCTGTTCAATGCTTTAAAGTGAGAACTCAAAATTACAGGGGTATATAAGCCAATGTTCAAAGTAATTAGAGCTCCAGTGAAAGCAAGATGTTACCAGATACCATTAGCCAAAACAGCAAACTCTGTTTTCACTTATCAAACTTTCACTTCCTTTTCCATTTTTCTATTCTTTATTTCCCAACCCCAGCTGCTCCTCTGCTCCACAAACCCAGCTCTTCTGCTTCAGAAAATTCCCACTCTCCTCCCTCTTGATAGCGTCCCAAAGAAATCACACCAATTAACCTGCCTAACAACACAGGTGTGTGATGCATTTCTTTTCTTTCTATTATTTCTCCTACTGGAAAGCAGTTCTTCCTGTTTAACTGAATGTGACAGAGGGAGAAACACCAACCTTAATGAATTCTAATAACCAAACTCACTAAAGCATATTTTAAATTTTAGCATTTATTGAGGAATTCAGAAAGCTGGATGAAATCATTAAAAAAAATCTATCAAATTAATAACTTGCATTAACTGATGAATTAATTCCAAGCTCAGAAAATGTTTCCAAACAGCAAGAAATATGACTGAAGATGTATTATCACTTTTAATTGAAAAAAATGGTGGTTGCAATGGCACAGCTGTGGCCCTTTGGAGCTTCAGAGCAGTCAACAATTAGTCAGTATGACCAACTGTGCTCCATAATATAGTCACCACTTGGCTAGACAGATCAAGGGGTCTGACTTAGGGCCAGTACAGACCAGCACTAAAAGCCACCTTCAGGACAGCTATGAGCACATGGTGTGCACATGCCGCATGCCCCCATGAAGCCCTGAAAGTGCCCAAAGCGGCCGCATGTTGGCTAGCTTCTGGATGTTTTGGGGGCATGGTAGTTACATGCCACAAGCCCCCACCACAGTGTTAAGATGCTACAGGGGGCGTGGAAGAGCTGCTAATGGCAGCTTTTCTGAAGCTGAAAAAGAAGCAGTTAAAAACTGCTCCTTTTTTGGCTGGCACTGCAGCGGATTGAGGCCGTGGCATGTGGCTGCCACAGCCCCAATCTGTCTTCGGGTGGGGTGGCTTCATGCCACCCCATCCGGGCCATCTGTTTCAGCCCTTAGTATAGTATAACTTCATCATCAAATTTAACACTTTAATTTAGATTAAATCTTTCTTCCTTAAAAGGAAAGCCAGGGATCTAGCTACACAGGGGTGAGAGGGACATTGCTCCCCATTAACAATCTTGTCCTCCCCCATGAAATTTTCCTTCAGCCTCCAAATTTCTAGCACTGCAGAGAATGAGACTTTGAAAGTCATTCACACCAGTATGAACATGCTGTTCTTGCATCCCCCTTGGTAACTTCATCTTTTCTTTAAATCCCTAAACTGTGGTTCTAAATGGTCAATTGGAGTTTTAAGGGACTGTAACAGAAAACTGAAGGAAAAATTCAATGGGGGGGGGGGAAGAATTCTTATTCAAAGGGTCAATGGCTTCCTCCTTCCCAGATGTAGCTACACCTCTAAGCAAAGCCCTTACTTAAATGTTACAAAAGTTAAGAGTTCGCTGTATTTAAGTGTTTTAAAATCACTTATCCAATACAGAGTATACTTTGATCTATTGTGTTTTAGCATGCTGCAGAATTAAAACAGTAACAAGTATCAGGTAACTACTAGCATGGTATTAGCCCTTTAAGTATAGACAACTAATGATTGCATACACCAAATGGCTATTTGTCCATCAAAGTATATTTCTAAATGCAAAAAGAAACTAGTCTAGGAAGTTATTCTTTTTCCCCACTTTTTTTTTTTTTTTTTTTGCTACTCCAGCTTAGTTTGTGCTAAACACATAACATAATGAGAGAATGTTGACCATCTGTTTAGTTACATGGAGATAAAACAGAAGTAATAAAGGCATATGGAGAGAAACTGACTAAATAATTGCTTTGCTGAAGCTTCAGCATGATATTTCCATTCCACACCATGTAGTAATCCAGTGCATTGCTGTGATTGCTTTCAGTATAGACTTAGTGAGAATTTTAAGACAACAGCTGCATGAATTTCATTTTCTCTTGTCAGAAAAGCTTAAGAGGATATCATGCTTAAACTCTCTTGCATCTCAAATGACAAACTCCAGAATGCTTTGCTGCAAGAAATTCTGAACCTGCTACTTCCTGCAAAATCTCCTTGCACTTCTGCCTCAAATAGCCAGACATGGACATAGTGGCTCAAAATTATCTAAATTATTCAGGCCTAGGATTTTCAGATCCAGTATAAAAGTGAGATGATAGAGCTGCCCAGAAATTTCACTATTCTTTCTTTGAAGTGGAATGAAAAATAAAGTTAGGAGATCAGGAGAGTCTTGAACCAATACTGGGTCCATCCAGATGGGCTGGAAAAACTTGATTGATTGGTTGGTTGATTGGTTGATTGATTGATTGAGATCTACTTGATGAATTCCACATCCTGAAGTACCCCCAGCACTTACAAGGACATTTTATTCTCACTCCCTAGGTCAGTTTAAATTAACCCTGTATTTCCTGGAATGAAATACTTTTGTTCATAGCTGACTGGCTGTGTTATCCTAAAACTAGATGAGATGGTCACTGCCAAGGAATACAGACACTACACCCAGGACAGCAGACTCAATAGAGATCAAGTGAAGGAAAGAGGAATGCTAACAATAAAAGAAAATATACTAAAAGCTCAATGGAAATTGGTGAATGTCAATTTCTGAAACATTATCCAAGTCTAGGGAGATTATTGCACAAGCATAAAAATGTGGCTTACCTCTCCTAAATTCAAGTAAAATTTGGGCTGCATTCGGGTCCTATTGCATGGCTTTTGTCACCAAATCCACCATCTGAGTGCAGCCCTGCTCACTTAACTCACTTCGCAGCCATTTTTCAAAAGTCAGAAGCTTTGGTGAGGAAGATTTGGCGACAAAAACCATGCGATAGGACCCAGATGTAGTCCGAATTTTACTTGAGTTTGGGAGAAATAAGTCACATTTCTATGCTTGTGCAATAAACTCCAAGATGTGATGTGATCAGGGGGATTTTCAAGATTCTGGATGTAAATCCATAACTATGCAGGAAAAATCACAACAAAAAGAAATGGGAAGTCCCAATACTTCCAGAGACTTTTTCTCTTTTCTGAATAAATAAAGTGTAACTCGGATCTCAACAAACAGTACTTCACACAGATAAGACAACTGTGTTTTTAGCCCATCTAGCATTGTCGTGTACCTTCAAGTCATTTTCAGCTTATGGTGACCCTAAAGTGAACCTATTATGGGGTTTCCTTGGCAAGTTTCTTCACAGGGAGTTTGTCATTGCCTCCCTCTGAGGCTGAGAGTGTGTGACTTACCCAAGGCCACCCAATGGGTTTCCATGGTTGAGTGGGGATTCAAACCCTGTTCTCCTGAGTCTTGGTAGCACAGTGGTTAAATGCCTGTACTGCAGCCACTCACTCATAGTCCACAAGGTTGCGAGTTCAATACTAGCCAGGGCTCAGGCTAGACTCAGGCCTGCATCCTTCCGAGGTTGCTAAAATGAATATCCAACTGTTGGGGGGCAATGAGCTTTCAGTTGTAAACCTCTTAGACATCCCATAGTGCGATATGAAGCGGTATATAAATGAAGCTGCTTTCTGAGTCATATTCAAAAGCTCAAACCAGTGGCACCCTTGCCCCTGGTGACACCCAGTGCAGGGGGCTGGGTTTCCAAGGAGGGGGTGAATTTCTAGGTGGGGTTGGGCTTTCTCGGGCAGCTGCATGTTTGCCCCTTCTCCAGCTCTGCTGCGGGTCACTTTCCTGATGAGGATAGTGGCACCACAACAGTGAGGCTGTGCTCAGCCCTGACTTTCGCTGCCCCAGTGTCGTAATCCTCATGAAGTGAGTGGCACCATGGCAGCAAGGCTGGGAGGGGTGCTGAGGAGGCACCCTCTAGCTTGGGGAGGGGCCAGCCAAGTGTCAACCCTCTTCTGTACCCTTCTGGGGTGTCATCCAGTGTGGGCCGCACCATCACACCCTCCTAGTGACGCCACTAGCTCAAACCACTACATCATGCTGGCTAGACTACATTCAAAATATGGTTTACAGCAATGGTCTCTAAAAATTTTGGGGGGGGGGCTACTGCCCCCTTCCTCTTGGGCAACAACCCTCGTGCCCCCACAACTCCTATTTCTTGATATTAGGTCTACTGGATGTGCAGCAGCCAGCTGGCCAGCAGCATCTACCTCAGCCACACCCAGCTCGCCTCCTGTCATGTGTGGAAACAACAGCAATATCAATTCAGGCCTTTTTCTTCCTCTTGCCCATGCCAGCCTTACACCAAAAGGAAGGCCAACTGGCACGCTGCTACTCCCAGGATGATCAGGTGCAAAGGAAGCAGCACCCGAGCAGCCAGTCACCTTGGGAGCAACTGACTGAGCAACAACTGAGAAGCCTGTCACCCATGCCAGTCTTGTGGTAAAGGTTGACACTGGCAAAAGACTCTTAAGTTGCTGCTCCCAAAGTGATCACATGCAAAGGGAGAATCTTCTTCCTGGCAAGGAAGGCAGTGGGCAGTTGTGGCCCTCTAGGACCTTCTGGATTGCAACTCTGAGCAGCCCTAGCCAATGCGGCCAGCAATGAGGATTTTGATGAGGAGTTGTAGCTTCCATTGCACCTGGAAGGCCACACCCTTGTTTTAGTGGGGTTTGAACAAATATTAATCCTTTATTTAAAACAAAACCCAATGCATATCTGTGGCAAGAAGAAAACAGAAGAAAAAATATGGAGCTAAAAAATTAATGCAAGTTAGGACACATTGTTAATATTCTTTCTCATTTTATGCCTTAAAGTACTTTATATACTTGACAATAAGTTGACCTCACGTATAAGTCAAGGGCAGGTTCTGGGGCCAAAATTATGGATTTTGATATGACCCTTGGATAAGTCAAGGGTACAACGTAGGGGCATATAATGAAGGATGGAAATAATGAAGCAAAGGAAAATGATGCCAAATAACTTTAAAAATTCTAGCAGGCATAACTGTTTGTGCTCATACTAAAAGCTGGATGGATAATAGAATAGAGGAAGTCAGTGATTCCAGGACAGATTATGCACTTGCCTTTCACTAGGGGATTGTTCCCTTTTTTATAAGAGTTAAAGTACAGGACTTACATTGACCCATGGATAAGTCGACTCAAGTTTTTTGGGTCATTTATTTGACCTACATTTCTAGACTTATACATGAATATATACAATAGTTTCCAATGTATAGTGACCCAAAGGGGATTTTATTGGCAAGGTTTATTTAGAAGGGGTTTGCCATTGCCTTCTTCCAAAGCTATGGGAACGTGACTTGCCCTAGATCACCCAGTGGATTTCCATGGTTCAGCAGGGATTTGAACCCTGATCTCCAGACTAGTCTTATACTCAAACCACTATACCATGCTGTGTGTGCATGCTTTGTGTGTTCTGTGAATGCTTTGTGAGTCTTTTGTTAACACAGTGCTTTTGAGAGCTTATATTTTATTACTATCAAAACCAGTGTGTTAAGCGAAAGTAATGTACAAACACACACACACACACAGATTCACAAATCAATTCTGTCCTCTGATTACAAGAAATCTTACCTAGGTATCTAAAATAAATGCCCTTCCAGATGTTGTTGGGCTGTAATTACCATCACTTTTAGCCAGCAAAGAAAATAGTGAAAGCTCATGGGAACTGCAGGACAATAGCAACTGGAGGCAATTCCTCAGATGTTATTTGGGAGGTTTTGTTAGATGTTGCTAACATGCTTGGAAGCCTATTGTAACAGGAGGGAAAGGAAAAGAATGAAAGCAGAGAGCTACAGGATGCAGCATGCTGTGTGTGTGTGTCTCAGCAAGGAAATAATGGCATTCAAGTGTTTCACAAATGGTAAGGCATTATCAAACACTGGATTGTAAAATATACATGCATGCACTTCTTGCTCCAGAATGAATATCTTTGTTTACACTCAACCAACTGAAGAACCACATCTGTTTTACTAACTGTAATTCTATGCTCTTAGTCATATTGCTGGATGAATTTAAACATACAGCTGGGCCAGTTGAGGACAAGATGTAAAATGCCTTACCAAGAAGAAACAGTTTAAAAAAACCAGAACCCTGCATAACTTTAGCAAGGTTTTTCTAATTTCCTTAAATCAGTAAAAAGAATTTCATGCCTGCATGGGCATTGGATCAAGAGGCCACACTGTGACTAGAATTGGGAAATGGGCTTCAGTGTAATGTAATACATTTGTTTGGTTAGTTAAAATAATCTGTATTTTTAAGCAGCTCTAATCCTCCACCAGATTTCTTTCCCTCTTAAGAAATGAACTGCAGCAGCTGGAATCAAAAAAGAGCTTGTTGAATGACCCCATGACTCCATGACTTATTTATCTATGATATCATTTTGGTAGTTCCAGTAAAGTTTCTTAGAAAACTGCTGTAAATGTTTCTCTTTGTTTTATTTCAGAGCTTGGAAACACTGCAAATTCCCTAGCCAGCATGGCTCTAAACCATCTCTGCTGAAGTCCAAAAAGAAACTTTTCCAAGTTCTGTTTGAATACTAATGTTGCCTGTTCTCATCAAGAAAATGAAAAAGAATTATAAACACAAATCAAAGTATCATCTCCTTTGTCTTTACTGTTATTTTAACTATACAGGTATCTGTACATAATGCAGACAAGAAAAATACAGGCAGCATGAATGCTCCCTTTTTCAAATTTCTAGCCATTCTATTCTCAGTACCCTTACTTTTCTATTTCCTCTGTCAATACTATTTCATGACCACCAAGCATGCTGTTTTGGAGTGTTTCCTTCCTTAGATACAAGTACAAACTTTAGGGGTCCACTCAAGCATGTTGATGCCAATAACAGAACTGTGTGAACAGAAATGTTCTGTGAACTCTGGAAATTGAGAAAATGATAATACTCTGCTCCAACATTCTGTTTTCAACAATTGCCAGTCAAATAGTACAGGATGCTCATAATCATGGCACCAAGGCAGTCGGTAACCTTTCCCTGTTGCTTGACTCCAACATCTGATGTTCTAAGTTAAGCTGCATGAGAATACAAAAGTCTGTATCTGACTACATCCTTGTGCTAAACTAAGGCACACTGTGCCAGCAATTATTCATTTTCAGAGTTAGCACATGTATCATATCTAACGATAGTTTTTATTGCACAGAGGGTTGTGCAAATTGCTGCAAAATGCTTTCCCAGCATGGCACAGAGGGGAAATCCAGGGGATTTTTTCAGACTATTAGTGCTGCTGCTGCTGTTGGTTGGTTGTTGTTGTTGTTGTTATTTCTTACCCACCTGCAACATTTGGAGGTTGTGTTTCCTCACAGTATACAGTAAACCTACACATACAGACAGGTACCTGCACAAGAACACAAGAACCATCACCCAGGACAAAAAAGAAGCACAATAAAAACACTGGTAGACTAGGCAAAACGCATCTGTGAACCCCACTTCTTGGAAGAGGAATTGAAGCACCTAGACTGGGCTCTACAGGCAAATGGTTACTCCAGCTCAGACATCAGAAGGGCGGCCAGACCCAGGAAAACCCAGAGGAGTGAAGATGAGCAACCGCCCAAAGGGAAGGTATTTTTACCATATATCAAAGGAGTCACAGACAGAATAGGGAGAGTGGTGAGGAAACACAACCTCCAAATGGTTTACTAACCAAGAAAATCCAACAAATGCTGCGCTTAGCGAAGGACAGGAGAGACCCTCTCACAGCCGCAGGAGTTTACTGCATACCATGCAGCTGCAGACAAGTCTACATAAGGACCACCAAACACAGTGTCCAAACACGAGTCAAGGAACATGAGAGACACTGCAGACTGGGCCAGCCAGAAAAATCAGCAGTAGCAGAACACATTATAAACCAGGGGTAGGCAACCTTTTTGAGCCGGGGGCCAGGTTGCTGTCCCTCAGACAATTAGGGGGCCGAAGCACCAATAAATAAATAAATAAATAAATAAATAAATTTAAAGACATTTTAAAAATAAATAAAATATGCATGCACACTCTCTCAGCCTCAGAAAAGCCATGGCAAAACCCCTGTGGAGATTTTGCCAAGAAAACCCCAAGAACAAGTAATAACAACAATAATCAATATCATTATGATGGGCGGTGGCAGGACCGGCCTGGGGCTGGTCCAAAGGCCTCGGGGGGGGCACATTCGGCCCCCGGGCCTTAGGTTGCCTACCCCTCTTATAAACCATCCTGGGCATAAAATGCTGTTTGAAAACACTGAAATTCTAGACCATGCCAACAACTATCAGGTCAGAATGCACAGGGAAGCCATTGAAATCCACAAACACTTGGATAACTTCAACAGGAAAGAAGAAACCCTTAAAGTAAACAAGGTTTGGCTACCAGTCCTACAAAATAAGAAAATCAGCACTCAGCAAATGCAAATGGGAAACCAACCAGGGTCAGAGGCTTTCCCAGCAGACAATAGCAGACAATATCCTTGTTTGCATATCCTCCCGCCCTAAAGCCATGCCATCAACAACAGAACAATACCTATTCAGCACAGAACAATACACAGTTTACATGGGAATCACTCCTCCCTAACCAGGGTCTCACAGTAGATATAGACCCACTCTTTTCCATTCCAGTATTCTCTGAAGATGCCAGCCACAGATGCTGGTGAAACGTCAGAAAGAAACTGTTCTAGAACATGGCCACACAGCCTGAAAAACCCACAAAAAACAATGCTCTGATTGCCTCATACAATACATACATACAATAACTAAACGAACTCAAGGGACTTGCAACAAATGAAAGCACAGACCATCAAAAAGTGCTCCTTGATAAACTAAATGCAATGGAACAAACGCAAGAGAATGGCAAGACATTTACACAACTCCCTTGCACTGAGCAGCATACAGGGAGAAGTAATCATGCTCATGATTTCAGATAAGTTAAACATCTGCGCCACTTCACAGAAGTATTGAAGTGATTCCTCTGATTAGGGTATTGTGAGAAGACATTATGAGGAAGACACTATTTTATATGAAGATAAAATAAGAATATATCTGAACCAACCACAAGCTTGTGAAATGCACCCTCCAAATGCAACAAATATGGCCCTGATACATTTTCCACAGGATATTCTTCCTTAATGTGCAAGCTTGTTTTAATAAAGTGCTAATTTACATAAGTATGCTCACCTCTTAATTACTCAAAGCCAAACAATTTACAATCGACTATGCCAACTTGTTACATAGAAAAGAATTATTCAAATGGTTAAAAGTTGCTTGCTTGATCTTTGACAGGTCATTCACATATACAAGTCATCATTTGATGATGCTGCTGAAGAGCATGCTGTTGTGCACCTAGTGTTAGGTACAGTGATACCACAATCCAATTCATGTTTTTTGAGGGTAGGTCCCACTGTGTTCAATGGGGCTCCTTCTGTAGACTCTCCAGAAAAGTGTATTTAGGACTGTCACCTAAAGGGTCATTTAGAGCTGTCTTACATGGGTGTAAATCCACAAACACCCCTGTAGGAAGTTCACTTCTCCCATTACTCCAACAGGAACTATCACAGGGGGAAACACATTAGCTTTTGACAGTTATTTTTGGCTACTGCCAACTACGCAGAGTAAACTGATATGACAGTGTGATCTGCAATTTATTTTATTCTGGTGAAAGAAACAATGTCAAGTAATAAACTGTAGCTACATATAGGAAGTGATGAAATTTGGAGTATTCACATTCATGCACAGAGACACTTGTCAAAATAATGTGATTAATGAATACATTTTGAGGAAAATTACCATGTGTGAGCCTGAGAAGCAAGACCTAAATCTGTCTAATGGGTTCCAATAAATTATTCATCTGCCATAAGATGAAAACATAAACATGATGAATGTCTGAAAGAGGAGAGCACAAGCCTGGTTTTGCTCTTATTTCATTGCTGGGGATGATGCAGTTTTTTGAAGCATAAGACAAGTAACACATGAATGGCCTTAACTTATTGCCCATGCTGCAGTGGTAAATTCTATCAGGCTGATGGACATCGTGAAAGTCCCCATAGCTGTGCCTCTAGGTACAATCCAAAAATTCACATCCACATCAACAAACTACTTCAAGCAGGCTTTATCTATACTAGAATCAAGTCTTTTACAAAGCTAATGGGTCTCAATTTGCCCATATAAGCACAGAGAAAACAGGGATGCCTAGGAGATGGGTTAAGAGTTGACATCATTCTCTCTACTAAGAAAAAACTTCCTGACACTATAAGCCATGGCTTCACTATAACACTTCTGATTACAGAACCAAATAACATTTTAAAATGCTGCTAGTCTGGCATACTCTATTCAACAACAGTCCAAGCCATCTATCAGACCTTGGAAAAGTTGTTTTGGACAACAACCCTCAGAAAGTCCCCACTAGCATGAACAGAAGTGATGCTGACTGTGGGATTCTGGAAATTTTAGACCAAACAACTGATATTTCCTGGCACCTTCCTCCATAAGTAATGCAGTGTGAGACCTTCACTCATGGCCTCTTGTACTTTGGATGTCTCTTTTATCCTGTATTTACCCCATATACATATATCTTAGTTATGCAACTCTCATGGCCAGTGAGACTATCTTATTGGCTATCTCTTATACCACGACTTGATTTTCAGGAAATAATCTCCTATCAACTCCCCATTTCTCCTGCCATCCCTGAAGTGAACCTCCTGCTTCTTGTGAAAAAATACAAGTTTATACTTTGGAAAGCAATATAGGGCCTAAGCAGACTGCCAGAAATAGTGCACATTAAATTGAGGCACTGCCCTGGCTCAGTGCTAGGGAATCATGGGAACTGTATTTTATTGTGGCACCAGAGCTCTCTGACAGAGAAGGCTCAATGTCCCAGAAAAAAATACAGTTCCCATGACTCCCTAGCACTGAGCCAGGGCAGTGCCTCAATTTAATGTGCACTATTTCTGGCAGTCTGCTTAGGCCTATAATTACAATGCACTTTAAATCCTCTGTTCTTAGCTGGGAAGGGTGGAGGGTAAACTAGTTTTCTTGTAGGTCTCTTCCAACTCTGCAGTTTTTTTAGATGGATAGAACATTCTGTTAATGCAAGAATGCATATGTGACTTCAAATAGAAGCAGCTAATAGACTGGCATGTAACTGGCAACAGGTAAATGGTAACTAGAAAGATGCCTAGTTTTCTATTTTGTAGTGGGTACTCAGACTACAACTCTGGGGTCAATTCCCAGCTTGGGCACAAAATCCACTGGGTGGCCTTGAGCATGTCACACTCTCAGCCTCAGGGGAAGGTAATGGAAAACCTCCTCTGAACAAATCTTGCCAAGAAAATCCAATGACATGTTGCCATAAGTCAGAAATGACTTGGAGGCATGCAACAACAACAACAGCAAACTCACCTCATATAAGTTTAACAAGGCCAGGTTACAAAGGGTTCAGAAAAATGTGGGAGATAAAGAAAATGTGCACCAGGTGTCTAATCTGTTAACAGTATTCTAAGAAATGCTGTGAGAAGGTCCAACCAAAAGAAAAACAAACAGAAAACTTCAGGAATCCTTCCCTCCTTGCTTTTCTCCCCAAAGACTTTTGTTTCTATGAAGAAAAAATAATAATTATGCAATATTTTCTTTCAGAATTATGAATAAAATATTTAAGACAAGGCATTCACATATTTACTGCTCCCAAATCATTTCTAAAAGCCATATAAGATGAAAACATTTACATAAGACTCTCTACAGTAGAGGTAGGCAACCTAAGGCCCGGGGGCCGGATGCAGCCCCACGAGGCCTTTGGACCGAACCCAGGCCGGTCCTGCTGCCGCCGCCGCCTGCCACCACCGCCATGATGATATTGATTATTGTTGTTATTACTTGTTCTTGGGGGGTTTGTTTTTTTTTTGCAAAATCTCCACAGGGGTTTTGCCATGGCTTTTCTGGGGCTGAGAGAGTGTGCATGCGTATTTTTAAAATTTTTATTTATTTATTTATTTGTTTTTGGTGCTTCGGCCCCCCAATTGTCTGAGGGATAGCTACCCGGCCCCTGGCTCAAAAAGGTTGCCTACCCCTGTTCTACATTATCAGATCTTCACAATCTCTGATCTTGATTCCCTTTTCTCAGTTCTTTCTATGGAAATGAGTGTGTTATGTCTTTTATGGACTGCTGTGGAAAACTTTGTTGTTGTTGTGCGCCTTCAAGTCATTTCTGACATAGGGCCTTTGCAGACTGCCAGAAATAGTGCAAATTGAGTCCACTTTAAAGGTTAGGGTTAGGGAATCATGGGAATTGTATTTTATTGTGGCACCAGAGTTCTCTGACAGAGAAGGCTCAATGTCTCACAAAAAAACAACAACAGTTCCCATGACTCCCTAGCACTAACGCTAACCCTTAAAGTGGACTCAATCTGCACTATTTCTGGCAGTCTGCAAAGGCCGATAGTTGAATACAGTGCCATTCAGTTACCCCAGTTTGAGAAGATTAGGCCCAAAGAGAGGTATATCCAGGGTTAAAATTCCTGCTCATAAACCCACTGGGTTACTTTGGGCAAGTCACACTCTCTCAGCCTCAGAGGATGACACTGGCAAACTCCCTTCTGAAGAAACCTTGCCAAGAAAGCCCCATGATAGGTTAACCTTAGGGTCACCATAAGACTTGATAGCACACGACAATAAATTGGAAACTATTTGAAGATAGGAAGAAACAGCAATAGGAAAGTAAGGTTACCAAGGTCTGGGCAGTGCCAAAGAGGGACTAAGGTTGGGGTATATATATCCAGGGTTGCAATCCCTGCTTGCAAATGCACTGGTTAGCTTTGGGCAAATCACACTCTCTCAGCCTTGAAGGATGAGACTGGCAAGTCCCCCTCTGAAGAAACCTTGCCAAGAAAAACCCATGAGCGGTATGCAGCGAGATTGGGCAGTATCTTCTGAGACTCACTGAAAAAAAGAAAGTTGGCAGCATGAGCTTTCCTAGAATAAAGTCTACTTCCTCAGATGCATTTGGTGCAGTCTAGGAAAGCTCATACTAGCAACTTCTTTCTTTCAGTGAGTCTCAAAGGTGCTGCAAGATCTCTCTACACCAGGCCTGCACAACATAAAGCCTGGGGGCCACACGCGGCCCGCCAAAGGATTTCAGACGGCCCTCAAGACGTGGGATGACTTTAAGGCTCCTTCGCCACTCAGCTTTTTTCCAGGAAAGAATCAGGCGGAGGAGGAGGACGGGTGAACAGTCGCCCCTCAAAGCTCCTCTGCCACTCAGCCTTCTTCCAAGGATAAATAAGGCTGAGCAGAGGAGGAGGAGGCCAGAATTAATATTAATAAAATTATTTATTATTAATATTAATTCTTAAATTTATTATTAATATTAATTATTAAAATTATTTGGTATCAATGTTAATTATTAAAATTATTTGTTATTACTATTAATTATTTAAATTATTTATTATCAATATTAATTATTAAAATTGATTGTTATTCATATTAATTATTAAAATTATTTGTTATTCATATTAATTCTGTCCTCCTCCTCCTCCTCTGCTCAGCCCTATCCTTGGAAGAAGGCTGAGTGGCAGAGGAGCCTTGGGGGGGCGACTTAATTATTATTGATTAATGATTAAAATAGTTTAATCATTAATTATACCTTTACCTGGAAACTGAGCCGCTAAAAACTTATCTGCGGCCGGAAGACATTTAGCCTGTATTAATTCTGTCCCCTACCTACTGCCAGGTTATGCAGGTCTGCTCTGCACACAGGTTCTACCAAGCATCTTTGAAATCTCTGCGTTATGGCAACCCTAAATTAGAGTTTGCTTGGCAAACCGCAGGCAGGCAGGGTGGCTTTGGGGTGGGAAAGGGCTTGAAGGCAGGCAGGGAAGACCAAGACCAAGACCAAGACCAAGACCAAGACCAAGACCAAGACCCAGAGCAGGCGACCCTCCTCCTCCTGAGGGTCTGCCGGGGCTCACCTGGCAGAGGAGGTCCTGCAGGTGGCTGGCACAGGTGGCATAGGCGGCCTGGTCCAGGTGCCCGCTGACGCCGTAGTAGCGCTCCAGGAGGGCGGCATCGCGCTGCGCTTCACAGCAGCCAAAGTCCGAGTATTGGACGCAGAAGGTCAGGGGCCGCGAGGGCTTGAAGGGGGGCTTGAAGTCCAGGCACTGAGGGTGACCAGACCCCAGGGCCGCCATCCCCAACACCACCATCCCCAGAGCATGGAGCCGGCCCAAAAGGGACCCTCGGCCCCGGCCCCGCACCCCTGGACCCCACATCCTCGCTTCCCTTGGCGCTCCTGCCGGCGCCGCCGAGGGGAGGACCTTCCAGGGGAAATGGAGGACACCACCACCGCCACCACCTCAGGAGCTCAAAGCACTCCCCCAGAAAGGTCAGCGCCTGCCTCTCCCTCCTGCTCCAAATGGAGGGCCTTCCAGCGAAAATGGAGGACACGCCCCAATCAGAAGCTCAAGACACTCTTAGAAAGTTCAACGCCCGCCTTCTGGTAGAAATGGAGGACCTTCCAGGGGAAATGGAGGACACGCCCCAATCGGAAGCTCAAGACACTCTTACAAAGTTCAATGCCTGCCTTTTCTTCGAAATGGAGGACCTTCCAGGGAAAATGGAGGACACGCCCCAATCAGAACCTCAAGACACTCTTACAAAGTTCAACGCCTGCCTTCTGTTCGAAATGGAGGACCTTCCAGGGAAAATGGAGGACTCGCCCCAATCAGACGCTCCAACACACTGCTAGAGACATCAATGCCTGCTTCTCAGTCATGCCCCCCAAATGGAGGACCCTCGAGGGAAAAATGGTGGACGTGACCAAACCAGAAGCTCCCAACACTCCTACAAGGTTCAACTCCTGCTTCTCAGTCCTGTTCAAAATGGGGAAGTCTTCTTGGACAGAAGGAGGCGGAGGGGGAGGGAGGGAGGACGCGTCCGGGCAACGGAGGAGGAGGACGCTTGGTCACCCTGAAATGGAGGAGACGAAGCTCAAAACACTCCCTCCAGAAACATCAGTCCCTGCTTCTCCATCCTGCTCGAAATGGAGGAGGAAGGAGGAGGCTTTTGGAATCCCTCCTGGACAGAAGGCAGAAATGGAGGGCGTGTCCGGGAAAAAGAGGACATGGGCTGGTCACCCTGGGGGCGGTCCGGAGGGAGGAGAGCTGGCTGTGGGGAGGCCACAGGAGGAAGGAGGATCCCTCGGACATCTGCCTGCTGCCTGTGGGGCGCAAAGGCGCCCGGCCGCGCCCTTCCTCGCTCCCTCGAGGGCTCCCACGCGTGTTTGCGCCTCCAGGGTCCCAGCCAAGGCGCCCTGCTTCTCCTCCTTCTCCTCCTTTTTCTCCTTCTTCTCTTCCTTCTCCTTCTTCTCAGCCCAGCAGAGACCTTCCAGGCTCTTAGCCAAGTGCGTCGTCTGCCTTGAGAGACAGGCTCTGGCTTCCCAAAGTGGCTCAAAAGTTGGGAAGGGAAGGGATAGATAGGGAAGAAGAAAGAGAAAGAGGAGGAGGAGGAGGCACCGCCTTCCTCCAGCCTTTTCGGGGCATGTAAAACCTCCCCTTCAAGTCGTTTCCGACTTATGACCCTCTCTCACAGGGTTTTCTTGGCAAGCGCCTTCAGTTTCTTCACAGGAGGTGTCCCATTGCCATCCCATGAGGCTGAGAGAAAGAGTGACTTAGGGCCTTTGCAGACTGCTAGAAATAGTGCAAATTGAGTCCACTTTAAGGGTTAGGGTTAGGGAATCATGGGAACTATATTTTATTGTGGCACCAGAGCTGTCTGAAGGGAAGGCTCAATGTCTCAGAAAAAAAATCCCATGATTCCCTAGCACTAACCCTAACCCTTAAAGTGGACTCAATTTGCACTATTTCTGGCAGTCTGCAAAGGCCCTTACTTGCCCAAGGTCATCCAGTGGGTTTCCATGGCCCGGCTGTGGAAAAGAGGCAAAGCCTGGTCTCCAAAGCTCAAACCACGACACCACAGCTGGACTATATGACTCCAGAGACCAGAATGCAAAGATATAGCCCTGTTAGTCTGTAGAATCAGTATGCAGAGAGCTCTTGTAGCACCTTTGAGACTCACTGAAAGAAAGAAAGTTGGCAGCATGAGCTTTCGTAAACTTCAGCCTACTTCCTCCAAATGTATCTGAGGAAGTAGACTGAAGTCTACAAAAGGTCATGCTGCCAACTTTCTTTCAGTTAGTCTCAAAGGTGCTACAAGATCTCTCTGGAAACCAGGGTTCGATTCCCAGCTCAGCCATGGGCAAGTCAGAAGAAGAAGAAGAATATCTTTATTGAATAAGTCTCTAGACCATTTCAAATTATATATATATATATATATATATATATATATACACACACACACACACACACACACACAATGATAAAAAAATACATAGTTAATATTTGAATCTGGTTACACCCCTCTTATAGTTTGCACAAGTCAGAAGAAGAAGAAGAAGAATATTGAATAAGTCTTCAGACCATTTCAAATATTATATATATATATATATATATATATATATACACACACACACACACACACACACACGCATGCACACACACAATGATAAAAAAATACATAGTTAATATTTGAATCTGGTTACACCCCTCTTATAGTTTGCACAAGTCAGAAGAAGAAGAAGAAGAATATTTATTGAATAAGTCTTCAGACCATTTCAAATATTATATATATACACACACACACACACAACATGATAAAAAATACATAGTTAATATTTGAATCTGGTTACACCCCTCTTATACTTTACACAACAGTCTAATTGAGGCCCCTGTCTACTTCTTGCTTCTGCAAAATAGCTGCTTTCACTGCAAACAAGGCAACCCTAAGAGTTATGAAAGGCTCTGCTCCTTGCAATAGCGCCATGGGCAAGTCACAAGTCTCAGCTTCAGGGGATGGCAGTGGCAAACACGCTCTGAACAAACTTGCCAAGAAAACCCCATGCCTTCGGGTCACCATAAGTCTGAAATGATTTTTGAAGTAATAAAACAGGCCTGCACAACGTACGGCCTGGGGGGCTGCATGCAGCCTGCCAAAGGATTGGGGGGGCCCTCAAGATGTGGAACGACTTCAAGGCTCCTTTGCCACCCAGCTTTCTTCCAGGAAAGAACCAAGCAGCAGAAGAGTAGGTCGGGTGAACAGTTGGCCCTCAAGGCTTCTCTGCCACTTAGCCTTCCCCAAGGATACGGCGGGGCACGGGATGAGGATGAGAAGCACAAAATTAATATTAACAAAATCAATTGTTATTAATTAATTAATAATTATTACTTAAGAATAAGTAATTAATAATTAATGATTAAAATGGTTTAATCATTAATTGTACCTTTACTTGCAATCTGAACTGCAAAACCTATGTGGCCTGAAGAAGTTTAGACTATTTTAATTTTGGCCCCTACCTACTGCCAAGTTGTGCAGGTCTCGCTAAAAATCAAGAGGCATCAGGGGCTCCAAGAGGCAAGCAGTCTCTCCTCCAGGGCCGAGCCAAGAAAAGAGATTAAGAGCTGACCAGCAGCCTCCACCTCAGAGTGAACAGGTGCCCTCCTTTTCCAGGACGTGCCCTACATTTCAGCCTTCTGTCCAGGAGGAATTCCATAACGGCTTCCATTTGGAGCAGGACTATGAAGCACGAATTTACATTTATAATAGTGTGTTTAGCCTATAGAATCATAGAAGTTAGGAATAGAAAATAGAAATAGTCTAGAATTTTAGTAAAAAAAAATGGACCCAAAAAACCCAGGGTTAACTTGTTCACAGGTCAGATTAAGGTCTGTCCTTTAACGCTTATAATTTTTTAAAAAGGAACCATCCCCTTCTCTGAGTGGAGTGGTGAAAGGCAAGAGCTTGGTCCATCCCAGGAGGATCTAAAGGGAGCACTCCCTCTACTCTCTCTCTTAGCTGTGGTACTACTTCTGTCCTTTCTGAAAGCCTGGGTGAGGAAATAGCAGTGGTAGTTTCCTATTCAGACAGCAAACAGTTATGCCTGCTGAATATTTGGGGGGGGGGCATTGTTTTCCTTTGCTTCATCCTTTCATTACATACCCCAAAGTTTTACCCTCAACTTAGTCTTAGGTCATATCAAAATTCACAATTTTAGCCACAAAACATGCCCTCAATTAATACATGAGGTCAATTTATAGTCATGTTTACATGAATAATAGTGTATTTAGCTTATAGAATCATAGAATCACAGAGTTGGAAGACAATTTAAGGTCCATCCAGTCCAACCCCCTGTAGCCAAGAGTCCTTAGGGGAATTTTATTATTGTTTGCGAGAGGGGCTGGCTACAAGAGCCCCACGAGATCGCCCTCCCGATGTTTATACCAAGAGACCAGGGGGTTCCAATGAATGAAGCTGAGACGGATGTCGGTTAACCACTAGATGTCTAATTTATTAAAAATAGGGGAAACACACTCACAGACTATACACTCACACACACACTCAAGGCTCAGGAAATCCGGGTTGGAGTTTGGAACAGAATGCAGGCGTTACTAAGGGTGATGCTTACCGAGATGTAGACCTCCTCCGGGAAGCGAATGGAATGCGAGATGGTGGGAGACAAGTCTTGCTCCGCAGCCTGGGTTTGAGCAGACTTGCCGGTAACTAGCTTCAAGGGTCAGAGTGACGTGGAGTCATTTAGACCAAGAAGATAGCACACTGACTGGCCAAAATCTGGGGTTTATATAGGGCCAAACAGGGCCTGGGGTGAAAGGCGATAATTGCGATGATGGCACCCTGCTGTATAGGGTTACATTGTGTTTGGTGGTCTTAATCCGAGGGGCCAATTTCCTGGGGGAATGTGTGACTAGGTGACACAATGCACCTTCCGATGGGTGGGGGCGTGTGAGACTGGGTGGCACAATCCAAACATTACACCTTTGATGGCTGAGAGTGTTTGTGGCTGGGTGACACAATGGACTATCTGGGGGTTATGTGTGCATTTAAGGATTAAGGGTGGTCTGCCCAGGCCATGGGCGCAGAGGACTTTTGCCTCCAATTCCACTGCCAGAGTTCATCTGGAGGTCATCATGGAATTTCACATTTTTGGTAGCAGGGGCACTATGGGTAACATATGGGGTTTTTCATATTTTGGATATTAAGAGCACTATGGGTAACACCCCTGCCATGCAGGCACTCTCATTCAAAGCACCCCTGACAGATGGCCATCCAGACTGTTTAAAGACCTCCAAAAAGGAGACTCCACCACACTCCAAGGGAGTTTGTTCCACTGTCAAACAGCTCTCACTGTCAGGAAGTTCCTCCTAATGTTTAGGTGGAGTATCTTTTCCTGTAGTTTGCATCTATTGCTCTGTGTTCTACTCTGGAGCAGCAGAAAACAAGCTTGCTCCATCTTCAGTATGACATCCCTTTAAATATTTAAACAGGGCTATCATGTCACCTCTTGGCCTTCTCTTCTCCAGGACAAACATCCCCAGCTATAGGTCATGGTTTCCTCATAGTTTTATTTGGTCATGTCCACCATTGAATGTCCTACATTTTGCAGTGGCTTATCCTCCTTGGCAGTTAGGACACCTTGCCTCTGCCTTCCTGAGGAAGCAGAGGTTTTAAAAGGACAAAATATATTCTTTGTGGCTTTTCATATGGAAAAAGAAACCTTTAATCAAATTGTGCAGCCTTTACGTTATGAAACACAGTCACATTTCACAAAGCGTGTTGTAACCAGTGCTTCCATTACCATCTTTTTGCCTCCGGTAGCATTCTTAGCTATTTTTTCAGTAGCTGGAACATTAGAAAGTATGGCTAATATAAACAAGCCAAAGCATGCACAAAAGTACCATGAAGTATTTTATGACCAATGCAGTGTCTTACCACAACTACACATAAAGCCAAATTAAAAACAAAGAGGCGTTTGCAAAATTGTGATTCACTGCTGCAGCTTTAGCAGGTACTGTACTGGCACAGCAAAACACATGCTTTTATGTTTGCTAACAAAAACAAGTTATTTCTTCAAACAGGAAGCACCATCAAGTTCTGAGGGTGAGAGTCTGTGTCTTACCTAAGGGTCAACCAGTGAATTTCCATGGCCAAGAGGGGATTTGAACCCTGCTCTCTAGTCATCCAATGTTCAAACCACTAAACCACACTGGCTCCAGGTGCTGAAGGCCAAATTGGTTAACCCAAATTGGTTAACTGCCATTGACT
Organism: Phrynosoma blainvillii; assembly: GCA_026167975.1. NCBI lineage: Eukaryota > Metazoa > Chordata > Lepidosauria > Squamata > Phrynosomatidae > Phrynosoma > Phrynosoma blainvillii. The sequence goes on along the minus strand of JANUYF010000001.1, from coordinate 432,678,933 downwards.
GATAGATCTCTGGGTGATTTGCAGCAGATTGGCAAAGAGTTCTGACCCTCAGTTATTTTTACAACAACAGTTGAGTATCTGACTATTGGCAAAGAGTTCTGACCCTTATCTGACTATCTGAACTGCTCCAAAATCCAAAGCTTTTTTCATGGCTGGCTGAGATAGTGAGACCTTTGCTTTCTAGTGGTTTATTGTACACATTGTTTCATGCACAAAATTATTTAAAATATTGTATAAAATTACCTTCAGGCTATATGTATATTCATGACAAAGAGATCGATCACAGATTAGCAAAGGCATATAACGCATTTGGAAGACTTTACAAAAGAGTCTGGAGTAACAAACACCTGAGGCGGAGCACAAAAATCAGTGTGTATAGAGCCATTGTACTGTCTGTTCTCCTTTATGGGTCTGAAACATGGGTCACCTATCGCCAACACTTACGACTCCTTGAACGCTTTCATCAGCACTGTATACGCACAATCCTAAATATACACTGGACTGACTATGTGACGAATGCTGCTGTCCCTGAGCAAGCAGGGATCATCAGCATTGAGGCCATGCTATTGAAAACGCAGCTGTGCTGGGCAGGGCACGTTTCTAGGATGGAGGACCATCGCCTCCCAAAAATACTCTACGGTGAACTTGCCATGGGTCAGTGTAAGAGGGGCGCTCCAAAAAAGTGATACAAGGACTTCCTGAAACAACATCTCAGGCTCAGCCAAATTGATCACCAACAATGGTCCACCCTGGCCTCACATCGGGAGGCATGGAGATGCACTATCCACAATGCTGCAGCCTTATTTGAGAAGTCACGCTGAACAAGTCTCGAAGAGAAACGACAATGGAGAAAGAATCACAACCCGGAAACATCCACCAAGGAGATCTTCTGCTGTGCTTTCTGCAACCGGACTTGTTTATCTTGGATTGGCCTTTTTAGTCATCAGCGCGCTTGCAAAAAGCGTGGGATGAGTCCTTCCTGAATCTTCATTAGCGAAGAAAAGCCAGAGAGAGAGAGAGAGAGATGAAACATAAATAAATTTTCAGGGGTAGCTGTGTTGTTATTATTATTGTTGTTGTTGTTGTTGTTGTTTTTGGCCATTTAGCAAATTCAAAAATCCATCAGTTATACCTTTATTGACCAACCAAAATACACAATGTATTTGTTGCAAGCTTTCGAAGCTCCATGGGCTTCTTCTTCAGGGAAGATGTTACAAACCAAACAGGAGAAAAAACAATTGGAGATGTTAGTCAGATGCCTACATGTTGTTTCAGTCTTTAGTTAAGATGGTATATGGTGGGGAGGATATCTTTTGTAGGCAGGATCCTCCTCCTTCTGGCCCTGTGGCTATAGGGAGATTTTCAAAGTCCTGGAAATTTAAAATCCATTCGCATCTCAACAGGGACCCCTCTTTTGCAATCCAATATGTCTCCATTCTGGTGAGGTCACAAGCCTCTTTGTGGCAGAGAACAATGGATTCCTCAAGAAGTCTCCATGTTTTTGCATCAGGAATATTTTTGTGAATGTAGAGGTAAAACATGGTTCCAGGAAGAGTAGCCTGTGGACTGGGAACTTCAACCAAGGTAAAACAATTTTCTTCTTCTTAAATTTTGACTGAATTCACATGTTTTACCTCTACATCCACCAAAATATTTTCCTTTGTTTTATCCTTTATGTCCTTTGGTACATGCCCCTAAGTTTTACCCTTAACTTATCAGTGGGGTTATATCAAAATGCCCTGTACTTATACATGGAGTCGACTTATAGTCAAGTATATATGGTATCTGTATGCTACTGGATTTTTTTTAAAAAACCCTGGTTTAATTAGAGATGGATTTTTATGGAGCAGGATATGGGTTCCATTCTATTAGGATACTCAGGTCAAGTTCCTAAGTACCTAAATAATAAATTCTCGCTGTTTTTCTTTTGCAAGCGTTCCTCTTTGGTGGATCTAAGGTTCTAGTAAAAACGAAGTTAGATGTTCCAATCCTGATGTCTGCTCATCCTGCGATAGCACTTTACAAGATGATTTTCCCCAGCTCTATCCCTTGTCACTATCACAGTAATGGAGAAGCCTCTTGGAAGAGTTATGGCCACAAATGGGGATCATGCCATCATCATCCCAGTCTAACACTGCTATGGTTCTGTCCTCTTGTTTCCACTCTTCTCTGATGCTATCTCCATCTCTGTGTTACTGGGATGATGCTGTGGCGAAGAATCATAGAATCATAGAATCATAGAGTTGGAAGAGACCACAAGGGCCATCCAGTCCAACCCCCTGCCATGCAGGAACTCCCAATCAAAGCATCCCCGACAGATGGCCATCCAGCCTCTGCTTAAAGACCTCCAAGGAAGGAGACTCCACTACTCTCCGAGGGAGTGTGTTCCACTGTCGAACCGCCCTTACTGTCAGGAAGTTCCTCCTAATGTTGAGGTGGAATCTCTTTTCTTGCAGCTTGCATCCATTGTTTCGGGTCCTAGTCTCTGGAGCAGCAGAAAACAAGCTTGTTCCCTCCTCGATATGACATCCCTTCAAATATTTAAACACGGCTATCATATCACCTCTCAGCCTTCTCTTCTCCAGGCTAAACATCCCCAGCTCCCTAAGTCGTTCCTCATAGGGCTTGGTTTCTAGACCCTTCACCATTTTAGTTGCCCTCCTTTGGACACGCTCCAATTTCTCCACATCCTTTTTGAATTGTGGTGCCCAGAACTGGACACAGTATTCCAGGTGAGGCCGGACCAAAGCAGAATAGAGTGGCACTATTACTTCTCTTGATCTAGACACTATACTTCTACTGATGCAGCCTAAAATTGCATTGGCCTTTTTAGCTGCTGCATCGCACTGTTGACTCATGTTCAACTTGTGGTCCACCTGGATTCCTAGATCCCTTTCACACGTAGTCTCATTCAGCCAAGTGTCCCCCATCGTATATCTGTACTTTTCGTTTTTCCGCCCTAAGTGCAGTACCTTACATTTCTCTGTGTTGAATTTCATTTTGTTAGCTTTGGCCCAACTTTCTAGTCTGCTCAAGTCATTTTGAATTTTGATCCTGTCCTCTGGGGTATTAGCTACTCCTCCTAATTTGGCGTCATCTGCAAATTTGATAACTATGCCCCCAATACCGTCATCCAAGTCATTAATAAAGATATTGAATAGCACTGGGCCCAGGACAGAGCCCTGTGGCACCCCACTGGTCACTTCACCATGTTGCTCCAGTTAATGAGCCACACACAGTTTATACACCAGTGGCATGTACCAACAGGAATATTCCATTTATTCAGAGTAATTAAGGGCCTAAGCAGACTGCCAGAAATAGTGCACATTAAATTGAGGCACTGCCCTGGCTCAGTGCTAGGGAATCATGGGAACTGTAATTTATTTTGGCACCAGAGCTCTCTGACAGAGAAGGCTCAATGTCCCAGAAAAAAATACAGTTCCCATGATTCCCTAGCACTGAGCCAGGGCAGTGCCTCAATTTAATGTGCACTATTTCTGGCAGTCTGCTTAGGCCTTTAAGTTTCTATCTATGTGGAACAGCCAAAAAGGAAATTGTCTAGTTCTTTCCTTACATCTTTCCTTATTTCTGCTCTTGTCTCTTTCAGTTCTTCTCTCATTTCTTGTCTTGAATTTCTCGAATTGATCATCTCTTGTTTGAGTTTTCTAATCTCCTCCAATATTTTGGTCTGTTAATCTTATTATATCTTCTATCGAGCCTCTTCTCTGTGAGGTTATTTGTAGTTGAGATTGAAATATTGCTTTCCTTGTGCCTGATGTCATTTTCTTTCTTCTTCTTCTGAATTAATTTGTGAGTTAATTCATTTCATTTATTCTTTAAATTGTTTCATTTATACTAGTTGATTATCTATTAATCAATTTTCTGTTTAAGTCAATTAATACAATACAGATAAACCAAAATGTGCCATTGTGTCTTTAATTCTCAAATTACCAAAACTCTGTCTTCCTACCTCTTTGTAGTTCTGCCTCCATCATCAACGTCATCATAATGTTCGATTTATTTTTGTTTGTTCTCTGCTATGTGTGTAGTTTGCTTATTTGAATTGCAGTTGTTATTCTTATTTATGACTTGATTGTTGATTTTTTTAGTGCCCTTTATTTAATTATTTGCTCAATGTTCTGTTCTGACAGTAGCCTCTTGTCCTGAGTACAGATTCCTTATCAGGACTATCAGATGTGCTGGCACTCCCATGTCTTTAAGGGCGTTCCATAACCTTCCATGATCTATGCTAGGGGTAGGCAACTTTTACCTACCTGGGGCCGGTCTGTTGGTCTGGAGCTCTTCCGTGGGCCAAGGGGGGGGAAATGGCGCCCTGTGTGCACACTCACTCACGCATGTGCAGTACGGCGGAAGTACTGTGCATGCACGTGCATACTCGCGCATGCATGCACAGTACTTCTGACATACTGTGCATGCGCAAGCGAGTTGCGGCCACCATTTTGTTTTCTAAAATGGTGGCCGCGACTCATTTGTGCATACGCAGTACTCTGGCACATGCGCAAATGAGTCGCGGTCACCATTTTGGAAAACAAAACGGCGGCTGCGACTTGTGCGGCGGTGGTGCGCGCGGCGGGTGGCGGCGGTGCGCAGCAGCAATGGCCAGTGCAAAGGCCTCATGGGGCCGGGGCTGGCCCCTGGGCCGTAGGTTGCCAACCCCTGATCTATGCAGTCAAAGGCTTTTCTGTAGTCTATAAAGCACATGCTGATTTTCCTTTGGAATTTCCTGGTGTGCTCCATTAGCCATTGTATGTTTGCAATGTGATCCCTAGTGCCTCTTCCTTTCCTGAACTCTGCTTGGACCTCTGGGATTTCTCCATGTATGGTTGGAGTCTATATTGCAAAATTTTGAGCATGATTTTGCTTGCGTGGGAGATCAGTGCTGTGGTCCTATAATTACTGCAGTCTCTTGTGTCTCTCTTTCTGTGGATGGGGATGTATATTGATCACTTCCAATCTGTTGGCCATTGTTTTGTTTTCCATATCTGTTTACATATGTTGGTTAGCACAAAAGTTGACTCTGCCAACGTGGATTGCAGCATTTCTATTGGTATATCATCTGTTCATGGAGTCTTTTTTTTACCATTTCTTTTATTGCAGCTTCCACCTCAGTTTTTAGAATTTGGGGTTCATCTTCATGTGGCTCTTCACTCCATGTGTCCTTCATTTTGTCATCTCTTTTGTATAGTTCTTCTGTGTATTGCACTCAACATCTTTTTATTCCTTCCTGGTCTTGAATTATCATGGAGCGTCCTGGTCCTTGGTTTGAACTTTCCCTTGTTTTCTTGAATCTTGTGGAATAGGTCCCTCATTCTTCCCTTTTTGTTGTCAACTTCTATTTCTCTACATTTGCCATTGTAGTAATTTTACTTACCTTTGCATCTAGATCACTGTTTATTTCTCCCAGTTCTGGCAAAGACTATGCACTGGTATGTGATACTTTGAAAACCTGTGTGTGTTCACACTACACAGTTATAGAGTTTGGTGCTATTTTTACTGCCAGTCACTGTAATCCAAGGATATATAGTTTGGTGAGGTTCTTCCAATGGCAAATCATGTGTCTAGAAACCTCTATGTAATATAAAATATATGAAATATATTTTGCCATTAAACATAATTTAGCCCAAATAAGACTGTTTCCGGCTTTAAAAGCCATTTATAGAAATAATAATAAAAAAATTGGTGGGAGATGTGTCCCATAGTCTGAAGGAGGGCAAAAATTGGACCCTTAAAACTTGTGGTTCCTGATGTAAATGTATTTCTAAAAACACAAAAATATGTGTACATAAAAAGCAACAAAGCATAGCTATTTCAGAGTAAGTCTCTGGTGTGGAAGCACTTTTCTATCTGACAAATATACTTTTCTCTGCATTAGAGGCATGGAAATAATGCTAGCATTTGCAAGAAAAGTGCCATATGAATCATCCCTGACATTAAACAGATTGCATCCTTGTCATGGCATCTGTGAGCACACTGAAGTAAAGCCAAACAAAGTCCTTCACAGTTTTTGGAACACTTTCTTGTAGCTTAGCTGCACTGAACAGCTACAAGAATGCCACTATGAATCATTCATTAGAATGGCTTGGGACTTCCCCCCTCCTAAGATGCTTTATTGGGCATTTAAGAACTGTTTTCAAAGCAGTATGCTGTGTCTGCACAATGCCAAGAATTTTGCTTTCCTGGAAGTTCTTGAAACTGGTTTAAAATTTCAGAGATGCTGACAGCTAAAATAAACATCAGGCTGCTGACATAGACTAATCCATAAGTCTATGTCATCGCTAAGCTACACTGAATTAAGGCTTTGGTTTTGAGGAAATCTGTTCAGGATGATGTTGGTTAAGAATCAGGGCTCTGAGTTTTGATTTACTTACCTCCTAGCAGTAAATAAAAAACAACCATCAATAAATCTCTCCCATCCCTTTCTCTCTCTTCTTCATTCTCTCTTTCTCATTCTCTCTTAGCTTTGGATCTATCTGAAACTTCTCAAATTACTATTCTATTTAGTTGTTTATACGATTATTTTGACTTGAATCCAAAGATTTTGAGACAGCGTTTGTCCTTCCTCACAACAACTCTGTGAAGTTTGAAGTAAGTCAGGTTAAGAAAGAGTGAATGAGCCAAGGTCACCAGATGAGTTTTATGGCTAGTTGGGATAAAAGTCCAAGGCCCTAACCTGTTAAGGAAAATGCAACATGGGACTTACAGTAATAGAAATAAAATGTGTATGTGAAAATCACAGTGATTAAGCAGGAGCAATCATGAAGCTACACAGGGGAAAAGGATAATGTAATTTGGAAGCCTTGAGAGACAAGGACAAAGTTATAGAGTGTATATTGAAAACACCTGTTATAGATTGCAAACACCTGAGATTTATTAAGTAGTCAAGGTAAAATGATGAAATACTTGGGTTGGTCTTAAGTATGGGATGATCCATGTAAACCAATCAAAATGAATGTACACACCCACTGGGTGGAAACTGACTGGTGGGTGGTGTCTAACAATGGCTATAAATTGCAATGTTTGCTAAAGTACATTGTGGAGTAGTTTGGTGTAGTTTTGGAGATATTGTGAAGTGTAGAGATTGTGATTTGTAGGGCATATAGTATTTATGTATATAGTAGAATAAAGTAGATCTTTTATATAAGACTACTGAGTTGTCTGGTGTCTTGAGGGAAGATACAAGAGTTCCAGAAGAATCCTGGAGAAGTTTGGAGACATCTCAGGAAGAAGAGTGAGAAGGCTTGGAGAGTTTGTCAGGGTCTTCAGCCTATTCTCTGAAACTCTGCTGCTTGGGAAAGAAGCATCAACCACTGATCAAAGCTGGTCAGCTCTGCTGCATAACAAGGTGGTGAGTTAGAGCCAGAGGTGAAAAGCTACAACTCCCATCATCCCTGACATAACCATGACAACATGCTGGCTGCCTCATTTTTACCAGTTCTTTAGTGGTTCTTAATGAAAAACCTATATGGGGAAATACAGGGGTGATATCCTCAAATGCATCATCTCAGTTTCACAGTCTATCAGTTGTTGCTCAACTGAACTTTGGACTATGAAGGATTTGGATTCTATCCAAGAATCTAGGAATCTGCAAGGGTTCATCAGTAATGTGGCATGTTCCAAGGCATGACACTTTAGGCCAGGGGTAGGCAACCTTTCCCCTTTAAGGGCCGAAGGACTTCAGCTCCCAGAAGCCTCAGCCATGTTGACCAATAGTCCCATGTAGGCCAATAGCTCCTGGGATTCTGGGAGTTGAAGTCCCTCGGCCCTTAAAGGGGAAAGGTTGCCTACCCCTGCTTTAGGCTGTTGTGATTCTATGTACGACAATTTAATTCAGAGCTTTTGCCCATCAGATAAAAATTGCTCTCAGAGCACCTATCTCCACTGGAACCACAGATTTTTTTCCTTTCCCCACCAATTGACATAAGCTTTTTTTTATGTTGGTGGACTTGAATGCTCCCATGAGGTAAGAGGCTATGCTAATGGTAGCATTGCTACTGGTAGGGTCTCCCAAGTCAGACAGGCCTTTGGCTGTGGAGTCAGACTAAATGTGCCAAAAAACCCATTAAATATGGTGACAAAATCAAAAGCAAATCCTATAACAGATCAGTCATGGCCTGGGTCAACAAGAACCACATCAGATTTTGGAGTTCCTGGTCATCAGATGAAAAGTGGGCTACAGCAGTCCTTTTCAGGCTATCTGATGCAGAGGACTGGCAATTGTTTTCCAGTGCACCAGGGACCAGCGCTGCATTTGTGCTTATTTGTTTCTTTGTTTCCTGTAAACTTGCCAGGTACTAGCAGAACAGCACTGGTCCAGGGATCACAAGCTTAAGTAGCACTGGGCAACAGTACTTAATATCTTTTGCTAATCAACCAGGGAAAGATACTATGAAGCTACTGGAAGGTCAACCACAGTGGAAGAAATGGACTGCAGCAGATAACAGATTAATAATGGAATGTAGTGGTGATGATTGTAATGTCAATTGCAAATGCTGTAGTGCCTTTTCCCTGGTGTTGCATAGGATTCACTGCTTAGTGCAGGAATGTGAATCATGTGTTGTTGGCCTGCATCTCCCAGTATTCCTATGCTAGTTTGGACTCCTGAAATTTTCAGTCATCTGGAGACCCACATGATTCCCACTCTTGCTTAATGACACCTTTCCTGAGCCATTGAAGGCTTAGTCGTCTTGCTGTTCAACTTGGTTGAATACAGCCAGGTTTATCTGAATGTTATCTGCAGGACTAGAAGAGAGAACTTTAAAGGATTACCTCTGCGGGCTACTGTTTCTTGCTACTGTTTCTTACTTCTCAACTTGTACATTATCCTTTTTAACCATGCCTATAGGCATGGTTAAATAATCTTTAAGGGATTGGTTGTGACTTATAAACTAAACTAAGATCAGCAGTCATCCTAGCAGTGCCATGTCCCTCTTTTGGAAAGAGAGATGGAAGGTGAAGACAGTGAAAGAGAAGGAAACAGAAACGAAGGAGTAAACTAGACAAATAGAAAATACAAGTGGCAAAATAAACAGGCAAACAAAGGAGTGTTTACAGATGGACAACTGCAAATCCTACCAGTTCAAATGCATTGTGTAACAATTTTATTTTTTCAAGAGTCATATTTGTGCAAAGAAAGTTAGATGAAGCAGTGGGAAAATACCAGATGGTTACAAGTAGAAGATGGTATTGTTTCCCCATCAAATCATATAAAATTCTGTTATCGTAATTAACATGACTAGTGCTTTATCTGGCAGCATTTCTAGGAAAAGTAACCATTTGCACGTATGGATATACAATATATATAAGGAAAAAATTACAAGATGCAGGTTAAGGTGAAAGGTGTGCTTTGTGTCTAGAAAAGTAGAAAGAACACTGCTATATCTACAATAATCTGCAATCCAAACTGACCAAAATGCATCACTTAGGGAAAACATGTAAGGAGCTGATCCAAATGTGGGAACTTTTGTACTTGTATGTTGTTGCCTCTGGTATGGCACCATCCCAGTTTGTAGAATAGGCAGTGTCATTTCCAGAAGTGATGGCAGCTCAGGAGCCTGGCTCAATCCTACCTTAGGCAGAATGAAGTGGTTGACTCTAGCAGCAGAAACACAGTGGTATGAAAGTGGTGGTGGAAACAGCCCATTTCCTTGTTTCCAGGAAGCCTGCCTACACCTTTAAGCTAACCTTTTCCTCTCAGGTGAGGTGAAAGAGGCTTGAGAGCCAATCTGATCAGTTTATGTACAGTGAAATTGAAGGGGGCACAACCTTATTCTTCATCTTCTAGTTTTCCTAATCCACTGAATCTCATCTGACTTCTTGTTGTTGTTCTGTGCCTTCAAGTCATTTCCATCTTATGATGACCCTAAGCCAGGGGTAGGCAACCTTTTTGAGCCGGGGGCCGGGTTGCTGTCCCTCAGACAATTGGGGGGCCGAAGCACCAAAAATAAATAAATAAATAAATAAATATGCATGCACACTCTCTCAGCCCCAGAAAAGTCATGGCAAACCCCCTGTGGAGATTTTGCCAAGAAAACCCCAAGAACAAGTAATAACAACAATGATCAATATCATCATGGGGGGCGGCGGCGTTGGCAGTGGTGGGTGGCGGCGGCAGGACCAGCCTGGGGCCGGTCCAAAGGTCTCAGGGGGCCGCATCCGGCCCCCGGGCCTTAGGTTGCCTACCCCTGCCCTAAGCCATCTGTGCCTTCCCACCCACCTGTTTGCTTCTTCTGCCATTATCTGCACTGAGGTAAAGGACCATGCTGGCTGGAGAATTAAAAATACAAATAATTGCATCCTAGAGTAAATAAAATCTGACCTCTCACTAGATGCCAACATGGCTAAATTGAGGTTTTCAATCTTCAGACAATTAAATTGGAAAATCTGATAATGCTTGGCAAAGTGGAAGCCACGAGGAGAAAAGGAAGATCATACTGATTGATTCAAAGCCACAGACCTGAATTTGCAAGGCTTAACCTGGACAATTGATGACTAGGGCTCATGGAGGTCTCTCATTTGTAGAGTTACTATAAGTCAAAGATGACTTGAGAGCAAATAACAACAACAATATACATTTTTAATCTATGCTCAATATCTTAAGCATAACTCTAAGGAAAAGGAGAGAATCAAGTATACAGTTGGCTCTCTGTCTCCATTCTACATCCATGGATATCAACCATCTATGGCATGAAAACAGTTTTTTAAAAATCAAAAAAGCAAATCTTGGTTTTGCCATTTTATATAAGGGACATGATTTTACTACCCCATTGTATATAATGGGACTTGACCATCCATAGATTTTTGTACCCATAAGGGGTCCTGAAACCAAAGCTCATTACATACCAACCCACTGTATATGTAACTGTGCATATATATCTGAAGCTTGAATATTTTACTGATTAAATCTTTCATTCAGAGTTTTTATACTTTGCTCTTCTGCCAGAGAAGCTTACAAATTGTTAATTACACAGTTCCCTGCCCCTAGGCTTACAATCTAAAAATAATGCATTAGACCACAGAATTTTATGTTAAAATAAATCAATTAGACTCTGCTCCCTTTTTCTTTCTATACTGGCACAGACTAACATGGCTATCTTTTTGAAAGCCCACCTGAAAATTATTCTACATAAGCGCCATTGGCCATGCTTTTCCAGTGCTTGCATCCCTGTCAAAAGGGCCTTGAACGGGGGAATCTCTAATGGGGATTGTTTCCAACATTTTTAAAAAAATCCTATCAAACATCAAACAGCAGCCATAAAATGTCACAGTGGATTATCTTGATTATCTTGAAGGCCTTTAACCAGTCTTCTATGAAGTAGCAAGCCCTCCTTGCAGCCACTTGGCCAAGCAATTCATCATTCAGTATAAGTCCTCTTTTACTTTTGCACACATGATGTAGTCATTTGGACCATATTTCACCCACCTTGTATTGCTTCAGCTAACTTGTTCACTTGATGTAGTCACTCCAGTTTAAGTTGAAACTCTTCCCCAGGAACAAAGCTTGTAACACAAGTCACCCAGAGAGTAGATGAAAGTGAATCTTTCTATAAATGTCTTTCATGGCTCCATTGCTCTTTGATCTTTCTACAGAAAGACCTTGCTTTCCCCCCTTTTTTTTTTTTTTTTTTAGCATAGGGTGATTTAAGAGTTGCCTTTGAGCTTCTTGACACTGACATTATTCTTGTGGCAAAGAGGAGAGAAAGAAATGAGTGAGAGTTTTGATGTCAGCCCTTATATCATGAATTGTTTTCATTAAGCATGGGACATCCATCTCTTAAATATCATTCATTAACCATGCATCAAAGTGCCGAAATGCTGTTTTAGAGACACTGATTTCAGCAATTATCTAAAGATACGGTATATTGCAGGGAGGAGGACGGGGGAGAAAAGAAAACACTGATATCTTATTTATGAAAGACTACCATTTGAAATGCTGGCTTTACCAATAAATTAATAAGTGGGCAGCCTAAGACTGAAAGGAAAGTTATCGTTTGCATTAGCTGTCCAAACATTTGCAGTATTCATTGCCTGTGAGAGATTTTGCCCTGAAAATAGTACAGTACTCTTGACCTACATTTCACCATCAGAGAGACTTGTCTTCCTTGGAGGGAAAATGAGAGTCTTCAAGAGTCAGAGAATTTGCTTGGGCACCACCTAGCGGCTTTTGCTTCAAGTGTGGTTTGTTGTCTGCCTTATCTAGGCAGGAATTAAGAGTCAGAGAAATTGTATTCCTTCAAGGGTGTATTGGCTCAGAGTTGGTCCAAGAGATTTTGCAGCCTGAGTGAAGGATCAGAATTTGGATAAAAAAGGTTTTTTAAAATGAATTAGTTATAATTCCATGGCAAAAATAATTAGGTGTCTTTCCAGTTACAGTTTAGTCTAAAAGTGACTATTTAGCTTCTGATTTCTCAACAGTAACTGAAATAGATATTGTAAGTACTTAAATTTTCCCCCCCATTCAGTAGCACAAATCTCAGCTCAAGGCAGCACTTGAACCCTTTGATATTCTTGCTACGCTGCTTAATGAGGCCACCTTCCTGTAACTATAAAGTGTTCTTTACATACTCAAAAGATTAAATGATTCCTAATTAAATTAGAAACATAATTTAATGTAGCTACATCTTAACTTTTTTAAAAAGGAATTAAACACAATTAACAAATTGTTTGCAAGTAAATAGTTACACCCATGCTTTATGAATAACAAGATGGCACTTCCCTAATTACTTGTTTTCCATGTCCGTTTGGCAAGTTTCTGTTCCACATTGCTATTGTAATATGGGGGGGGGGGGGGGCAAGATTTCTTGGCAAGATTTGTCCAGAGGAGGTTTATCTTCCCCTGAGGCTGAGAGTAAGGGACTTGCCCAAGGTCAACCAGTAGGTTAAATACAATTCCCTAAGCTACAAATCTCAGGATGCTGTAGAATTGAACCATGGATACAGTGGTGGAATGGATAAGGGATAGCCAGCTAAGATTGAAAGGTGAAGGGCTTGGGGTTAAAAAGTTCCTAGATCTAGGAGTTATGTAATTTATCTGTCCTGGACAGGGCTGTTCTTTGATCCATTTCTGTCACTCAATGCCCTCAGTGACAAAAAGCACCTCTCACCAGCTTCACTTGGTATGACAGCTCCGAGTGACCAGATATCATATCTTCATGGAAGATAAGGCATCATGAAATGTAGGATGTTCAAGGAAAATGTAGGACATTACAAAATAAAAGCTATAAAACTAATATAAATATAAATTCATTCCATATGGTTTATTTACAGCTATATTATGTAATAAGAACTTAACCTTGGGGAATTTATAATTAGTTCAAAAATAATAAGTAAGATCAGGACCCATTGGGTTCAGGGAGAGGGAGGGGAAGAGCCTTTGCAGAAACAGCATTTCTCCAAAAGAATTGTACTTTTATTAAGAGAAAAATAAATAAATCAACAAGCAAGCACACACACACACACAGAAGATACATGAAATCAGTAAGAAAGGTTTTGCACATAACATAGTTACTTGGAGACTCTGCACTCCTTGTAGAATAATGGACTCAGCTGCTTGCTTTGGAGTGAAGTTGTGTTGGGACAGCAAAGGGATACTGGTGAGGAATTTCAGGGAGGGAGGGAGATCCCCCCTTCCCTTCCAAAACCAGCTCACAGAACACAGATTTTGGAGGTCTTAATATAGGCTGAAAATAGCCTGGAGCAAAGATTGATTATTGTATATTACAGGATTTTTGATAGGTTGCCTTTGAAGTAGACAATTTCTAAGGAGGGGAGATGGGATGTTGATGTTATCTCATTCTTAGCTGGTTGTAAATCTCTGTGTCTTCAGAATTCAGAGGGTGTAAATGTCCTGCTTTGCAGCTCCTAGGCTTGGCCCTTTTGATCTGCAAATTGTTGTAGATGCAGATATGACCTTTTAGGTGCCTATGTGATTTGCTTGCCTTGGGTCCATGGCGATTGGACTTCTCCTCTCTTAGGACCATGGCAGGGACCTACAAAAAGGGTTTTTTATATTAAATCAGTTATTGTAACAATTACATATACTGTTAATATATACTGAACTGTATTTTCTGATGAACATATCTTTGTTAAAATGCCTTGTGGGCTTGCAGTATACATATAGAACTCTGAGCAAGGCAAATGCTTAAAATTGTACTTGACTAGCCACAAACCCTTGATTGAATCTACATTTAAATTATTCTTTTCATTTGTCCATGGTGCTGAAATTAAGGGGGGGGGGGACTTTCAACATTTGCACTGTGTCCATTGCCCAACACCATGTTTGCTGCCCTTTTTCCCTCCCAGAATCAAACAGTTCTGGGGGGCAAGTCTTATCTGCTTCTGTTCCTAGAAAAAAAAGAACTTCAGAAAGATCTAGCCTATTTCCCTATTTTCAGCAACAACAGGCTGCCAACTAGATGCATTTCTCAAAGGGGAACTGCAAATGGTGTTACTCAATGGGCTTTTTAGTCATTCTCAAAATGGAGGACATTTTTGAATTCCTCTTGGACAGAAGGTTGAAATGCAGGACATGCCCTGGGAAAGGAGGATGTCTGGTCACCCTATGACAGCTAAATAATTCCTGGAGAGGGACAATAAATAATTTCTGCTGCTCTTTTGGAGGGGCAAAAGGGAGGATCAGGGCCATGACATGCGGTTGCCACAGCCCTCATCTGCCGCCCCCAGGGGTGGCTCTGTTCTGGCCATTTAGGCAGGTCTGTAAAGGCCCTTAGTGTTCTTAAAGGTCATCGTGACCTCTCACAAACATGCTGGCTCCAGATATGAGACATGAAATATAGGGACCACAAATCCAGTGTGGGGCATGCAGGGTGTGCTATCACACTACTATTTCTCACATTTCCCAACAGATCCATGGTCTGTGGGTGCAAGTGGCTCCTCACAGATTTAGCCTGTCTACTGCCAATGAGTGAGTCTCTGTGCAAGGATTTCTCCCTATTTTTCAAACACCTATCCCAGTGTGTCCCTCCAGATGTTATTGACTGCAGCTCACATTACCTTTCCACTTTGGGTGTCCTAGTTATAGCTAATGAGAGATGCACTCCAACAGCTTCTGAAAGGCCACATATTCTCTAGCCATAATTTTAATGTCAGCAGTGGGTAAAGTGTGGTCCTTGTGCTATTCTCCAATGCACCCATCCTGTATTTAGAGGCATTGTGAGGGTGAGAGGTGAGGCAAGGGAGGGATTGGGGGGAAGAGGATGAGCTGTGTGGTCACTGACATGTAAGAAACAAGGGGGAGAAGCTTTGTGAGAATGTGGGGTGAGTCAAACAAGGGAGCAAGAGGAAAATAGTGTGAACTGCATGAACGATTAAATCTAAAAAGCAATGCCCATCAAATCAGACCTGCTTTGTTTTCTTAATTTTTTCAAAAATTTCTGGCCTGGTCTAGCCCACAGGGGGTGCTGGGGTTGAAAATTTGGCACCCAATCCAAAAGTTGCCTATTTCTGCTATATATTATGCTAGATTTTATTCTTAATTGTATTGATTTGGCTTATGTCCAAGTTTCATTAAACACATACTTGTAAGCAATTTCTATACGAATCAGTGAGATACTAAATTTTGTTAAAACACCATAAATACAAATCATTGGGTAGGGGGATATTTTTAGACATGTGCACACATCCTTTTGCTGCTAACACACCAGACATCTGCTTCCATGGGGGAACTGCACATCTCAAGGGAACCATGTAACGATGACATACGAGCCTTTCATTTTGAAGTTCCTGGTTCAAATCCAGGCAAACCTGGCAGTGACTAAATGCTTTTACCATCTGACAGCTGTTAACTAGCCAATATGAAATGTATTAGTGTTCGCAGTCCATAGGGGACAGATGTCAGGAGCCAGAGTAACCTCCACCAACATTATGAGAAATTCAATTAGCAAGCTCGTTCACAAAGCCAGTGTATTCACAGTCTTGGCAAAGCGAGACCTGTCTCCTACCTGATCTCTCTGCTGGAGGGGGCCTTCAGTTGGCTTGTTACCTATTTGTGACATTTATGAATTACTTCTATTACAAGTGACCTGTTTTTTATAGGAGATCTGTTTATAGTGTATATGTATGTGCATGTGTGCAGAAATGTATGTCTGAACAACCATCAGTGGATGATGTGTTCAATTTCCAAATAATGTGAGTATTTTGAGGAAAAAAAGCTTCTTGACTGTGCTGGGAAAATTACTTTTTAAAAAGGTGGTGGCCATGCCCTCCAGAAGTGGTTGCCTTTATTGTTATAATTTTTAAAAGCAACACCTTACTTTTTGTTTCTCAAAAGTAATTAAGAGGAGTTGCCTTAAAATGTGGTGAATTTATAATCACAAGGCACAAAATGTGCTACACTTGAACCATGTGATATACTGGGAAAGGAACAAATTGCAAAAAAAACCCAGCCTTGTTATCTTTAACAAGTTACTTGCGAGGTGTATTTCTGTTTACGAGAAGCAGCAAAGAATAATGGTGTTTCTACTTCAGAAATAGAAGTACTGATAAGAACAAGTTACTTTGTACAGATCAAATGCATCTATTTATCTCTTCTGAAATCTTAGACATTTGCTAACCATATGTCTTCTGCTTGTTATCTCTGAAATTAATATTGAAAAATATGAGTCTACAACAGCCTTCTCCCACCTAGTGTCCTATACAGTCATCCCTCCTTATCCACAGATTTTTTATCCCTGGATTCAAGCATCCACGGCTTGAAAATATTCAAAAAAGTATAAATTCCAAATAGCAAAGCTTGATTTTCCATTTTATATAAGGGATATAAGAGATTCTTGAGCTAAGCTTTATATAGGCCTCAAAAGCCAAAAGTACAGCCTCCTTGCACACAGCCAGCACACATATAGTTGTCCCTTACTACATTATGTATATGTTGTTCTGTCTCACCCTCAGACCCCCAGATATGAACCACTCCAGCTTTCCATGGTCTATTCATTGGACAGGTAATTAGCACACACACCCGCAGACCCCTCAAACTCTGCTGTCCCATTTCCACATTTCAGTTTTGGTTAGCTCTGAATGCTATCTGTTTGAACCATTATTGTGTGTGAGAGAGAAAGTGAATTCTTCATTTCTCAAAATAAAACTTTCTTAGGAGATTGTTGCTTTCAAAATAATGTGACTTATCCCCGATGAGATACAGTTGCATTTTGATTTAATAGCAGGTGCTATATTGCATGCAATCGAGGCTGAGCAACTGCAACCTGCATACAGCCCGAGTCCCAGCCATGCTTAGCTGGCCGCTTTTCAAAAATGGCAAGCTCCCATTTTTGAAAAGTGGCTGGCTAAGCGCAGCTGGGGTCTGGGCTGCATGCGAGTTGCAGTTGTGCTAGCATCTGTTATTAAATTGATACACAACTGTATCCCATCAAGAATAAGTTGCATTATTTTGAATGCAATAATCTCCTTAGTTCACCCAAATCTGGAGTCCTCCTCAGTGAGTCCTGGTATACACTGTTGCCCCGATCCTAAAAGTTACCCAGCCTCTTGCAAAAACTAATTTCCTCAATATTTACTACTTGGTGAGGACTCCCAGCTCCCCCTCCCCCACCCTTCTTAGGGTAACAAGTGAATGTCTCAAGCAGAGTAATCTGATTGGAAGGACAGAAGCTGAACCACAACCAGTCCCAAGCTCACCTGCAGGGTCTAGCATAGAAAGAAATGAGCTTAGTTTTCTTGTAAAACATATAACATAGCTTTATTTATAATGGTGTTGAAGTGGTTAACTGCTTTTGAGTTGGCCTTGATTCATGGGCACCCTGTGGCTGAAGATGGGAGTTAACACTGGAGTTTTCCCTGACTTTGCTTAGTTCAGGGAAAAGTCAGGTAAGGACCAACTCCCCCCCCCCCCCCCCGACACAGAAGTAGCCATACGTTGTGAGGACTGCCAGCAGTGCTTTCGGGCTGAGTATGGCATTTTTCACCAGTGTAGAAAACCCCAAAGGATGCTCCCTGGTGATGTCATTAAACAGTATGTTTTAAGTAGCAAATGCAGTTGCTCACAGCTTGTCATTCAAATACAGACAGAACACATTTTCTTCATGGCAACCATTGCAAACTGCAGCAAGCTGCATAGCCACCTAGAAGGCTTTCTGCCTGACCATTTAGTCTTGTTTCTTGCCTGGTGCTGACCTTGTGAAAACTGGAGAATTTTAAGCCCCACCTGTCACCTGGAGGTGAACCACCAAAACTGGAAACTTGAACTCTCAATATTCCTGCGCATTGTCCAAACAGCCTGTGACTTCTAGGAGATGAACATCTAGAGGACCAAAGGTTGAGAACTACAAGGATGCTGATCTCTCTCTGGCTGGAGATCTTTGAGGAAAGGCTGCACAGCAGCTTGTTGGGACAGATGTAGGTTTATATTTGTTGCATTAAGGGGGCTTGGATTAGGTGCCTTACAACAGTGCTGCCTCACTTGTTCTGGCTGAGAATGGAGGCATGGTGGAATAATAAGTGTTTTTGCTGCCTGGAGTGCCAGCCTATAGAAGTCACCTGGAAGCCACCTTCCATGGGTATCTGTACAGATGCACATCCTGCTGGGTACCACAGGTATATTCTGTTGTTCCCTGTACAGATGGCAAGCTGGGACTGAGAGGTTAGCAGTCCAGCCAGTTAGCCTCTTGGTTAGCACCCAGCCAATGCAGAACTTCCAGAAAAATATCAGAGACCCAGGCTTCTGCTGAACAAAAGGAATTATGGAAGTTTTTGCCAGGCCTGAGCAACTGAGATAGCCTCATAGACTGACCATGACATTTTGCATGGAGCTTGACTTTCACAACATCCTACACTGTGCTGTCCTCACACCAAATACGTCTGGAAAATGCTTCAGTCTCTGGAGAGATCAGAGGCTCACTGAGCCTTGGATGCAGCAATTGTGAATAGATCAGACTGAGAATATGATGGATGTTTGCTACAAAGACACTGTTTGTGGTTAGCATCGGTGAGGACCCATAGCAACAGACATTCCCA
The DNA here is from genome assembly GCA_026167975.1 of Phrynosoma blainvillii. Classification (NCBI taxonomy): domain Eukaryota; kingdom Metazoa; phylum Chordata; class Lepidosauria; order Squamata; family Phrynosomatidae; genus Phrynosoma; species Phrynosoma blainvillii. Next base: position 432,659,931 of record JANUYF010000001.1, on the reverse strand, counting down.
GCAACAAAAAAATTGAGTGTCTACAAGACAGAGGACCAAATAACTAGCTGAGGGTGCTACTCAAAGAGAAAGTTTCCTTGTGACTCAGAGGCAGAGGGAGGCAGAAGAGAGAGATTTTCTGAGCAACGGTACCACTGACCCATCTACTACATCACAAAAAACATCATGCCTCTTTGCTCCTGCTGCAGTGTCTGCACAAATTGCATCACACGTGCTATAAACTGGACTAAAATGGACACAAGCCCTTTCATCAACATTGACTAACACTTTTAAGGAAGAAATGAACTTATCCTCCCTCTGAGAGAATTCCTTTGGAAGACCATGGTGCTTGGCGACTCCCAGGAAGCCTGAGGGGGGGGAGGGAGAGATGGGAAATGATTGTTTGGAAAGATATCTCTCTCTCTCTCTCTCTCTCTCATTCTTTCTTTCTTGCCCCTGCTCTCCTTATGGTATGGTCTTCTAGTCCAAATGGTCCATGACATTCAACCAGGTGACTGGGTTGTTATAAAAGTGAGACAAAGACAGTCTCTTGAACCTGCCTGGACAAAGCCATCTTTGGTCCTACCTACACCGGCCATTATTGTGAAAGTGTAAGAAATAAAATCCTGGCTCCACTACTTCAGATCAAAGGAAGTTCCTGAGCCTTGCGAGAGGACTGTTCAACCTATTCAGGATGACATGGGAGACTCCTTAAGACTGTTATTTTAAAAGAAAGTGTTTTTTTGAACTGGACTATGATTGTTGTGTATGTTGGTAAAAGATTACTATTCTATGGCTTATCTTTGTTATAGGAGCCTCCATAACCACAAGGGCAAGATGGGAATGAAAGAAATTCCACAAGCTCGTACATGAAATTACACAAGTGACAAATGTCACTAGTTGTTGGGCATGTTCCCATGGCCCCTCATCCAATCTTCAGGGGTGGCCGATTGTGGTTGTGAGCACTCTGAATAAAGGTAAAGGTATTCGCCATTGACAAAGTTGTCATGTTGTGTCCAACCATAGGGAGTGGTGCTCATCTCCATTAATAAGCTGTAGAGCCAGAGTCGTCAGAGACTACTCTGTGATCATGGGGCCAGCATGATTGCACAGAATGCTGTTTACCTTCCCACCGAAGTGGTACCTGTTTATCTACTTGCATTTGCATGCTTTCAAACTGCTAGGTTTGCAGAAGCTGGGAGCTCACCCCATCATGCAGCACCTGGGCCTCGAACTGCCAACTTACTGATCTTGCAGTCAACAGAGTCAGCATCTTAACTACTTGAGCCACTGCATCCCATGAGCACTCTGAACAAGACCAGGTAAAACCATTTATATCAATGCCATTTTTGCAGGAGATGATTACAAACAAGCACTGAAATACTGACCAATCTCAAATCTTAGTAGGAGTCTATCCCAGATGTGAGACTATAACTCTCTATGAAATGGATCTCCTATGTCAAGGGTAGGCAACCTTTCCCCTTTAAGGACCGAGGGACTTCAGCTCCCAGAATCCCAGGAGCTATTGGCCAACATGGGACTATTGGCCAACATGGCTGAGGCTTCTGGGAGCTGAAGTCCCTCGGCCCTTAAAGGGGAAAGGTTGCCTACCCCTGTCCTATGTGATCAGATAGCTAGCCAATCCAGACTGTGTGAAAATACCTCTTTGTCATGTTGTGATATTTCTTTTGGGGGTGTTACAAAAGTATAATAAGGTTTTTGTGTCATTCACAGTGATACTTATGTATAGTTTGGTTTAAACAGGATGTTTGTATACAGTATACATCTTGACTGCAGTCTCAATGTTGATCTGTCCAAGCTGGTGATTTAACTGATGGTACTAACTTTACTGTATCTGTAAGGGTATCAGATCCCTATCGTAATGTGACAACACATTCAAGGTTAAATGCTCTGTGCCCCTTCCCTCGAATTGGTTGGTGGCTGACACCCTTGGAAAATGAATACATTGGGGAAGGCATGGAAATTCAGTTACTTAGTGGTAAAATAAAATATTTTAATTTTATGGTTTTGATGCCCACCTCTGTTATGAAAAAGGTCACCAGATGTCACTGCTCCATGTTCTGTTGGGAAAAGCGAAAAGATCACATGTGCTCTTGTTGTTTTATTTATACATTTTGGATGCCTGCTCTTCCGGTGTCATCTGTGCATATATTGATCTGTTGTGTATGGGTCTGCATAGGTAACTGGCAACGGCATCCTTGAGGACTCAAGTTTTTGTTTTAATTCTTTATTTTTATAATAAAACCAACATCCTTGACCAAGAACTGTGTGGTCATTGCCTGTGAGTCCAGCTGAGGTGGCACCTTACAGAGGCAAAGGTGGCAGTTCAAAATGTATTGGTTTATTTGTATAAGGCTTATCCAATTTGATTGTTTTGTTTCATAGATGCATATTCTTAGTTTTGAATAAAAATATTGCTGAAACATGTTGAACAAGTTAACTGAAGCATATATATAAGGCGCTGGACCTTGACATATTGGAGGGAGGGTGAAGCTGGTTCCCATTACAGATAGCCTTGAGATGCACTGCCCTACAAGACTGCCCTCTGTCTCTGCGATTCTATGATTCTCTATCTCTGTGTTGATGATAAAATATAGCATATGATCAAATTGAGGACTTTATTGCACCGATAATAAAACCAGCTTACCTGTGCCGGCTTAAAATTTAAAATAGGTGGCATCCTGATGTAATCAGGAGGATTTAGCTGCCAATATCGCTGCCCCGCTCCCAGGGCCATTCCAGCGACCATTTCCTTAAGCCAGAAAACTCCCAGCTTTGAAAAGATGCATACTGAGCCCCCCTACGAGTGAGGATGGTCTCGGGTGGCGATTTCAGTGGCTAAATCCTTCTGATAACATCAGGATGCCACCCCTTTTAAATTTTAAGCCTGCTCAGGTAAGCCGGTCTTATAATTGGTGTGATAAGCTCCTGAGTGATGTATTTTTAATGATGTAAAGAATAAACAAAGCTGACACCAAATTAAGTCATGTAAACACAGGCACATTGTGATTTAATAAGATCTCTCAGCAACAGCCAAGCTACAGTTGTAAGAATATTAGTCATGGTGGACCATGAAAGCAAAAATGTTATGATTCCAAAGCTGCCTGAGGATCTCTCTTAGTGAAATAGGTTGTAATCCATGAAAACCTATGCCATTATAAAAATTTTCGTCTTCAGGGTGTGGTAAGACCACTAGCCTGGTGTAGTGGTTTGAGTGTTGGACTACGACACAACCAGAGTTTGAGTCCCTGCTCAGCCATGGAAAGGAAAATTTCCTTTGCTTTTAATTAGTATTTTATATTGCTATTCATTTTTTTATTGTTATTGTTTTTATTTTGCTTCTTTTTCTTTTTTATGATTGGGAGGGGAGTTGGGGTAAGGATTATTTAGAAATCTGGTTTTAATTGTATATTGTATTTTATTGTTATTCCTAATTGTTGTAACCCGCCTCGATCCGTAGGGAGAGGCAGGCTATAAATAAAATGTATTATTATTATTATTATTATTATTATTATTATTATTATTATTAAACCATTGGGTGACCTCAGACATGTCACACTTTCTCAACCTCAGAGGATGGCAAAGGCAAGGCCCTTCTGAACAAATCTTGCCAAGCAAATTCAATTATAGATTTGCCTTAGGGTTGCCATAAGCAGGACATAACTTGAAGGTACACAACAACAAGACAAAGACTACTAAAAGAAAAAGAAGTTCATATTTTTCACAATTGTATTTATGCAGCAGGATTACCAGGTAAAACAATGTTTAGGTCTTCTTTAGTGCTTTGTATGCATTCCAGGAATGTAACAATATTAGTTGAAAGCAATAATTTATTACTATGGTTACTCTTCATATATCATTTGAGAAAGATTTAAGAAGTTCAGTATGATTATGCAGAGAAGTACTGGATACATGACCTAAAAAGTAGACAGGCTCGGTTTGCGTTTGAATGTATTCCTTCTGCATTGTCTGGGTCTTATTTCCTCAGGAGAGAGTATACTGACATTCAGAAAGCTTCTGTTACTGAATGGTTCTTAGATCTCTAGAGCCTTAAATTATACAGTTGGCTGTCATTATCCATGGATTTTTTTATCCACCGATTCAAGCATCCATGGCTGAAAATATTAATAAAACATATGAACTCCAAATGTCAACCTTATTTTGCCATTTTATATAAGGACACCATTTCACTATGCCATTGTGAATGGGACTTGAGCATCCACAGATTTTGGTATCCATAGTGGTTCCTAGAACTAAAAAAACAGCAGATACCAAGGGCCTACTGTATTAGTAATAAAGAGGTTTTTAGATCCTGTAATTATTTACAATGACAGCTGACATGAAAATGTATCCTGTATTGTTCCATATTCTTACTTATGATTTTCATTTTTGTGGTCAAATTTGTTTGTTGTTAACTGCCCTTGAGACATTCCTTGAGTCATCTCTGTGGATAAGACACCTCTAAGACCACTGTCCTCCACTGCTCTGCTTAAGGCCTGTAACTTCATACTTGTGTCCTCCCTATTTGAGTCTATGTGAGCATGTGGTCTACCTCTCTTTCTAATTCCTTTTACCTTTCCTAGTATTACTGTCTTTACTAATGAGTCATGTCCTCTCATGATGTGGCCAAAGTACGAAAGCCTCAATTTGAACATTTTGGCTTCCAGAGAGTTTTCAGACTTGATCTGTCTATGAAGATTATTGCACACTTAAATAAACTGGTTTACCTGATCTGGCTTAAAAATAAATGTGGGTGGTGTCTGCACCCTATAGCAAAGGTTTTTCCACCAAAATCGCCACCTGGGACCATCTCAGGGCCATCTTCAATCCTGGAGCCACTCTGGCGGCCATTTCCACAAGCCGGAAAATTCCCGGCTTTGAAAAGAGCCGCACTGAGCAGCTCTAGGAGCAGGATTGCTCTGGGATGGTCCTGGGTGGCGATTTTAGTGGCAAAACCCTTGCGATAGGGTCCGGACACCGCCCGCATTTACTTTTAAGCCGGATCAGGTAAACCAGTTTATTTAAGTGTGCGATGAGCTCTTTCATTAAAACAAAACAAACCATGCTGAGTCAAGCTGGTGAGATAGTCTTATCTGTTCTTTCCTTTTCTCTCTGTTTTGCTGTTCATGCGTGCTTTGTAAGGGATTCTGGAGGCAACTGATTTTTCCTTGCGTGTTGAATACAAGGACACACAGCTACAGTAGGATTGCTTAGAGTACAATCCCACTCCTTCCCAGTTTAAGTTTGACACACTGCTGCCACCCAACATCAAAAGTCTATGTTTCTCCAACTTTCCTTCATCTTCCTCCCAATGTCAATGCTGCTAAAACAAACGAACCTACAACGCTCTATGTGTGCATATATAATTTAGCAGACATGTCATCTGCAGGGCTAAACATACTAGAATACCTTTGGCACTCTGCCTGGAAGGACTGCCAACTGTTCCCAATATATAATTTAAAAAAAGGTGGGCTTGTAACAAATACATAACACTATTTGATTTCTTCTTAACAGATTGAATTTGTCCTTTTATTATTTTTCCCATTTCCCTTTACCAAACTGCATCTCTGTAGTATCCACCCCCGACATTTTCGGAAAGATGTTATTGCTCAGTTATCTGCTATTCATAAGTGGCTAATAAGTTTGATCGTCTCCTATATATTGTGGCCTCAGAAACAAGACAAATGCCATTTTCAAAATTTTACCAATCCATTCTATTCTACAGTATAATTATTTGAGACCAGATTTTCTTGCCATAGGTCAGAAAGATCTGTCTTCTCCCTGGGACCTCCAGTATCTCTCCAATTCTGTTTTGCAGCCTTTGTCACTTAATGTTTGACAGCTGGTCTCAGTAAAAGGAGGGTCCAGCCCAGCACAACATATATCCAGAGCTAGCAGGAAAGTTGAGCTAATGAGACCTATTGGGGAGCCTATGGAAGCCCTGTAGACTTGCCCTTGCTAATACAGTAGATAATAAGGGAGGCCAGAACATTTACCGGTAATTCAGCGAAAGGAGAGGGATTAAGTCTTCCATAGCTCAAATTACCATTTAATCAGATTCAAAGCAATGGAATAGATCTATCTAGATAGAAAGAAACCATGCTGCAGTCAGCTGAATTTTTATGTAAGGGCTGTGAGTATAACAGAAGTTTTCTGTGTAAACCTGAATTTCTAAATGGCAAATACAGTAATAATTGTCACATTTGTAAGACAGAAAAGAGTGGCTGATCTTTAAATTATAAATTCTGCAGTGTAGATGCATTCTAAAGTATGCCAGCACCAACACACTTGTTATTATTCATAAATTCTGCAGTGTAGATGCATTCTAAAACAATTTGACACCACTTTAACTGCCATAGCTCAATGCTGTGGAATTCTGGGATCTGTAGTTTTGTGAAATATTTAGTCATCTCTGTCAGAGAGCTCTGATGGCCCACCAAACTACAGATCCCAGGATTCCATAGGATGGAACCATGACAGTTAAAGCGGTGTCAAATTGCAGTGTGGCAACAGCTTTAGCTGTATGTACATACGTCCTCCTCATGGGACATCAGGTTTACAGTTTATTTGAAGCAGAAGTGCGCAACTTTGGCCCTTCAGATGTTGCTGTATCACAACTACTATCGTTCCTCATCATTGGTTATGCTTGCTGGGGCTGAATGGAGTTGCAATCCAGGAACATCTGGAAGGCCATAAATGCTCACCTCTGATTTAGAAGAACTTAGGATATGAAACCAACAAAGAGAAGGCTCATGAACTCTGCCTTGTTTTGATCATTGAACTGGTTTCTCTTAGGCTTGCTGAGTAACAACAACATCCTAGTACATCTTGCCTGATTGCTCCTGCTTGCAATGGGAGTGACTACACAACCTGCTAACTTGTTTGTTGTGTTATCCAAAAGTAGATATACTCTGGATTGTTTTCCCCTTAAAATCCAGGGATCATTTCACAGTCATAATGCTATGTTTCCACTTCAACTTCCATGGTAACATTCTATAAAATTCTGGGATTTGCAGTTTAGGGTGGGACATTTAGTATTCTCAGCCAGAGAGTTCAAGAGCCTCAGCAAACTACTGACCCCAGGATTCCATAGGACTCACACTACACACCTATAGTGCTACAATTGTGTCGTGTGCAAGGGCTCCAGAAAAGGAACCCTTTAAAGTCTTGGATTCTTTGTGTGGCTTATATTTGTGGGAGAGGGGAATAATTTTTGTGGCAGAGTAGAAGCTGTATCTATATTTGGATAATGGGATAAACAAACCACCAACTGAATCTCCCCTTTATTTTGTTTAGGTGGTACCGCTACAAATTGGAGTGATGGACCTTCGTTAACCAAGATGCTGCCTTAAGTCATAAGCTATTACTTCCCTTTCTCATTGTGTTACCAGATCTTAGCTATAGTTAAACTAAGCAAGCTAGAGTCTGGATGGGACATTACCTGGGAATTTTCATAGTCTCCTTCTTTGGAGGTCTTTAAACAGAGACTGGATGGCCATCTGTAGGGGATGCTTTGATTTTGAGTTTCTGCATGGCAGGGGGTTGAACTGGATGGCCCTTGTGGTCTCTTCCAACTCTACGATTCTATGATTCTATGAAATGTACATATAGTAAATTAGATATAGATGAAGATATCTAAACAGAAGTGACTGTGTACCTCACCATGCTTAGAGAGTGCTAGATGCATGCATTCTTTCAGAAGTCTATACCTTTCTTTTGTACAAAGCAAGCTCACCAGACCATATAATAAAGATGGAAAGCCTGGATCCGACTGCAGTCTATTTGCCTGCCTCTTCCCTGCTTCTGATCAATTTTGAAAAAAATAAAATAAAAACCTGAATAGGTAAAAAGAACTTAGTACAGCATTGAGAGTTTGAAGAATTTGTTTGCAATGCTGATTTTGTCCTGTAGAGGGAATGTTTTGGTAAGAATTCAATAATGTTAACATGCAGGTTTTAAATGATGCCATGCCTTGTTTTGAAAACATGTGCCAGGACAGAAACATGAAACATGAAACTTGAAATGCAGAAAGGCATGAAATGCAGAAAGATTAAATCCTTTAAAGTATTTTTGTTGTTGTTAACTGCCTTTGAGTTGTTCCCGATCCACGGCGATCCTATGGATGAAGCATCTCCAAGACTCCCTGTTCTCTGTTCTGCTTAGGTCCTGTAACTTCATCCCTGTGTCCTCCCTAATTATGGTAAGTCCATCCATCCAGCATGTGGTCTACCTCTCTTTCTACTTCCCTCCACCTTTCCTAGCATTATTGTCTTTTCTAATGAGTCATGCCTTCTCATGGTGTGGCCAAAGTATGACAGCCCCAGTTTGGTTATCTTGGCTTCCAGGGAAAGGTCAGGCTTGATCTGTTCAAGGACTCATTTGTTTGTCTTTTTGGCTATCCACAGTATCCTTAGCACTCTTCTCCAGCACCACATCTCAAATGAATTTTCTTCTTACCTGTTTTCTTTACCGTTCAGCTCTCACATCCGTACATGGTGATGGGGAATACAGTGGCATGGATGATTCTAACTGTAGTGCTCAGTTATACTGTATATCTTTGCTCTTTAGAGTCTTTTCTAGCTCTTTCATGGCTGCCCTTCCCATTTCTAGTCTTCTGATTTCTTGACTGCAGTCTCCTTCCTGATCAATGTTTGATCCAAGTACAGGAAGTCTTTTATTATGCATTTTGATTTCTTTATTGTCTAGGTTGAATGTATTTTGGTCCTCTGTGGTTATTATTATTATTATTATTATTATTATTATTTTATGTTCAGCATTAACCCTGCCTTTACTTACCATGTATGATAACATCCATGTCTTAGTAGAGGAATGGGCAAAGTGCAACTCGGGCCACATATGCTGTTTTTGTGGCCATTGAGCCCTCCAAACTCTCTAGAATATTCTTTTTTTTTTTGGTCCCAAAGGATGTGTGTGCATGTTGCCTCTCCTGGAAGCTTCAAGGAACTGCAATTCACCTTTTAAATAGATTGCAGCCTCCCTGCCAGCTCCCTTTAGCATTTTTTAAAAACTGTTTTTGGAACCAAATCTACTTCCAGGGTTGTTTTTGTTGTCTTTGTTACTTTTGGCAGACCATGTGTCCCTCCAGAGGGTCCCAAACCTGAAAACAGCCCCTGACACCCATTGCAGTTGCCCACAATTGTTCTAGGATGCATCTACACTGTAGAAATAATTCAATTTGACACCACTTTAGCTCTCCATTTTACAGAATCCTGAGATTTGTAATTTTGGGAGGCACTAGCACTTTTTGGCAGAGAAGGCTAAAGACCTTGTAAAACTACAAATCCCAGCATTCCATAGGATGGCACTACAGCATTTAAAGTAGTGTCAAACTGCATTATTTCTACAGTGGAGATGCACCCTTAGTGTCTAGTCCAGGGGTCGGCAACTTTTTTTGCCGATGGGCGGGGGGGGATGGTGCTAGAGGGTGGTGTGTGCACGTGCTAGCGCGCGCGTGCCCCCCCATTTTGAAAAACAAAATGTCTGCCGCTCCCCACGTCGCACATGCATGTGTATGACAGCAGGGGGCCCCCAGGAGGGCTCCCTCGGCCGTGCCAGGCCTCCGAGAGGCCCAGCGCCACCGTGGGTGCCCCCCAGGAGGCTTCCCTCGGCAGCGCCGGGCCTCCGACAGGCCCAGCGCCACTGCGGGGGTCCTCCGGGGCACCATTTTGGATTCCAAAATGGCACCCTGGAGTCTCGCACGACCTTTCCTGCAATGGGAAAGGTCACACAAGACTCTGGGCGTCATTTTGGAATCCAAAATGGCGCCCCGGATGGGAAAGGTCACGCAAGACTCCGGGCGCCATTTTAGAGTCCAAAGTGGTGCCCCAGAGGACCCCCGCGGCTGCGAAAGGCGGCGGTGGCAGGCAGCAGGACTGGGCAGGGGCCGGTCCAAAGGCCCCTGTGGGCTGCATCTGCCCCGCGGGCTATAGGTTGCCGACCCCTGATCTAGTCTATGAAGCATACACAACTGTATTTTAAGGCTAAAATTAATCTACTTTGAGTTGTCTTGTGCATGACACTGAGGCAGTGTGGTGTAGTGGTCTGTGTACTGGAACAGGACTCCAGGAATCCTCACTCAGCCATGATACTCCAGTGGGTAAACTTGGGCAAGTCACACTCTCTCAGCCTAAGAGGAAGGTGATGGCAAAGCTCCTCCCAATAAATCTTGCCAAGAAAACTTTATGATAGAGTCATCACAAGTCGGAGTTGACTTGAAGGCACACAACAATCACAACACTATTTTTACTAATACCCAGAATTCAAAGAAGGTTAGTAACAAGGAGAAAAGGTAAGTTGTTTTATTTTCCTGCGCTGGAAATCAAAGCCAGTCTTTTTTAGTAGATTTGCTCAGCTAAACCAGCCATCCTGTTTTTGACCAAACAATTAAAATTATTATAGTGCAGTGTCTAAAATGGTAATAATTGGAATACTGAAAAAAATAATTGGGATACCACAAAGGCCAGCTGTAGCTACATTCAAAAGATCCAGGCTGCAGGGAAATCCATTCTCATGAGCTTTCTACAAATCTTGTCATATTAAGTGTTGCTCTGTAAACTCATCCCTGATTTGCAAAGGGGGGAAATTGTCCTCTTAAATTCAGCAAATGTGATAGTCTTTGATGCTGTATTACATGGACATAAAAAGCTTAGCATAGCATGCACATTTTAAAAAATTCCTTTCATTCACAGCTTGATGAAGGTCCCTTGGCTAAATGTGAATGCTGAGTCTATTGTATATTAACAGCTCTCATTGCCCTGGCACAAATTAGAGGAGTCGCAAAACCGGAAAACAAAATAGAAAAAAACCTATGCAATTTCCTATGAGACAGGGACAGGAATTGGCTGTTAGCTTTCTGTCTACCATAGATAAGCCAGATTTAGAAAGGTGGAAACAGGATGCATGAATTTATCATAAACATGCATCATCCTTATGAGAACTTCTGTTGTTTCCAGCATGACATAAACGTCCTGGCTGTACTTACATCCAAATTTGTTCAGACTAGTATCATTAAGGATGGGAGACAGAAAATAGATCCCCCCCCCTCCTAGAAAGTTGAAGGTGATTCAACAGAGGGTCTGCTGCTTATCATGTGTGCATTCAAGATACTACTGTCTTTTTTCACAGCAGGGTTGGCCCAAGAAATTTTGCTGCCTGATGCAGAATAGGAAATGATGTCCTTTCATCTGAGATGCACAGCATTCAAAGACAGAAATAGCGCGTATCTTGATATCACTGCCTAACAGTGCCTCATCTTTCGACTTTTGCAATTCACATGACGTAAGGAAACATCTGCTTTCATGCCATTTTAGATCTACAGTCATCACCAGTACCATCTTGTTAGAGATTTTAAAAGTGCAGCTTTCCTGTGTTACTGTAGGCCACAAAATGCTATATTTTCTGGCTGATATTTGTATGCACATCTTGCCACTTTGTAAGCAGACATTTCCCACTCTAAATCCTTCTCTTACTCCTTCTCCCAAAACTAGCAGAAGGGATTCGTTCAGAGTATAGACAGGAATGTGCCACTGAAGTCAGTGAGGCTTATTTCTAAGAAGACATGTATTGGAGTGCTTTATAAAGCTTCAAAGATCTACTAGTCATGAGTCATAGAATCACAGAGTTGGAAGAGCCCACAAAGGCCAGCCAGTCCAATCCCAGGCCATGCAGGAATACATACTTAAACCACTCCTAGCATATGGCCGTCCTTTTTTCCCCTCTGTTTAAAAACCTCCAAAGAAAGAGACTCCACCACTCTTCGAGGCAGAGTATTCCACTGTTAAATAGCTCAAGAAGTTCTTCCTAATGTTTAGGTAGGATTTCTCCTCATTAAATTTGAATCCATTGCTCTGTGCTTTTATTGTGAGTTCCTGCACGCCAGGGGGTTGGGCTGGATGGCCCTTGTGGGAGCTTCCAACTCTATAATTCTATGATTTCTTAATATTATCCAGTCAGTTAAACAATAAAATTGGCAAACAGCAGCATAAAGCATGAACAGGCCATTATTGTGCATGTTTATTCAGACCAGCTTGCTAAATTCAATGGAAGTTACATCACATAAGCCAGCATGAGTTGCGACCATTGACAAGCTGGAATAACATCCACCTTGGAAACATAACAAAAAGACAAGGTAAAAATGTTAACAACAACAGAGACAGTACCTAGATCTTCAGGTGATGAATAAAATACAATAATAATTATAATTTTCAAAGGTGTGGCCACATTAGCCTGTTGCAGCAAAAACAACAATGATGCTGGTTTAAAAACTGACAAATTTATTATGACATAAGCTTTCATGGACCTTGTCCACTTCATCAGACAGTTATCCTCGGCTGTACAGATAATTAACTTAACTGTGCCCATTTGCAAAACAATTGTTGGGTGTCCGTACAGACAGTTGCATTCCTGGCCAGATTAGAACATCTAGTGTGTTTTAACAACCTTTGTGTTTATTCAGACAACAGGAAATTGAGCTGAATCTCTGATGAATTTGAATCCAGCAATTTCTCGTTGGTATTTGTCTTCAAAGTTCTTCCACAGCAATTTATCTCTCATGTTATTTGTATCACGACTTCCAGTTTTACAGCAAGCCTGTAAGGTAGGTTAAAGTTATGGCTGTTAGCAGGCATTGTGGCAAATGTTTAAAAAAAAGAGAGAGAGAGAAAGAAAAATAAAAGAAAGGGATTATGTGTCATGTTCATAGCCAATGTGCTATAGTTGCCTCAATAGTATCAAATTGCATATCTGCCATGCATATGCTTTGAAAAGATAAGAAGACTACACTAGATCATATCAAAGCCCTGTTATATCTGGAATTATTCATACAGTGTTGAACCATAAGCCTTTGGGAAGTCCATAAGCAGGACATGAGAGCAAGAGCACCCTTCTCAACTATTGAGATTGGGTCCTCATATTCTCTAGCTGTTGGTATGAATTTCATAGTGTTTTCTTTGAGGCAGAATGGTGCAGCAGCAACAGCAGCAGCAGCAGCAGCAACAACAGCAAAGGCTCGGCACTGGGGCCTGAGAGCCAAGCAGCGGTGGCGTCATCGTCAGCGGTGGCGGCTTTAAACACCGCCCGCTAAGCGCCCACTGGGAGGCAGAGCGGCACAGCAGCAAGCAACAACAGCAGTAGCAACAGCGTGGTTCTAGGGCCCAGGGCCAAAGCGGTTGCAGCAGAGGGAGCTGATATAAGAACCGCCTGCTCACGAAATGCTCTCCCGTCAGGGAGAGAAGAGCAGCAGCAATAGAAATAACAGCGGTAATTTGTCCCAGGTATCAATGGAGGCTACGGTATTTAAGAGTTGCAGCTGCCTATAAGTGAGCTGGGGGGGGAATATTAGAAATTTAATGGCTATATCTAGAGAGTCCGGAAAGATATCTTACCTAGAAAAGTGACAAGAGAATTCGAGAGAAAAGGCAACCTAAGAGAATCCATGAACAGGTATAGGGAAGTAGTGAAGACATAAGTAAACAATAAGATTTGATTTTAGGTGCAGTTGGGGTGTATTCTCCAGCTAGGATTTGCTGAAATCTAGCTCTTCTTATAGCACCTTAATTGATGTAAACTCTCATGTAAAATTTTCTGTGTAATTAATATACTGTGTTGTGCTGGTGGTGGCAAAACTTATTGGTAAACATTTGTATTATACAGGAAATCTCTTCTAGTGAGCCGAATAATAAGTATAGAATCTACAAAATTTATAAGTTTGACTATAGAGATAGCATGTATTAGATAAAATGGCAACTAAAATAGATGCTCAGTTAAAATTACAGGAGTTAAACGAAACTCATAACGTAACAATAGTGGAGAGAACTGTAAATACTGACACAAAAGGTGACCTGATAGAAGAGATTAGAAAATTAAGAGCTGATATCACAGCAGAAATCTGGACAGAAATAAGAGCTGTAATTAAAGAATGGGAAGAAGAAATGAAAGCAGAACTCCAGAGAGAATTACATGAATTTAAAGAAAGCTTTCAAAAAATGATAACAGAGATAAAGGGTCTGCAATCGAAAGTCACAGAAATTGAAGAAAGAACAGGAAATTTAGAGAGGAAAAAACTCTCTTAAAAAAGTCACAACAACAGGAAGAAAACTACAAGACTTCCCTGGAATTGAGACTCAAAGGAAAGGCATTAAAATTATGAGATTGACAAGAAAAATACAATGAAGACTTAGGCGCACGAATTATCCCTGCCCTGGCTCAATTTATTGATTGGCCAGTAGAACAGCTGGACATTGAGGTAGATAAGCTCTATAGAATTAACTCATGGGCTGCGACAAACAGGAATCTACTATAATAATACATTTTGTGTGTGAAAGAGTCAGGGATCTAATACTTGAGACGAACTTTCAAAAAATATGTTTTGTGGAGGAACAGGAGATTCAAATATTTAAAGATATTCCACAACAGATGTTACGAAAAAGGAAAGAATATTATGAATTAACAAAATACTTGAAACAGAATAATATAAAATATAAATGGGGTAGAATAGAAGGCGTCATTTTTTCAACAGGGAAAAAGAAATTGGTGATAGATACATTAAAGAAAGCTAATGAGTTTTTAGAAAGAAATAACTTAAGAGAAGGGCAATCTTTAAAAGAACAAGAAGACATACAAGCAGGGACAAAAATACAAGAGGAAAAAAGGATATAAGAACAGAGGAAAGCACATGGAGGAAGATGACGCAAAGAGAACAAGGTGAGGAAGAGCCGGAAGAAGTAGAGACCATTACAACAGGTTCAGAAGACGATGAGGTAGAGAGAACCTCAGAAGATAGAAAAACAGTAAAAGAAACACAAGATGAGAAACAAAAAGAGGAAGAAGGAAGAGGAAGGTCAGAATAGGAAATAACGTATGAGGAAAAAGGAAAAAAGGTAAAGCAAAAGAGAAAAAAAGACATATCCAAACTAGTCTAAGGACAAGAAAAGGGAAGAAGTTAAATTTTAGATACTAAGTCTTACAAAGGATCACCAAATAAAATAAAGATGTCATTAAAAGTGTTTTCATGGAATGTGAATGGTCTAAACCAGGGGTAGGCAACCTTTTTGAGCCGGGGGCCGGGTTGCTGTCCCTCAGACAATTGGGGGGCCGAAGCACCAAAAATAAATAAATAAATAAATAAATAAAAATATATTTAAAAATATGCATGCACACTCTCTGAGCCCCAGAAAAGCCATGGCAAAACCCCTGTGGAGATTTTGCCAATAAAATCCCAAGAACAAGTAATAACAATAATCAATATCATCATAGTGGGCGGCGGCGGCGGCAGGACCAGCCTGGGGCCGGTCCAAAGGCCTCGGGGGGCTGCATCCGGCCCCCAGGCCTTAGGTTGCCTACCCCTGGTCTAAACTCTAGTTCCAAACATAGAAAAATACATTATTTGAACAAACAATAAAATGATATAACTTGTATCCAAGAAACGCATATAAAAAGCAAAGATGCACATCTATTAGAAAATAAAAAAATGGGTAAAATGTTTGCAGCCTCAAATACACGATATAAGAAAAAAGGAGTGGCAATTTACGTAAGGAACTTTCCTAAGACCAAAGAAATTTTTAAAAAATAAGAACCGTCACTACATAGCAATTGAAATAGAAATAAATTGTGGGAAAATATTATTAAATAATATATATGTTCCACAGCAAAACAAACTTAACTTCTTCAAAGAGTTAAAAGCAAAAATAAAAGAATATGAGTATGATAAAATAATTATAGTTGGTGACTGGAATGGAGTTGTCAATCCAGTAGAGGATAGATCCACACCTAATCTTAAGAAAAAACACCAGGGAAAATTGCCAAGGTCAGCATTTGAACTTAGAGAGGAGAACTTAGAGAGGAGCAAAAATTAATAGATGTCTAGAGGATGAAACACAGAGGAGTCAAGGATTATACCTTTTATTCAGACAGATTTAATTCTTGGTCAAGAATAGATATGATTTTCGCATCCATGGTAATAGGTAAAGAAATAACAAATATTGAAATTCTTCCTAGATTATTATCAGACCATCGTCCAATTGTATTATCTATGAATTTAAAGAAAAGAGAATATACGTGGCGGTTAAAAGAATCTCTACTTGTGGATGAGGAAATAGTGGGAAAAATGAGAAAAGATCTGATGATGTATTTTCAGGAGAACATGAATAAGGGAACTCTGACGCATATAGTTTGGGATGCTAGCAAGGCGGTAGCTAGAGGCTTGTTAATACAACAAGAAAAAAGGGAAAAGAGATTGAAAGAGAATAAAGAAAAAGAGCTATCAGATCAATTAGATTATCTACAAAAACAGCATAAAATAAGGCCAAAAGACCCAAAAATATGCCAAGATATGCAAAAAATAAAGAATCAAGTAAGCCCCATTGGCTTGAATGGTGCTGCGCCCCCCATTTTGCCCATTGTGTCTCTCCCCGCCAGTGAATGGGTGAGACCGCAAAAACAGAGGAATGCCTATATATATATATATATATATATATATAATTTTAAAGAATGATATACAGGTTTGTATCTGTGCCTTTTCTGGGTGGTTTCACTATATATATATATATATGTGTGTGTGTGCGTGTGTGCGCGCGTATGGTGAAATATTTCACTCTCTCTCTCTCTCACTATATATGTAGAGAGAAATATTCATTTCATATATATCTGTGCCTTTTCTAGCTTGTTTCACTATATCTATAACTATATATTTATATTATATACAGATATAGACATAAAAAAACACAGGTTGGTTTGTATCTGTGCCTTTTCTGGCTGGTTTCACTAGTCGTCCCTCCCGATTTGCGAGGGACCCTCCCCCGTGAATTGGAAAAACTGCAAATATTCAAAGCCCATTGATTAAAATGGTTGTGTTCTCCTGTGCACAGTGCGGCGGTTGTGCCTCAGGCACACACACCATTTTGTCATTCTCTGATTGCCATCCGCGAAGAAGCGAGACCCTGGATTCCAGGTCCGTGAACAGTGAGGGACAAGTGTGTTATCTATCTGTATGAAATAAATATTTCACTACACACACATACATAGAAATATTTATTTCACTACACACACACACACACATACAGAAAAGGCCGATACAAACCAACCTGTGTCTTTTTAAAAAATTATATCTATATCTTTATCTAATATAAATATAAAAATTATAGATCTAGTAAAATCAGCTTTTTAGATATATATATAATATAATATATATATCAAGTATAATATATATAGTGTATATTATATATATAATACATTTTAAATATATAAATTATATAATAATAATAATAATAATAATAATATGATTTATTTCTAGCCCCCCTATTTCCAAAGGGAATCAAAGCGGGTTACAAGCATAAAAATAAAAGAATACAATAAGAAAACAATATAGAAGTTGCAATATATATATATATATATATATATATAAAGGTACACAGGTTTATTTGTATCAGTGCCTTTTCTGGTTTCCCAATATATATATATATGTAAACTTACTGTGGCGAATCCCTTTAACAATATATATATATATATATATATTGGGAAACCAGAAAAGGCACTGATACATATATGTATATATTAAAGGGATTCGCCACAGTATGTTTTGCTGTGACTACTGGAGGCTGAGGAAGAGGAGAAAAGAGTCGCGGCCCCTTTAAGAGCGGTTCGGGGGCGCGCGCGCTACCTTTCTCTTTGTACCTGCTTTTTTGAAACGCGCCCTTCCAGCCTCCTGATTGGCTGGCGGCTGGAGAGGGGGAGAAACCGGTAACCTGACCCAAGCCGAAAGGAAACGCCGACCTGAACAGAAGAGGCTGGAGCGTGGAGAACCTCAGCCCCCTCCCATTGGCCAATCAGGAGGCAGGGGGCGGAGCTTGAGCTCACTCCTCCACCTCTCCCCCCTCCCTCCCCTGTGGAATTGTGCGGGGATTGCTTCCTTGCTTCCTTGCAAGAGCTGCAGCAGCAGGAGCTGCAAAAATCCAGGCGCTTACATTTATTGCGTTGCTCTCCCCATCCTATCTCCCCATCTTTTCCTCCTTTCCTTGCATTCATAGAGAGCCTCCCTTCTATTTCCTCTTCCTCCTCCTTTCCCAGGAGGCGGTGCCTGGATTTAAGACCTCTCCCAGTTGCTATTGGGACGATCGTTGCATTGAAGGAATGCTCTTTTTCCTCCCTCTTCCTCCTCTCTCACCATCACCTCTCGCTGTGCAATTCAAAGGCACTTTGCAAAAAGGACTGACATCATCCGGAGACCTGCCTCGGAACTAAAAAAGAAAGGAGAGAGGGAAAAGAAAGGAAGTGAAGGAAGAAGATTTGCAAAATAAATTGAATTTATTGTGCTTTTTTTTTTTTAAAAAAAAAGCTATCATTTTTTCCAGCAGCCTGGATCGTTGAAGCCAGAGCTTTGGGCTCTTTCTCGACATTTTTAAATAGCTTTTGGGGTTTTTTTTTTGGAAAAAATCGATGGGAGCCTAGATGCTGGGACAAGTGGAAAGAAGAAGTGGAAAGGTGGCATTGTGAAAGAATAAAACCATGCAGGTTGATCGGTGAGCAAACCATTCCCTTCTCTCTCTGAGGTTTTATTCACCTTGGATTAAAAAAAAAGATTGCCTTGGCTTGGCAGAGAGGCTTCATGGAAGGAATTGCAAAGCTTTGGAACTGATTCTTTTAAAAATATAAGATATAATTTAATTCAATTTATCTCCCTCCCCCCAGGAAAAAAAAAACTTGTATTTTGGCTTTTAATTTTAAGGCATGGTAATTGTAGGGCCAAGAGCACCCTTTACAGAAATGAATCTATTTCCTCCTCTTCCTTGCCTTGGTCTCCTTGAAGTATTATAGTGGGGTGTGCTTTAAAATAAAGAAGCCCAGCCTCCAAGATGTTGCAATAATTTTTTTACCCCTAATTTAAAAAAAATACTTTAAAAAAAGAAAGAAAGAAAAAAAGGAAAGACTTTGTGTATCTTCTCTCTCCTCCTCTCCCTCCCTCCTGAAGTAGCGGGTGATAAACATGGCAAAAAATTCTGCAGAGGGATCCAAGGAAGACCTGACCAAAATGACAGAAGAGGACATGTCGAGGTGGAGCAAGGAAGAGCTGGTGAAAAGGCTGAAGAAAGTGGAGAACGAAAAGATGAACCTGATGGTGGAGCACGGCAACTTGATGAAGGACGTCAACCGGAGGCTGCAGGTCCACCTGCATGAGATCCGAGGCCTGAAGGAGGTCAACCAGAAGCTCCAGGACGATAACCACGAACTGAGGGAGCTCTGTTGCTTCTTGGACGATGACCGGCAGAAAGGGAAGAAGCTCTCCAGGGAATGGCAAAGGTTTGGCCGACACACCGCTGGGGTGATGTGGAAGGAAGTAGGGATGTACCAGCAGAAGCTGAAGGAGTTGGAGGCCAAGCAGGAGACCCTCATGAGAGAGAACATGGAGCTCAAGGAGATCGTCCTCATGTTGGACGAGGAGAGGAACGGAGCAGGCTCCAGAAGCTCCATAGACAGCCAAGCCAGCCTCACCAACTTGAACGGAGGCTCCGGTACCCGGGATGTTGGCGATGGGAGCAGTACTTCCAGCACTGGTAGCGCAGGGAGCCCAGATCACCACCATCACCACCCGCTTCACCACCACAAACCCGTTGAGAACAAGGCCGGAGCTATCCGGAGGTCTATGGATGACCTCTCGGCGCCACTTCACCACAGGAGCATTCCCAATGGTCTCAATGGTAAGTTCTCCTTGGGCTCTCCAACTCACCTGTTTCTATTATCTCTAATAATATTAGAAACAGAGTGGCTGATGGGTCGTTGGCGTCCTTCAAGGCCTTGTCAATCCTGTCCTGCAGCCTTGACAGTTGTCCTTGGTGACTTTTGGTTCATGCTGTGGTTTGTATGGGCAAAGGTATCCCATAAAACAGGGGTAGGTAACCTTTTCCCTTTAAGGGCCGAGGGACTTCAGCTCCCAGAAGCCTCAGCCATGTTGGCCAATAGTCCCATGTTGGCCAATAGCTCCTGGGATTCTGGGAGCTGAAGTCCCTCGGCCCTTAAAGGGGAAAGGTTGCCTACCCCTGCCATAAAACAATTTAACATCCTTAGGTCTTGTAGCAATCTAGGTAGTGAAAGTGAATATCTTTTGCTCGCCCTCCTTCTTAGTGCATGCTTGTGGAGAATGTAGCCCTACAACTACTATTAAGCATGGAAGCAGGTGGCTCTTAGTGGGTTTGTTTAATCCACACAGGGCCTTTGCAGACTGCCAGAAATAGTGCAAATTGAGTCCACTTTAACTGCCCTGGTTCAGTGCAAGGGAATCATGGGAACTGTAGTTTATTGTGGCACCAGAGCTCTCTGACAGAGAAGGCTCAATGTCTCAGAAGAAAATACAATTCCCATGATTCCCTAGCACTGAGCCAGGACAGTTAAAGTGGACCCAATTTGCACTATTTCTGGCAGTCTGCAAAGGCCCACAGTTCACAAGGCTGAGAGCTTGGTTGAACCCATATCTCTTGTCTATGTAAGCTCATGCTGCCAACGTCTTTCTTTCAGTTAGTGTCAAAGGCGCTACAAGATCTCGCTACATACTGATTCTGCAGACTAACATGGCTATATCTTTGATTTCTACCATATCTCTTGCAGCATATTTCACTCAATGCTCAGTGACAGCAGCTGTCCGACTAGTAAATTGTGTCAGACGTGACACTTAAGATTTCCTGCATTTTGGCTTCTGTGCTAATATAATTGCCGTGATGTACATTTCTGCCACAGACCTTCTTGTGCAAGCTTGAGCAAATCACATCCTGGCTTCCTGTTGTTTAAGCTTCACCACCCATTCTCTCTCCTCACTCCCACCCTCTATGAAATCCTTCTCTTCTCTGATTTTGGGGATCTTGCCAGGTCTAATTCATTAGCAAGTGTAAAAGGGCTTTGGGAGAGAAGATGCTATGGAGATGCATACACGATTTGGATGAGTGCAGGCCAGGCAATGAATGAGAGGCGACCTGTTGTGGCCCAGATGGTGGCATTGTGGATTTTATCAAAAAAAACAACCCCTAGTTTCCCTAACTGGCTGATTGCTGAACATTGTTGTTGCTGATGCTTATTTATATCATTGCCAAATGTTTCTTTGTTTGTGTGTAGGTTGTGATCATTCTTCCCTTCTTCTCTTTTAAGTCTTGACACCCCTCTCCTTTTAAGGCTTAACAAATTGTGTTAAATTTCTGATATAAACAAGCTTTGATTTAACTTTAAAAAACCAAAAAAAAACCCGAAAACAAAACCCTTCAGCCTTCAATATTTAGGTATTGTTTTTCCCCTTTTCCTTCCTGTTGGATAGTTAGGGCTTAATAATAATAAAAAAAAAAGCACAGAAGGGAACAGAAACAATAGTTTAAATTCTTAAATCCTTGACACAGTGGATAAAAAAGTAATTGCTTATTTAACTGTTATTTAACTCTCCAGCAGGAAAACAGTGTGTGAACAAATCATACTAGAGTGAACTATGGTAAGAGCAGGTGTTTCCCCCCTTCATTTATTATGTGGGTTGACCTTTGTGTGTGCTTTAATTTGTAATGTTGTAGTGATTGGTCTGACTTGTGAATATTCATCTCTGATTAATATGAAATAGGAAAGTAATTTGATCTTTCAGTAAGCAATCAAAAGGGTACGCCTTATTTGATATATCTGTCTTCATTCTGAGATTATCTTATACTTAGAGCTTAAACATGTAACAGTTTAGTTAGTAATGATAATAGGGTGTGTGTATAATATTGCACCAAAGAAACACATTCAAATTTTATCTTTAGTGCGGCATCATCAGTTACCAAATCTAGTTCAAATAAGATTTATATTGTTCTCAGAAGATGTTTAAACCTTTGAATAGCCATGGAACAACAGTCTTTTGGAAAGGAGGCTACTATTAAGTCTGTCTACATACCTTTGCTTTCTGGACTTTGCACATGCAGATGGTAAACTGAAGTGGGTCATCTCTTGGAAATCATAGGAAGAGAGATGGTCATTTAAATCAGAGTTTTCTATAAACAGAATAGCAAGCTTACAGTTGTTATATATGCATTTCACATCTAATGGTCTGATTCCCAGCCATGTTAGGAAGCCGGTTTCATTGCCTGCATTTGAACATTTTATTAAGCATGGCTTAGCACTTTAGAGATGAGACACATAGAGTTTTCGACCTCTTCTGACATTGCTGAGGAGAGGAATTTGAAATCTTCCATTTTAATCTAACTGCAGTTTGTCTTAATATCCAGATACATTACAGTTCAAAGCATGGTTTACTGAAGTGGCTTGTTCTATTTAATTAAAACTGATCATTTGGATAAAATGCAAAACTGGTTAATCTAAAATGGTAGTGGAAGCGTCTGATTTCCTTGTGGCTTTGCTAGAAGGTAAAACAGAAGTGGGGAGCAAGTAAACCTAAGGCTTGCTATGACTTGTCATCATAATGCTAAATCATGGCGTATGCAGGACCAGTGATTCCCCCAGGAATGACTTACAAATAAGTATGCTTAGGATTGCAGTTTTAGAAGGTCATTTTGCTAAAATGTGACCAAAAAGTTCATTTATGTACCATTGCTACCAATGGGTTTCTGTTAGGATTGTGATCCAGTAATTAAATTACAGAACATCCTCTGTATCTTCAGCGGTGGCAACTGAGGGCAATTTTTAAGTGATAGGGAGGAAAAAAGCATAACTTCGACTAGATTAAAATCTGCTTTTTTTCAAAGGTGTTGTTATTACAAGCTTCTGTGCTGCTTTTAATCCAAGGATCAGTATAAATGGTTCCTCCACCCATTTTATTCTAATAGAAACCTTGTGAGGTAGGTTAGGCTGAGAGGTAGCAGATGGCTCAAGGACACTTATGAGGTTTGAAGGGAGATTTGAATCTGAGTCCATGAGTCCTAATCATTGCACCATACTGGCTGTACAATGATAACAGTGTCCATTTCTATGACAGCAATTTACATCCCAGCCCGATACATGTAAGGATTGTGCAAGCTGTTTTAGGTTCCATTTGGGAGAAAAGTGGAATATAAATCAAATAAATAAATATAAATGTTTACTTGAAATCCCCTGCTCCTTTTAATAGGATATACATTGAGCATCCTAGTAACTAAGTACCAGTATATTTTCATATTCTTGCCTGGGAACAAGCTACAGTGAACAGCTCATTGAGTTGCAGTGTTAGGTATACTTACAATGCTGGAGTCATATCTAGTTACCTGCTGATGGTGGAACTGCTTTTCCATGGGGCTAGAAAGGGTGGCAACTTCCCTTTGTTGTTGTGTGTCTTCAGGTCATTTTTGCATCAAGGCCATAAAACCTGGAAAGATTTGTTCAGAGGAGGTTTGCCATTGCCTTTCCCTGAGGCTGAGAGGGTGTGACTTGCCCAAGGTCACCCAGTGGGTTTTATAGCTGGGAATCAAACCCTGGCCTCCAGAGTCGAAGTCCAACACCTAAAACCACTATGCCATGGGGGCTCCCAGCAATTTGTCTTTTCTTGCATATTTTCAGAATTTTAGCTTGAAGGCTGGGGAACCAGATTTTTGAGGACATGAGGATTGCATGTGAGAAAAGAAGTCATTTTGCATTAGTGGATGTTGGCTTGGGTCTCAGTGAATTTTCCCCTTGGTCCATACACTTTGGAAAACAGAATAGGTTTGGCCAAGGTGATTTCTCATTTGAAGAGAAACCTTGAAATAGAGAATGTCCTGGAGGATGGCGCATGAGAAAATGGCAATAGAAGTAAGGGGTTATATCACTGATGCTTATGTGTTGTTGTTGTGTTGCTTCAAGTTATATGGCACAGTTTTCTTGGCAAGATTTGTTCAGAGTGGGTTTGCCTTTGTCTTCCTCTGAGGCTGAGAGAATGTGACTTGTTCACTCCAACCACTGTACCACATGGCTCTCATTTATTTGTTGGCTATATATATTTCCAGGGCAGTATATCAGGGAATTAGAGCCAGCATGGCGTAGTGGTTTGAGTGCTGGACTATGACTCTGGAGAGCAGCGTTCAATGCCCAGCTGTGCCATGAAACTCACTGGGTGACCTTGGGCAAGTCACATGCTCTCAGCCTCAGGAGAAGGCAATGGCGAACCTCCTCTGAAGAAAGTTGCCAAGAAGATCCTGTGATAGGTTTGCCTTAGGGTCACCCTAAGTTGGAAATGACTTGAAGGCACACAACACACAACACAAATCAGGGAAAGCTCACAAGTCTTGACAAGTGAAACTGGCAGCAAAATGTTGTAGTGTGAGCTGGCGATGTTTAGGGTCCCAGTAAATCAGACAGCTGTACACTTCATTTCTTTCTGCCTCATTTTCCAGTTTTTCATCCCACTCCCATCTCAGATACTCATTCTTCATAGCACTGAATATGCTTATTCCGCCCTTTTGGGGGGTTGGGGTCCCTCAAGCTGGTGCTTCCTTTTTCTTTCACAGTTGCCCTGTTTTGAGAAAATTTGTTGTTGTGCGCCAAGTCATTTCTGACTTACGGCAACCCTAAGGCGAACCTATTATAAGGTTTTCTTGGCAAGTGTCTTCAGAGAGCTTTTCCCATTGCTATCCTAAGGCTGAGAGAGTGTGACTTGCCCAAGGTCATCCATGGCTAAGCTGGGATTCAAACCCTGGCTTCCCGGTCTCCAATGCGGAAACCATTACACCACGCTGGCCCTTTGTGAGTACAGACATCAATATTTGACATTTGAATTTGCTGTTAGATGAGGCGGTAATAAGACAGAGGTCCAAAACACGCTGCAGAAATAATCCAGTTTGAGACTGCTTTAACTGTCCTGGCTCAATGCTAGTTGATTCTGGGAAATGTAGCCTTCTCTTACACAGAGCTCTGCTGCCCCAATAAACTACGATTCCCTAGCACTGAGCCAGGGCAGTTAAGGCAGTCTCAAACTGGATTATTTCTACAGTGTGTTTTGGACCATGATGGATGACAATGTTACGCCTTTATGTTGTATCATCTTAGAAACTGTATTCTGTCTGATTTTACCATGAGTGCAGGAAATGCTTCAGAAAACTTAAAAGAGGCCTGTGACCTCACTGGAATAGAGACATATTGGATTGCAAAAGAGGGGTCCCTGTTGAAATGTAAATAGATTTTAAATATCCTGGACTTTGCAAATCTCCCTATAGCCACAGGGCCAGAAGGAGGAGGATCCTGCCTACAAAAGAGATCCTCCCCACCAAATACCATCTTAACTAAAGACTGAAACAACATGCGGGCATCTGACTAACATCTCTAATTGTTATTCTCCTGTTTGGTTTGTAACATCTTGCCTGATGAAGAAACCCATGGAGCTTTGAAAGCTTCCAACAAGTACCGCATATTGTGCGTTTTGGTTGGTCAGTAAAGGTATCCCTGATGGATTTTGTTTGAATTTGCCAAATGGCTAGCACAGCTACGCCTGAATGGTTTGTGTTTATAGTGAGGGTGTGTTTCCTTTTATTTAACTTATTTATAATCTCTCCCAAGAAGTAATCCTGGCCCTACCTCAGTTAAAATGGAGGAGAATGACTTCTAAGGATTTGAACCTGGATTTTCCATGTCTTATTCAGTTCAATTACTGACTTTTCAGATAAGTTACAAAAGATAGAAGGGATGCTGATTACTGTAGGAAACCCCCATCACTAATACTGCTATACTATACTAGTTTGCTGAGAGAGTCTGAAGTGAGCATTTGAATGGGAAAATGTATGAGAATAATAAAGAATGCTTAACGTTGATAAGGAACATTCAGATTTCGAAACGAACCCTGTGAGATGTTAAATCCCTGTTCAGACATGGAGATTGTTGGATTACCTTGGATTGACCTATGGTGACCCTAAGGCAATCCTGTTGTAGTTTTCTGGGCAAGATTTGTACAGACATGGGGTTTGTTACTGTCTTCCTCAGGGACTGAGAGTATATCACTTGCTCAAGGTCACCCAGTGGGTTTCCATGGCCGAGGGAGGATTCGAATCCTGGTCTCCAGGGTCCTTGTCCAATGCTCAAACAACTCCACTCTGCACTCTGTCTTCTAATTTGCAAATTTTGTTGTGGAAGTAGAGGTCAGGGTAGGGTCCATATGAAAGCTGCTTTTGAGTTTCTTAATAATAATAATAATAATAATAATAATAACAAAGCAAATAAAAAATGTGTTTTTTTACATATATACTTCATATAATGCACATAACCAAATGTTCTAACCGTAAAGGAGGACATTCAAGAAAAATGTAGGACATTACAAAATGAGAGCTAAAAACACTACTAAGTGTTCAATGCCCAAAGCTGGTTCAAAGCTAACAAAATGAATTTCAACATTGAGAAATATAAGGTACAGCACTCAGGGCACAAAAAATGAAATGCATAGATATAAGATGGGGGACACCTGGCTTAATGAGACTACATGTTAAAGGGATCTAGGAGTCCTAGATCAACCACAAGTTGAACATGAGTCAACAGTGTGATGCCGCAGCTAAAAAGGCCAATGCAATTCTAGGCTGCATTAATAGAAGTATAGTATCTAGATCAAGGGAAGTACTAGTGCCACTTTATTCTGCTTTGGTAGGCACCACCTGGAATATTTTGTCCATTTCTCGGCACCACAATTCAAAAAGGATGTTGAGAAACTGGAGCGTGTCCAGAGGAGGGCGACTAAAATGGTGAAGGGCCTGGAAACCATGCCCTATGAGAAACTGGCTATGTTTAGCCTGGAGAAGAGATGGTTAAGAGGGGATGTCATATTGAGGAGGGAACAAGCTTGTTTTCTGCTGCTCCAGAGAAAAGGACCCGGAACAACAGATGCAAGCTACAGGAAAAGAGATTCCACCTCAACATTAGGAGGCACCTCTTGACAGTGAGAGCTGTTCGACAGTGGAACACACTCCCTCGGAGAGTAGTGGAGTCTCCTTCCTTGGAGGTCTTTAAGCAGAGGCTGGATGGCCATCTGTCGGGGATGCTTTGATTGGGAGTTTCTGTATGGCAGGGGGTTGGACTGGATGGCCCTTGTGTCTCTTCCAACTCTGTGATTCTGTGAAATACAAATTCATGTTTCTTTGGCATGCTCAAAATGGAGGGCATTTTGAAATTCCTCCTGGACAGAAGGTTGAAATGTAGAACATGTCCTGGAAAGGGAGGACATCTTGTCATCCTGGCCTGGTGTCATGGATGGTAGTGGTGGGGATGAGACTATAGATTGGAAAAGGCTGATACCTTGTGCAATCTCACAGCTCAATATTCTGCTTTCTTCAGAGGCCTCATTGCCATATACAGGTCTCTTGATTTGGATGCCACCAAAAGGGCAGCACAGACTTTTAGTTGGTGGGACTGAATTCCAGTACTGTCAGAGCCTACCACCCTTAACAGATTTGCAAAAGCAGTCTTTTCAATGCGCATTCCCTCTTGTTGCAGCTAACCATTATACAGGAAATTATAGTCACCTTTGAGATCTTAAATACAGACTCAACAAAAGTTAATGCTGTAGGAAGAAGTTGCTAACTTACTTTGTAAAGGCTCTTTTTGGGTTATGATGGATCTTTGTTGTCATTGTGTGCGTTGAAGTTGTTTCTGACTTATGGTGACCTTATGATGGGGTTTTCTTGGCAAGATTTGTTCAGAGGAAGTTTGCCATTGCCTTCTCCCGAGGCTGAGAGTGTGTGACTTGCCCAGGGTTGTCCATTGGGTTTCGTGGCTAAGCTGGGAATCGAACCTTGCTCTCCAGAATCATAGTCTAACACTCAAACCACTATGCCATGTTGACTCTCTATGATGGGTCTACATTTGAGTGGGTGATCTGTAACCAAATGTTGCAGTGCAGAGTATTCTTGTTTCTGTCTCTCCCCTCCCAAACAAACAATAAACTTTTGGGCCCAATGAGTATCTTTGGTTTTCACTGGCTACTTGAGGAATGAGTATCCACCAGATTGTATGTTACAAAGAATCTTTTGTATTTGTATTTCTGCAAAAATCGTGATTCCTCCAAAGCTGCAGGTAACTTCCTGTTGTGGATTGATGGTACTGTTGAGAACTGAAAACAGTTAATGTGTATGATTAATTTGCATAAGTCCATAGGATGGAGTGTATGCAGGGGTAGAAAAATGTTTCTAAGTTGTAAGGCCAGCATCATATACTGACCTGGAACATGGTTCTTTTCTGGACCCCTGTGGATTATTTTGCATTGTGACAATGCAAATTTTATTTGGGCACAGACCCTTGCCCTGGTTCCAAAGTACTGTGTTGATGGCGACATCATTACCTGTAATGTGTTGCATTCAAGTTCTGAGAATAAGACTGTTAAAATCTGCTAGTCATCTTCCTGTGTACTACTTCCATGATGAAAAACATTGTGATTTTATATACCAGTTGCTTGGAAACAACCCGCAGTAGGTCATTGCCCTCATGTCCTGTTTAGGGGTTTTCCAATAGTATCTGCTTGACCAATGTGGGAAACAAGATAAGGATTACCTTTGCTTTTGTTTTGATCCAGTTGGGCTCTTCTTTGTTAAATTTGGTGTGAACTCTCCCTGTGTTCCAGCTTCTACTTTGCTTGGAAATGGAGAAGAGTAGAAAGTGTATCCATGCAGTCGCTCTAAAACTCTGAGTACCTCTGGAATATAGTGATGATGTTGAAGGCAACATCTCTTTGTTCAAGGGATAGTCAGAAGTGAGTGCAAAAAATGCAAGGTAAGATTTCTTGCATTACAAAAGCGAGTAGGACAGGACCTTATCTCAAAGAGCGAACAGGCAGAGGATAGAGATGGACGAGGTGAAGGGATTAAGCTATATGAATTCCACCCCAAATCAAGGTATTTTTAAAATAAACTTGTTCTGGGTGTCAATTTCCTCATAGCAATAGCAGCTTTATTTATATACTGCTTCATACTGCGCTATGCAATCTCTAAGCGGTTTACAACTGTAAGTTAATTGCCCCCATCAAGCTGGGTACTCATTTTAGTGAACTTGGAAGAATGCAAGCCTGAGTCGAGCTTGAGCCCTGGCTGGTATTGAACTCACAACCTTGTGGTTTGTGAATGAGTGGCTGCAGTACAGAGATTTAACCACTGCGCCACCAGGGCTCATCCAGGGCTTGACTACACTGGCCAAAAACTTCTGTCCTTACTCCATATTTGGTGCAAAGCATGCAGCGAATATGCCTTTTTGAGATGTTAATCTGGTTTAACAAAAAATGCTGTTTACTCTGGAACCTGCATGTGGATCTGGTTATGCTGGGCATGACAACAGCTGGATGTGGTGGATGTAGGGGAACCCATATGTACACCCACTTGGTAATGGGGCTATAGCATCAGTGCAAACAGCTGTCTGTGAGAGCCTGGCTGTTGCTTCTACTGGGATCAGAATGGGTGTCCCACCATACGATCAGCAAGGATGGGGTTGCTCTATCCCTTCCTAGTTGATTGTATGGGCCCCCCATTTAGACCGTAGCAGAAGTGACTACGATGGCCCAGATTCTTGCAGGGATCTGTTGGCTGGCAAAGCTGCAGAAGCAGCACCAATAGGAACAGGCCATCGGGGATGATGGGGTGTCACCCAGAGGCCCATCTCAACACTTTTTAATTTTTTAAAATTAAATTCAGACAAATAAAACAAATATAGCAAACAGACATCCGAACTCCTCATCTGAACATAACATTAAAACAAACAAACAAACAAACACTTTTGACCAGCATCATGTGAACCCAGGGCAGCTCAGGAGCATAATATTCTGGATTAAGGGGGGGGGGGGTCAGTGTAGATGCCCCTCCAGACGGTTAATGAGAAGATAAAACTTTCACTTCAAAACTTTTCTGTTTGTAGGGGGGGGGGGGGGGGAAACAACAACAAAGAGGGAATAAATACGGATTTGCAAATACAGTGGACCCTTCACATTTGCTAGGGTTAGGGGCACAGGATCCCCATGAAAGTGAAAAAAACGCAAATAGAAATATTACTCCCCCCCCCCCCCCCCGAAAACACCTCACTAGGTCATCCAGGGCAATTTTGTGGTCAGGATCTGCCAGAAGTTGACTATGAAATTGTGCTGGAGGACCTACAAAAGCCTATAAAAGCATCCTCTCTAGGAATCTAGGTCCTCCAGCGTGACTTTTGGCTCAGGTTGACAATAGTCATGCTGGAGGACGTAGAGATTGTTAGAGAGAACATATTAAATCTGTAAATAATGAAATCAGCAGAAGTCTTAGCATTAGTCAGTATAACATCCAATCTTGATTTTTGTCCTTGGTTAATTGATTAAATTACTTGTGTCCCTTTGTCTCCATTGGGTGTCCAAAAGCTAGGACCAAGTGTTCATTCGAATACACAAACGTTACTTAATCACTCCAACCTTAATCTCCAGACAAAACTATGGAAGGATTTAATGGAAAAGGTGCTTTTAAATTGCAATTTGGCTAAGGAAAAAAAGGTAGGGTCTCTTTTGATCTCCCAGAATTCCTTTGCTGAAGTAATACAAAAGGGAAATGGCTAGAATTGTTCAAGGAACAGTAAATCTTTGAAGAGAAAAGAGTGGTATATAGTAGGTATGAATGGAAATTGATGGAAATGAAGGGCAGAAAGATGGTCTGGAGGCCTGGTAATGGAGAGGGCAGATGTGTTTTTGTTGCAGGAAGAAAGGAGTAAGCCACGGTGAAGATCTGAGGAGGGTTTAGCATTATTTGAGTGATGGAAGGTGCGTAATTTTGCATTGATATTGTGGACATCAATGGAGTGAGAAGCTGTAGTTGGGATAACAGGAGTTAATTGCAACAGTCAAGCTGAGTAATGTGTGTTTGAATGAATCAATGACATGGAGAGGAAAGGATGGATTTCCATAATGTGGTACAGAGAATGACAGTTATGCATTAACTAAAGGACATGAATTCTGGTAGGTCATATTTTTCACTGAGCATTATTAGTCTTCAAAACACTTGCCCATTTCCCATGGTACTTATGAGAGCTGGAGAAAAAATGCTGCAAGGCTTGGCCATCTACACACTGCAAATAAGATTTAATTGTACTTTGCCTTCAAGTCATTTCTGACTTATGGTAAAAAGCTATCATGGGTTTTTTGGGGGGCTGTGAGTGTGTGACTTCTCCAAGGTCACCAAATGGGTTTCCATGGCCAAGTGGTGAATCAAACCTTGATCTCAAGAGTTATACTCCAGCACTAAAACTACTACACCACTCTGGCTGTCAGTAGTACCTGTATCACTGGCATCATGCACCCTGTTTAAAACAGGTATTTTATGGGTCACAGTAAAGCTTCTCCTGAATAGCCAAAGCTACTTCCTTAAGGAATTGTGGTTGTGTTGGAACAGGGGTAGGCAAACTAAGGCCCGCGGGCCAGATGTGGCCCCCCGAGGCCTTTGGACCAGCCCCAGGCCGGTCCTGCCACCACTGCCGCCGCCACCCCCCGCTGCCCGCCATGATGATATTGATTATTGTTGTTATTACTTGTTCTTGGGGTTTTCTTGGCAAAATCCCCACAGGGGGTTTGCCATGGCTTTTCTGGGGCTGAGAGAGTGTGCATGCATATTTTTTTATTTTTTAAAAAAATTATTTTCATATTTATTTATTTATTTATTTTTGGTGCTTCGGCCCCCCAATTGTCTGAGGGACAGCAACTCGGCCCCTGGCTCAAAAAGGTTGCCTACCCCTGTGTTGGAAGAAAGACAAACAAAAATCCCAAAATTATAAAATGACGGTTTCCAGCATTGCTTAGTAGACTGATTAAACTTAAAACTGGATGTGAAGAGGCTGGACAGCATAGGATGGAAATGCTTGAAGAAAGTATTCACATGTCACCTCTTTATCACACAACCACCTCCACTGCCACAGAGGACAATGAGGACATGTGCAGCCCTGGGGCTCTCATGCTGTTTTATGCAGCTCTTGTTCCCTACAGACTCTCTGGACTAACCTTGTTCTGGGCAAAGAAAATAAAATTAAATAAAAAAGTGAATTGATTCCCCCAAAAGCTTTTAGCATTGCCAACATTTAGTTGCGAGGGCCCCATGTGCTGAATCTCTCCCCCTCTAAGCCTTAGCTGAACCCCCCCTTTTCCTTAGCCAAATTGCTATTTCTGTTTTTTGTGTTTTTCATTTGTTGACATTTTTGGTGCTGTAAGAGTCTCCCAGAAGGTCCCAGGACAAAAACCTGGCCATTTGACCCATTTTGGTTGTGTGCCCCTGGCATAAAGTGATTGCACAAGTTTAGGGAGGTTTGATGGTTGAATCTGAACAACGTTGTGTTGACATATGATCTCAGTAACATCCTGCTTGCAGCTAGATTACTATAATCTAGGTTTTTCTTTCAGTATATTTGTACCAGACTCCCAAATCCTTTCTCTTTGCATCTTTGTCTCTCCACCCAAGTGCATATATGCATGACAAACACACTAGATCAGGGGTAGGCAACCTTTCCCCTTTAAGGGCTGAGGGACTTCAGCTCCCAGAATCCCAGGAGCTATTGGCCAACATGGGACTATTGGCCAACATGGCTGAGGCTTCTGGGATCTGAAGTCCCTCGGCCCTTAAAGGGGAAAGGTTGCCTACCCCTGCACTAGATCATCCACTTCCAGGGATCTTCTTCTGGAAGTTAGAAGGGTAACTTGTCATTGCCCTTGTTTCACTTTCTGATGGCAGAACTCAGAATAAGCATTCCTTCATTGTGAAACTTCAGAGAGTGAGCTTTACTTTAGACCCATCAGTTGTATGCCTTTGTTATTAGCTGCAAGTTGGTGTACTAACTTCCTGATAGCTTCCAAGGAAAAATTGACATGTTACAGAAGCATGTGTGATAACTTGCCCAAGCTTCCCCTCTAGGCTATCAAACCACCCCACCCTACCTTCTGTTAGAGGGTTCTGGAGGTTGAGAAATCCCTTGGCAGTTTAGCTCCTTTGAGTTATTTTCAGTTTTGAGAAGCAGAGAGGAAGAAGGAAGTCTGAGTAAGGAATGCTGCCAGTGCCATTTCTTTGGAATATTTACTCATTCCTCCCTTTGGGAGGAGTAGATTTCTGGAAGTAGTGGTCTGTTTTGCCAGTGGAAGCTCTTGTTGGTGTCACATAGGAAAGCTATTTTCTGCAGAATCCTCCACACCCTTCCTATATCCATCCTTATGAGCTGGGGTCAATATATTGGAACGCGTTATATTCCCTGTAGCCATTGGAGAGGTGGTGTGATGGCTCATTGCTGGGGAATCCTGGGAATTGTTGTGGCACCAGAGCTCTCTGAGAGAGAAGGCTAAAAGCCTCTCAAAACTACAGTTTCCAGAATTCCCTAGCATTGAGCCCTGGCAGTTAAAGCATTCTCAAACTGGATTATTTCTGCAGTGTGTTTTGGACCATAGATTGTGATCACTTTATTCAATTCATGTGGTTGTTGAACTTGTGACTGAGTACTAGGACAACCACTTTGGTGGTGGGTCCAGATCACTGTTCAGTACATTACGTTCTCACCTATATTTCTCTATTTATTTTAAGGTAAGTTTGCATATCCCACTGTTGCACAAAAGCTTGCTGAGTAAAGATAAAATACTAAAAAGTTAAAAGTGGCGACCAAAATTAAAATTAGTGCATTCGTAAACAAAGAATGGTTAGTCCCATCCATTGTGCAGAAAAGGAGCTACTGCAGGGGGGGAAAAGCTTGGCTCCAATTGCTAGTTGTCTTGCAGGGCTGAAGGGAATCTTTGTCTTTCTGCATGTAGTCCAACTTCCAACTTGAGACACCCTTGGGATTCAGGGTAGGGTCCAGACACTTCCCTGCAGAAAATGTCTCATGTACCTTGATTCTTAGCCAAGTTGAGATATCGTCATGGTGTTATGGATCACAAGTAGGGTCTGAAGATGCTTATAACAGCAATTTTATTGAAGCTAAATAGATTTGGGGCAGTTTGGTGCTGAGATGAGAGACTGCCTGAGAACCATAGAGAATCGCTGCCTGGATTCGGTCGTGGAATAGAACTCAACTCACCTTCTCTATTTTTTGCAGTCAGTGAAACTGAGAGGTTTGTTGTTGTTGTTTTTAAAAACCAATTGTTTAAAGAAGGACTTTGTGACAGAGCACATGCTTCCCAGATTTAGTACCTGAATCCCCAATGCAAGGCAGGACTTTGGCTTGACACGCTGAGAGATGCTGTTAGAGACAATACTGGTGTAGTTGGATGCACAGTTTTGACTTGGACTAAGGCAGCTTGTTGCGTTCCTTACAAAGTAAATACTGGGCAGCTCTGTAGTGTGGGGAAAAGGTACCTTTTAAGACTGTGATTGTCAGAACACCTACCTAGGATTATCAGTAACTGAGGGATATTGAGCTTGAGGATTCTGGAAACTATAGTTCAAAATTTTTACTTTTCCAAGCACTGGAGGTGCTGTATGAAATCTGCTTGCATGCAGACTACTTGCCTCCTATTAACTAAGTTTCATAACTACAGGTATAACAATAATAATAATATGTGATAATATGATAACAATATATATGCCTTCTACCCCAAGGGAAAAAAATATTAAAATGTAGAGTGATTATGGCCTTGTTGAACATGCAAAAGGCTGTATTGTGTAGTGATGGAGACGGGGATAAGTTAGAAGCAATGTTTGGTTCCACACCCAATATAGTATACAGTACATACAGAATGGACTTGTTTGGACCATTTGGGAACTGACTTCAAATGACTGTGATTCCTCATAATTCTGTTTTCCTCTGTTGTGGGTTAGGCAATGTGGATCAATGTGCCCACATCCGTTTCACTCTTCTGACAGGAGTTTTAGTCTCCATTTGGGCATGCTGTTAGAATAGGTTGCATTGCAAACAATAGATTTCCTAGCCTTTGTTATAATCTGCTCATGTGTGTGAGCACGGTTCCTCCCACTCCTTGGCTGCATGTGTGGGAAGGAACTATCTGGATGTTAGCCAATGTTTTATTCTTTCTCCAACCCCCAGCCTGGGTGGGCAGCAGACAGCTGAGGCCTTTCTTTCTGGGCATCCCACTTCAGACACCCTAAGGTGGCTAAAATTGGTGTACAATTTGATGATAAATCCTGTGTGGGTTGCATGCATGGGAGAGATTGGGCAGATAGCATTTATGTTCTCCCTCCAGTGTTATTCATGGGCTTCCCTTGAAAACCTGATCTGGAGACTAGAGAGTTTTTGTGTGTGGATTTCTTCTTCTTCTTCTTCTTCTAAAGGCCTTTTCAATGGCTGTTTTCAGATAAACATCAATATTCACTGTATTCTATCTTAAGTACCTCTTGGAAAAGGCCATGAATACATATGCAAATGTTTCTTCTTATCTGGATGATTTTGACTGGCATTCAAAATTTTGCGACCAGAGCAGCATGTTGCAGTCCCGAGGGGACTGTTATACTTAATGCTTGAGTTTGTCGCTCAAAGAAATCTCTATTCAACCCTTTCTACTGCCCGCCCTATGATCCTTCAATTCTTAATATCTTCATGAAATATCTGTAACATTAACTTTCCAAGCACAGCGTGATTTTCTCTACTTTGATCCTTCAAAATGAGGAAAATCAGCCTATAAAAAGGTGTGTGGGTACAGTAATTGTGTAGGTTTTACTTCATTGCATTCAGATGGTCTTTTAATTTTAATTATATGGGCAGAATTTGGGGAGGAGGAGACTTCCATTTGCTGAATCCAGTGGATGAGGAAGGGGACAATTCCACTTCCCTTTATATCCCCCTCCCCTGCATTGTTGTTGTTGTTGTTGTTTAAATGTTTTGTTAGAAAGGATTTCACTCTTGATCCTTTTGTAGCTCAGCACCATAGGTACTTGTGCTGGTCTCTCTCTTTTTCTCTCCCCTTCAGTTGCACTTGGCAAAGTAGAAAGTGCCTAAACTGCAGCTTGTCATGTTCTCAGTAAATGCATCTTTAGTGCAAGCCTTACAACAAAGCCCAAGGTCAAGATCTGTGAGGCATCTCCCCAGGAGAGCTCTAAAAGAAGAGTCAGCAATAATTGTTGGTTATTTCCTTCCTCTTTTCCCCAGTGCCTTGCAAAATACAATATAGTGCATACCACTGCTTTTGCTGTACAGCACCTCATTGTTTGTAGTGCTGGCTTATCTGGTTCCTGTTGTCATCAGTTCACTTAACGTTATGTATAACATAGCAAACCTGAAAAAAAGGAAAGGAAGGGGAAGGGAGCAAAAGAATGATCAGTAGCAGCACCTTTAAGACTTAACTGGTTTTTATTTTTGCATGAGCTTTTGTGGATATAAACCCATCTATTGGGATGCTTGTTATTGTTGTGTGCCTTCAAGTCATTTCTGATTTATGACAACGCTAATGTGATCCTGTCATGAGGTTTTCTTGGACAGGTTTGTTCAGAGATGGTTTACCATTGAGGCTGAGAGTGTGTGACTTGTCCAAGGCCACCCATTAGATTTTCATGGCTCAGTGAGGATTTGAATCTTGGTCTTGAGAGTCGTAGTCCAACACACAAGGCACTACACAGTGATAATAAATGCTCAAATATAAAGCATACATACACAGTTGTGGGAGTAGGCCCTGCATTTTTAAATGGCTGCATAGGAGATACAGGTCTTTCAGATCTTTATAGTGGTCAGTAGTGTTGATGTGTGAAAGCAATAAATCTGCTTGGGTGAGAAGATTCCTGTTGTTGCAGTAGCAAGGATTCTATTATTAATATATGTAGTGTGCATTAAGCGATTGTCTTTGTTGATACCTCTATTAATAGACTGAAATTTGTAAATATAATTCAATTCTGCTGTTTCTCCTTCTAGCCTTCTTTTGTAATTTCCTTATTCAAGGACTGCAACCTTTGAATCCCATAATGTATGTCCAGGAAGGTTAAAAAGGGAGAGGATAGCGCAGTCACCTGGACGCAAGCCCTCCCAGCTGGGTACTCTGTTAGTGAGCAGGTGAGGGGAAGCGGGCGGGGGGGCGGTGTGGCTATAGTTCATAGAAACACCTTGACCTTGACCAGGATACCTCTCCGGAACACAGTCCACATCGAGTGTATGTACCTCAGCCTGAAGACCAGGGATAGTTTGGGGATTTTGCTAGTCTACCGACCACCCCGTTGTCTAGCAGACTCCCTGACTGAGCTGACGCAGCTGGTCTCTGAGCTGCTGTTGGAGACTCCCAGACTTCTAGTCTTGGGGGACTTCAACATTCCGCTCGAGACCAGCTTAACAGGTGCGGCTCGGGAGTTCATGGATTCCATGACAAACATGGGCCTATCACAATTGGTCAACGGGCCTACACATTGTGCAGGTCATACCCTCGATGCGGTCTTCAGTACGGAACAGGAGTATCCATGGGCGGAGGTTGTAAATACCTCCGCATTGTCATGGACGGATCATTTCCTGGTCAAGACTGAACTAAGAGCCAACATTCGCCCCGCTGGGGGTGGTGGACCCATTAGAATGGTCCGCCCTCGAAGGCTTATGGAACCAATCGGATTCCGGAAAGCCTTAGAGGGATTAATGGTTGGGAATGCCGGTGACCCTGTCGAGACCCTGGTGGACACTTGGAATAGTGATCTTACCAGGGCCATCGACACGATCGCTCCCAAGCGCCCTTGCCATTCTGCTCCTAATCGTAAGCCATGGTATACACCTGAGCTTAGGAGGATGAAGCGGCATGGACAACGGCTAGAGTGCAAGTGGCGGAAATCTCGACTCTTATCTGATAGAACTCGCCATAGGAATTTTCTTTATTCCTATCGGGAGGCGATACGTGCAGCGAGGAAAGCTTTCTCCTCTGTACGTATTGCGTCTGCAGAGTCTCGTCCAGCAGAGCTGTTTAGGGTGGTGAGGGAGATGACGCAGGTTTCCCCTGCGCCTAATCCCTTACTTAACCCAACAACGGCCTGCTGTGACATATTTAACAACTACTTTGCAGATAAAATCTCTCAGATAAGAGCTGAATTAGACGCCACTATTGGGTCAGAGTCCATAGGCGAGGCGTCCAACGACTCCGCCGATGTAATTTTACTGGATCAGTGGCAATCTGTGAGTACCGAGGACGTGGACAAGCTGCTTGGTAAAGTAAGGAAGACGACGTGTCCTCTCGACCCTTGCCCATCATGGCTGGCCATCCGGGGGGGATGCATTGTTGAGATTCCTTACGGATATCATCAATGCATCCTTCAGGGAAGGACATGTTCCATCATGTTTAAAGGAAGCGGCGGTTAGGCCGCTCCTGAAAAAGCCTTCCCTGGACCCCCTGGATATGAAGAACTACAGGCTTGTATCATTGCTGCCATTTTTGAGCAAGGTGATCGAGAGGGCAGTTGCTCTTCAGCTCCAAGCAGTCTTGGATGAAACCGATTATCTAGACCCATTTCAAACCGGCTTCAGGACAGGATTTGGGGTTGAGACTGCCATGGTTGCCTTGACCGACGATCTGTGTCGGAGCATCGACAGGGGTAGTGTGACCCTGTTGGTGCTCCTAGACCTCTCAGCGGCTTTCGATACGGTAGATCACGGCATCCTCTTGGACCGCCTGAGGAGGTTAGGTATCGGGGGCACTGCTTTCCAGTGGTTCCGGTCCTTCCTCTCGGGTCGGTCCCAGAGGGTGCTGCTCGGGGACTGTAGCTCCAGTAAGAGAGACCTCACTTGTGGGGTCCCTCAGGGAGCTATCTTGTCCCCGATGTTATTCAACATCTATATGAAGCTGCTGGGTGAGATAATACGGAGTTATGGTGCTGGGTGTTATAAGTACGCTGATGACACCCAAATCTATTTCTCCATATCTCGTTCGTCGGCCTCGAATTCCACTGGCATCTCTTCTCTCAATGAATGTCTTGGGGCGGTAATGGGCTGGATGAGGAAAAACAGATTGAAGCTGAATCCAGACAAGACGGAGGTGCTCACAGTAGCAGCCCCGAAACCAAGAATTGGGTTGCAACCTCCAGTCCTGGATGGGGTCACACTCTCCTCCAGTGACTGTGTTCGCAGTCTGGGGGTGCTCCTTGATTCGTTGCTCCAGATGACAAATCAGGTCAATGTGACGGTCAGGAGCGCCTGGTATCAGCTTCGGCTGATACGCCAGCTGCGCCCTTTTCTGGAAGTAAGGGATCTCGAGACTGTGGTGCACGCGTTGGTAACCTCACGCCTCGATTTCTGCAATGCACTCTACATGGGGCTACCCTCGTGCTTGATCCGGAAACTGCAATTGGTACAAAATATGGCGGCCAGACTTGTATCTGGAACATCTCGGAGGGACCACATTACTCCGGTTCTGCGGTCCCTCCACTGGCTGCCTATTGGTTTCCGGACCCAGTACAAGGTGTTGGTTATTACCTTTAAAGCCCTAAATGGCTTGGGTCCAAACTATCTCAAGGACCTCCTTCTCCTGTACAATCCTCCTCGTGCTCTTCGGTCCTCCGGGAGAAATTTACTGCAACTTCAGAAGTCGAGACTTGCAGCTACCTCCCGGAGGGCTTTTTCAGTTGTCGCCCCTAAACTCTGGAACGACCTGCCGGACGAGATCCGTCTTTTAACATCCTTGGACAGCCTTAAAAAAGCGGTCAAGACGGATCTCTTCCGGCAGGCCTTTCCGGACTAGTGACTCCCACCTCGGACATAGCCCCACTAAGCCGATCCTCTCGTGGCCCCATCAAATCTGATGGTGAGGATCGTGGTGTTCAGGCTTTTTATCGATCCATTTCAAACCGGCTTTAGGACGGGATTTGGGGTTGAGACTGCCTTGGTCGCTCTGACCGATGACCTCCGCTTGAGCACCGACAGGGGTAGTGTGACCCTGCTGGTGCTCTTGGACCTCTCAGCGGCCTTTGATACTATAGATCATGCCATCCTCTTGGATCGGCTAAGAGAGTTAGGAATTGGAGGCACGGCTTTGCAGTGGTTCCGCTCCTTCCTCTCTGGCAGATCCCAGAGGGTGAGGCTCGGAGACAGTTGCTCTTCTAAAATAGAGCTTAATTGTGGCGTCCCCCAGGGCGCCATCCTGTCTCCGATGTTATTTAATATTTATATGAAGCCGCTGGGAGAGATCATTCGGAGGCATGGAGCGCGGTGTCTTCAGTACGCTGACGACACCCAGATTTACTTCTCCATGACCAAATCATCGTCTCAGACCTCTGATGGCGTCTCTCCTCTCAATGACTGTCTTAGAGCGGTAATGGATTGGATGAGGAAAAACAAATTGAGGCTGAATCCAGACAAAACGGAGGTGCTCACGGTTACAGGCCCGAATCCGGGCCCGGGATTACAGCCCCCTGTCCTGGATGGGGTCACACTCTCCTCCAAGGACTGTGTGCGCAGTTTGGGGGTACTCCTTGACTCGTCGCTTCACATGACTAATCAGGTGAATGCGACAGTCAGGAGTGCCTGCTATCAGCTTCGGCTGATACGCCAGCTGCGCCCTTTCCTGGATAAGAAAGACCTGGAAACCGTTGTGCACGCACTGGTAACCTCACGCTTGGATTACTGTAACGCACTCTACATGGGGCTACCCTTGTGCCTAACTCGGAAACTTCAGTTGATACAAAATATGGCAGCCAGGTTAATT
Organism: Phrynosoma blainvillii; assembly: GCA_026167975.1. Lineage (NCBI taxonomy): Eukaryota > Metazoa > Chordata > Lepidosauria > Squamata > Phrynosomatidae > Phrynosoma > Phrynosoma blainvillii. The sequence continues at coordinate 432,619,451 of JANUYF010000001.1, read as the reverse complement.
ACTGGGACATCCAGGAGGGATCACATTACACCTGTGCTCAAATCCCTCCACTGGCTGCCAATTAGTTTCCGGGCGCAGTACAAGGTGTTGGTTTTGACCTTTAAAGCCCTACATGGCTTGGGTCCAACTTATCTTAGGGACCGCCTCTCCCCATATGAGCCCCCTCGCGCCCTTCGGTCAGCTGGCAAGAACCTACTTTTACAACCAAGACTGAAACTGAAACAGACCTCGGAGAGGGCATTCTCCAGCACTGCCCCTAAATTATGGAATGGCCTGCCGGAGGAGATCCGTCTTATCACAACACTCACTGCCTTTAAGAAGGCAGTTAAGACGGATCTCTTCCGGCAGGCTTTCCCAGATTGAGGCTTCCCCAGATGGACCTTCCCTGGAGGAATTTACAACGGTACCCCTCCCCATGCTTTCTGTTCCCTCGCTAATTTCATTTTATGTTATTTTATAATTTTCTTGTTTGCGGTTTTAATCCTTCTAATTTAATTCTGTCTTATGGGGTGGGAGGGCTGACTAGAGGGATGGGGTTACTCGAATGTATTTTATCCATTGTATTTTAATTGTTGTTGTAAGCCGCCCCGATTGCTTTGCAGAGGGGCGGGGTAGAAATAAATTTTATTATTATTATTATTATTATTTTATAATCATTTGCACTGGGCTTTTAATTTGAATTGTTAAATTATCTGTTTTAACATATTACTATTTAATACTTTTTAAGGGGGAGGGGGGTATCTTCTATTTTTATTGTATGGGTTTATTGATGTATTTCAGGTATTTTAATATGTAAGCCGCCCGGATTGGGTTTCCATTGGGCGGGGTAAAAATAAAATTTATTATTATTATTATTATTAAAAAGTTCTGCAACTGATTTTGGGTTTTTGCCATTTTTAATGTCAAATTTCTGCAGAGATTGTCCTGTTTGCCCAGTGTAATGTGTAGAAGCGCATTACAGACATAGGATGGCATTTATCACATTGGAGAAAGAATAAGTAAATGCACCTCTAATGTTGTGTGTAATGTTGTGTGTCCCTGCAATATTGTTCCCAGACTAGATTTGGAACAGAATTGGCATTGGGTTTGTGGCAGGATCTTCTTCCTGTATTACCATCCATGTTATATGTTCACTTGTGAATAAGTAGCTGTTTAAGATTTGGAGACTATCGGTAGGCCAATAAAGACCTGTCTCATAGAGCTTGTGAGAGGGCCATGCTATTCTCCTGAACTGGTTGTAGCTCTTTCATGATATGTTTGAGCTGGAGACGTTAGGTGACCACTAGGGGTTTTATGTCATTTTGTGTTTTTGATGTGTCCTGTAGTAGATTGTTCCTAGATACTAATCTTGCTTTGTTTGTTTCTTCACCTTCTTAGGTGGATATTATAACTTGAGAATCGCCTGTTGTACATGCAAGAGTTTTGAGTCTCTCTCTTGTGGGTCTGACCAGATATGGTTGTATCAGAGGGCTTTTCTGTAAAAACAGATTTTGTAGTGTGTTTTGGGTAATGTGGTGTGTTTTGGGTGGAGACATGTTAGTATGTGTAGCAGTCTGTGGGTTTTCAATAATATGGTGCTTAGAAGTCCATTGTGCAGTTGCACAGTGGTGTCAAGAAAGTGAATTTGTTGCATGGATTGTTCTAGATTTAGACTGATGGAAGTTGTTGAAATCCTGGCGAAACATCTCAACTGATTGCTTTCCAAGAGTCCAGATTTTTTTTAAAAAAAATGTCATCAAGTTATCATAGGTAGAAGTGAGACAGTATTGTTACAGGTCAGGCATGATGACGTTTGCATACTGTGGTACCTACTATACAGGTGTCTGTAGCAGTGCCACTGACTTGGAGGAACATGTTACTCTCAAAAGTGAAGTGAGTGAATACAAATCAACAGAGTTTGGTGGCTAGGTATGCAATAGCTTCATACAGGATTGTGTCCTTGATGGGTTGTAGACCATTCTGCTGCGGTATGTTTATGTATGGCCCTGGTGGTGCAGTCCTACTTAATACAATGGGGATTTTCTCAGGAAGAGTTGATTTGACCTATGGTAAATCAGACTGATATAATTCATGATTGAAATTGTGTCTCTGCAGGACTCAGTTTTCAGTGATTTAGCAGGGAAGATTATTTTTAAAAATCAGCACTGCTACTGGAAGTATATTACGGTTGGTCCTCGATTTTTACAGGGGATCCGTTCTGGACACACACACACACCCCATGAAAATGGAGATTGGCAAATATTCAAGCCCCATAGGCTTGAATGGGGCACCCCTCATTTATTTAAATGGGGGTCGCCCCTCTGTGAATATGTAAAACCGTGGACTTCAAGTCCGCAAGAACAGAGGGGCGACTGTACATACTTTTAAAAATGATCTTAGCACATAGTCAGAGATGGAGGTAGGAACACATTAAACAATTCTAAACATTTTCAGTTCAGAAAAAAGGGATCCCTTGCATTTATATTGAGATTCCTTGTTCAGATGTTCTCTGTCTCTCCAAACTCTGTATTCTTGGACCTTCTTTATCTTTTCACTTAGAATGAGAGTGCTTCTTGGACAGCATAGGACTGATCAGGTTATTTCCCATCTCCATATACTGTTGTTAACATATTCATAGACTATTATTAAAAGTTGTATAGTTACTATTCATAATAATATCTTTAATCACCCTATCTTTTTACTAATGGTTTTGAGGAAATTTTGAGATCTGATTTAAAGCCCAACCCCCCCAACCCAGATTTTTTAAAGGTATTGATTTTTGCCTCAAAGAAGGGCAAAGGCAAACCTCCTCTAAACAAATTTTGCTAAAAAAAATGTGATAGGATTGTCTTAGGGTTGCCATAAGTCAGAAACTACTTGCAGGCACACAACAATAAATCGGTTTAACAAACTGTGCTCTCAACTGTGTCCAGTTGTGGGAGCGTGTCCAGAGGAGAGTGACTAAAATGGTGAAGGGTCTGGAAACCATGCCCTACGAGGAATGACTTAGGGAACTGGGTATGTTTAGTCTGGAGAAGAGACTGTTAAGAGGGGATATGATAGCCCTATTTAAATATTTAAAGGGATGTCATATTGGGGAGGCGGCTTGCTTGTTTTCTGCTGCTCCAGAGAACAGGACCTGGAACAGTGGGTGCAAGCTCCAGGAAAAGAGATTCCACCTCAACATTAGGAGGAACTTCCTGATAGTAAGGGCTGTTCGACAGTGGAAAAAACTCCGTCGGAGAGTAGTGGAGTCTCCTTCCTTGGAGGTCTATAAGCAGAGGCTCGATGGCCATCTGTCGGGGATGCTTTGATATTGAATTCCTGCATGGCAGGGGGTTGGACTGGATGGCCCTTGTGGTCTCTTCCAACTCTATGATTCTATGAAATAGTGACTAGAATTTCAACTGAGAGGTGAGAGTATTAGTTGGGAAGTTCCCAGTTTAAACTAATGACATTTCATCCACAATAGTCATGTGAAACCAGATCCTTCTACGAATCAAGAGAATTAGAGAGGCTGGTCACACACTCTATTGCAGTTCATCTGGACTGACACTTTTTCATGGCCATTCACACTACACCATTGTAAAGATCTTTCACTTTATAGTTCTTCTACTTTCACAAAAGTTCTATAAAGTCCACTTAAACTCCACTTCCACTATAAAGTTATTCCACTTTAATTGTGTTTGTTCCATGCAGTGGAATCCTGGGATCTGTAGTCTGGTGAGACATGAGAGGTCTCTGGCTGAGAATTCCAAATGCCCATTCCTAAACTGCAAATCCCAGGATTCCATAGGATTCCACGTCAATTAAAGTGGAATTATAGTGTCTAACTGGGGTTGCAGACTGCCAGAAATAGTGCAAATTGAGTCCACTTTTAGGGTTAGGGAATCATGGGAACTGTATTTTATTGTGGCACCAGAGCTCTCTGACAGAGAAGGCTCAATGTCTCAGGAAAAACAACAACAATTCCCATGATTCCCCAGCACTAACCCTAACCCTAAAAGTGGACTCAATTTGCACTATTTCTGGCAGTCTGCAACCCCCCATAATTCCAAAGTATGAATGGGCCCCTGGCTTCAACGTTTTCACTGTGGTTTGTTTTATCTTGCACTTTAAATTGCCAGTATGTATAAAAATGCTGAAGCAACTGTTGACCGTAACACACATTCCAAAATATATATTTCCTATCTCTTCTTTCTCAGAGTCTTTGCTTTCCTAAAATTTGTTCTGTGGGTTCTTCAAACCTCTGGAGCAAATTGGGGGCACACGCCTGGGAGACTACAAGAGGAAAGAGGAGTTGGCTTCCTTGGTAAATGATTCTCTTCACGTCCAGTCTCATTCTGTCTCTCCTCTTATCCTTATGTTTTATCGTTTTAATTTTCATCTGCTAGCGTTTCATAGTGGGAACGGTTTCTATCTTTTATGAATGTCATAATCTGCTTTGGGCAGTGCTGGTCAAAAAAACACATGGCATAAATCTTATAAAATAAATAAAACTAGCTTATTGACCTTGGGCAAAGGACTTTCCCCTAGCCTTAGCTGCAAATCTGTGGTGGGTGTGTATGCATGTATATGAATAACTGGCAGACAGAGATATTGGATTACTTTAGAAAAATGTTGCATGGGTTGTATGCATAGGAAGATGTGGTGATACTGGAGAAAGAGATTATCACACTGGTAAAAAAGGCAGGAGCATAGTGGGACGCTCCCATCAATATCGTGCAATTTGGCAAAGATTATCACATGATGTCTTGATTATCCTGTGATTATCCTGTGAATAAAGAGGAATTCTAGCACCGCTTTTTATTCATGGGATTTTCCGTGAATAAAAAGCAGCACTAGAATTCCTCTTTATTCATGGGATAATCACAGGATAATCAAGATGTCGTGCGACATTGTGTGATAATCTTTGTTAAATTGCGCGATATTACATCCTGCTATGTTCCCATGGAAATCTGCGAACGGGGAGGGACAACTGTATATAAATGCCTATTATACCATATGTTTTGGCTGGTGAGACAACTATGGCTGCTCCTGGTTGAAATTAGTGTGGCCATTGTTGTGCATGTATTTATTAATTTAAATATTGTATTATAATGACCGGAACAGTTTACCAGGAACAAACTGCACTTATGCTAGGGGAATTTACCCTGGTTGTCTGTATGCTTCCGGGCCATGTTTAAGATTTGGGTACTTCTGTGTGGTGGTGGTATTTGCCTTCAAGTCATTTCTTACTTATGCCGACCCTAATGTGAACTTATTATCATGGTGTTTTCGTGGCACGTTTCTTCAGAGGAGGTTTGCCATTGCCATCCTCTGAGTTTGAGGGAGAGGGACATGCCCAGGGTCACCCAGTGGGTTTATATGGCTGAGCCAGGATTTGAACCCTGGTCTCCAGAGTCATAGTCCAATGCTCAAACCACTATATCACGCTGGCTCATGGATAATTCTGTACAAAGCCCTAAACAACATGGAAGTAGGAGGCTTGAGAGATATTGCCTGACTTTCAGTTAAGGATGTCAACCTTTTTGTTTTCATTCTTGCATGCCAGGAAGAGGAACTCCATTATTCTGCTCCTAGTCTGCCAAGCTGTGGGATATTTTCTGTTAGTTGTGAGAGGGGTTTTCCACATTTTTGCATTTTTCACACAAATTGTACAAATAGCCCAACTAAACTACAGTAGGAACTACCTGATTGCATGGATTTTTAAAATTAGAAGCACTGGGTAAAAGATTTGTGTTGCTGATCACTTGGTGAGTCCCTCCATTCCTCTGTATTTGTGTGGGTTTATAATGACATTTTGCATAGATTGTGTTTGAAGCAAGAAATGTGATGGTTAAGGGACTCTCAACAGTCAGCACTGGTGAGACTGAGACAATCTGAGTGAGAATAAGTAATTCAGAGAGAGTTCTTTACATCCCTATGTCTTATCTGCTGGTTTGGGTGCTTGCCTCAACAGGAAATAACCTCCTAAGAGATCAGAAGCCTTAGTTTTTTGTGGGTTTTTCAGGCTGTGTGGCCATGTTCTAGAAGAGTTTCTTTCTGACGTTTCGCCAGCATCTGTGGCTGGCATCTTCAGAGAAAACTGGAATGGAAGAGAATGGGTCCATATATACTGTGAGACCCTGGGTAGGGGGGAGTGGTTCCCAGGTGAACTGTGTGTTGTTCTGTGTTGAATAGATTTTGTTCTGTTGTTAATGGCATGGCTTCAGGGTGGGAGGATTTGCAAACAAGGTTATTGTCTGCTGTTGTCTGCTGGGAAAGCCCCTGACCCTGGTTGGTTACCCATTTGCATTTGCTGAGTGCTGATTTTCTTATTTTGTAGGACCGGTAGCCATATCTTGTTTACTTTAAGGGTTTCTTCTTTCCTGTTGAAGTTATCCAAGTGTTTGTGGATTTCAATGGCTTCCCTGTGCATTCTGACCTGACTTGGCATGGTCCAGAATTTCAGTGTTTTCAAACAACATTTTATGCCCAGGATGGTTTATAATGTGTTCTGCTACTTCTGATTTTTCTGGCTGGCCCAGTCTGCGGTGTCTCTCATGTTCCTTGACTCGTGTTTGGACACTGCGTTTGGTGGTCCCTATGTAGACTTGCCCGCAGCTGCATGGTATGCGGTAAACTCCTGCGGCTGTGAGAGGGTCTCTCCTGTCCTTCGCTGAGCACAGCATTTATTGGATTTTCTTGGTTGGTTTGTAAACCATTTGGAGGTTGTGTTTCCTCACTACTTTCCCTATTCTGTCTGTGACTCCTTTGATATATGGTAAAAATACCTTCCCTTTGGGTGGCTGCTTGTCTTCACTCCTCTGGGTTTTTCTGGGTCTGGCAGCCCTTCTGATGTCTGAGCTGGAGTAACCATTTGCCTGTAGAGCCCAGTCTAGGTGCTTCAATTCCTCCTCCAAGAAGTGGGGTTCACAGATGCGTTTTGCCTGGTCTACCAGTGTTTTTATTGTGCTTCTTTTTTGTCCTGGGTGATGGTTAGAGTTCTTGTGCAGGTATCTGTATGTGTGGGTTTTCTGTATACTGTGTGTCCCAGACGTTGGTTTGGTTTGCAGATGACTAGGATATCTAGGAATGGCAGTGTTCCTTCCTTTTGTTTTTCCATAGTGAATTGGATGTTAGGGTGGATGTTGGATCAGAAGCCCGATCCATAACAGTTTGGAACAGAGTCTCTGATGTTAAAAGTCCTCTTCTCTTGAATCCCCTCCCAGTATAACTTAGAGGATCACTGACATTTTTAGGTGCCTCTCAAAACTCGTTTCCTCAAGCTTCCACAAAAAAATAAAACATGACTTTGCTTTTGTCCTATGTAATGGTATTATTACTTTAATTTTTTTGCATTATGTTTTCTTGGGATCTTATTCTGTTGTGTATATATATTGAGAAATCTTTATAATATATATGATTCATAAATTTGATGTTGTTAATTGCCATCAAGTCATCCTCATGCTATGACTGAGAGACTTGCTTACAAGATATGATTGTTGATAAAATGTGTTGATGATGAATATACAGCTTACAGTCCATGAAGTCAAGTCACCAAGACATCCAGATCTTCAAGCAAGCTTTCTTTTATTGCAAAAATCAGCATGAGCAAAAACAAATAATAATAATAATAATAATAATAATAATAATAATACCATCTTCACTTAGGCAGAAGGCTAAACAGGAACAAAGCCTAACTGCTACATGATTCAAAATTGGTTAGTTGCAGCATCAGGAAAATATTTTAATTAGTCCATTACAGCTTAAAGGTTAAAAGACAAGTGACAAACTTTTCAGGATCACAACGTTCAGCCCCCAATTCTCCACCCATTTGGGTGTAGTCCTTTCAGACTGATTGGTTGATGATGCATGACGTGTGTTAGCCCAACCTTTAATTACCATATTAAATCATGTGACTGCAGTTCCCATAACATTTTACATGTTTATAAATCCTTTATGTAAACAAAGCTCTTTCTCACAGAACTGTAGCTCGTTAACTGCTTGTTTGGGCTAAAGCACACCTGGGCTGATAATTGTGAAACTGGCCTCAGAAAACAACTTTTCTCAGCAAGGAAAAATACAGACACACATCTTTACATTTCAACATTTTAACATTGACTATATGTCCCATCAATTCTAACAATGATGTCATCAACAGCCCGGCTCAGATCTTGCAAACTAAGGTCTTTGGCTTCCTTGGTTGAGTCTAATAAATAATCAGTGGGTTGGAGCCATCACTTGATTTAAATAATGTAGTTTGTAAGGATAGTAAGCAATTAATCTTTACTCTTCTTTCTTTATGATAGGGCAGGCAACTGGAACTGCAAGTGGCCCCAGGGCTGTTGTTGTGGCCCCTGACTCCCTCTCCCATTTCTGGCAAAAAAGATATGACGTGGAGTAGTAATTCATGTTTTAAATAGTATATAGCTCCTTCCCCTGCATTATTTAACTTTTTTAAAAATAGCAACAACAACAACAACCCTGTTTTTCAAAACCAGAGGTGGGCATCTGGCCACTTTCAATTTTGTTTTTCTTTAGGGGGAATTTTTGGCAGTCCACCTAATCCATGGAGGTTTCTAGGAGCCCCCAGTCCTGCCAAAGTAACCTACTCCTGCTTTATATTTAAAGACAAGTAGAGGAAATGTTTTGGTTTGATGGTGATGGTGGGATGGGCATTATGTTTAATAGCAATGTTTATTAAGTACAGTGGGCTATCCACATTTGCTGGGGTTCGGGACGCAGGACTCCTGTGAAATCTCCCAGGAATCTCTAGGTCCTCCAGCACAACTTTTGGTGGAAATTAACCTTAGAGTTGCACTGGAGGAACTCTATGGAGGACCATAAAGTTCCACGTAGAGATTCCTAAAAAGAACATATTAATCAAATCTGCAAAAGTTCAAGCTGCAAACGTGGAGGGCCAACTGTACAATAAAGTGAAAGAAAGCAAAGAGTAGTTCATTTTAGATGCCAAGCTTTTGCCTAGCAGTCAAAGGTTGAATACACTAAATAAACTTTAAATAATAGTTCAGCAGTATAGGGAAATAGCTTCTCCCTTTAGGTGGCTGGTGTTGGCCTGCTTTTCCAGTCTTCTGACAGTTCCTGGTTTTGAAAATGATGGTGTGCACTTACAATCGGCAAGTTGCCCCAGGGTTTCAACCTGATTCTTGGATAACTGCCCTCCTCTAACCTCAAAGTATGAATCATAGAATCATAGAATCATAGAATCATAGAGTTGGAAGAGACCACAAGGGCCATCCAGTCCAACCCCCTGCCATGCAGGAACTCCCAATCAAAGCATCCCCGACAGATGGCCATCCAGCCTCTGCTTAAAGACCTCCAAGGAAGGAGACTCCACTATTCTCCGAGGGAGTGTGTTCCACTGTCGAACCGCCCTTACTGTCAGGAAGTTCCTCCTAATGTTGAGGTGGAATCTCTTTTCTTGCAGCTTGCATCCATTGTTTCGGGTCCTAGTCTCTGGAGCAGCAGAAAACAAGCTTGTTCCCTCCTCGATATGACATCCCTTCAAATATTTAAACACGGCTATCATATCACCTCTCAGCCTTCTCTTCTCCAGGCTAAACATCCCCAGCTCCCTAAGTCGTTCCTCATAGGGCTTGCTTTCCAGACCCTTCACCATTTTAGTTGCCCTCCTTTGGACACGCTCCAATTTCTCCACATCCTTTTTGAATTGTGGTGCCCAGAACTGGACACAGTATTCCAGGTGAGGCCGGACCAAAGCAGAATATAGTGGCACAAAGCAAAAAACAAACAATCAAAGCCCTTTGAAAATAAATTTAAAGACTGATGCTTAGTGTCTGATTATCTACTAACAGGTTTAGAAATTTATATTATTGGTGACCCAGAATGTGCTGTAATATAGAAATGTATATTGAATATTCTGTTCAGAAACAAGCTTAAACATTAGCTTAGCCTTTCAGTGACTCATTCTCATACTCTTTCCTCCCTGAATATATTTTCATGGGTTGAAGTTATTTTGGTGGGAATCTGATCTAGGGTCTAAGGTTCTGATGGAAGAAGAACCCAGGAGTGCTTCCTGTCATAGCCTTGAAAGACACAAGAGAGCCAGTGTTGTATAATGGCATTGGACTGGAATTTAAGAAGGGAAACTTCTTGAAACATATTAGATGACATTGGGCCAGCCACGTTTTATCAGCCTATCCTACTCCATAGGGCTGCTGTGAGGATAAAGGTAGGAGGAGGAAAATCAAGTGTGCTGCTTTCAACTATACAAATAAAAGTGAGATATAAATGAAGTGAATAAAATAATGATGCTATTAATAAAATTACAGAACTGTAAGATAGAATTAGATCAAGCTGTCATTCTGAACATGGTAGCAACCTTTATTTATTGTTTGCATTGTAGTAGTTTTCCTTTCCAGAAGCTGTCTATGTTCCAACTTACTTACCTTCAAAGATAAAAACAATGGTGACACTTTTCTATGGATCGTGAAGCTCAATCTCAGACATATCTACTCTCAGTGTTGTTCTCTCCATGTTGTTTTTCCTCTTTAAAATAGAATAGTAGCAGTGAACTAATAATATTGAATTGGCTATTGACCCATTTTAGTAAGACACCAGTGATCTAGGACAGTGGCCCTCAACCTTTGGACATCCAGAGGTTTGGTACTTCAGTCCTCAGAAGCCCTAGCCACTGTTTCCAATGACAGATTATTCTAGGAGTTGAAGTCCAAAACACCTGGACAGCCAGTAGTTGAAAACTGGTAATCTAAACCAATGTTCCCTAATCTGGCACTTTCCATGTGTGTTGTACTACTCCTACTCCTACTCCATCCTTCAGGCTGGGGATGGTGGAAGTCATGGTTTGATTCATCTAAAGGGTACCAAGTTGGGGAAGGTTAGTCTGGGTCAACTTGTCATGCTGAGCTATGATCCTTTCATGTGAAAATGTTTCTAGCAGATTAACTAGCATGATTACACCCTGTGCTTTTAGCTGATGTGCAGTATACCAGGGGCAAATGGGAGTATGGCATGTCTTGCCAGTTGTTATTTAGGAAAACAAAACCAGAATGGCTGGAGTGAGCTGGGTGATCCAACTCTGTGGGAGGGAGAGCAGAATCTGTGAATCTGGATCTGGAGGGTTGACTATGCAAAGCAGTACATAAAATCAAGGGATCTTTGTATCTTTGTGTTGTCTGTGCATGCCTGTGCCTTCAAGTTGACTTATGGTGACCCCATGCATTTCATAGAGTTTTCTTAGGCAAGGAATACTCAGAAGTGGTTTTGCCAGTTCCTTTGTCTAAATAAATCTAACCTACAGCACCGGTGTTGGTTGGCGTTCTCATATCCAAATACTAACCAGGGATGCCCCTGCTTAGTTTCCAAGGTCAAAAGAGATCTGGTCCCTTTAGAGTATTTAGGTCACATAGCATTTACATTATCCATAAAACAAATAGGGAAGTAGATAATCTTAAATTTTAGAGTTTACAGTGTTATAAAGAAGGTGGTTCCTCACATTGCACAGATATTGCATACATTGTAGTTTCTTGCAGTAACTTGTTTTCTGTGTCAAACTCTACTCAACCAGGGTAGATCTTTGAGTAGTTTATGAATATGGGAAGATTGACTTTTTGTAAGCCTTAGGGATGGAAAAGAACTACAAGAAACCTGCTGTGATTTATATTTGGGCCAATTGCATTATTGACTGATGTGTCTGCTATAATAGTCCATAGTAGCTATCTGGTTCACTGAAGAAGAATGGCTATCTGAGGGTGGTTGCAGCTTAAGAGGTTGGAAAAATCACCAGTAGTAGTATTGATTCCCACTTGTAAATGTTCACTTCTATACCTAGAGGGCAAAAAATATAGGTACAAAAATATTATTTAAAAGGATAATAGCTGTAGCCCTGGAGGTTGGAACTGGTATCTCATACAAGCCATTAAGATACTGTAGCATACTTTTCTTCTTCCTACTACGCTCTTCTGTCTCAACAGCTTTAGGCCAGTTATCTTTTTGTTTTCATTAGGATATTGGCAATCAATGTGTATGTTTGCTGAGATTAAATTAATGAGGCCAGAAAGATCAACAGGGGAACATGCGCAAGAGACTGGGTTAGCTTGTTGGCAGTTACTCAGAAATTCCCAAAGGCTGTTCTGGATGCAGAGAAATGTTTTAAAAGTTCAAAGCAATAAATTAATGCAAGTTCATTAAAAAAATATTATTAGCACTCCTGATTCTATAGACTCGGGTATGTTTAGCTTAGCAGTGAATCTTAAAATCAATAAAACAGTACATATTAAACCCTTTTAACAAACCGAGCTGAGTACAAAAGCTCTTGCAGCAGTATCTGAACCATTTGGAAGCCTTAGCCAGTCTCTAGGGATGGGACTTCCAGAGATGTCAGGTACTTGCCAGGAATGCCTTTCTATTTTCTAAGTGCACTGATCTTATTTTTAAGAGGAAGGAGTAGGAAACCTATGGCCTTGGGACAATACCTGACCCACTAAGACCCTTTCTAGGTGTGGAACTTTGACAATTCCCTTTTAAAAACTTGCTAATTGCTTTGACTTAGCATGGACCTGTGAATGAGAGACCTCCAAGTCACCCTATCATCCACAGCGCAACCCAGGTCCTGCAGACTCAGAGCCATGGTTTCCTTGATTGAGTCTGTCCACCTGTAATGTGGTCTTCTTTCCCTGTCTTCTGCTTTACCAAGCATTATTTTCTCAAGACATGTCCAATGTACAGCAGTCTCAGTTTAGAGATCTTAGCTTTTAGGGGGAATTCAAGGTTGATTTGCTCTTGAACCCATTTATTATTTTTTCTGCAGTCCATCTTATCTGTACAAATCTTGAGACACCACATCAAATCAAAATGAATTTTGATTCTCTTCCTATTTGCTTTCCTTATTGTCCAGTATTTATAACCATACACAGAAATTGGAAATAATGCTAGCATGGATGACTATAAGCCAGTGCCCCTGCTGGGTTAGAGTTACTGGAAGTTGTTGACTAAAGGAGTAACTCCTTGAGGCCCTGCCTAGGTTTGAGCACAGCATACTGTCACCTACCATTTTATTACTCAGATTTTACAAGGTATATCTGGGAGATCTGAAGCATTTTGTACTGGTTATTGTCTGGTTGATTAGTTCCCCTAGATTGCTGTTGCACTGAATCTGGCTAGTTTTGCAATAATCTCATGTGGGAATAGGATGCTGACATAGTACTTAAGGTATCTTCATTTTATTCTGTTGTATTATAGATATTTAAGAATATATTTGTAAATAAATATGAACATATCTATAAATATTTATAATAAATAAAATACAATACCATTATGTTATAAATATTTTATATTTAATAGTCTGTTTTCTTTTAATTTATTTGTATGGTCATTGATCAAAATGAGGATTCATGCATTTCTTCATTCCTACTGTCACCAGAGAGGCAGAAGATTGAATTTCTGGCTGAACAGGTTCAACAGCTCTGGTCTCAGAGATTTCACACACAACCTGCTGCTACTGCCTATAGATTTGTTCCCCCTCCCCATTTTGTTTCCATGTATTGCTCATAATTTAAATGCATCCAAATTTAAAATTGACCACTGCCTAGTACCATGGGTTCTCTTTACCTGCAGGTTTGCCTTACGTGGATTTGAGCTTCTGTGAATGGCAAGCCCTGTTGTTTTTAATAGAGGCACGTGCACATTGTGCCACCATAGTAAACTATTGGACTTGAAGTCCTGTATTTTTTGTTATACGCTGGGTGGGCTGCAAAGATCGCCCTCAGATGCAAAGGGATGACTGTATTTATATGTGAGGAGAGCCAGCCTGGCATAGTGATTTCTATACCACTTATCAGTGCACGCAAGTACATTTCTATACCACTTATCAGTGCACGTAAGCACTCCCTAAGTGGTTTACAATGTGTAAGCTAATTGCCCCCAACAAGCTGAGTACTCATTTTAGCAACCTCAGAAGAATGCAAGACTGAGTCAACCCTGAGCCCCCTGGCTGGTATTGAACTCGCAACCTTATGGTTTGTGAGTGAGTGGCTGCAGTACAGGCATTTAACCACTGCACGACCAGGGCTCTTGAGTCCCAGCTCAGTCGTGAAACCCACTGGGTGATCTTGAGCAGGTCACATTCTCTCAGCCTTAGGGGAAGGCAGTGGCAAACCTGTTCTGAACAAGTCTTGCCAAGAAAACCCCCTGATAGGGCCGGTGTAAGTTGGAAATGACTTGAAGACACACAACAACAACAGCATTTATTCCAGTTTTCAATCCCCCCCACAACTTTGATTGAGATAAATGGTTAGTTTCAGTCAGTGTAGCAGATTAACAGTTGCTGGTGGGTCTCCATTTACATTGGGTTGCATTCCTGGATTTGTGGTGTAAACAGAGACTGGTGTAAATGGGAGAAGCCTGTTCCATAGGGAATCTGTGGAGACTAGGGGGATTTGTTCTGATGGAGGTGAAGTAGCCACAACGTGAGCAATTTTACTTAACCCACCATCATTTTTGAAGAGTTTTTTTTAGCATGAAACAACAGAGATCACCTGGCTAGAGAAATATGCAGATGCTCTCCAGATGGACCAGAAGAGGCAGCAATTGCTGGTCCCTAGAGGGCTTGGCTGGGGTGAGCTGGCTTGCCAACAGTTCCCCTCCAGAGGATCACACAGAGAGCAACTGGTAAGAAATATGTTCTTATGTTGTGCCAAAGCACATCAGGAGTGGGTGAGAGAGAGATGCAGCATATCTCAAGATGTGTCTTCTGCAGCAGTTTCAGAGAGCACAACAGGAGGAGAAGCAGCACATCTGTACTGTAACCAGCTGAACTAAAAATTTGCATTTCCTTGCACAAAATGCCCACTCATTTCTCTCTTCCACTCAGTTCTCTATGATATGTTGATTTAAGGTGGCACAATGTTCTTTTTTCATTTTTCCTTAGTTTAGCAGTGGGTTACCTCTCTTGCACTGTTAATGTTACCTACTTGCTACCTCTCATCATGACTCCCCTGGTTAAGAGGGCAGAGGAACCCTTTTCTCCAGCCACACCAAATTTCCAAGATCCCGGTTCTTCATCCCTTCCATACCACCCTTCTAAGGCAAAGGAAACCTCTTCATTTGGAGTGTAGTTCTCTGCTTCCTAATACCTCCAACCCATGTAGGTAAACCCAGTCTTGATGGCTTTTCTTATGTCAAAACTCCATCTGACTGTATTGTCTTCATTATATGCATTATGGATAAGACTTGCATTTATTTATTTCTGGATAAATGTTTTGATTTAAGAAGTTGTCAGTTGTTGGACTATGATTCTGGAGACCAGGGTTCCATTCCCCACTTGGTCATGAAACTCACTGGGTGGCCTTGAGCAAGTCACACTCTCTCAGCCTCAGAGGAAGGCAAAGCCCCTTCTGAACAAAGCTTATCAAGAAAACTCCATGATGGTTCACTTTAGGGTTGCCATAAGTCAGAAAAGACTTGAAGGTACACAACAACAACAACAGCAACAACAATGGTGATAATGTAAATTGAGACACACATATTTAACATCCACTGATTCAGTTTATTCTAGTTGGAATGAACAGTGGAATTAAGCCTAAATGAGGTAGGTAGTTGTCATAGTAATTTTATTAAATTCGGCTACTCCAGTTTGGTGACCCTGTTTATATAAATCTAATAGTTCTTCCTTGTCTGTTTCTCTTTAGTGTTTTTCCTGTACTGATTCCTCTTTACTGTAACTTCAGAAGAACAAAAATATTGCAGTATTTCTATCTCTTGTGAAGTCCCAGATGCACAGTATTTTGAAACAAGCTGGTGAATAAGTTCAAAGGCACCTTAAAAACAAACAAGTCTAGTGTAAGCTTTCATAGAGTTTCCTTAATTCAGGTACCTAAAGTTTTATCCAAAGTTAGCAGGGGAGTGTGTGTGTGTGTGTGTGTGTGTGTATATATATATATATATATCTTTATGTATTTGAACATATATTTACTATATAGATAGATTTAACATGAAAGTCAGCTATATCCAATGTGTAGAGAGATCTTGTAGCACCTTTGAGAGAAAGAAATTGTCAGTATGAGCTTTTGTAGACTTCAGTCTACTTCCTCAGATGCAATTTCTTTCAGTTAGTCTCAAAGGTGCTACAAGATCTCTCTATATACTGATTCTACAGACTAACATGGCTATAGCTATATCCAAGGTAGCAGTTATGAATGGGATCTTGTCGAACTTGTCAAAAATGCTGTTTTTAAAAAGTCGTGTGTCTGTGGATGGATCCATGGATGGATGGATGGGTTGGATAAGTAGATAGATAGATGGTTGTGGATGGGTGGGATGGAGGAAGGGTTTGAGCAATGAAGCCAGAAGAAAATGAAATATAAAAAATACAGATGATGACTGAGTGGACTTCAGTTTATCGAAGTTTTTCTGTTGTAATAAATCTGTTTTTCAGTGGTGCTTCAAGATGCTTGGTTTAGCTGTGACTGGAAGTTGCAGGGATGAATTGGTTATTTCTCACTGAGCCTTTGCCCTTTTCCTAGGAAAAAGAAGAGCTAGAAGGAGGAAGAAAAATCTTTTTTGTTTTATATTCCTCCTTTCCCCCAATATGGGACCCAAAGCGGTTTACAATATAACAGCATAGCTAAAACCATATATGATATAAAGGTTAACATTGAACAATCAATCCATTTAAAACATTAATTTAAAAGCAATAAAATACACATGGTGTCTATTAAAGGGTTGGGGGGAAACAGCTAGTTTAAAAAAAATCCAAAAGCCTTTTTTTGTTTTATTTAAACTGATGTGTGTGTGTGTGTGTGTGTGTGTGTGTGTTGTTTAAACCAGTATTTTTGCATTCATGTGTAGGGCTACAACAGTATAGGACAGAATCAGAAAATTAAGTAACAAAATGCAGTTCAGATGTTATAGCAACTAGCTTAAATAATAATTGTTCTTTAAAAAGTGCTCTTTTAAAAGCAAGTTTTGAATTTCTGTTAATTGAAGGATTTGTTTCTGAATTGCATTTCTTGTGCTATAAAATAAAGTGAATAAAAAGAAGCAACTGACAGTGGATATTGGTCTAACAATGAACAACTGCCAATAAACAGTTGAAAATTAAAATGTTTAAACTCAAGCAGTCATTGTTCTTCCAATAAGAGGGTTGGAAAACAGTAATAGTCAATTAAAAAACCTCAAGAATGTTTTTTGAAAAAGGAATTTGGTTTAAACCAACCTGTTTTAAACAGCAACCATGGGCTATTTCATGTAAAAAAAAACATAGTACACCCCCTTGTACATCCTTCTACCCCAACCCAGTTAGAGCCTGAAGGCTTGTTTGAATAAGAAGATCTTTGCCTGTGGACAAAAATAGAACAGAGAGGGGGAAAATTGTGCATTTCTTGGGAGATAATTCCATAGTTTATGAGCAGCTACTGAGAAGGCACTTTCCTCTGCCCTCACTGTGAGGGTGCTGGAATGGGAAGAAATACCTCCCGCCTCAGGCAGGCTCATACGAGGAGACAGGATCTTTCATAGTCTGGACCTAAGTTGTATTTGTTGTTAGCTTCCCTAGAGTCGGCCCGACTCATGGCGACCCTGCGGATGCAACATCTCAACACTCCCTATGCCACTGCTTTGCTTAAGTCTTTAGATTCAGGCTCATGACCTCCCTAATTGAGTCCAGCCAGTGTGGTCTTCCTTTCTTTCTTCTACCCTCAACCTTTCCCATCATTATTATATTTGCTAATGAGTCATGCCTTCTCATGATGTGGCCAAAGTATAACAACCTCAATTTAGTCATCTTGGCTTCTAGGGGTATGTCCGACTTGATCTGTTCAAAGACCCATTTGTTTGTCGTCTTGGCTGTCCACAGTATCCTTAGCACTCTTCTCCAGCATCACATCTCAGATGAGTTTATTTTCTTTTTATCCACTTTCTCCACTGTCCAGATCTCATATCCTTATATGGTGATGGGGAATACCATGGCTTGGACAATTCTAACTTTAGTACTGAACTTTACTCTTTAGGATTTTTTCTAGCTCTTTCATGGGGCCCTTTCCCATTACTAGTCTTCTATTTATTTCTTGACTGCAGTCTCTGTTCTTGAACGATGTTTGATCCCAGGTATGAGAAATCTGTAACTATTTCAATTTCCTCATTGTCTAATTTGAATTTATGTAGGTCCTCTGTGGTCATTATTTTTATTTTATGTTCAGCAGCATACCTGCCTTTGCACTTTCTTCCTTGACCTTACTTAGTAAGTAAGTAAGCTATTCAGGCATTATATATCATAACCAGTAGTTTGAATTGTGCCCAGAAATAGACTAGTAGCCAGTGAGGCTTTTTCATCAAGGGAGTTGTATGCTGTTGTGTTGTAATGGTTTGAATGTTGGACTTCGACTCTGGAGACAAGGGTTTGATATCCCACTCTGCCATGAGATCTGCCAGGTGACCTTGGGCAAGTCTCATGCTCTCAACTTCACGGGAAGGCCATAGCAACCCTCCTCTGAACAAATCTTGCCAAGAAAACTCTATGATAGGTCCTACGTAGGGCCTCCGTAAGTCAGAAACAATTTGAGGGCACACTTCAAGAACAACAAAATTATAAAATCTGTCCTATTCACTGAAGGATTGGAGTCTGATCTCATTCTGTCCCACTTCCTACTGAATAAAATGACAGCATATGTAGAGGGGAAGCAGGATGGCACCAAGTTCCCATTGGATCCAGTATAGGGTTGCCAACGCCTCCTCCCCTCTGTGAAGCTTCTGCCCTTTTCAACAGTTTTGTGTCATGTGTATGTTTTCTCATCAGCAGGTTGCTATGCAGAGAAAGAAAAGTGTCACTCTTTATTACAAGCTGTCAAAGGTATGGGAGCCCTTCCAGAAAGTGGAAGGGCAAACAAATTATGGCAGCTATAATCTTGCCCTCTGACATTTGCTGTTTGCTTTAGGCCCAACCCCAAGGATAATACTTTAGAGTTCATACATGGCAGCTTGACAGTTGTAAGTGGAAGTCAAGACAGATTTCGTATACAATTTCTCAGAAAGCAAGCACCAGTCATTGAGTTGCTAGAAGATAAAGGAGAAGATGAGAAAGTGCTGGATGTTTTTTGTGCCCCAAATAATGGAATTCCTCTCTTTGCAGTCTTCAAAAGGTACTGGTAATGGGGGGTTGGGGGGAAGCAATTTTGTACAATTGCAGAGGATGACAACCTATTTGGCAAAATGAAAGCAGAAAGATAAATGTCATGTTGTATGATGTACTGGGAAGGGCTAGGAAAGAATCCTGCCTCAAATTGTGGAGAGTTGTTGTCAGTAAGTATTGGAGTCAGTGTCACGAAATGGTTTGAGCATTGGACTACAAATCTGGAGACCAGGGTTCAATTCCTGCTCGGCCATGAAATCTACAGTGTGATCTTGGGCAAATTACATGATCTCAGCCTCAAGGGAATGCAGTGGCAAATTTCCTCTGAACAAATCTTGCCAAGAAAACTCCATGATAGTTTGCCTTTGGATCAGTATAGGTTGGAAATGACTTGAAGGCACATAACACACAAACACATGTTCATAGTACTGAGCAAGATGGACCAATGATCTGACTTCATATAAGACAGTGTCTGTGTGACTTATGCATACGTGTCTCATAGGGATGATTCTGCCCACCCTAATGAAAAGCAGCTAGCAGAAGATTCCAGATTTGATTGGAGGGATATTGGGGGAGAAAGGAGCTTGATCAATTCCCCGTGGTCCATTTTTCTGCTCAAAATTACCCATCTATGCTATTTTTCTATTCTAGGTTGGGGGTGAGGAAAGAAGAGGCATGGAGGTTTCTGTGTCTTTCTCCTTCCAGATGGAAAAACAGCATGAGAAGGGAATTCACTTTTGAAAGATCACTCAAAGAAAAGGGTGAAGCACTTCCCTGCTGTTTCTCTAGTAAAATTCCCAGGCTTCTTTCCACTACAAAAGAAAGAAAAACGGTGGGAAGTTATTTCATGCAGGTTATATATAGTTGCCACAGGGATGGCTCATGAACTGAGCAGGCTGGTGTTGGAACTCTCAACAAAATGGAGGTGCATGATACAAGGGGCATCCGTTGCTGAAAGATGCAGAAAGGCAGTGCTTTGTTTTAGTTGACTTCCTTCTTCAGCCATATAACTGTAATGCTGAATGCTATGTGCCTTCAAGTCATTTCCAACTTATGGTGACCGTACCATGGGATTTTGTTGGCAAGATTTGTTCAGAGGAGGTTTGCCATTGCCTGAGAGTGTGTGACTTGCCTAAGAGAGCTTGCCATTGCCATCCTGTGATGCTGAGAGTATTTGACTTACCTAAGATCACCCAGGTTTCATGGCCAAGCAGGTATCGAACTCTGGTCTCTAGAATTGTAGCCCAACCTCAAACCACTACATCACACTGGCTCTCTATGACTATTATATGGGTACAATAAAACTGGTGAAGCCAATGTGTAGTGATTTGGAGAACAGAGTTTGAATCCCTGCTTGGCCATGAAAACCCACTGGGTGACCTTACACTATCTCAGCCTCAGAAGAAGAGAAAGGGAAACACTTTCTGAACAGATCTTGCCAAGTTCTTGATAGTTTCACTAGGGTTGTTGTCAATCAGAAATGGCTTGAAGATAACAAAATGCTGGTCACAGAACAATTACATGAATAGTACCAAGTGTTTTGAAGCAGAATGCAGTGTTTGGTTCAACTTCCTATTTGTGCTATGGGATTTTCATAAATGAGTGATATTCTGGGGTGGGTGGGAAGGGGAGGCGAGTCTTTGCTTTTTGCTTTGAGCACAAAATGACTTTCAGAAACAGGCGATGCAGCCTCCGTTTCTATGGAGAGGAATGCGTTTGCAGGGCCGTAATTCGGTGGAGACGGAGCTAACCTTCTCCTCTGCTTCACAACTCAGTAAGCAGTACGAAGACAGATTCTCAGAGACAATGCTACTTTTTCTGCCAGCAGATATCTATTTGTGGAAATGGGTCAGCTTCCTCTTGGTGGACATGTTAGCGCTCCACTGCCTGGGAGCGCTTGCTTTACAATTTTTCTGCCCATTCCCTACACAGCAGAGCTTCTCTGCATAACTCTTCCTGGCAGCCCAGTGTTTCATGAATTGAAGCAAGTTAACCACAAGGAGAGAATGACATTTCAAGACAGGGCAGCAGGATGAATTCCAGCTCCTGGGCACACACACGAGGGCAGGGATGGGTGGGTTGGATTTCCATTAAACAAAAGACTAAGGAGTGCAAAATGAAACAACAGAGCCAGCATAAAAAGGACTTCATTAATCAATCTTCTGTTCTTATAGATTTGTGCTGGTATTGTTATAGGTGCTTGATAATGATGCAATCCTGTTGTCTAAATTCATCCTGGAAGTTAAAGATTGTGTTGTGGCTTGCTCAGAGTTTGAACATATTACTTTTTTGGGACTACAACACTCAGAATCTCCCAGCCAGTGGGAGGTATTCTGGCTATTGTTTGTTATTGTTGTGTGCCTTAAAGTCATTTCTGATGTATGGCGAACCTAAAGCGACTCTATCATGGGATTTCACTGGCAAGTTTCTTTAGAGGGGGGTTGTCATTACCATCCTGTGAGGCTGAGAGAGTGTGACCTGCCCAAGGGTTACGTGGCCAAACCGGGGATTTGAACCCTGGTCTCCAGAGTTATAATTCAATGCTCAAACCACTACACCATGCTGTCACCCCCCAAAAATAAAATTTCTAAGCTGTAGGGTTGCTGTGGTACTAGCTACATCTCTATGAATCAGCCTTCAGGGGAGAACACTGTCACAGCATTCTGAATTATTGCTACTCCATCATTAGCCAGTTTCTCCCTATTTTCTTTTGGGGTCCATCGTTCTTCCTTCTCATGTCCTAGCAACCAGCGCTGCATCACGTTTCCTGGTGTACTAGAGAGTCAGCCTGGTTGTAGTAGCAAGAACCAGCATCTAGAAAGGACTTTGCCCACTGCCCCACTCATTTCTTTTTCTAGCCATTGAACAGAACTTTGGCACGTCTTCCACTAATGCCGATTATCTAAAAACTGAAGTTCAGCCTCAGAGGTGGCTGAAACAGATGGTCTTTGGAAGTCTGACATTGGATCAACAGCTGTGCTGTCTGCTGCTGGAGTTTATATTGCCTGTTTGCATCCACTATGCTGTTTCTGTGTTTGTAAATGAAACAGATCTCACAAAGGCACCTTATGTCTCCAGTACTGTCGCATCCGAAGAAAACCAAACCTGGCAATGCCTCTGAACCTGTCTCTGCTCAGGAGGTGGGAAGTATACTTATGACGATAGGATAAGTTGTAAAAATGACACTACAATTGACATGTGAATTACAAAATGACAAGTAGAGACCTGAAGTGAATGGAGCTTTCTTGAAAATCCCATTTGATGAAATCAAAACCAAGTTCATTGTCCCAAATACTTAATTTCATACAGTGTGCTTTTCTTGTTTTCTTATGACATCATGGGTGAAGAGAAGTTTTTCTTTGTTGGCTGTAACTATAAACAGTCCATAGTATGTTTAAACTAGGAAGTCAGGAAGGAAATTGCAGTCAGGTTTGGATATGAACTGACAAACTGGTTTGCTTTGCTGCTTTTCAAATGGCTAAATTAAAACAGTCAATTTTTAGACCCATAAATGGTGGGATGGAAATAAAGATCTTGCTGTAGGCCTCTGTGCAAATTCCTTTCTCCCTTTCCCATTTTACTTATCTCCTTTGCTAACCAGGAATTGTCTCCATATATGTGCATTCAAGTGGGTTTAGTTTAGAGGAAGGATTGGAGAGTGTTCTGAGGCCTTCTAAATGTTGTTGGACCACAGCTCCCATCATTCCCTAGTCAGTGTAGCCTGTAGTAAGGGATTATTGGAATTACAGTTGAAAAAGATGTAGAAAGCTATGATTACCGAGCAATGCCTAAATACCCTAAAGGCTCCAGATCCTCTCTGATCTTGGAAGCTAAGCAGAATCAGTTCTGGTCAGTATTTTGATGGGAGACTGCCAATGAATACCAGATGGTAGGGTATATTTTATTTATGTATTTATTGAATTTATATCTGTCCTTTCTCTCCAAGATGGGATGTATTTCAGAAAAAGGAACTGGCAAGATCATCTCAGTTTTCCTTGCCTGAGAAAACCCTATGGAATTCATATGGTCACCATAAGTCAACAGGAGACTTGAAGGCATGTGTGTGCTGACAGTTATCCACTCCTTGTTTAGAAGCACTCTTTGTTGGTGCTGAACATTGTGTGTGTATATATGTCTTCAAGTTACTTATGGTGACCCCATGAATTTCATAGACCATTACCAATATTACATTTGGTGGTGCAACTGTCTATGAGGAAGGAGGGAATACAGTGTGTGGTGATAGAGGAAATGGAACCACAGGCACTGCAACAACAGCATAAGCTGTTCATGAGAAAATAAAGGCCAATATCCTGGTTAAGTGTAATGTAAGAGTTCAACATGTGAAACTTGACTGTGGCCCCCATATCACTGCTCCCAAGACTCACTGCCTGTCACCACCTGAGGACATCTTACATGGGGTTCTCCAGAGGTTTTACCAAGTGATGTCACTGGTTTGCGTCTGGCTGCAGGAGTATAGCCAAATAGATGCTTCTTCAGTCCCCTCCACATCACAATGCAATAGTGACTCCTGGTAAGGCTTTGGACTATGTGAAGAGAATACCAATCTCCATGGTGACCCAAAATACATACACAATGTAAGAAGAACTTATGCTTGTATGCGTTATGAGCAGGATGCCAGCCATTAATGTCCCATTGGCTCTTGAGCTGCTCAGGATTAGTCAATGCAGCTCTATTTACTGACAAGAGTTGAGTTTCTCTGTGCCCCTCTGCCATCACTATATCAGTCTAGAAAGAGCTTACCTTGATGTGAAACTTCTGACAGTCTACATCACCAACAGGATTCCCACTTATAATTTGCACAACTTTGGATGTCGTCATGCAGATGAAGGACCCGAAAAAGGGCACCTGTAAGAGAAAATAGGGAACCCACAGCACATTCCTTGTCTTCGTTGTTTTTTGTGCCTTTTAAGTCATTGCTGAAAGTCATAGGCTGCATCTGCACTGCCAAAAAATGCAGTTTGACACCACTTTAACTGTCATGGCTCAATGCTGTGGAATTCTTGGATTTGTAGTTTGTTGGGACACCACAGTGCTCTGGCAGAAAAGTCTAAACATCTGACATAACTACAAATCCCAGAATTCCATAGCATTGAGCCAGGGCAGTTAAAGTGATGTCAAACTGCATTATTTCTGCAGTGCAGATGCAGCCTTAGAACAATAAATCTTCATGTAGGAAATATTTCACAAGAAGGAAAAACAAACAAGTGAACCACAAATACAGAAAGGTAGTTCATACATTCTTGGATCCCTTCATTCTGGCCATGCTTGCTTCCTGATAAATTCTGCCCTCTGATCAGTTTCTCTGCTGAAGCTGTCCTAATTTTGTTGGACTGTTGTGACAGTTCCAAACGACAAAGTAGGCTTTCCCTTTGCCAGAGGCTCCTTATTTATGCTGGCAAAAGGCGGCCAAACACTTGGAGAGATTGCGTGTGGCCTATAGGGTCTCATTTGGGTTTCCAAATGTTTGCCGGTTCAGAAGTCTCTTGAGCCATTTGTCTGTTGCTATTATTGGTTTGGACTGACACGACAACAACAGAGGACAGCATTGCACCCTTAGATGCAATGGTGTCAACACACTTTAACAGAAAAAGCATTGTAACCATTGGCTTTTCTATGGTACATCCTGTTTGTTTTCCTAAGCATGCCTAACATATCCGTATTTCCACCAAGTTCGATCAGTGATGCTCTGGGTTGCTTCTTAAATGTCTGTCTCAACCTGTGACAACTATGGTTTCCAGTTATGGTTTAATTCTTTGCTGCGGGGCCAATGTCTGCTTTGCTACTGTTAAGGGTGTATGTTGTGTGTTTATGTTTACAATGGGCCCTTGGTACCTGCTGGGGTTTGGTTCCAGGACCCTTCATGGATACCAGTCTGTGGATGCCCAAGTCCCATTTTATAAAAAGGTGTAATATGGCAAAATCAAGGTTTGCTTTTTTTGGAATTTTTTTTCCAAAAGGGGGGGAATATTTTCAAGGCATGGATGGTTGAAGCCATGGATGCAGGATCTGTGGATACCGTGCCTTTTGTGGGTGTTGAAGACAGCAGAGGATTTGTGCTTTGTGATATGGCTCAATAGCTTGTAGCATTTTTTAAAAAGTAACTTATCTGAGATACTTTTCAGAAATGTCAAAGTAGAGACTCAGTTTCCAGAATTCGCAGCTCTAATGACAACTATTTACTTTGGGTCTTGGGACTGTAACTGTGACTAATTATTTTTTCAAAGTAACTTTCCAAGCTCTGCCTTATCTTAACCTGCAGCCGTTCTCTGTTCCAGTTTGTAATCTTCAGAGACCGAGATTTGCAAATATATGGCAATGAATCGCTTTCTTTAACCCCTGGAGACACTATTCTTTAATTGCAAATGCCATCCTGAGTGTTTCAGGCTGTGAGGTTACCACCTATGCACCTTGCTTTTACTGGAAAAAACCGTGGGGAAAAAGAAAAGTGAGCGGTGGCAAATCACTAAAAATAAACATTGTGTTAAAAACTATGTAATTCTTATGGCACTTCATATCTCTAAAGCTTTACATTTCTATGGAAACCATTTGTATGGGGGATAATTTCCCCTCTCCTGTCACTGTTGTTCTTATCTGATAGAATTCTAGCTGGGCTTAAAGATGTTTCCACTCATATTACCCCCACTTATTTCCTGGCTTGTCACTCTCGTGAATTTATTATTGAGTATTAAACATTTATCAGAAGGATCCTGCATTTGCTTTTCTGGTCTGATCCCCTCACTGCCTGCTCCCTAAAATGCACTCACTTTCAAATACCCTTCCTAAGAGTGAGAAAAGAAGGATAGGAAGTGACAGAGAAAGAGAGTTTGCTCACAGATTTGGTAAACCAAGTAAAGAGGGCAGTTCCATTAAAATAAGAAACAAGTGAAGAGAGGAAGTGAACCTCGTACTGATTTTCTATTTATTTTTTAAGATTTTCTATGTATTCTAAGGAGCCAGCGTGGCATAGTTGTTTGAGTGCTGGACTATGACTCTGGAGACTAGGATTCAGTTTCCTGCTTGGCCATGAAATCCACTGGGTGATCTTGGGCAAGTCACATACTCTCAGCCTTAGGGGAGGGCAATGTAGGCAAACCTATGGCAGGTGTGCCAGAGATGGCACACAAAGCCATTTTCCCTGGTACGCGGAGGAAAAGGCGCATACCTGTTCTTTCTCCTCCTGGCTGTCCCAGGCCTTCAGCTGCCTCCGGAAAGGCAGCTGAAGGCCTGGGAAGGTGTGGAGAGGAAGAAGTCCCGTCCCCATAGGGTAGAAGCCCCACTCCAGAAATCCTGTTCCCCCCAGAGGTCCTGCCTCTGGCATGGGGTAACGCCTGGTGCCAGAAGGCAGTTTAGTTTGGGCACTTGGTGCCTAAAAGGTTTGCCATCACAACAAAACTTTATTTTCTGTTTGTATTTATATTTCCACTGGGTGACAAACTTACCAAAATATGATGAATGAAGTAATATTTTCCTGTCAACCTCTGCTTGGGATCCATCTCCTTTCTATGCCCTGAATCCAACATTGCAGTGATGCTGTAGTGCTAACACATGATAAATTTTCTGCCCCTTCCTTCCTTCAGCGCTTGGTGCCACTCAGAAACTGAATTCAGTTTTTGAATTCAGCTGTCACCATCAGATTTCGGCTTTTGCTTTTTAGACTCACAGCAGGGCAGTGGAAGTTCCTCTCTCCTCTGCCATGGTTTGTGGCCATAGGCAAATCATTACTTCTTGGCTTCAGTTCCTCATCTGTAAAATTGGAATGGCGATGGCATGTCTTTCTCAAATTTTGTGAAAGCAAATGTGATAGAATTTAGAAGGTATTGCAAATTGAGAAATCTGAATACATTTGAATAAATTTTATTGTGTAGTAGCAATTGTAGCTGGTATTGTTTAATGTAAAAGACACAAAAACAGACTGTAGAGAGATCTTGTAGCACCTTAGTGAGTCTCAAAGGTGCTACAGACTAACACAGCTATATCTTTGAATTCTATAAAACAGACATTAGATCTTCAGTAAATTACAACGTATTGAATGAAACTTCACTGCATGGATCTGTTTTTATCCCTTGCCTGTGGGAATGATCTTTAATAGCTTTTGGGCTTGTTTATATGCAGACATAAATAACACTGGAAGATGATTTTTAGTGGCTATTTAGTAGTACAGCGAGTTTGGTTCCAGGACCCCCCATGGATACCAAAATCTATGGATTCTCAAGTCCCATTATATACAATGGCATAGTAAAATTGTGTTCCTTATATAAAATGGCAAAATTAAGGTTTGCTTTTTGGAAATTTCTTTGGGGGGGTATTTCTAAGCTGTAATGATGGAATCCATGGATGCAGAATCCATGGATATGGATATGGATATGGATATGCATATAGCTCTCGTGAGTCAGGGTTTTGTACACAGTGCATGGAAACACGTGGGATTATCCATAGACTCTTTATCCCTGGACTCTTTATCCATGGTTTGAAAATATTCATAAAAATATATATCCCCAAAAGCAAACCTTGATTTTGCCATTTTACATTAGAGATACCATTTTACTATGCTCCTGTAT
This sequence comes from Phrynosoma blainvillii, assembly GCA_026167975.1. Lineage (NCBI taxonomy): Eukaryota > Metazoa > Chordata > Lepidosauria > Squamata > Phrynosomatidae > Phrynosoma > Phrynosoma blainvillii. The sequence goes on along the minus strand of JANUYF010000001.1, from coordinate 432,591,782 downwards.
TTAATGGAGCTTGAGCATCCATAGATTCTGGTATCCACAGGGGACCCTGGAACCAAACCTCAGCAGATGCCAGAGGCACACTGTATAGAAAACAGTGATGGCAAGAAAAAGAACCGGTAGCAAGAGTAATGGGCGGCTTAGAATAGAGACAAAGAATCTCTGAACCTCCAGATGTTGGAGAGCAAGTGTTATCATCCCTCACCATTGGCCATACTGGCTAGGGCTGATGAGAGTTTCCTGCCAAAAATATCTGGGAGGCTATGGCTTCCCCATCCCTGTGTTAGAGACCTGGGTTCAAGGCTCTGTTGGTCATCACTGCCTTGTCTATGTTGCTCTATCCTCCAGATTTCTCCCTTTTCTTTTAAACTTTTTGTATTTTTTTGGTTTTTAAATTGTGATTATTTAATTGTAATTTTAGTATTGGGATAGAGGGGTGGTTGGGAAGGGACTAATTTTGAATTTTATTGTATTCTATGTATTTTTATTGCTATAACCCACCCGGATTCCTTGTGATTGGGCGGGCTATAAATAAATATTATTATTATTATTATTATTATTATTATTATTATTATTATGCTATTTTGCAAAGAAGATATAGTGGATTTGTTTTTAAACAAGGGAGCACCTAGTTACTGTCATGTAATAATCCCTTATCATTGACCATGGTGGGTGAGGCTGAAGGGAGTTGCAGTTTAACAATATTTGGAGGTCCACAGGTTTCACCTAAACATTAGGAAGAAATTATTGACAGTAAGAGCTGTTTCATAGTAGAATATGGTGCCTCTGAGTGTGGTGGAGTCTTATTTAGAGGTTTTAAAGCAGAGGCTGGGAATGCTTTGATTGTGTCTTCCTGCATGGCAGGGGTTTGGATTGGATGACCCTTGTGGTCTCTTCCAACTCTTGTTATTTCCTATTTTGAACAATACTATGCTATGGGAGGAAAGAGTCTGTGTGAAAAGTCAAAGTTATGAAAAGCCATTGATATATCTCTTTATTCATGCATATCACAATTCAGAAAGCCAAATAAAAGATAGTTCATGGATTGCGGCCATGTTCATATTGAGTTTTCCCATCCATCTCTGGTATCATTTTGCTGTGTCAGACAATTTTATCTTCCATTTGGTACATGTTGTATCAGTTAACAGTGTTATGCACTGTCACTGGAGAAAACATAGCTTTGTGAGAGCTAAATAAAAAGGAACAAAAGGGAGTTCAAGGCCATCCAGATCTGTGGCTGCTTTCTTTGCTCAGGGCAACTTTCTGGGCAATCTTGAATGTTACTGAGAATTCTAGAATATATTCCATGGAACATGGACTGCCTATATTAGGCCGTTAAAGCCTAATATGACGGTTGTCTCCTGTGAATTAATAGTTTGCTTAGTGGGAGGCCAACACAGCTGCCCATAAGCTGATCAGGATCTGGGGTGGATGACTAGCTTGCTTTGGATAGCTTGTCCTCCATGATTGATCTGTGATAAGCATCTGAAGAAAACCACAGCTGCTAAGAATGCTGTTGGAGGGGGGGAACTACCACCCTAGAAGATTAAAACCTTGTAGAGAATGAGCTTTAAAGCAAATTACTCTGTTTAAGTAGGGAATGGAATGGAGGAGGAGAGGCAGAAGCGGAAATAATTTTCCCAAACAGAAACCCAGGCTTCTCTTAAATGAGCAATTTCTGTGCCATGTGTCTCTTGCAATATCAAGTAACATTGATGGTGTCAAGTTCTCCCAGTGGTCTGCTTTCGCCACCCTCTTAAGTCCCTGTTCTACCTCTTCAAAACACAGGGATTTGGTTTTTAAAACTCTGAGGCTTTTCACTCCTCTTTGATGTCATGAAACATGATAACGCATGCCTTGTTTGTTTGGATGTTCCCTTCTGGAATCCATGAACATTCCTCTGCTGTCTGTAATACTACAATTTGCAGTCCTTGGGGCACTGTAGGTGCATCTGCATATGAATGCATTTGCATCCAGTGTAGTTTTCCTTGAACCATCTTTTTGTGAAACCAAGATCTGCTTTTATAGGGATTTTACACTATTAGCTAGTTGTCTGGCCTGCTGAGAACACGTTTTCTTTTATCTTCTGTTCTATGGCAGGAAGGGATTGGGGGAGGATGTGACTTTTCTGTAGCATATTTGTTTGCAACCAGCCACTGCAGTGCATAGCCTCAAGTAGTTAATTGCGTTAATATACTTTCTGGATATGATCCTTAAAGAAAAGTGGTTAAATACTGTATACGGTTGGCCTTCCTTATTGACAGATTCAATATCCATGGGTTCAGCCATCCACAGCTTGAAAATATTTTTAAAAGGCATCCATTCCAAAAAGCAAGCCTTGATTTTTCCATTTTATATAAGGGATGCCATTTTACTGTGCCATTGTATATAATGATCCTTGAACATCCACAAATTTTGATATCCACAAGGGGTCCTGGAACCAAACTCCAGCAGATACTAAGCCCCTCAAAAATATTTATAGGTGTTTTTATTATTTATTTTCTTCTTGTTGCTGTTGCATGTGTTCAAGTCGTTTCCGAAGCAGTTGCCTTGAATTGTAGAATATAATTTGAATTAACATTTTCTATAGATGCCATTTATGGAGTCAGAGCATTGGCCCAAGTAGTTCAGTTTTGTCTATTCAGTAGGCAGTACCTGACAGTATTTTCCAGATGTTAAGATCTTCAAGATAAGTCCTCAGAGTACCATTGCCTCTGGAGGCTGGCAATGGCCACACAAAAGGAAAATTCTTTTGTGTTGTTTCCAGAATGTGGAATGCAATCTCATCAGAGTTACAATCAGTTCCTACTCTGTTTTTAGGAATAACATGAAGACACATCTCTGTAATCGGACTTTTTAAACAGTTCAGAATTCAAGATGACATTACCACAAGATTGGGAATTGTACAGGTCTTTCGGGGCTCCACAGTGGCTGTTGGGACCTTATTGTGAAGTTACATGCCAATAACTAACTCAATTACAGTCAGCCCTCCATATCCATGGATTTTTTATCCATAGATTCAGCCATTCATGGGTTGAAAATATATTTTTTAAAATACATGAATTCCAAAAAGCACACCTTGATTTTTCCATTTTATATGAGAGATGCCATTTTACTACCCTGTTGTATTTCATGGGACTTGAGCATCCATGGATTTTGGTATCCATGGGGGGGTTCTGGAATCAAAGCCCAGTGGATACTAAGGGCCCACTGTAATTTCAGCAAGCATAAATGTAAGGCACTACATTTGGCTGGTAAAATCAGAGGCACAAATACAAAATGGGTGACACCATACACCTGTATGTGAGAAAAATCTAGGGGCCTTAGCTAAACATGACGAGAGAAAAAATCTAATGCAAAAAATCTTGTATCTTGTAAGCTGCCTTGGGTCCTTTTCTGGAAGAAAGGTGATATAGAAATAAAATAAATAAATAAATAAATAAATAAAATAATAAATAAAAATGCTCATGCAGTTCTAGTCTGCTATAAAGCCATAGTGTCCATTGGTAATGATACCTTCGCTTCTGCTTTAGTCAGACTTCACTTTGAGTATTGTGTCCAGCTCTAAGTACATCAGTTTAAGAAGGATATCAACACGTGGGAATGTGCCTAGCGGACGGCAACAAAGATGGTAAAACTCCTGGAAATGAAGCTCTGTAAAAAGCAGTTGATAGAACTGGGTATGTTTAAGTCTTGGAGAAGAGGAGATTAAGAGGTGATGTGATAGCCGTCTTTAAACATTTCAAGGGATGACATGTAGAAGATAAAGCAAATTAGTTTTTCTCCTCTTTCAGGGGAAGCAATCTGAAGTAATGGATTAAAATTACATGAAAGAAGATTCCAGTAAACACGGGAATAAGCTACCTCAAAAAGTGGCAGACTTCTTTGTCTGATGCCACACTCAGAATTAATGCAGTTTGATACCACTTTAACTGTCATAGCTCCTTGGTATACCCTGGGGTTTGGTTCCAGCAGGGACCCCCCCCCCCCACCCCCGTAAATACCAACATTTGTAGATGCTCCAGCCCCATTAAATGCAGTGGTATAGTAAAATGGTGTCTCTCATATAAAATGGTCACAATCAAGGTTTGTTTTTTGGAATATGTGTGTGTGTGTGTGTTTAAATATTTGCAAGCAGTGGATGCTTAAATCCACAGATATGGAGGGCTTACTGTATTTTTAAATGTTTTATGCCCAGTCTTTCTAAACTGGGATGAAATAAGTTTGCAACCATTCAGCTCAATAATTGTCAACAATCTGCTTCACCAACTCCCAGGTTACCATGATATGGCAGTGAAGGATTATGTGGTTGAGACTAAGGTAGCTCCTTATGCAAGTTGTGAGACACAGAGATTCAAATGTGAGATGACAGGAGAGATGGAAGGAGCCAAGAGGCAGCTGGGGTTCTGGAGCATTTCACAGATAAATCTGTGCGGAACAGGTAATTGTGAGCTGGGACCTGACCTTTTCTTTTCCTGAATGCTGCTTTCCCCACTGTATAGTGTTTTATGGTAAGAGCCAGTGTCATGTAGTGGTTTGAGTGTTGGACTATGACTCTGGAGGCCAGGGTTCGAATCCAGGCATGGCCACAGAAACCCACTGGGTGACCTTGGGCAAGCCACACTCTCTCAGCCTCAGAGGATGGCAATGGCAAAAACCCTTCTGAAGAAACTTGCCAAGAAAACTATGTGATAGAGTCGCCTTAGGGTTGTCATTGAAGGCACACAATAAGTGTTTTATTTTACTGACACATAGCTATCCTATATTTTAAATGTAATTTTGTATTGTCTTTAGATGATTTTAACTGTTTTAAATTTTATTGTAATTTTTAAAAAATCTGTGAGCTGCCTTGGGTCTCTTTGGTGAGAAAGATGGCATAAAAATGAAATAAACAATAATAAACAAAAAACAAACAAAACCAAAACAAACTAAGGCAGCATGCTTTCTTTGGGAAAAAAACAAGCAATACCAAATTAAAGTTGCACTCTGAAACTCATTCATAGTAGGAAATAAACACTATTAAACAGACTGGGCAAACATATTTATTCTGCTTACTATTTTGGATTATTTTGTGCAAAGAAAACAATATTCTGTAGCCTCACTCAGTAACCTAAGTATTGCCCCCCCTTGCATAGTTTTCATTTTGGTTCTCATGTGAAAAGGTATGAAGGGTGCTGTGCTGGGCACTTCAGCAAAAAGTCCTTTTTTGTTGTTGTCATTGTGTGCCTTCAAGTTGTTTCTGAATTATGGCAAACCTGTCATGGGATTTTCTTGGCAAGATCTGTTCAGAGGAGGTTTGCCGTTGCCTTCCCCTGAGGCTGAGAGACTGTGACTTGCCCAAGGTCACCCACTGGGTTTCACGGCTAAGCGGGGAATCAAACCCTATTCTCCAGAGTCGTAGTCCAATACTCAAACCACTACACCAGCATCTTGTTTAAAACCAAAAAAGAAAACTGTGATTTTCAGCTGAATTCTTCTCCCAGTATAATATTCTGTGCTTTCTGGCTTTTACAGTCTTGCAAATTTGCACAAGGAATCTTGAAGGTAGACAGTATCTTATTTGCTGACATTAGGCAGTCTCTTCTTGCTTAACTTAGGGGGGTTGCAGACTGCCAGAAATAGTGCAAATTGAGTCCACTTTTAGGGTTAGGGTTAGTGCTAGGGAATCATGGGAATTGTTTTTTTCTCTGAGACATTGAGCCTTCTCTGTCAGAGAGCTCTGGTGCCACAATAAAATACAGTTCCCATGATTCCCTAACCCTAACCCTAACCCTAAAAGTGGACTCAATTTGCACTATTTCTGGCAGTCTGCAACCCCCCTTAGTTCCCACTTCATATTCTGCAATTCTGTGTTGTAAGCAATCTGAGTCAAGCTCTTCTTTCTGTGGAATTGCAACCCTTGTCACTGCTTTTCAAAGTTGTTTGCGGTGTCAGGTGGAGGGTGGAATTGTCTCTGCCAACTTATTAAAAAAGGTGATGATGAGACCACAGTAACTCTTCCCAGGCAATTATTGCGAGAGGTTGTCAGTGTGAATAACATGTCATGTTAAAAGCCTTTGTTTTCATTTAGAATAGAAACCTTAATGACTTTTCCTACTCCTTACTTTCCTTTTCTACTTTTAAAATTGATTGCGGGGGGGGGGGGGGGGTTGAGGAAAGATTTATTAATAGGGAGTTTTCTAGGGCATTTTATTGAAAGTAACTCTAAACAGGCGTGCAAGTCACTGTTCTTGTAGATAAAAGATTATTGTTATTGGAGGATCACCCTTTGAAAAGTGACATTTATGTCTAATTCACCAGCCAGTCATTGAAAGTTGCTTTTTGTTTTTCCCTTTTCAGCAAGCTGATAGAATGGACTAATTATGGCTCTGTGGATTTCCCCCCTCCTTCTACATTTTGTGCATCAAAAACCAAATGCAGTGGGGAAAATGGGAACTTGAATTAGTGGCTGCATTTTTTTAATTGAAAAACTCTTCAGGCTAACATGAAAACCTACTGGAGGGTTAATATGCCATAATTGAATTTAGTCATTTGCTAATTTGCAGCTGAAAGAGTTGCTGAAACACACACAACTCTTTATTTGCAATTAATGAAAATGCTGTTTCAGCCCTCTGGGGGGAAAATCTATTCTTTAAGAGGCTGTCACTTGACCCCTCCCTACAACCTGGTGGTATCATATGTTGGGATGGGCATGATCATGTTTGCTGGGTACTGAGTTCAAAACCAGGGATTGCCCTTTTAGTCTGGTACCATAGAGGTACCTCTGAAACAGGCCATTTGTCTTGCTAAAAGGATTGCATAGTGTACTATCATAAAGAATTAGCTCACCAGAGTTGAAAACAAGCAAAAAGGACATGCTAGGAACTTACTTCATACAGCATAAAATGATTGGTCTATTTAGCTTAGACTGCATAGGCACTGTAGAAATAATCCAGTTTGACACTACTTTAACTGCCATGGCTCAATGCTATGGAATCCTGGGATTTGTAGTTTGTTGTGGCACCAGAGCTATTTAATGGAGAAGGCTAAACATCTCACAAAATTACACTTCCCAGAATTCCATAGCATTGAGCTATGGCAGTTAAAGTGGTGCCAAACTGGATTATTTTTGCAATGCGGAAACAACCCCAGTGTTGTTTATACTGACTGGAAGCAGCTCTCCAGGGCTGGAGACAGCCAGTCCTGCCTAGAGAGGGTAAGGATTGGACCTCAACAGGTCCAAAATGTTGTAGGTCCAGAGTTCTGACAAGGGCTGGTTATAAGGGATCTTTTCTGTGGTTGTTTTCATATTGTGGAGTTATTTTCTGTAAGAGGCTGGACTAGCCTCTCCTCTGCTCTTTTCTGTGCCAACCCCCCCTTTTTTTATTTATTTAAACAAGCACTTGGCATTTCTATGGTTATGCAGAAGGGTCTCTCTACTGGGGTGTGTGTTGCTTTATTTTCCTTTACAAATTTCCTTTGCTTTATTTTCCTTTAAAAATGATTCTACTGTATATGGTTTTCAATCATAGGTAGGTATTTTAACATAGGTGTTTTAACATTTAGTCCAAGTGGACTCTTCAACTTGGGGTGCTTGGCACCATCTTCAACAAGTGTGCTAGCTATTCCAGGACAGAGGTAACCCAACTGATTAAACTACTGCCAAATTATTTTTCTTGTTTTAAGCTATTTGTTTTAAATTTACCTCTAAGCTGCCCTGAGATCTTTATGATGATACAGGGCTAGGCCGAAGTTTTAAAATTAATGCTAATTTAATTGTTTTCATCTTTTTAACCAAGAGGTTTTTAGCTGTACAGTCGGCCCTCACATTTGCGGCTTTTTATTCTGTTGATTTTAATCCATTTTATATGCAATTTTAATGCTGTATTTTTACATATATTTTACACTTAAAAGCAGCCCAGAGAACATTTGTTATTGCATGACATGTAAATATTGAAAATAAATGATGAAATAATCACAGTGTGAGAAACTGGCATATTGCCAGTGGAAAGGGAATAGCCTATGCACCATTTGAACCAGGGGCCCTTTCACACTACACAAGTATAGCACTATGATTTCACTTTTAACTGCCCTGGCTGCATCCCATGGAATCCTGGGATGTGTAGTTCAGTGAAGCACTGGCTGGGAATTTTAAATACACATTTCATTGGATTGAACCATGGTGAGCAGTAGTGTGAAAAGGGTCCCAGGCTTAGGAAGAGTAGGCCTGCCTCTTTCTTCCAGGTGACACAACTACTCACTCACTTGCCTTTTTAGTCTGTTAGTCTGTGCAAATTTGGTCTAGAAAGAGGCTCCTTGGTCCTATTTGTTGCTCACTCTTTTAGAATGGATATATGAACTAGTGGTTACTGTAAAAAGCAGAAGCAGTGGGGCTGATGCAGAAAGACATTCCAATAATGTGGCCAGTGTGTGAGCCATGTTGCTAACCTCTGCAGCTAGACTCATTGTATATTTTGTGCAGTTTTCATTTTGTGTTTATTGAAGTGTTTATTGTATATTTTTTTTAGAAAGGCAGAATATATACTACACAAACTGACAAAATCATTAAAAAAATACTGCGTGTACCATGGTGCAGACCTCTTTAAAAGCCATGAGTGGATTGATTATCCCTGACAGTAATCTTATTATAACATCCATGGATGTACAGTCTGCCCTCCATAGCCACAGATTCTTTTATCCACAGATTCAACCATTCAGGGCTTGAAATTATTTTTAAAAATATATAAATTTCAAAAAGCAAACCTTGATTTTTGTCATTTTTTATATAAGGGACACCATTTTACTATACCATCGTATCCAATGGGACTTGAATGTCCATAGGTTTTGGCATCCCTGGGGAGTCTTGGAAATAAACCCCAGCGGATATCAAGGGCGCATTGTACTCTAGAAGAAATATATATGACAAGAGAAGGAGAGGTGGTGCCACAGATGCTGTTCCTTTACTGCTGGTGGTATTGGCTTGTGTCCATAACCAAAGGCTACTGTGAGTTGTTACTCAACTTTTTTTCAATGTAATAAGAATTCTACTAGACCAGACTGGAAGACTAGCTATTCCACCATCTTGTTTCTGAGCGGAGCCAACTTGGCACCTATGGGAAGCCTGCAAGCAGGACATGACTACAATAGTATGCTCCTGTTTGTTTTCCCCAGCAACTGATATTAGAGGTAATTTATAGTCATCAAGGCTAGTAGCGATTAAACCCTATTTTTCCACGATTCAAATGGCATGGAGATTTTCCATGGGTAGAAGAAACTCTCCTCTTCAGACTGGCACCCTCCATGACTGGAAAGATTGATGGAATTGGATGGAATCAACATGCCCTTGCTTCTTGTGTGTTGACTCAAATGCTCCAGTGGCTTTTATTTATCCTGTTTGTCCCAGTCAGTCTGAATGGTTTTCCTAAAATTGGTGGATGGGTGGGTGGGATGAATTTCAGGTGGGTGAGAATGAAAAATAATCCAGTAGTAATGTTGGAGAAAACCCCTAATTGCAAAAAGGGTTAATGCCAAGGAAAAGTTAATTGTGCCAAATAAATGAAAAAGAAAACAACTCCAATGTCCTTATTTGCTTTCAAAAGGAGAAAAAAAACTTAGTTGATGATAAATTTCCTAGTCTTTTCCTCACATTGATTACTATTGAAAGGTCCACATGATTGTTGTTTGTTGCTGATGTTGTTTGGCTCACATGACTGTATGAATAAAAATAGTAAAAAAATAGTAATGCTAATAGTCCTGTGTCAGACTTTTAGGGCTCTGTTATGTAATGAGTAATTACGAAATCTTGTATTATTTGTTCATGTCTTAATAAGGGGTACTAAGCTGATACTCCATAGCCACACATATGGATTTTGGGATAAAGAACATGAAATGGCATGATGATCTAGCAGAAGGCCTCCAATCCTTGTATTGCTTTAGGAGCAATGTACGTTGTTGGAACATAGCTTTCCCTAATCTGAAGTGTTATTTGCTTATGCCTGAAAATAATACATTTGTTTGGTAACCATGCGAGTGAATTTGGCTGGGTAAACATACTGCATGCAGCTTTATAGACATAAAATACCCCAACACTACATTACTTCCTTATGAGTCTAGGATCTGAGCTCACCGTAGACGGCGGAGAGGCTTATTGTCTTCCATGCAGCCCACAATGTGTAATGAAAGATTGAGATAATGCAAGAAAACAGTTATTTATCTGGGATTAGCCTAGATAAAGCAGTTACTTTGAGTAGAAAGTAGGGCAGAATCACAACCTTTTCAAAATGAGGTTTGAATTGTAACATGATTTGGAGCAATTTCAAATCGGTGTGGGAGGTTTAAGTGGGTTAAGGATTAGGCTCCTGGAACTGCTGTTGCCTTGCTCCATTGGGTTGCCATTTCTCCCTGGAAGGGAAATGGGCAGAACTAATTTGCGTGTGTGCAGACATTTAAATTTATCTAAACATCGAGAGTGTGCTCATCTTGTCCAGGAGGCTGAGACTCCCACCATATGTAAGCATGTGCACTTGTCGAGCCAAAAGAATGGATGTTTTGGCAAAAAAATTCTCAAGTTGCACAAGCTGTCTCCTTCTTTTGGTACAACTACCATCATATCTCAACACTGGCTGTTCTGGGTAGGGCTGATGGGGGTTAGAATTAGATTGAGACATACTGATGACCCAAGTTATATCAAGTTTTTTGGGGCTCCAAATTATGTAAAACTCAAAATATGAAATTTTAAAAATGTATATATTGAGACCCTTTTTCATCTGAAACCTTAAACTAGGTCTGGGAATCATACATCCCTCCAGATGCTGTTAGACTGCAACTAGCTGAAGTTTATTTGGTTTATGTATAAATCTGGAGGTGGGAAGGCCACATATTTCCCTCCCTGTTTGAAGGGATTCTGTGGGAAGGGGACTGAAAAAGGGGTGTTCCACATAGCCATTATTCCTTCAGGATACATGTTCAGACTTGTATCCCCTTTTATAATCACTACAGATGCTGCCTCTCATAAATATTTGTGTAATGTCTGAGACTTTGAAATACCTACTTCACTTCTCTTCAGACAGACAGACAGAGAAAGAGACACACACACATCCAGTGAATTATTTGACTTATTATGTTCCAGTGACATAGCAGCATTACAAAACTAATCCTTGATAAATAGATTTGATGCATGTGGCTCTTAAGCAAATGGGAAGCTTATCCTTGGTCTCTTCCATCACAGCATATTATCTATCATATTACAGTTCATTGAATGAAATTCTTGACTACTTTGGCCTAATTTAAAGGTCTAGACCAGGGGTCGGCATAACTTTTGGGGGTGGGGCCGGTTCCACTGTCCCCCGAAAGTTGGCGGGGACAGAAGGGGGGAAAATGGCACCGGAGGTGTGCTCGTGCACACTTGCACACTACTCCTGCTGTCATGTGCATGCGTGCATGAGCGCCATGGGCTGGTTACAAGGCCTTGACGGGCCGGGTTTGGCCCGCGGCCGTAGTTTGCTGACCGCTGGTCTAGACTGTGTGTGTGTGGATTTGTTTTATATGCAATTGTTGTGAGCCGCCTTGATTGCCCAAAGGCAAAAGGTGAGGTACAAAAATAAAGTTTTTTTAAAAAATATGGGTGACCAAAAAGGATGTTCATATGTTATAGTGGTATATGTTAGACTGAACTTGCACTCAGACTACTGTTACACATGTTCAAATGTCTGTAGGAGATCTCTGTATCTATGTTCATTTTTTAATTTGTACCCAATATAAGAGTCTCTTAAAAATCTAAGTACAGATAAATAATATGTTTGTAGGAACAGAGGAATACATGTTCACTACAGTCTGCCCTCTGTATCCATGGATTTTTTATCCACAGATTCAACTATCCAGGGCTTGAAAGTATTTTAAAAGTATATACATTCCAAAAAAGCAAACCTTAATTTTGCAATTTTATATAAGGGCCACCATTTAACTATGTATTTAATAAGACTAGAACATCCTCAGATTTTGGTATCCATGGGTGTTTTCTTCCCCTGGAACCAAACCCTAGAGGATACTAGTGGCTCATTGTATTTGGAGTCTGTAAATATAACTCCGAACAACTTGCATGGAGATTGTCCCTTGTCTCTCTAAGAAATTGCCGCAATTTTTTTTGAAGAGGATGCTTTGTGTGTGAAAAGCAATTCTGAGAGAGAGTCAAGGGTGTTGCTTCTGGGGTAAACAAAATAAGAGCATTGTCCACCCAAGTACATTGAAACTTTCCTTCAGTCCCAGATTTCTTGCATTGCAGAGAGTGATATTAATCACTCCCAAGTTCTAACACAGTGATCCGTCTACCATTGATGCCAGTGAAATTCTGCTTCAGATACAGGTCTCTGGAGCATGGCCATTGTAGGGGAAGTCAGGAAGAAGGTTCAAAGCACAAGAAATGTCGTAAGATCATTATGGTTATTGTGGGAGTCTGAGCAGCCTCATCAATGAAACTTTTTAAAAGACATAAGATAAACATTAGTCATGGGTGATTTGGGTGTAATTGGTTCTGCTTAAGGGAGGGATGGAACGGAGTATCAAATGGCTGTATGAACTGCTCCCTTACCAGCACATCTCATTATTTTGTGTTTTTATATGAATGGTATGCATAAGGCACATGCAAGGCAAGACTTAAGATATTTCTAGATGGAGGTTTGCTTCCATGCTTGGTGCATCGAATTTATATATTCAGCGACTAACAAGCCCTGCAGGAATTGTGCTCGTCCTTCTGCATGTATCCATTTGCCCAAACTGGTGGAGAGTATTTTCAGGATGGACACAGTTCAGTAATGGCTTGTATAGAGCAGGAGTGGGTAAGGTATGGCTCTCCAGATGTTGTTGGATTGCAGCACCCATCAGCTCTGACTGTCATATTTGGAGGGCCACACTTTGCAGCACCTAGTGCACAATCTCATATATCTATACATCTAACCTTTGTGACATTTTTCTTCCAAAGAGATGTGGGAGTTGGAGTCCAACATGTGCTACCTGCACATAATTTCCTATTGCAGTGAGTTTTGCAAAATCAGTGCAGTTTAGAAAATTTAATTCTTTTTTAATTGGAATTTCTCTACTGTTTAAGTTTATCTTTCCCTGTGTGTCCCTTACTTAATTTGGTAGGTTTTGCTTAATTGTCATGATTTCATTTTGTCTCCATTCTGTGTTGTAATGCTTCCTCTACCCCAGATTGTTCCAGTATTTTCCTTAGATGAACGTATCCCGCCCTCATTTAAAATATTTTCATTGAAGATCTCCTTAAGGGCTGGATGCTTCCAGCTTCATTTTTCAACAAAAGTGGATCTAATTATAGTATCTGTGGATTTAGCTTTTTAAGGGGGCAGTTGTATAGTTTCTCTTCCGTAGTTACCTAGCTTGACTGCTTGGATCATTTCGAGATGGTGTGTCAGGCTTTTAATTATATATGTAAAGCAAGCTTGTTGGACTTAACACTTAGGATAAAAATAGCCATTGGAATGAAATAGTCACACCTCCTGAGACATGTTGTAAGAAAAATTGCACCCTACCTTGATCATTTACACATTTGCAAGGCTTACAGAGCATTTCTGAAAAATAAAGCGCACTGAATAATGTGTAGACTTCAAAATGCAAATGGCAGAAATGTACATAATTGTCACAAGCTTGCAGAAATGTGTGTTAGTCAGTAGCAAAAAGTTGCATAAATAAGGTAAACGGTGTGAATAAATGCATACATTGGGAAACAGGTTAAAATTGCTCAGATTTCATGCAGGAAACCATTATTTGCATATTGGAATCAAAGAAATGTTGGACTTAAATCACCTTTGAAGCAAGAATGATCTCAGAAAAACAGTTACTGAAGGTTATGATTAATATGTAAATGACATGTAATTATTTGGAAGACAATTTATATTTATAATGATTGACTGGAATAAGGTTTATAACTCCATGGATTTGAGGAGTGGAGGAATAGAAGAATGTTTTTTAAAAACAATATCTGTATAGGAAGAAGAAATTATTGTAGGTATCAACATTATAATAATTCATAAAAAATTTAAAAAAATCAGCATAGGGGGGAAAAACTCACTAATTTTTGCAAGACAATAAGAACCAAGGTCAGGAAAAAAATGCACATAGGATTTAAAGGACCTGAACAGAATTAAAAGGGAGATTTTCATTACTTCTTCACTTTTTACCTGGAAACTGTGCTTTAGCTTGTAGAGAGATCTTGTAGCACTTTGAGATCTTTGCAAATCTCTCTATAGCCACAGGGCCAGAAGGAGGAGGATCCTGCCTACAAAAGATATCCTCCCCACCATATACCATCTTAACTAAAGACTGAAACAACATGTAGACATCTGACTAACATCTCCCAATTGTTTTTCTCCTGTTTGATTTGTAACATCTTGCCTGATGATGAAGCCCATGGAGCTTCGAAAGCTTGCAACAAGTATATTGTGCATTTTGGTTGGCCAATAAAGGTATCACTGATGGATTTTTATTTCTTTCATTTAGTCTGAAAGGTGTAACAAGATCTCTCTTCATACTGAGTCTACAGATAACATGGCTATTTTTTTTTTTTGAATTCTGTGTATTAGCTTGTTAAATGCCCCAGGATAGCAGTACGAGACATATCTCTGTCCTGCTGCCCTTCAGGTGTATTTGACTGCAACATGTTCACCATACAAGCAAGAGATTATGGGGGTTGTAGTTCTATATAATTGGGAGGGCATCATGTTGGAGAAAGTCATCACAGTTGTTCTCAACCTGGTCTTTTATTTCTGAGACACACATGCGAGCCTAACCACCTCTAAAGCACTTCTTCATAGAGGGTTTTCTTGTGAACCAGTTTCTTGACTCCAGCATCAGTCAACAAACCCTATAGGGATTATCTTAGTTTCTGCGTTGCATTTGTACTCTTCTTCAGCTAGTCCTTTCTCTGCTCACTGTTCAGATTTGAAGAGGACCAGTGAAAGAGTTCATGGAAGAGAAAAGAGGTCCAGCAGCTGTATCCTTGATGGCTCTCATGAGATAGTTTAGATTGGGAAACTGGTGTGGTGTAGTGTAGTGGCCAACAGCCTGAGCTATACATCACAAAGTCCCTAGTTTGAATGTTCTCTCTGCTATGGACTTGCTAACTGTCTGTAAGCAATCTCAGCACTAGGCAGTGGCATCACTAGTGGAGTGCGGGGATGCGGACCTCACTAAGTGACACTCCAAAAGGGAATGACACACCAGTGCTCCCCAAACATCTGCCTTTTGGCAGAAATGGGCTGTGTATTCACCTGTGTCCCATTAAAATGCTGAAGAGATGGTGTGAGTGGGGTGAGGCTCAGTGGGAGGAGAAAAGCGGGGTCCCAGGGTTTTTTAAAATTAAAATTAAAGTTTTTAAAAATGTTTATTATATTTTATTTTTTCTTTAAAAACATCATCTTTTACCATTTTTTCCACTTCAACCACATGAAACTATGTATATGTAAATAAATTTAGGCTGTGTGTATGAAATTGTAATTTAAAGGTATAATTTTAATTTTGCTAGTTGTTTATGACACAGCTATTACGATGACATTCAGTGATATGCAAGAATTATGATTAATGAGTAACGTTAGTACAAAAAACATGACTAAAGATTCTGTTTGATGTGGAATGGGAGAAGGTCAATGGTGGTGGTGGGAGTGACACCATGAGTTAGCGGACTGGGTGACGCCAACTCTAGTGATGCCACTGGTTCTAGTCACACATCTTCTGTGTTCTGAAGAAGCATTTTAAACACCTTAAACCACTAACAATTAAATGCTGTTGTTTATTAAATGTTCAATATGAGTCTCCAAGATTATGCTATAACCTTGAAAATCTGTGTGGATTTTTATTAATTTACACCCTACTTTTCCCCCAGCACAGAATTCATGGCAGTTTATACAAACTGAAACAAAATGAAGCTATAAAATTATTACTACAAATGCATTTTAAAAACAGAATTTAAAAATTATATTGAAAACATAAAGTTATAACAGCTTACAAACACATTTAAACCTCAACAAAGCAGATAAAAGCACAGCACCCCTGATCAAGAGCACCTTCTGCCAGAAAAGGTTAAAGAGCCAAAGGTATGCCTAAATAAAAAGGTTTTTGCTAAGAGAAAGCAAACTTAGAGGGGGCAATCGAATCTCCCGTGGGAGGGAGTTCCACAACCTGGGAGTAGCCACCAAGGAGGCTCCTTCCTTCACCTAACATGTCTGTGATGGCAGGGAACCACATAAAGAAATCCCTTCTTGCAGATCTTAAAACTGAGGCAGTCTCATATCTGGAGATACAGTTTTTCAGATAAAATTATTTTATACTTAGCTTGTGTGATGAAGTGGTTTGACCATTGGACTGCAACTCTGGAGGCCAGGATTTGATTCCCCGTTCCGCCATGAAACCCACTGGGTGACCTTGGGCAAGTCGCATGCTCTCAGCCTCAGGGGAAGGCCATGGCAAACCTGAACAAATCTTGCCAAGAAAACCCCATGATAGGTTTGCCTTAGGGTTGCCATAAGTTGGAAATTACTTGAAGGCACACAAGAAAAGCAAATAAATTTTTAAAAAATGCTTGTAGAACTGGTATCCTCTATGTCCGGGTCACATTGGTTACTTACATCAGAGGTGGGGAAAGAACATCATCAAAAGGCTCCTCTGATTCCCCAGGCTTTCTGACCACAAGAGAGATGAATTGCCTCTGTTAGATGCTTCCAGGAATGTCTGTTGACCTTTTCAGTTAGTTGCAGGGGCCCTCTGCCTGCTTTGCATCAAAAGCCACCACTTTTTCAAAACCAGAAGTAGGTTTGCTGCCAGAAGTAAACTTATGGTTGCTTTGGGGGTTGGGAGCATGTCTTTTGGTATTTGTGACATTTGTGGCCGTCCCACCCACACACCAGTTCCAAGCCCAGGAAAATGATGCCTAGACCTTTTGCACTTGCAGAAATAGGCTCAAGTCTATGAAAGCTTCCAACTTCTACCTTTCAGTTAGTCTCAAAGGTGCTACAAGATCCCTTTGCATACAGCCCTTCTGCAGTTGCTCACTTGGCTTACAGGGTAGGAGGGAGAGGATTAATGGATGGATTTGTTTTCCTTTTGAGTAGAGAATGTACCCAAGAGGATGACCGAATCCTTCCCTAGTTTGTGACACTGTAGTCCCCCCTGCCCCCCACTAAATATTAGGAGGAATATCAATATTAGGAGGAATTTCCTGACAGTGAGAACTGTTTGACAATGGAACATACTCCCTCGGAGAGTAGTGGAGTCTCCTTCTTTGGAGGTCTTTAAACAGAGGCTGGATGGCGGATGGCCATCTGTTGGGGATGCTTTGATTTTGAGTTCCTGCATGGCAGGGGGTTGGACTGGATGGCCCTTGTGGTCTCTTCCAACTCTGTGATCCTATGAAATACCCGAAGGCACTATAACCTACCTGATCTTCAATGGGAGATGGAATATTAGGAACTGTAGACAGAGGAAGACAATGGCAAATCACCTCTTGAGTATTCTTTGCCTGAGAGCCAGTGTTGTGTAGTGGTTTGAGTGTTAGATTACGACTCTGGAGACCAGGGTTTGATTCCCCGCTCAGCCATAAAACCCACTGGGTGACCTTGGGCTAGTTACATGCTCTCAGCTTCAGGGGAAGGCAATGGCAAGCCTCCTCTGAACAAATGTGCCAAAAAACCCAAAAAACAAACCCATGATAGGGTCATCATCATTTGGAAACAACTTGAAGGCACACAACAACAACACAACAATTCTTTGCCTAGGAAAAGCCTATGAAAGTCATGGGCTTGCCATAGGCCAACAGGTGATGTGAAGGCACATACACACAAACATACACACAGGCACCAGAATGTAATACCACACAGAATAGGAGACTAGGACATGTCCGGGGTTGTGGGGGTGAGCAAGGTGCTTTGGTTGCTATAAACACTACAATATATTTTTTTTAATCTCTTTTTACTGGCCTGGCTGCTTGTTGCATCTCTAATCATTTAACCACTGCCTGGCTTTCGTGAACAGGCAGTCCTTTTGTGCAAGGTCAAGCCCCATACCCCTACAGCATGGTCAAAGCTTCATTCATAAATGAGCCTCTGAACATCTCCCTTTTATCCTGTGCGCAGGGAGGCGAGAGAATTGCAAACAATGGAGAGGGCTGAAACAAAAGTGGCCATTGTTTCGGGACCAGCCCAGGCGGGAGGTCAACCAGTCCAACTCAGCCTGTTGCAAGCTGGGTCCTGTTGTCTTTGTAATTGGATTTGTGCTGATGGTGCCCAGTCAGTGGGGCTGCAAGTAAGACAGCTGACCTGATTTTGGGTAAAAGCACAGCAGATGGGAAAGGGGATATGGCAAAAGAGCGGGACAGGCACACTTGCTGAATGTGTTAAAATAAAGCTATACGTGCAGTTGAGGATGCTGACTTTGGAGTTGGTGGCATTTGCTGAGGGGAACACATTCCAAATAGAGTTTGGTGTAGTAATAAAGTTGGAATGTGCCAGGTTCCAGCTTTGTTGACTTGCAGAACCAGCACCAGGCCTGTTGGGCTGCATCCACACTGCCGAATTAAAGCAGCTTGACAATGCTTTAACTGTCATGGCCATGGTGACCAGACATCCTCCTTTTCCCAGACATGTTCCTCTGTCCAGGAGGAATTCCAAAATGTCCTTCATTTGGAGCATGATTAAGGAAGCTCATTGAGTAACACCATGTTTACTGTTCCCCTTTGAGCTTATCCCCCAGAACTCAGGGCACGCTAACAACAACAACAACAACAATAAGTAGTAGTGTTGCTCAGAGTATATTGCAAGTGTGAGTATACTGGCAGCCAACAAGGCATTTTAATGAAGTAACTTCATTAGAAAAATACAGTTGAATACATAATAAAATACACTATATGTAATATTACTTATAAATAAACCATATGAAATATATTTATATTTAAATCAGAGTTCTTAGCTTTTATTTTGCAATGTCCTACATTTTGCTGTACATTGTGATCCTTTGCAATTATGACATCTGGTCACACTGGTCATGCCTCCATCCCATGAAATCTGGGATTTATAGTTTATTGTGGTACCAGAACTCTCTGACAGAGAAGGCTAGATAGCTCACAAAACTACAAATCCCAGAATTCCATAGCATTGAGTCATGGGAGTTAAAGTGATGTCAAGCTGCATTAATTTTGCATTATGTATGCTCTAAAGATGGACTTTTGGAACAAAACATTGAAAACTACATGTGTGAAACTGAGTCTTGAGTGTTGCATTTAAGTCAAGGTGGTGATTGTAAGGCTCTTCAGATGTTGCTAGACTGCACTTCCCACAATTCATTATCATTGGCTATGTTGGCTATGATTCTTTGAAGTTGCAGTTCAACAACATATGGAATACCTCAAATTGCTCCACAACATGTTTTCAGGGATTGCATGCAATTATTTTCTTTTCAGTCCCAGCAGGTACCAATGGCTTTTTCTCTTCCATTCCTATGTCTGAAAGCAGGCCCAATTCTGGAGCTGGATGCATTTTGTGCTATAGGAAAATGAAACATTCAGTAAGAAACAGTGGTGTCACTAGGGTTGGTGTCACCCCACTCCTGATCATGGTGTTACCTCCATGGGTGTTTCAGCTGTGCCAACCGGAAGGTGGGGAGAGAGCTGTTGTGGGGTGTCCACAGGCATAAATGTGATGCTGCACAACCTCCTGCTGTCAATGCTCAGCTTCTGCACACACAGGAGTGTATGCTGGGCTTCAGAGAAGCCATCCCCCCACAAATAATCCCCTCCCGTCCTACATTCTTGATTTGTCAGGGCACTGCTACTCATCAGGTGCTGTCCTTGGGGACACATGGTTGACCCAGCTAGGGTGACAAGGGTGGACATGGTTCATCCTCCTCCTCCTCCTCCTCTTCCTCTTCCTGAGCAAAAGCTGCTGCAGCGAGAGCTGGAGGGACAGGGAGAGCGGAGGCCAACACAGAGATGCCTCAAAACTCACCACCACCCAGCTGCCACCTTCCCAACAACCAGTATGAGGTCTCCTCAGGGTCCCAGGGGTGCTGCTTCCATCATCTCCCCAATGCTGTCACCCCTTTGATGAGTGTTGCTTGGTGTGGTGTGCACCCTCTGCATCACCCACACTAGTGCCACTGGTAAGAAATAGGGCTTTGTTATCCGGAATTCCAAATCTGAAATACGCCAAAATTGTCCACATGGGTGGCTGAGATAGTGACACCTTTGCTTTTTGATGGTTCAGTATACACAAACTTTGTCTCATGCACAAAAATATTAAGAATATTATGTATAAAATTACCTTCAGACAATGTGTATGAGGTGTATAGGAAACATAAATGAATGTCATGTTTCCTCTCCAAGAGATCGCATTATGTATATGTGAATATTTCTCAATCGGTCAATCAATATGAAATCCAGAATTTCGGACTTCAGATAATGGAGACTCAGCCTCTATAAGTTCCCCTTGCTCCACTTTCTGAATCAGTATAGTCCTGTGAGAAGACATGCTAACAGCCTCACAGTCTTCCTTAATGGCGAGTTTTGTAGCAGCCTTCATATGAAGTTCGAATATTCCAGGAGGACACTAAGTTGCTCCTAGCCACGTGAATCCACTCCGGTGGCTGCTTGACCCATTTTTGCTTCCTCTAACATTGGCAGACTCATCACATCTCATTCCTTTCATGACTTGCTAGCTGGTGGTGCCCCGAACTCAAAAGCTATTTGTGACACATGCCTTTTCGAGTGCTCTCTTCCATGGCCCAGTTAATTACACAGTGGATTCAAATCTACATATAAAGAATAGGTGCTCTCTTGGCTTGTATCTGTATTTTGATCACCATATTTACTTGAAAACCTGGGATTTTCACAGAAGCATCTGCTGTTCACTCTTCATAGGAACTCACTTCCTTCTTTTATCCAGAGAAATTGTTGTTCTCCCTGTTGTACTTTTTGTTATGCATAGGTAGGGTGGCAAAAATTTGGCCCCGATAGTTGCATTTATATCCTCCTTTCCTCTAGTTTGTCCAAATTGGCATACATAACTTTTCCTTCTCCAACTTTATCTTTATAAAAACGCTATGAGGTAGATTGTGGAATACCCTTCCCATGGAGTCCTGACTTGTATCAACCATTTAGGTTTTAAGTTGTTAATAGAATTTAATATGTGTTTAGTCTATTTAAAATATGTTTAAGTTGTTTAAAATTGTTTGCACTGATTCCAATTGTATACTGTCTTGGGAGCTTTTGATACAAGATGGCATAAACCAGGGGTCGGCAACCTTTGTTGCCAAGGGGCCGGGGGGGGAATGGCGCGGGGGACTGGGTGGGCGCACGGGCGGGGGCCTTGGGAATGCCCCCCGCATGTGCGCCGTGCGAATTCGCCTGGTGCATGGGCGGGAGGCCTTTCCCTGGGCCTTGGGAATGCCCCCCGCGCGTGCGCCGTGTGAATTTGCCTGGCGCACGGGCGGGGGGGCATTCCCAAGGTCCAGGGAAGGCCCCATGGCAGCTGCGCCATGTGAATTCGCACGGCGTAGCTGCCGTGGAGCCTTCCAAAATGACGCCTGCACTGGCGCGTTGGGCATTTCAAAATGGCGTCTGCTGCTGTGCGCATGTGTGCACAAGCGCGGGTGCCACTTTGGATGCAAAAATGGTGCCAGCGCAGCAGCACGCACAGGGGGGTGGCGGTGGGACCGGCACAGGCCGGTTCCAAGGCCTCCACGGGCCGCACCCGGCCCATGGGCCGTAGGTTGCCGACCCCTGGTATAAACACATTTTAAGAAAAAATATATAAATAATCAGGCTGAGAGACAGTGACTGGCCTAGGATCTTCCAGTGTGTGTAATGGCTCATTGGGATTTACAACCAAGATCTCCTGCATGCCAGTTTAGCATTTGAACTACACATCATGCTAGATATCTCTGCCTTCACTTCCAGAAATTTAAAAGTTATTGGTCAGTTGGCATGTTGTATATTTGGACTTACTCACGTGTGTGTTGTAAACACTTTTCTTTGCCCCATTCTACATATTTGCTACTTCTTATTCCCCTCACTTCATAAGATCCCCCAAAATACTAGATAACCGAGTCAAAGGCTTTCATGTCCAACATCCATAGTTTTTTGTGGGTTTTTTGGGCTATATGGCTGTGTTCTGGAAGAATTTATATTGGAAGTTGTTGATATTTTTTTAAATATAGGTTTTCTTCATGAGTATTAGCCAGTTGTTCATTGCAACTAGAGCAGACCCATTGAGTCAATAGAAGCTTAGTAAATCAACGTAGGTAGTTTCTATTAATTCATTGGGTTGACTCTAGTTGGGATCAACGGTGGGATTTAGGCCAATACAGGTTAGTCTCCCTTATTTGAAATGCTTCGGACCAGAAGTGTTTTGGATTTTATATGTAATTACATATACATACTGAGATATCTTGAAGATGGGACCCAAGTCTAAACATGACATTCATTTATGTTTCATATACACTTTGTACACAGAGCCTGGATGTAATTTTATATACACTATTTTAAATAATTTTATGTATGTGTATGTTGAACCATCAGAAAGCAGAGGTGTCACTGTCTCAGCCATCTATGTGGACAATTTAGGATTGGGGGATATTTCAGATTTTGGAATTCTGGATCTAAATAAAGGAGACTTAACTTGTATATGTAGGTGTCTTCATTAACAACCATGGAAAAATTCATGTGACACTTCCTACTGGCATCTTTAATTCATCTTTGCCCAGCTGGGACCACAGGGATGGACCTGTGGTCTCTAGGAAATTATGATACTTCTGGGATTTCCCTTCGACCTGTCAGCTGCATTACTGAATTTTTATGTATCTTTGCTCCCTCTGTTTGAATGATGGCTCTCTCTGACTGCATTTGCATAGAATGTGTTCAGTGTTGTTCAAGTGCTCACTTTCTCTGGTGGGAATGGAGTAGCAGAAAGTACTCAGTACAGTGGATTTTTCCAAGGCCCTTCAGTGCTGCTTTAGCCTTGGTATGCACTGCAGTTTGGGTACCTCAGCTATCATTTCTTGATTATCTCCCTTGTTTTTTTATTTCTAAGTACATATGACCTCCCCAGCATTGCCTTTATTCCACTCACATCTCTCTGTAACCATGGTATCTAAAGAACTTTTTTAAGTGTACATTTTTGAAACTTGAACTGCAGTCTTAAAAACATCAGTTGTTGTTGCTGTGTACCTTCAAGTTGTTTCTGAATTATGGCCACCCTAATGTGAACTTATCACAGGGTTTTCTTGGCAAGATTTATTCAAAGGGTGTTTGCCATTGCCATCCTCTGAGGCTGAGAGAATGTGACTAGCCCGAGGTCACCCAGTGGGTTTTCTTGGCTGAGCTGGGATCTGAACCATGGTCCCCAGAGTCATAGTCCAGTGTTCAAACCACTACACCATGCTGTACTCGACCACAGATTTCTGCTCTGCTGCAGTTCCTTGTTAACTTTGCTGATGCTGAAATGGTGTACAGTTCACATTTAAAGCATTGCAAAACTAGAGCTCTTTGTCAATAAATTAATCATGGATTTGAATTTACAGAGGTGAATAGTAAGACACGTTCTGTACTTTAAAGTGCACTAGGATGTTGAATTAACTGATTTTTATCAGCTCTGGGAACATTTTTTTTACTAATGGGCGGGGTATAAATGTTTCAAATAAAAAATAACAGTGAATCATATATATATATATATATATATGGCTATAGCTTTCATATTAATGGCTTTATTTGCATATGTGTTCATCAGAGGTCAAAAATTTGGTATTCTTATTGGTATATGATCATGTATCCTGTATCTCTTGCATCTCAGTTTTCAAAAGTGAGAAATTTTTATTTAAATCTACACTAGTCAGCTTGAGGACTGCAGATGTAATTTCTTATCTAAATAACTACTGGGAATGTTACTAACTTTCTGAGTTGAAGCGATATCCGATGGGCCATATGGTGTAAATCCCAGGCTGAGTTACTGTGTTTCTTATTTAATTTGCAAAGCTGGTCCTCTTTTCAACCTTCTTTTCTCCTTTTTTAATTTGACCCTTTTGGCCCTAAGCTGTATGTGACTGTTTAATGGCAATCCAGGTAAATCTTGTAACATAAATCCATGTCTTTGTGGTATTTTTCAAAAGATAGATAAAGATAAAGGTGGAGTGGAATGAGATGGAGTCCAAGGTGTTCTAGACACAGTCTTTACTGTGTCTGAAATGCACTCATTTGCGGATTTGACTTTTACGGATTTGATTATTCACAGATTTTATTAGTATGTTCTCTCTAGAAATATCTAGGTCCTCCACTGAAGGACCTAGAGATTCCTAGAGAGAACACTCCACTAGACATTTGTAGCTCCTGCAGTGTAATTCTATGGTAAATGTCTGGCAGATGTAGAGTTGCACTGGAGGACCTAGAGAGTCCTAGAGAGGTGTTCTCTCAGGTAAAAACATAGTGTTTTTGTTATTTGAGGTTTTTCCACATTCACAGGGGTCCTGTGCCCCTAACCCCAGTGAATGTGGAGGGACGACTGTAATTTTTCACCCTCACAAAATTGGTTGTTCATCATCAGCTGTCCCTTGCTAACCAACATTGCTATACTTTAGAGGAGAAAAAGTTTAAAGGAGGTTCGTTTTCTTCTCTAAATCCCTCTGTCTGTCTCTGTCAGTATGACTTCCCAAAAAGGCCAAAATTGACTTCTTAGCTCGCCATTGGCAAGTGCATGTTTTAATCAGACAGCACAACATAAGAGGGCCATATTTTTTAGTCTAATAAATGGAGAATGTTCATTCAGGACATTATGACATGAAGGTGCTTGGAAAGTAGCAAAACTGCTGCTTCTTTTTAGTATTTATAAGAAGAAATGTAAATTTCTGGAAATTTTGAAGCCATAAAGGAACAAGCGTTTCTCCCCTTTTCCCCTCAGAAAAACACACACACAAAAAAAATCAGGAAAATGTAAAAATGCAATATTAGTACCTTTTGTAGATTGAAAGTCACTATTATTTTAGGAATATAAAATGCACTATATATAACTTGGTGTGGCCTAAACTTAACATGTTTGATATATTGAAACACAATTTAGAAATTTCTTTCCTCTCTTCCCTGGATAGTGTAGTCTCACCCTGGGCAGCAGAGGATTGGCGTGAAGACATCAAACATACACAGATCTTGACCAGTTCTCCCTTGCTTGCTTTGGTATTGGGCTTGAGAAACAGACTCCACTCCCCAACAAAATTGTAAAATAGTTTAATTCCCCGCCCCCAAATCCATTTGCAGAACTTTAGGTGGCCTTCCACTAAAATATCATGGCTGAATGAAACTTTGGGTGCAAGTTATTTGGTATACATTTGTTGATTTCTGTACCACCATTCTTTTTAGGCTTTAAAAGTGTGTCGGTCTGTGAGCATCCTAGTTCTGACTGTTTCTTTGATATAACAGCTCTCATGGGCTAGAATCTCCTCCATAGCGCCCTGAACACCCCTAATCTCATCTCTTTTTGAGAGCCAAGGAAAGTTGGACCTGGGTAATAGCTAGATGGGGAACATCAGGGATCTCCAGATATCTACTGTGGTATAGTGGTTTGAGCAATGGACTGTGACCCTTGAGCCCAGGATTCAAATCCCCATTCAGCCATAGAAACCTATTGGATGGCCTTGGACAAGTTGCACTCTCTCTTATTCTCAGAGGAAAGCAACGGCAAATCCCTATCATGCCAAGAAAACCCCATGGGTTGCTGTAAGTTGGAAATAACTTGAAGACACACCACCACCACCACCACCACCACCACTACCACAACAATAATCAGGTAGGCATAGTAAAGAGTCCTGTCTGAAACTCTGGAGAACTGCTGCCAATTGTCACAGCTGACAATACTAGGCTAGATGGACCAGTATAGATAAGGCAGCATCCTTATGTACTGTAGTTATTCTCACTACACATATATTGTGCTGTCAGGAATCTTCTTCAGTCTAGCTATAGGTTTATCAAGAGATAATCCTTTCCTCATGGCATTCATATCCTCCCCTGAACCTGCCAGTTTTTCTTTCTCCATGCTGCTTTGAAACACCTGACATTTTTCAGTGAGGGAGTCCTGGGCAATGGCTTGGATCAGAGGACCGACCTGTTTGACTGGCGCTTGAGGGAAATATTCTAGGGTTGGAATCACTCCAGGCGAGTAACTCTTAACTTCCCTTTCCATTTCAGTTGCCTGATGTCTGGATCAGCAACACCTTCTTGTTTATTCCCACTGGCAGCTTCTCATACAAAAATGCACACTGCATGCCAATGGAGCCCCCCACATTCCGTGTACTTGAATGTCTCACCTCTGGCTAATCCTGAATGTAAAAGCTGGGGAAATGGTCAGGGTGAAAACAATCCCATGCAGGTGCAACATTAAATATTTCAGTTGAATTTTGCTGTTATTGTGTGATACAGGTTGAGTCTCCCTTATCTGGAATTTGGAAATCCAAAATATTCCAAAATCAAAACCTTTTTAATGGATGGCTGAAATAGAGACACCTTTGCTTTCTGATAGTACAGTACATACAAACTTTATTTCATGCAGAAAATAGTTTAAAATCTTGTATAGCATTACCTTCAGGCTAAGTGTATAAGGTCTGTATGAAACATAAATGGATTTTGTGCTTAGACTTGGATCCCATCATCAAGATATCTTATTGTGTATGTATATGCAAATATGGATATTCCGAAATCCAAAACACTTTTGGTCACAAGCATTTTAGATAAGGGAGACTTAACCTGTACCTAAATAAATTGAATTTCAATTTTGTGGTAAATGCACTGGATAAAAAAGGTAGGGTTGTTGTTGTTTTTAATTTAAATATTTTTAGAAGGATCTGACCAGCTTGTAGTTCAGAGCTGAAGAATGCAAAATATCTCTTTATTGGAGTGATGGTGCAGTACGACAGTGACTTGCTTTGCTTGACATCTGTAAGCCAGAGATGTATGGGAACTCTTGCTTACCATGGATGAGCAACATGCTGATTGTTGCTGAGTGCCTTCAAGTCGTTTCTGACTTAAGAAGAATTAAGACAAACCTATCATGGGGTTTTCGTGGCAAGTTTCTTGGCAAGAGCCCTGGTGGCAGAGTGGTTAAATGTCTGCATTGCAGCCACTCACTTACAAACCTCAAGGTTGTGAGTTCAGTACCAGCCAGGGGCTCAGGTTCGACTCAGCCTTGCATCCCTCCGAGGTCGCTAAAGTGAATACTCAGCTTGTGGGGGGGCAATTGGCTTACACATTGTAAATTGCTTAGGGAGTGCTTAAGTGCACTGATAAGTAGTATAGAAATGTGCTTGCTATTGCTATTGCTATTGCTAAGTTTCTTCAGACAGGGTTTGCCATTGTCATCCTTTGAGGCTGAAAGAGAGTGACTTGCCCAAAGTCACCCAGTGGGTTCCCATTGCCAAAGTGGGAACCCTGGTCTCCAGAGTCCTAGTTCAGTGCTCAAACCACTTCACCACACTGGCTTTCAAAATGCTGGTACCTCCTACCATTCACTTCCACTTTCTTGCAACAGGAGGAGTTAAACAGACTGGCCTTGGTCAGTGATTTATTGTTGTGATACATGCAGGGGTACAATAGTTCCTTTTCTGGGTCACAACTCCCACACTCCTGATGGTGTTTCTATTTGTCCAAAATACTGTAATAACCTTTTTCAAGTTCTGTGAGCTCAGCTTGTCTATCCTATCCCAGAAAGCCAGAGAACTGACTTTAAGACAACCCCTTATTATTTCTGTAGTTTGACAGGATGACAAAGAGAAGACATAGAGGAGTGCAAGCTCTTGATGGTCCCAGGAGTCATGCTTTATTTTGCTACTTCCATTCCAAATTGGAGCAGGTATTCAGCATCTGCTTTACAACGCCAAATAGAACCCCTAGCACTTAAGACTCTTCTCATTGTGGAGGTGCTGCTTCTTCATCAATTAACTAACATTAATTAACTGTATTTTGGATAGCCCCTTATCCAGAATTGTACAATTCGTGACTTCTGGTACATAGGAAGATACTCCATACTGAGTTGAACCATTTCTCCATCCAACCCTGTATTTGATGTTTAGCAGGCGGTATCATTGTAATTTAGAGATAGGAATTCTGCAGTCCTTCAGATGTGGTGGGACTGCATCTCTCAGCATTCCCTGCCGTTGACTATGTTGGTTAGCCTGGTGGGAGTTGCAGTCCAACAATATCTGGAGCACTGCATGCCTTCCACTGTTGTTATACATGATAGATACCACGTCATGTTGTGAATTTTATGTGAAAAATACCAATTCTTGACTATGCAGCCCTTGTGGTGTCTGTTTCTCCTCTACACATTGGCACAGATTGCCCAGCAAGTTCATAAAATGAAAAAGATGTGGGGAAGGCGGTGTGCTACCAGAAAGATTCTCCTGCAACCCTCCCCCATTTCCATCCATCTGTTGCTTAATCCTTTTGGTTTAGCAGAGGTTTTATTCTTGTATTCCCGGAGTTGAAAAGTCAGCTTCTTGATTACTTTTTTGCTCTCGGTAACAGAACTGTTGTTTAAGTGTCATCATGTTCCCTTGAAAAGAAGGATCCTACCATGTAGGCCAAGACGTGCTGATTATGGTTTATCATTGCTGTGGAAGTCTTCTTGCTCCTTGGCTTGCATGAACTGGAGACACCTTAAGACGCTATAACAGCTTATTTTCCTGGAGGGCTGTTTTGAAACACGGGCAAGGATTTGGTGGGTCATCATCTCAGCTCTTTCTTTAAAAAGGCTTGCATGCATGGGCTGTTGCCACAGAAATCTTGCTTCCTTATCCCCTTTATTTGTGAAGGGTCAGACACTACTAATTAGGATAGATTTTCCTCCAGAGCTTCCAGTTGCTAACACCTGACTTAAACCCCTACTTTTCATCCTATTTCTTGGTATCTAGAATTCCAGCTCATCCTAAACAATGACAGAGATTATTTTCATTCATCTTCCCATGCTGAATTAACATCATTGGATAATCCAGATTTTAAAATTGTAAAGAATCCTTTTATTGGAAAGATACGGAATGACTGGGCAGTTCTTAGTCAGGTTCAACAGATTGGTTCTGTGATGCTCATCTACTCCTATTTATAGGATTAAAGACTGAATCTAATTTGCTACCTTCTGGCAATATCTTTTAGTATCTTTTGCTAAAATATTTTGGTATCTAGGTTTGGCCCTGCAACTTTGAATGCTTTAGAATCCCTTCCATTTTGAGAAAGACTCAGTGTATGGACAAAAAAAGGAGAAACCCACAATGCTATTCTTCCTTTGTTGCTTAAAATTCTTATATCTTTCCCTATATCATGAGATCTCTGGGCGGTGTACAAGTAAACCCTGGTCTCCTGAGGGTACCACTATACTTTTTAATTTTATGTATAATTAATTGACTTGGCCATGGATCCCTCTGAGTGACCTTGGACAAATCACGCATTCTCAGCCTAAGAGGATGGTAATGGGAATCTCCTCTCCCCCCCCCCCCGAAATGTGCCAAAAAACCCCCATGATAAGGTCTCCTTAGGGTTGCTGTAAGTCGGAAATGACTTAAAGACACACAACAACAACAACATTTTGACAGTAGCTTTTATATGTTCTTCTCTGGTACCTGTTTTTCTCTGCAAGTGTTTTATTTACACTAAGCTACCTTGAATCCCAGTTCTGGGAAAAAGGAAGGAAGAGCAGATGATGGTTCGCAAGTCTCTCTGGGGAGAGCATTTTAGAGTTGGAATGCCTCATAAAAGAGGTGTCTTTCTTTAGTCAATTATCTGATTTATCTCAGCAGGGCTGCCCATAGAAAGTCCTGTGCCGAAGATCTAAGTGTATGGACAAACACTTCTGTGTCATCTTTACTGAGATCGAAGAATTAGCAATGCAGAAGGTTGAAGAAGAAAACTGAAAGAAACAAGCAGAATTTGAGGAGGAGTAGAAAATTGTATGAGACAAGGAGAATAAGATTGTTCAGGTGAAAGTAGAGCAGATGAGAACGAGCAGAGTATGGTATGAATATCTAACAAATAGCATCAGACCAAAGTGAAATTTACATCAGTTGGTCTTACACAGAAGGCAAATATGACTGAGGAAGACAGGGACAGCGAAAAATGTTGTTGGAGTAAATTGGGGCAGTGGATTGGGGAAGAAAAAGACATTTGAGGACACAAAAATGAGGGAGGATTTGAGGAAAGTGAAATTGGGGGAGAGTTGGTATGGAATGAAAGGGGGAAAACAGGAGAGAGGCAGCATGGTTATTACATTCTTGGTCACTAGACATCACAGATATAATAATAATAATAATAATAATAATAATAATAATAATGCATTTTATTTATAGCCTGCCTCTCCCTGCGGATTGAGGTGGGTTACAACAAGTAAGAATAATGATAAAATGCAATATACAATTCAAATCCACATTTCTAAATAATCCCCCACCCCAACCCCCTCCCAATCATAAAAAGAAGCAAACTAAAAACAATGACAATATAAAATGAATAACAATATAAAATATTAATTAAAAGATGAAGAAATATCAAATTAGCTAAAATTAGAGGTAATTAGAGGCGAGACATCTTTCTTTCTTGGGGTAGATGAGGGCTATCAATATCAGTGGAGGGGAGGCTAATCTGGACAGGCCTGCCGGAAGAGATCCATCTTAACAGCCTTTTTAAAGGCTTCTAGAGTGGTAATGTTACGGATCTCCTCCGGCAGGTCGTTCCATAACCCAGGGGCGGCAGATAAAAAGGCCCTCTGGGTTACTGCAGCCAATCTGGTCTTCTTAGGCTGCAGTAAATTCTTCCCAGAGGACCTAAGTGTGCGGGATGGATTATATGGAGGAAAGCGCTCCCGCGAGTAGTCTGGACCAAGGCCATGTAGGGCTTTAAAGGTTATAACCAACACCTTGTACCGTGTCTGGAAACTAATTGGCAGCCAATGGAGAGATTTTAGAACAGATGTTATATGGTCAATTCTAGGTGTACCTGCGACCAGCCTGGCTGCCATATTTTGTACCAGTTGAAATTTTCAAACTTGGCACAAGGGTAGCCCCATGTAGAAGTCAAGTTGAGAAGTTACCAGTGCATGCACCACTGTTTCTAAGTTGCCTGGCTCCAGGAAAGGTTGCAGCTGGTGTATCAGGCAAAGCTGATAACAGGCACTCCTGACCGTCGTGTCTATCTGTGGGGTTATCTGGAGGGACGAGTCCGGGAGCACCCCCAAGCTGTGAACACAGCTCTTCAGGGGAAGTGTGACCCCCCATCCAGAACTGGTTGACATATCTCCATTCCCGAATTAGGGGTCCCTACAGCAAGTACCTTCGTCTTATCCGGATTCAGTTTGAGTCTGTTTTCCCTCGTCCAGTCCATTACCGCCTTAAGACATTCAATCAGAAGAGACATGCTGTCCTTAGTCACTGCAACAGTTCGAGATATAGAGAAACATATCTGGGTGTCATCAGCATACTGATAACACCCCACCCCATATCTCCCATATATGTTGAATGGAATCAAGTACGATGAGCGCAACTTAGAACCCACCAGGGCAAATAAATGACAGCCACCACTGACTCAATTAACCTCTTGCTTTTTTTTTTTTTTTTTTTTTTTTTTTACTATTATGGAACAGTGAGAAGGACTTCAAGCATCTCAGCAACCATAGTGCATGGTAGGGAGTTTATATTTGGTTTAATTCATTACTCAATGAAAAGGCCTAAGCCTTGTTTTCCTATGCAAACAAGTCTTCCAAGGGAACCTGGTGGTCCTGAGTTCTGGAGGATTTAATGTCTTTGAAATTGTGCCACTGAAAAATGGATGAATGAATAGGCAGGATGAGTCTGTGAGAGCCAGTTGCAAGTGCAGTGTGTGAAAAAGAAAAAGACCCCACCCCAAAATCTGAGGAGAAAACACCCATTAATCCTCTTAAATGAGGACAAGGCAAAGTGTAGAATACCAGGCATTTTTTAGCAGAAAGGATAGCCCACCTGCCAGAGTAGGGAGGTACCTGAGATCTTAGGTCAACAGTAAATTGAGTAGGTGAGGATTACCAGAAAGACAGGCTTGTGATCTATATTCCCACACTCAGGTGGAGTTAGGATGCATTGCCCTTTGTAGTAGTATGCACTGGAGAATTCCTGGAATTATAAAGTTGTCCAAGAGCACTCAAATGATCATTTCCTTTGAAACAGAGAAACTTCAGTTGTAAACCCATGGGAAAGCAATTCAAACCCCCTGCCCCTTATTGCTGACACATTCATCTGGAGTTTTCTACTCCTTTTGCTATATATCAGGGACTGCTCCTACTCTTTGTCAAATTACGAAGAATTGATCCCAGATGCCCTTTGCAGATAGGAGATGGGAAAATCTACTCTGGTGAAAATAGTAGATGGCACTGAGTTGAATGGCTTTCATTGCACACAGACAATGATAAAATGTAGTCTTATCCCAAGATGAACTGGGATACCAGGTCTTTCTTCCTAGATTTTTAGATAAGGCTCAGGATTGTTCACAGCCACCCAAACTCCTGTTTAAGCTAATGTAACTAGAGATGTAAAAAGACCCAGGGAGGGGGGAACCTGGAAGAAATTAGAGAAAACTTTTTATTCCTGATCTCTCCCCCGCACCCCATCAAAAAGAAACTAGATTATGAAATGAATTCTTTTAGAATGATAAATAAAAGATTTAAGACAAGGTGTTACCCTTCCCCACTATTTCTAAAAACTATATAACAGGAACACTTTTATGTTTATATTTTTATGTATACTGTTTCACATTGAAGAGGGCGCTAGCTTGTTTTCTGCTGCTCCAGAGAATAGGACTCGGAACAATGGATGGAAGCTAAAGGAAAAGAGATTCCACCTCAACATTAGGAGGCACTTCCTGACAGTGAGAGCTGTTTGACAGTGGAACACATTTCCTTGGAGTGTGGTGGAGTCTCCTTCTTTGGAGGTCTTTAAACAGAGGCTAGATGGCCATCTGTCGGGGATGCTTTGATTTTGAGTTCCTGCATGGCAGGGGGCTGGACTGGATGGCCCTTGTGGTCTCTTCCAACTCTGTGATTCTATGATTCTACATCATTGCAATTCCTGTACTTGTTTTCCTTTTTTCTGTTATTTTTATGATAATGTGTGCTCTGTCTGTGTCTGCTTCACACTATGGGGGACTAGAGGAGGCAAATTAACGTTATTTCTTCTACTTATATTGATGTTCTCTTTCTTCTACTTATGTTGATGTTTTTAGTGGAGATTTTTACCTGTTCCTCAAAGTGGCCAACATCATAAAGGTTCCTTATGTAATGGTGCTGATAATTTCACACATCCCCAGAAGCTGGAAAAGGGGTTTTCCCCCTTCCCATAGTTTCAAATTTCTGGAAATTTTACATATTTAATTTAAATCTAATATAGAAAAGCAGTCAGGTCCCTCCTTCAACACCTACACATGTATCCCTTTCTTTTCTACTTGCCAGGTGTGTTGAGGACTGTTGTTTTTGAATCTGAAAATTATGACTTGTGTGCCATGAATCAGCCATGATCTAAGTCATCTTGCCAAGCTTAGAAAAAAGGGTCAATACAGAGGACTACTTGTGCAAGTACTAAACCGGGGTTTACCAGACGTTGCCCACTTCTGGTGGCATCAGTGATCTATGAAAGTTGAAAACATACAGGGGTAGCTGTGTCCAGAGAAATCCAGAGAAAACGGAGGTGCTCATTATAGGTACCCCTAATCTACGGAGGGAGCTTAGTCAACCAGTCCTGGATGGGGTCACACGTCCCCTAAAGCACAAAGTTCACAGTTTGGGAATACTCCTGGACTCAGCTCTACAGTTGTCATCTCAAGTGGAGATGGCCAGGAGTGCTTGGTATCAACTTTGGTTGATTCACCAACTGCGTACCTACCTGAACTGGAAGGACCTTGAAGCAGTAGTACTTGCCCTGGTAATCTCTCATTTGGATTTCTGTAATGAGCTCTACATGGAGCTACCTCTGTACCAAGTTCAGAAGCTTCAACTTGTTCAAAATACGGCAGCCAGATTGGTCACTCGAACATCTAGGTCGGACCATATAACTCCTATATTAAAATCTATTCATTGGCTACCGATTAGTTTCCGGGCGCAGTACAAAGTGTTGGTTATTACCTTTAAAGCCCTATATGGCTTGGGCCCGAGTTACTTGAAGGAACGCCTCTCCCTACACAATCCGCCCAGCACTCTCAGAACATCTGGGAAGAACTTACTAGAATATTATAAAACCAGACTCAATACAACTTCCCAAAGATGGTTTATGACTGCAGCCCCTAAGTTGTGGAACAGCCTACCGGAAGAGACCCATTTTATTACTACTTTAGATACCTTTAAGAAGGCACTTAAGATGGAGCTCTTCTGGCGGGCCTATCCACCTGATCTCCTTAGCGGACCTTTAAGCTAATTAAGCTATATCATAATTGTCTGTTTGGCTTTCCGGGTGCTGATACGACCACCATTTTATGGCGCTTTTATAAGCTCTTACTTTATTTTATTGGTGATTTTCGATTTTATTGATGTTGTTGTTGATTAGCTATTTTATTGCACTATTATATACCATAATGTTATTTTATTGTGGGTATTTTTTATATACTGTTGTATTTTATTGTAGTAATCTGGCCTCGATCCGCGGGGAAAGGCGGGAAATATAAATAAAAATAATTATTATTGTTATTATTATTATTGTTGGCCATTTAGCAAATTCAAACAAAAATCCACCAAACAGTGATATCGTTATTGGCCAACCAAAATGCAGAATATACTGACTAACATCTCCAATTTTCTCTCCTGTTTGGTTTGTAACATCTTGCCTGGTGAAGAAGCCAGTGGAGCTTTGAAAGCTTGCAACAAGTATATTGTGCATTTTGGTTGGCCAATAAAGGTATCACTATGAAAGTAGAGCTATTGTAGGTAAGCTGTCATCTTGGAAGCACTAGGGGTTGTAGCAACATAGATACACACTGGACAATTGAAAATTTCCATACTAGGAAGCCAAGACAAATTTCTCCATTGCTCTACCCCCTTCTCTTAACCTGTTGAAGCCACTTATAATCAGGGTTTTATGTACAAACCCCCCCCCCCCCCCGCTTCCTGAAGGTGAATTACTACCATTTCCTTACATTTACATATGTACAGACAACCTCTAGTTTGCTCAACCAGGCACCTGGATTTTGTAATAGTTTCTTATGAGCACTTAATCCCCTCCCAAAAAACCCTTTAGAGTCATTAAAGTAGAAACTATTATGGGGAACCCACATAGGACTCTTCTTTTATCTTGGTGAAGAAAAGGAGAGGTACCCAGTGTTAAAGAGAGCCAGTGTGGTGTAGTGATTTGAGCACTGGACTGTGACTCTGGAGACCAAAGTTTGAATCCCTGCTTGGTCACAGAAACCCACTATGTGACCTTGGGCATGTCAAACTTTCTCACCCTCAAAGGGTGGCAAAGGCAAACCCCCTTCTGAACAAATTTTGCCAAGAAAACCCTGTAATAGGGTTGCCTTAGGGTTGCTATAAGTTGGAAACTACTCGAAGGCACACCACCACCAATACCACCCAATGCTAGGAAGGAGCTCCAGCTCCCCTACATATTGATAGTCAGAAAGGCTGGAGAATACAACCAAGATGAGGATGAAAAATACTTTCTTCCTCTAGTGACCGCATGACTAGTAGCCTAGTTAAGACTGCTTCTATCTGCAAAGCAAATGTACAGTTGCAAAGTTTAGTACTGTGCTGTTACATAGCTACAGCATTGGGACCATTGCATGAGTGGTATAAACGCTATGGCCATTGCAGCACGGTGCACAACATTGTGGCACTTAGCGGGACAGATTACCCTTGTGCAATGACAGTGCAGGTAGAGGGGAGCAATGGACTTGAACACAACCATGGGGCACTGGCATTTCAGAATGGGGGGGGGGGCAGTAAAAGTGATGAATGCCCTGTGTTCAGCTTGAAAGATATCGAAACTCTTTTTGGTCCCCCTTTATGTGGTAAGAGCCTCCATTGTGCAAGGGGACATCATGTGCAGTGTGTTGTTGAGTGCCATCATAATACATGGCTGTGCATTGTGTCAACAGTGTAGCTCGGTCATCATAAAGTTAAGCATCACAGCCTATGATGCAGAATTCCGGCCTTAGTATTTTCTTATTTTGCCATCAAATGTGGAAGGAAGGTGTTTGTGGATTTTCTGTTTTAAAAAAATTGATTGGCCTTCGCTACTATATGCCATGATATTGGGTGCGTCCATCATTTGCTGTTCTATCTGGGGCAACAAAATGTCTTGGGCTAACACTAGTCTGTGCTAACCTTCTTTTCTTCAGTGCAGTTCCTGGGCTGTGTTACCTGGGAATGGTGGGAGTTGTAGTCTCCCACATCTGGAGGACACCCATTTGAAGAAAAGTTATGTTAGGGTGTGACAAAATGTAGGAATCACATTGAGGGAAAATGATACTGGGGGAAGATTAGAGCACAAAAAGGTGAAATGTATTTTTGAACCACAAAAATTAATAACATGGGAGAAGATAATTGGAAATGTCCCTGAAAGTCAGTGTTCTCTGAAACACTGAAGGAACAAGAGGTCCCTAATTCCTTGTCATGATCATGACTGAAGAATTATTGTTCCTCACTTCTGGGCAGAGGTGATGATAAGATTTTTTTCATATGCTAACTTTTAACACTGGAATTTGTTGTGAGAATCAGCCTTGACATTAAAATGAGTTGTGGGATTTTATATATTGGTAAAAATGTAGCCTTGTAAATAACACAATGTTATGACTTACATCACTATGGCAATATATCTCTTTTGGCTGACTTGTATTTACAGTCACAAGTTGATCTGAAAATCATGTTATGATTTTTTGCTTTTAAGATTTCTTACAAGGAAGTGTGTCTGTGCATACTCAGGTATCAACGTGGAATGAAATTGCCTTTATTATCAATGATTCTTGTGTGACTCTCTGGATTTGAATGGGAAAGTTATGGTTTTAAAAACCCTCATGTTTTGCTAGTGGTTATGGTCTCTGAAGAGGATGAAACATTAATGGTCTTTTTACACTTATGGCTTAATAACAAAAGGAAAATTGAGCCCTATACCTGTACTTTTCTTTTGTTTTCTTTTTAAAAACCTTACAGCACTAAGTGAGTCCTCTTAGGAGCATCATCACGATTCAAGCAAATGTATTCATGCTTAGATCTGAGTGGCAATGCATATTTAAATGCCCCAGGGATTGCAGAATGAAGGACCTTGATATTGTGTGAACCCTTTTGCTTGAAAACACATGAATAAATTCTAGCTGTGCAACATCAAAAGATGCAGACAGTGCCAGACTATCTTCTAATACCACAATGATGTTTTTGATAAAAGCTCTGAATGACAGGCGTGGATGTCGAAATTAATGGTGTTGAGAGTAACACCTGTCACAGCTCCACAATTTATACTTTTTTAAAATGTATAACATGAATTTTTCTCCTCCATATTTTGAGAGTTGTGACAATCAAAAGAGATTCAAATTTAAAGTTCCATGTTGAATACAGACGTATTATTTCTTTTAGCTTTAGAGCTAGCGATATCATTTGTCTGAGGTGAGGAAATTTGAAAGGCTGGTTCACAAGTGGGCAGTTGCAGCATCAAGCAAAGACGTATATGTGTGAATGAACTATTGCAGGTCTAATACAACAGATGAAACAGATTCAGTTCAGCACGGTGTACAGACGATGCCGTAGACAATGATAATACCAAAGACCTTATTTTCTTAGTAGTAAAAGACCATGGTGACGTCATTATTTTTCAGGATCTTCATAACTGCCAGCATTTGTTGTAGTGTGTGTGTTTTTGGCATATCTGTTAGTTTATGCCCCTCACTCTTTTTGCCATTGTCAGCACAACTAAGTTAGACCAGATCTGTAGCCATTCACACTACAGGTTGAGTCTCCCTTATCTAAAATACTTGGGACCAAACGTGTGTTGGATTTTGGTTATATATATGTGGAGTATCTTTATTTGCATATACATACATCTTGGAGATAACTTGGAGATGGGACCCAAGTTTAAACACAAAATTCATTAATGTTTCAGATACACCTTATACACATAACATGAAGGTACTTTTATTACCAGTGTGATCTAGTGGTTTGAGCATTGGACTATGACTCTGGAGACCAGGGTTTGAATCCCAGATTGGCCATATAAACCCACTGGGTGATGTTGGGCAAGCCACACACTCTCAGCCTCAGAGGGTGGCAACGGCAAAACCACTGCTAAAGAAACATGCCAAGAAAACTCAGTGACAGGTTTGTCTTACGGTCACCATAAGTCGGAAATGACTTGGAGGCACACACCAACAACAAAGAACAATAAAATTTTATACAATATTTTAAATAATTTTATGAAACAAAGTTTGTATATATTGAACCAACAGAAAGCAATGGTGTTACTCTCTCAGCCACCCATGAAAAAAGTTTTGGTTTTTGAACTATTTTGAATTTCAGAATTCCAGACAAGGGAAACTCCGCCTGTACTGAAATATAGCATTATCGTTCCACTTTAAC
Organism: Phrynosoma blainvillii; assembly: GCA_026167975.1. Lineage (NCBI taxonomy): Eukaryota > Metazoa > Chordata > Lepidosauria > Squamata > Phrynosomatidae > Phrynosoma > Phrynosoma blainvillii. Next base: position 432,553,218 of record JANUYF010000001.1, on the reverse strand, counting down.
GGTGAGGGATTGTCAGTTAGGGAGGGACATTTAGAAGTCTCAGATACAAAGTTCTCTTGCCTCTACACATCTCAGAGTAAATGCATACTACACTAGGTCTGGAGCTTTGTGTCTGTGGCTTTGATTCTCTTCCATGTTGCCCCAGAACATTGCAAAGTCTGGAACACTAATTGAAAAAAATGATAATTGGCAATAGTAGGTCTGCTGCTGCTCTGAGAGAAATAATCACCACATGAGTTGATTAATGGCTACAAATACTATCCCTTGAACTGTGTACCCATTGGTTGCTAGTTGCTTTTGTTTAAGACTGAATGAAGATTTCATTTGTTTTTGCTTTGTTGTGAAATGAGTGTACACCTTTGCTAAGATGTTTGCATGAACATATCCTTAGAAATTAAAATTGTTTTCCAAATGGATCATAAAATGAAATGAAATAAAAAGGATGCCAAGTCTGTGGCAGCAACTTTTGCAGCTTACAATCCTGATTGGAGAACGGTTTGCACCCTTTGAATGTGAGTCAGACCTTACCAGAAGGCTATTGGGAAGACCTGACCTGAGGAACAAAAATCCCAAAGGTCATGCCTAGCGGTAAAGTGTTTTTGCCCTTCTGACCTGACTGGAGTGGAAAATCCCTCCCTGCTGTTAACAACTATTTACACAGTTGTTGCTTAATTAAAAGTACTTGCAAATGGTTGTCCCCATCATTGTTCAATTCATTGCTCCTTTTCTAGGGGAAAAATATTATTTTTGCATTTTAAAAGGGGGGAATAGTATGGACTTGATTAATACAAAATTGATTTGCAGTATTGAAGGAAGAATTCAGTTTGTATAAAGTGCTCATGGTTTGAATCCTGTGCATTTTACCTGAAAGTAATTTGCACTGAACACAGTTGAACTTTGTTAATATAAATGTGCATGCTACTTTTGTTGTTATCTGCCCTTGGGTCAACCTCGACCAATGGCCATCCTGTGGAGGAGACCCCCTGTCCTCCACTGCTCTGCTTTGGTCCTGCAAATTCAGGCCCATGACCTCCCTGATGGAGTCTATCCATGAGACATGTGTCCTTTCTCTCTTTCTACTACCCTCTCTACCTTTCCTAGCATTTTTGTCTTTCAGATGAGTCATGTCTTCTCATGATGTGTCTAAAGTTTAATATTCTTGGCTTTCAGGGAGATTTCAGGCTTGATCTGTTCAATGACCCACTGGTTTGTCTTTTTGGCTATCCACAGTATCCTCAGCATTCTTCTCCAGCATCACAGCTCAAATGAGTTGATTTTCTTTTTATCCACTTTCTTCACTGTCCAGGTCTCACATCTGTACGTGGTGCGGGGGAATGCGATGGATTGGACGATTCTAATTTTAGTGCTCAGTTGTATATCTTTACTCTTTAAGATCTTGTCTAGTACTTTTATAGCTGCATGTCACATTGCTAGTCTTCTTCTTATTTCTTGACTGCAGTCTCCTTTCTAATCAATGTTTGATGCAAGGTACAGGATATAGGAGATTAACACATGGAGGCTTACTGGCCCTAAAATGTCCCTAAATTGTGAAACCACAAAAGGTTTGATAGCTGTCATGTTTGTCCCTGTGATGAAATCATGGAGGCATCCCCTCTCCTCTCCCATCATTAAAGCATTTGCGGAGCCACCATTTGTTAATAATGGAAGTTCCCATTATTGACAAATGGTGGCTCTGTGAATGCTTTAATGATGGGAGAGGAGAGGGGACGCCTCCATGACGATTTCATCACAGGGACAAGCACAACCGGCTATCACACCTCTTCAGTTTTCGGACAATTTTATTTATTTATTTTTAAATAGTCATGCTTTTAACTGGTTTTACTTCTATTGACAGTTTAACTACATTTTTAAAATTATGTATAATGAGATTTTTAAAAGCTCTATCTGCCTTGAGTCCTGGGTTGAGAAAAAGGCAAGGTGGAGAGCCAGCACTGGTGGTTTGAAGATGAACTATGACTTTGGAGATGACGATTTTGAAAACCTGCCTGGCAGTGGAAACCCACTGGGTAACCTTAGGCAAGTCACACACTCTCAGCCACAGAGGGTGGCAAAAGCAAACCTCTTTGAACAAATCTGAGAACTAGCATGGTGTAGTGTTTTGAGTGTTGGAGCAGGACCCTGGAAATCAGGGTTCGTATACTTGCTTAGCCATAGAAACCTTGACCTTGGGCAAGTCACATTCTCTCAGCCTCAGAGAAAGGCAATGGCAACCCCACTCTGAACAAATCTTGCCATGAAACCCCTGTGATAGATTTACCTTAGGAATGCAATAAGTTACAAGTGAATTGAAGTCACACAATAACAACAAACCCTTTGGACTGTTTGGCTACGTAAGGAGAGTGAGTTTGTGGTTAGTGGCCTTTCACATGTTTCAGAGTTACAGTTCATTTCCATTGGAAGATGGAGATGGAGAATGGATGTTGACAGGTAAACATGGTGGCCTTTAGAGCAGTGATTCTCAAACTTTGGCCTTCCAGATGTTTTGGACTTCATCTCTCAGGTATCTCGAATGTTGGGCAAGCTGGCTGGAGCTTCTGAGAACTGAAGTTCAAAAATTCTGGAGGACCAAAGTTTGAGAAACACTCCTTTAGAGTAATACCATGTTCATTTTGAAAAATACAGAGATACTAGATCACCCCCAAAACCATAAAAAAATGAGAAATTTTAATAAAATATGCAAATGCTAATTTATACAGATACAAATGTGTAGAGACAACATGGTGTAGCTATTTGAGCATTGGGCTGTGGCTCTGGAGATCAGGGTTGGAATCCTTGCTCAGGTGTGGCCTTGGGCAAGTTGCATCTCCTGGCCTCAGAAGAAGGCAAAGAAAGGCAAAACGCTCTGATTAATCTTGCCAGGAAAACTCTGTGATAGATTTGTCTTAGAGTCAGCCATAAGCTGGAAACAACTTGAAGACACTTTGAACACTTTGAAAAACAAGCCCTAGAAACAGCACTGAAAAAGCCCACAACTTGGTTCCGATACGTGGATGACATTTTCACCATTTGGAGCCATGGAGAAGAAGATCTGGTTGGGTTCCTGAGTCACCTGAACAACATCCACCCCAACATCCAGTTCACTATGGAAAAAGAAAGGAAGGAACACTATGGAAAAAGAAAGGAAGGAACACTGCCATTCCTAGATGTCCTAGTCATCCGCAAACCTAACCAACGTCTGGGACACACGTATACAGAAAACCCACACATACAGACAGATACCTGCACAAGAACTCTAACCATCACCCAGGACAAAAAAGAAGCACAATAAAAACACTGGTAACCGGGCAAAACGCATCTGTGAACCCCACTTCTTGGAAGAGGAATTGAAGCACCTAGACCAGGCTCTACAGGCAAATGGTTACTCCAGCTCAGACATCAGAAAGGCTGCCAGACCCAGAAAAACCCAGAGGACTGAAGACAAGCAGCCACCCAAAGGGAAGGTATTTTTTACCATATATCAAAGGAGTCACTGACAGAATAGGGAAAGTAGTGAGGAAACACAACCTCCAAATGGTTTACAAACCAACCAAGAAAATCCAACAAATGCTGCGCTCAGCGAAGGACAGGAGAGACCCTCTCACAGCCGCAGGAGTTTACCGCATACCATGCAGCTGCAGACAAGTCTACATAGGAACCACCAAACGCAGTATCCAAACACGAATCAAGGAACATGAGAGACACTGCAGACTGGGCCAGCCAGAAAAATCAGCAGTAGCAGAACACATCATAAACCATCCTGGGCACAAAATGCTGTTTGAAAACACTGAAATCCTGGACCATGCCAACAACTACCAGGTCAGAATGCACAGGGAAGCCATTGAAATCCACAAACACTCAGACAACTTCAACAGGAAAGAAGAAACCCTCAAAGTAAACAAGATATGGCTACCAGTCCTACAAAATAAGAAAATCTGTACTCAGCAAATGCAAAGGGAGAACCAAACAGGGTCAGGGGCTTTCCCAGCAGACAATAGCAGACAATCTCCTTGATTGCATATCCTCACCTGGAAGCCATGCCATTAACACAGAACAACACCTATTCAAACACAGAACAATACACAGTTTACATGGGAATAGCAGACAATATCCTTGATTGCATATCCTGAAGCTTGCCATTAACACAGAACAATACCTATTCAACACAGAACAACACACAGTTCACCTGGGAACCACTCCTCCCTACCTAGCGTCTCACAGTATATATACACCCATGCTTTTCCATCTCAGTTTTCTCTGAAGATGCTAGCCACAGATGCTGGCGAAACGTCAGAAAGAAACTCTTCTAGAACATGGCCGCACAGCCCGAAAACCCCCACAAAAAAACTTGAAGACACACAGCAACAGATATAAATGTAGATGTAATTACTGTAATTTTAAGTAGGAATACATCCCACCATAGTAGGAATATTGCAACCAGTGATTTGCATGTCTGCATAACTGGCTGTCCAGGTGCTAACTTTTGATGGGTTGCTTCAAGGCTCTACTTTCTTTGAGTGATTATTCATCTTCAAACAGGGTATGCATGAACCACCCTTCAAATAGAGGTAATGCTGGGATAGCTTTTCAAACAGAGGACTGGTTACCTCAAAACAGAACACTTGTCCACCTTAGCAAACACTGTGGTATCAGCCAAAGCATAGAACTGTGTACCATAAAAGAGCCATGCCCTATGAGGAGTGACTTAGGGAGCTGGGTATGTTTAGCGTGGAGAAGAGAAGGTTAAGAGGTGATATGATAGCCCTGTTTAAATATTTGAAGGAATGTCATACTGAGGATGAAGCAATCTTGTTTTCTGCTGCTCCAGAGAATAGGACCCAGAACAACGGATGCAAGCTGCAGGAAAAGAAATTCCACGTAAACATTAGGAAGAACTTCCTGCCAGTTAGAGCTGTTTGATAGTGGAAAACACTGCCTCGGAGGGTGGTGGAATCTCCTTCTTTGGAGGTCTTCAAACAGAGGCTGGATGGCCATATGTCAGGGGTGCTTTGATTGTGTATTTCTGCATGGCAAGGGGTTGGACTAAATGGCCCTTAAGGTCTCTTTGAACTGTATGACTATCATTTTAGAGCTCAGAGATTATATGTGGAAGAGAAAGAAAAACTGAGGGCCAAAACAGACTGGCAGAATACGCCAGCTTCCCAGAAGCTTGGGGGTGGTGTATGCACGACATGCACACCCAAGCCGCCATGATGCCACTATGAAGTCGCCCTACCGACCACACAGAGCATTTAGACCAGGGGTAGGCAACCTTTTTGAGCCAGGGGCCGGGTTGCTGTCCCTCAGACAATTGGGGGTCCGAAGCACCAAAAATAAATAAATAAATAAATAAATAAATAAATAAATATTTTTTTTAAAAAAATTAAAAAAATTAAAAATATATGCATGCACACTCTCAGCCCCACAAAAGCCATGGCAAAACCCTTGTGGACATTATGCCAAGAAAACCCCAAGAACAAGTAATAACAACAATAATATCATCATGGCGGGCGGGCGGCGGGGGGCGGCGGCGGCAGGACTGGCCTGGGGCTGGTCTAAAGGCCTCAGGGGGCCGGATGCGCCCCCCCCCCGGGCCTTAGGTTGCCTACCCCTGATCTAGACGGTGCAGGAGTGCGGAAGAAGTGCTGCCGTGGCAGAAAAGGCATCTTTTTCCCAGACTGCTTCTTTTTGCACTAGGAAAACTCTGGGTTGGGGCATGGTGTGCAGTTGCCACAGCCCCAACCCAGTGCTCAAAGGGTTGGCGTCATGCTGCCCCTTTACGGCCGTCTGTTTTGGCCCTGAGTTTTTCTTCATTACATTTCCATTTGAGTTGTATCTTTATTGGACACTATCTAGGTAAATAATTGGAAATCTCACTCAATTTGTTTAGTAACTGAGGATCAAATTAGTAGCGCATGGGTAGATTAGAGTGTAAGTTCATGGGTTCCAGTAAAAAGAAGAGAAGGTTGTGTCATCTTAAATGCTAGATTTATTTGGGAATGCAGAGTGGCATTTTCTTCAGAGTAAGGATTCTGTTATCAATCTGAATTGTGTTATCAATCTAAAATCCTATGTGAACTCTCTGGGAATAAGCCTTACTGAACACCGCAAGATCTACATTGAGGAATGCTTAAATCTTACCCTTTATTGTTATTCTAAAGCTTCTGAGTCTTATTTTTCTAAATAATAATAATAATAATGATAATAATAATTTCTTATCTGCCTCTCCCCTTGGATTGAGGTGGAGAACAACAACAAATCAGCAGTTAACAACATCAATTAAAATATGCAATAGTCTAAAAGAATAAATAAGACACACAAATTTTAAAACAGTTTACAATTAATATTCAGCATTTTAATGCACAATTTAAAATTATCTGGATAAGCCTGCCAGAAAGCCTGAAGCAGTAAATGGGCTGCATTACTCACACACCAGATGTGGGTACAATTCATTATTTGTGCAATAGGTAAAGTAGGACAGTGCTTGGGAAAGTTACTCTTTTGGGCCACAGACCCCTAACCAACATGGCCAGGGGATGTGCCAACTGCTGGAATTCTGGGAGCTGTAGTCAAAAAGGTAATTTTTCCAAGCCGCAAGATAAAATGGGATGATCATAAAGATACACCTCATCTGGCATATACATTTATGCATGAACACATATGTCCACAATAAAGATCTTTCATCTGTTGGAGCAATATGCTTTTGCAGACTGGGTTGTTCAGACTGGTAATAGAATTTTGTTAATGGATATACAACATATCTCAGTTAACAAAACCTCTGGCAGTGAAGCTCCTTTTCACAATGTATTTTACGTGCACCAAACCCCCCTTTTCCTTCTCATAATCTCTTTAGTTAGATGCTGTTGTGTTGTTGCTTTAGCAACATCAGCGTTGGAAGAATGGTGAAGAAGGACTGGAGAAACAAACTTGCAGCAGTGTGTTTGCAGTAAACAATTTAATGAAGCTTGAGCTGGAAAAGAAAGGGATTTTACTATAGCCAATCCTGCCATGGCTATGTGTTGCCTCCACAGTCCCTTACTGAGCATTTGTGAACATCAAAACAGAGAGAAAAGGGAAGAGCAGATAAAGCTGCCACACTGGCTACCTCCAGTTTGTTAACAAAAATCATAGATCTTATAAATTTGGCCACCAAGTTTAGCACATTCTTATGATTTGGAAATCCTATGAAAAGTGGAGACTGATAAAGGAAAAAGTCATCCCTGGATGCATTTAGGAAGAAGCCTTTATGTGATCTTTAGAAGATTCAAAATGTTTTTGTCTACTTATGCAAGATTTAGCTGACCTGGTTGTTTCATTTCACATGTGCATATTATTTAGTTTTGAATAAAATGTATGTTGAAACATGTTGAACCTGTTCTTTTTTGTAGTATAGGAACATATCCCTGTCCTTTCCTTGTTATTTCTACTTTTTCTGTTTAAAAAGTAATGCCCAGGAACACATCTACTCCATTAACTGAACTATACTTGTAAGATCTGGAATTTTGTATTCTTATTACTTAACAGTAGTGATCATTCTGATAAACTCTTATGATGCTCCACTGTATCGCCACATCTGTTTTTCTTCTCCACCTAATACTCCTAGTTCTGTGACTGTTTGGAAGGAGGGCGAAGGAGTCTCCCCCGTTTTATTTTGGAGATTTTTTTTAAACAATGTAAATTTTTGGATTCACCCAGACATAGTGATACCACTGTCTTGTTCTCAGTAACTGAGGGCCTCGGCAGACGGCTAATAGGGCCTTCTCCGAGACCCGGAAGAGGAGGGGCAGCCGCACGCGCGGCGTCCCTTCCTCTTCCTGAGGTCGCCCTGGAAGCTGCCGGCCCTCCGCACGGCCGGCGCTTCCAGGGCAACCTCCCTCCGCAACGACCGGACGCGCTGCGGAGGATAAGTCAGGGAAAGCGCGGCCGCTGCTTTTAGGGCACACTTTCCCTGAAATCTAAAAGGAGCACCAATTTGGAGCTCCTTTTAGATTCGCCGCAGGAGCGCCGCAGTGCGGAGGCTGAGCTCCGCCGGCGCTCCGACCCGCGGCGTCTCCGGGGCCTCCGTCTGCCGAGGCCCTGAGGATCAAACTAGAAAATGCATTCATCATGATTTTCTTGCATAAGTGATTCCCCAGGTGGTAAAAAGAATCCCATTTTGGGAGAAAGGCAGGATATCAATCTAATAAAATGTAATAAAATATTTCTATTTTGTCATGCAATTTTGCTCACATACATATCATCCTATTTTGTGATAAACATTGGAATCATTTTGTAAATTTGATTTCTGAAGCACATACCTCAGAGGATATTCCATCGTGGGAAGGAAAACAGGTCAATCATGGAAAATACAGATTCTCCTTAATGTCTAATTGGAGCCATTGTTGTGATTCAATTCCTTTCAATACTCACTGAGTTTACTAGTTTAGGGAATGATTTTTCATTTAAAGGGCGGATGGAGTGTGGCGTGGACATAATATAAATGCTGAAAAATATAGATGCAAGTACATAGTATATATAGATTTTAATTTCTTTGGATCAAGGATTGTATATTATTTCTGTTAGTGAGAGGATCAAGTGATAAGTGAGTATAACAACTGTAATATTATCTTACTCCAGATATAATTCATTGTTTGAAAGGGGTTAACACCAGATGCTTGGAGCAAATGGAAAACAGGAGAAAAATTGTGCAGACAGACATGGCATAATGTGCTCCAAGTAAAGTTCTTTCCTGGGTCCTAAAAAGCCTAAAAGGCACTAGTTCTTGTCTGATCTTGGAAGCTAAGCAGGGTCAATCTTGGTAGTACTTGGATGGTAGAGTGCTAACAAATCCAGGTGCAGTAGGCTATAATCCAGAGGAAGGAACTGCCAAAACCACCTCTGAGTATCCCTTGCCTGAGAAAACCCCATGAAATTTATGGTGTCACCATCAATTGCCAGGGAACTGGAATACACACACACACCAATCTTTCCTAATCCTTACATTTCACAAATTGGTTGTCTTTCTTTTTTCAGATTAATGATATAAATATTAAAAGTATTTATCACTCCTGAGTTAGTTATTAAAATTATTGTTCACAACTTGTATGCTGATCATTAATATTTTAGATATTTAATTCAATCTTTGATATTCAGACAGGGCTTACCAGTTCTTCCTACATTTTGTTTAGTGGCAGTGAAATAGGGAGGAAATTAGCTCAGCTTGTGGTTGAGAAGAAAAGTATGACCTTTTTTTTTGGAGAGACATTTTGTTTTGCATATGTATAAAAATTTCTCAGTCTCCTTTCCAGCAATCTGGCATGCCAAATAACATTAACCCTCTAAAAAATGAATGAAATAACCTAGGGCCAAATATAGTTACCCAAACAATCCAGACAGATTGGCAAAATGCAGAAGCATTTGCAGACTAAATCATATTCCATAGCTATATAAAGTCGCACGGTACAGAAAACCTAATTATATTTATGTATTTCCAGTGTCTGATGGCAAAAAGTCAGTGTATTAGTTGTAGTTCTTAAAAACAACAATTGCCCTGATCATTTAAAAGGCCAACTGATGAATTGGTTAAAACCTCTTTATTTGGTGGATGACTATCCTTTTTTCTTTTATTATTGTTTTCTTTGAGGATTTTCCCCCTCTCAAAAACCCAGCCTGAGAATGTATTCTCTGTGACTCAGAAGCTTTCATGTTCATTTTTTAAAAACCACCACATTCAATAGTTGATCCATATAAAGGTCATTGCCTCACTTGTTTGGAAATGCTTTGTCCCCCAGCTATTGCTAGAAAAGTATGAAACAACCCTCAGCATTGAAATGCGAGAGTGAGCTGACTTTGGTTTCTGCCTGTTGACACCCCAGACTTTTCATATGTGGGAACTTTTCCTCCTGGGCTTCTCATTGTTTCGGATGGAATACACAGGCCTACATTTGTTCTTAATTAGACCTAATGTATGTGAGAAGTACCTAGATAAATGGGCAGACCAGGCTTATCCTGCATGCATAATCTGGCTCTTAATAAGGTTGGGGGAAAAGTACCATTGTTTTCTTGAATGCCCCCCTGGCTTCTTTCCTCAAGAATAGTTGAGAGGAAATGTTGGCCTCTCCTTTCTCCCACTCATTTGCATGCACAGGCCTTAGTAAGACCACTTTGCACTTCCATGGGATTGTAATTGGGCCTTCTTGCAGGTGATAATCTCCCATGGAATCACCTTCTTTTCTTTTTCATGCCACCAGCATTTAGTAGCATCCTGCAATAGGTGACAAAAGATAAACTGACTGGTGTGATTCAGGCTGGAAAAAAAGAAGAGCCTTTCTGGAAAGTCAGTCCACATTAGTAATGCTGCTGCTGCTGCTGCTGCTGCTGCTGCTATTATTATTGTTGTTGTTGTTGTTGTTGTTGTTGTTGTTGCAATGGCTCAAGTGGTTAAGATGCTGACTGTTGATTGCAAGATCAGCAGGTTGGCAATTTGAGGCTGGGGTGCTGCATGGTGGGGTGAGCTCCTGTCAGTAGTCCCAGCTTCTGCCAACCTAGCAGTTTGGAAAGCATGCAAATGCAAGAAGATAAATAGGTACCATTTTGGTGGGAAGGTAAACAGCATTCTGTGTAATCATGCTGGCCACATGATCACAGAGTAGTCCTTGGACAAACACTGGCTCTTGGGCTTAGTAACAGAGATGAGCACCACCCCCTAAGTTGGACACGACTTGACAATTGTGTCAATGGGGAATACCTTTGTCCTCCACAGTTACAGCTTTGACTTTTGCGGCTATGATTATTTGCAGTTTTAATTAATGTGTTCTATGTAAGAATCTCTAGGTCCTCCAGCGCAACTCTTCCAATTTTTTAAAAAATCATGTCAATTATTATCCAGTAGTTCATGTCCATAGCGTTGACCATACTGTTGTGCTGGAGAAACTAAAAGTTCCTAGAGAAAACACTTCTCTAGGCATTTGTAGGTCCTCCAGCATGATTCTATGATCAACCTCTGACAGCTGTTGCTCATACAGTTGCAGCGGAGGGCCTGGAGATTCCTAGAGAGGTGTTCTCTCAGGTAAAAAGGATAGTTTTTTTATTTGTGGTTTTTCCACATTCATGGGGGTCCTTCACCCCTAACTCCAGTGAATGTGGAGGGACCACTGTATTTATATCTTGCTTCCCTCCCTAGCAAAGCAGCTTACAAATTAAAACAGTACAATTAAAAACGTACAAAGGTGCATATAAAAATAGAATTAAACTAGCACAATATCAAAACATCACTCATTAAAAGAGTAAAATGCAATCAAAAGATAAATGCTGTTTTAGGGCCTTTGCAGACTGCCAGAAATAGTGCACATTAAATTGGGGCACTGCCCTGGCTCAGTGCTAGGGAATCATGGGAACTGTAATTTATTGTGGCACCAGAGCTCTCCGACAGGGAAGGCTCAATGTCCCAGAAAAAAATACAATTCCCATGACTCCCTAGCACTGAGCCAGGGCAGTGCCTCAATTTAATGTGCACTATTTCTGGCAGTCTGCAAAGGCTTAGTTTCTTCCATTTTCACTTTATCATGGCCATGTAAGTCTTTGTAGGTCAAACCAAGCAGCCTGAATTGGAAGCATGGAACCAAATTGGAAACCAGTGTAATTATTGTGATATAGTCTCTAAAGTCCACACCTGACACCAGTCTGGCTGCTCCATTTTGTACAAACTGCAGCTTCCTAACACTTTTCAAGGGCATCCCTATGTAAAGTGCATTGTGTGTGTGTGTGTATATTGTTTGCCTTCAAGTTGTTTCCGACTTGTGCCGACCCTAAGGCATATCATGGTTTTTCCTTGGCAAGTTTCTTCAGAGGGGTTTTGCCATTGTCTCCCTCTGACTCTGAGAGAGTGTGACTTGTTTAAAGTCACCCAGTGGGTTTTCATGGTCAGGTGGGAATTTGTACTCTGGTCTCTACATAGTTTGGTGCTCAAACCACAATGCCACACTTGGCTTAGTACTCTAATTGGGAGATCACTAAGGCATGAACTACTGTGGCCAAGTCTGACTCCCCCAGATCATCATTGATATGATTTTTTTTTTAAAAAAAATCTGCAATGTAGTTCTGACCCAAACAAAGCAAGGGTGCCATGTCTTAAAAAGAAGCATGGATGCTTTTGTTGTTCATTGTTATGTGTTTCCCTCTTCTTTATGTTCAACCCACTTTAGCATGATTGGGTAGATGGCTCTGATCCATCCAATAAACCTATTGCCTTGGCTTTTAAAAGTCTTCATTCAGTTTTCTTTGGATCATTATTCCTACCTCCGTTTGCTTGTATGCATCACTGGGTGGTTTAGGACCACTCAGTTGGAACCAGTTGAGATGCTTTGAATTAGAGGAAATGTAAAATGTAGCTGCATAGGCTGCAATAGGAGTATGAAGTGTTTAATTCTTTACTCCATAGCTTGGGTAGGGATGTTGGGTAGGCTATCTGTTCCTGTTTAGACATGAAAACTTGTTGTAGAAATGGAAAAAGACAGGGGCTGAATGCTATGGCGAAAATATCATCACACCCTATGGTTGCTGGAGTGAAAACTGGAGAGGGTTCCTGTACCTTTAAGAGTTGTGTAGAAGGGGGAATTTTCAGGTGTTGCTTGCTACCTGGTTGCAAGACAAGCAACAGCTGCTGAAACTCCTCTTTTGCATGACCATTAAAGGTACAGGAGCCCTCGCCAGCCCTTGGTTCAAACAGTGCATATGCTGCTATTCCTTTTTCACCAGTCTCTCAGACTGTTATTATTTCTTCATTTATTTTCAGCATTTGCATCTCATGAAACAATAAATGTTCTCTGGGCTGCTTATGAGTGTAAAATATAGAAAATACAGCATTAAAGTTGCATCTAAAATGGATTAATATCAACAGAATGAAACTAGCAACGAAAAATGTGGGTATGGGCTAGTACAAGAGATAGCGTGGCGTGGTGGTTTGAGCATTAGGCTACGACTCTGGAGACCAGGGTTCGATTCCCTGTTTGGCCATGAAACCCACTGGGTGACCCTCGTCAAGTCACATGCTCTCAGCCTCAGGGTAAACTCCTGTGAGGAAATTTCCTCTGAGGAAAACTTGCCAAAAAACCCCATGATAGGTTTGCCATAGAGTCACCATAAGTCGGAAACAATAACAACAACAAGCCCACAACTGTTTTCAGTCTGGCAATCCTATAGGAACCTCTTTGCACCAATGGAGTGCAATAGTGCAGACAGGGAATTACTAACATCCTGTTGGATTGGAAAATCCCAGGGAAAAATGCTAAAGCCAGTAGTTATTTATTGACAGCACTTTTATCCTGCTGCTCAAAAGGCAAAAAGGCACCAGAGAGGACTTGGCACAAAAGAGGAAAGAAGTGTGGGGGAAAGCAAGTAATCTTTCATCAGGGCTCATCTCTCTTTACTGCAGCCTGCTGATCTCCCCAAGAGCTGTTAAGATAGGGTTGCCATCTCACATTTTTTGCCGGGACGATCAAGGATTGGAGGGTCTAAAAAAATGTCCCATCTCGGCTGGGCATTTTAGACCCTCCAATTCCAGATTCCTGCCTTGTTCCAGGCCACATTTTGTCGATCTCCAGTCAGATGGGAGATTGACAAAATGTGCCTGCCTGGAATAAGGCAGGATTGGCTCCTTCCCTCACGTGACCACCTCTTCTTCCTCCAAGATGGCGCTGGGCAGGAAGCTGAGGCAGAGGGCTGCAGGTCCCTAAAAGCCAGTGTGTAGTGTCAGTGAGGAGGAGGGTCACATGCTCTCAGCCTCAGGGTAAAGGGGCTTTGCAGCAGATGGCGGGTGGGCGCTCTGCTTGCCAGACCCTCAGACCACCTCCTCCTCCATCCTCCCTCCTCGCTCATCCTTCCTGCTCAGACTCGAGGAACCCAATAGGGCCTCCGGTGGGGTTGGGGGGCGCCACCAGAGTCTCCCTCATCGTGGGGTCTTATTTTTCATCTTGTTCCTTGCCCTCCCCATCGGGTCCCACACTGTCTCTAGTCCCTCCTTCAGCTTCCCCAAATTCTCCTTCTCCCCCTTGTCCCCCTTCCCCTCCTTGGTGCCACTCTTTCTTTGCTTCTCTGCCTGTTTTTCTCCCTCTCCTTCCTTCCTTCCTTCCTTCCTTCCTTCCTTCCTTCCTTCCCTCCCTCTCTTTCTTTCTGCCTTGACAGGGTGGCCCATGCCTTCTTCCACCTCCTGACGCCGGTCAGGACCCCAATCTTTCCCCTTCTTCTAGGGCTAGTGCAGAGACCTCCCTGGCTGGGGACCCGGCATGGCCTATGGCAGGGTCTCTGGCACTGGGCTCTCTCTCGTCATGGGCAGTGGGCTCCTCCTCCTCCTCCTTGCCCTCCCCGTTGGGTCCTGTCCCCTTCCCCAAACAATCCCCCAATTCTTCTCCATCTCCTCCCCCTGGCCCCTGGTACCACAAGGACCTGAGCTGGGTGGCAGCCGAGGAGCTCTTGGCTCCTTTGGACACAACAGGAGCTTCCTGATCAGAGACAGCGAGAGCGTTGCAGAAGCCTTCGGCCTCTGTCTCCTGTTAAGTCCAGGGCCCATGGATCAGGCCTCAAGGATCGGGCCCTGGGACAGGGAGGGGAGGGAGGGGGGACCCCTGAGGCTGAAAGTGTGCGACTTGCTCAAGGTCACCCAGGGGGTCCCCAGAGCTGAGCAAAAGGGTGATCCAAACCCAGGTCTCCAGAGTCTTCAAATCCAAAGCTTAAAGTAGCATACCAGTATATCCAAGACATCAAGATGGTTTTAAAATTATTAATTTTAAGGTATTTTATCAATGGATTTTAATGTTGTTGTTGTTGTTGTGCAAAAATAAAGGACTTCAGAATTCATGCGTAGCTCTTCACCATGTAGTTTTTCAGATGTTGACCTACAAGTCCCAGCCTTAGCCAACATAGCCAAAGGTGAGAAATGTTGGGTGTTGCAGTCCAGCAACCTCTGGAGGGCCTTGGTAGCCTTAGGCAAATAGCAACTATCAGTCTCAGACCCACATCTGCGTTACTATAATCCTGTAATGTAGGATGTTTGTGTTACTGATGATGCATATATAAGCTTAAAGCATACTGTCATGTTTGGTCATTTGTAACAATTGCAAGATCTTTAGTTCCTCTTTTTTTAAAAAAATAATGACAATATTTGGAATGTTTTATCCCTACCATCTTGTTTCTGCAGTGAATCTATGTTCATTCTCCCTCATGCTTCTTCTGTGACAAATAAACACTTTAGGATGCCCTTTAGTAAAACTGGCTTATGCTTGATGTTGCTAAATTGACTTTTAATCTCCTCAAATCCAACAACTTGTAATTATAATGAGGCTCTGCTAAATGTTGCAGAAAATATTTCTGCATTCATCATCTTGTTTTGTATGCACCTGATCGTATTGCTGAAATTGATTTAATTTAAGTGACACAACTGACCTACTTTGTGCCACAGCTTCCTCCCTCCCGCTTCCATCCCACATTTTGTTGCAGAGGGAAGATTTGGGGAGGGGGAACTGCAGATTACTTTGGAGAATGCAGGGGAGAGCATCACTTTTTTTCTTTGCAAAAGCCAGAACATGGGTTTAAAGTAGAAAGAACATGCCAGAACTTTTGAAATACCACTCAACTTAATTGCTGTAATTTTGATGTCATTTTCTGTAGGACTGTGAGAATGAGAATTAGGCAGCCGCCCTATTTACATTTACCGAGATATGTCTTCTTGAACTCAAAAGTGCTTTCATTTTACTGAATATGGAGTCCTTTTTAAGACGGAGTGAGGAATTTCCTTTGAAATAAGGGACATCTGGCTCTATTATAGGTTATAAAATGATTGAGAAAGCAAAAATGCTAGTCTTTTGTTTCAATTAGTTGCTTTAATTTATACCAGCTGAATGATGAACCTTTGGCCCTCCAGATGTTGGACTACAACTCCCACCCCAACATTGGTCTAACTGGCTGGAGCTATTGGAATTTGCTGCCCTTGAATTAGAGGTTTGCTGGACAAAGGTTTGCTGCCCTTGATTTAGAGCAGAACTGAACAAAGTGTGGGACGTTTAGATGTTGTTGGACTGCGACTCCCAGCATTTCTTACTTTTAGATATGCTGGCTAAGACTGATGGATTATGCAGTCTGACAACCCGAGGAAGCCTTCACTTTTCCTGTTTCTGTTCTAGAGGAATGGAAATGTTTTTCTGCACTCTTTGCCACCAGTCTCAAAGCTAGAGCATTTGTTGGAACTTGTGAGAGAAGAACTGAGCTACAGAATCAGCCAAATGATATGGCACAGTTTGTGCTAGAATACCAATTATGACTGGAATGTTCTCTTCCTGGCTCCTTGCTTGTTATTTCTGGCACACAAGAAATTAATATCACCAGGCCAGCACACTTCACACCATGATACGCAGCCATTTCAAATGCAGGTCCATTCCTGTGCTCTGAACAGAACTGTCAACCCGTTTAAAGTTGACTAGCAGCATAGGTTTTTGTGGGGTTTTCGGGCTGTGAGGACGTGTTTTAGAAGAATGTATTCCTGATGTTTCACCTGTATCTGTGGCTGGCATCTTCAGAGAATGCTGTCATGGAAGTGTATGGGATATATATACTGTGTGACCCTTGGTTGAGAGGATTAGCCTGTAAATCTGTGTATTGTTCTGTTGAGGCAAGGCCTCAGGGTGGGAGGATATGCGAGGAGAATTAGTGTCTATTTAATTAATGGTCCATTGTCCTCTGGGAAACCCCCTGATGGGAGAGCCTCAGATTTGCATAGACTCGGTTGTATGGTTGGCTGAATTGACAAGTTCTTGATCAAGGTGATTTTGTTGGATGGATCTTGCTTGAGCTTTTTGTATATTGCAGGATCCAAGAGTTCCTTGATTTTCTGTTTGTATTGTTCTGTTTCCATGATTACCGTGGCATGGCCTTTATCTGCTGGGAGAATGATGATTTCTGGGTCCAAATTGAGACCCTTGATGGCTTTTCTTTCTTTTTTGGTTATGTTGCTGGGTGGTGCTTTTGCCTTACACAAAATCCTTGCTTTTTCCCCTCTTATCTCTTCTGCTTCCTCCTCCGGGAGATGTTGGAGGGTGGATTCAACATGGGTGATGAAGGGATTCTCGTGGTGGTAACTGCAAAATTACCTCCTTTGGATATGATGGATGTTTCTTCTTTTGAAAGTTTCCACTCTATCAGATTGATAATGGTTTGTGATGTGTCCAGCAAGGGTTTTGGTTGGTGTTTGTTGAATTTTTGTTTCTGCCTTTCAGTGTGGACCGCCATATCTTTTTCCATTTTTCTTTGGTGAGGTGGTCAATTTTGTCCCGGTCTTGGGTGTTCATCTTTTGACTGAGATTGAGGTGGAGTGGTAGCAGCTCCTTGTCTGTGTTAGTCAGTTCTTTGAAAGTGGTGTATATTCTCTCCCATAACAGTGCTTGTTCCATTCTGTTGTAGATATGGTTGGCCTGTGTGGATTTTAAGGTCCTTTTTGCTGTGAGAAAGTGTGGTATGGTTTCTGTGTCTCTGCAGCATAGCAAGAAGGTTAACAAACAGAGTAGATGTGCTCTCCTGGTCCAGAGTTTTTCCAGTCTCTGGGTTCTTGAAATAGTTTCTTCCCATAGAGATGTTCAATGTGAAGTCAAAAGGTTTCATGGCTGGCATCCATAGATTTTTTTGGGTTTTTCAGGTTGTGAGGCCGTGTTCTAACAGCAGTTTGTTTCTGTTTCCTTTTATATGGACCACTGGAAAACTAAGAGGTGGCAGGGATAGAATCATAGAGTTGGAAGGGACCTCTGAGGCCAGAGGTTGGCAAGTTCCCCTTACCTGGGGCTGGGCAGAGATCCCCTGGTCTTCTGTGGGCCGATGGTGTGTGGGGGAAATGGCGTTGCACGCACGCATGCGCAGTACACTAGAAGTACTGTGCGTGCTTGCGCTCGCTTGCGCATGCATGCGCAGTACTTCCGGAGTACTGCGCATGCGCGAGCGAGTTGCAGGGTTAATGAAAACATAATGCCAGCCACGACTCGTTTGCGCATGGAAAACAAAATGGCAGCTGCGACTCGCTCGCGCATGCACAGGAGAACTGTGCATGCGCAAATGAGTCACAGGCTCCATTTTGGAAAACAAAATGGCGGCCATGGCGCCCGCACGGCGGCAGCAGGGGTTGTCGTCGTTGGGGATCAGCGGGGGCCAGTCCAAAAGCCTGGGGGGGGCAGGCCCGCGGGCCGTAGGTTGCCGACCCCTGTCATAGGCCATTGAGTCAAAACTCCTGGTTGATGCAGGAACTTTGGTTTTGGTTCCCCTGATGTTTTGAATATCGATTCCCAGAAGTCCCAGGCAGCTTGGCCAACAATCAGAAATTGTGGGGGCTGTAGTCCAAAACGTGTGGAGGACAAAAGTATGGGAACCACTGAGCTAGAGCATCCCCAACAGGTTGCTATCCAGCCTCTTTTTTTTAGTTACTCTTTATTGTTTTCATCTATTATAAAAAAAAATCACATTTACATACATTCATGAAATATATAAATACACATTACATAAAAAAACACAGAGAAAAAACAAAACAAAACACAAAACTACACTAGTTACACAGTTTCCCATTCATACAAACTCTTGACTTCAATACATAAATTAAATTAAAACGACTTCCTTGTTTTGTGGGTCCTTTCTTTTATATAAACTGACTAAGTTTCACATCACTTCTTATTTTCTAATATTTCATATTTTTTTCCGCCAATATTTAGCAAAAGTTATTCTGGCAGCTGTTATTAAAAAGAAAAGCAATCTTCCACATCTTCTTTCTACCTCTTCTTTGATAATATTCAAAAGATAGTGTTTTGGGTCTAATTTGATCTGTATATTTAATACTTGTTGTATCTCTTTATTAATTATCTTCCAGAATCTCTGCGCTACTTTACAATCCCACCACATATGCAAATAATAACCATTCTCTTGTTCACATTTCCAACAGATTGGGTTAAAACCATTATAAATTTTGGAAAGTCTAACTGGAGTCACGTACCACCGATACATGGATTTATATAAGTTTTCTCTCAAATCAACATTTATAGTATATTTTGACACTTTTTTCCAGACTTTTCCCCATTCTTCCAACCTAATATTTTGTTTAAAAATAATTTGTTTCCTCTTAGTTATTCGTTTTATATCACCTTGCAGATCATCTGTATTATATCAATCCCATGGTGTAACAAATTTTTTAATTTTCTTGCATATAAGTAATAAAGGGGTTCCAAACTTGAAGATATTTTTCTGCATTTTTTCCTCTTAATAGATTGGTTAATTTATCCATTTCCATATATTCATACAGTTTAAGATACCAATCATTTATCTTTGGGCAAGAGTCTTTTTTCCAGTTGGAAGCAAATAATATTCTCGCAGCTGAGATCATATACAATAGTATTGTTTCAAAATTCTTCCTTATTTCTTTATCTACAATCATATTAAGTACAGTTTGGGATCTAGCTGAATTTTTATTTTCAAAAATTTTTGAATTTCAGAATGAATTTGTTTCCAATAACTTCTGGTCTTGCAGCAGTTCCACCAAATATGGGGGAAAAAACAATATCTTTGTCACACTTCCAACATAAATCACTTGTATTCTTGCACATCTTAGCTAATTTATATGGTATTATATACCAACGGACCTGCATCTTAAACCAGTTTTCTTTCAATCTGTAGCAAGCAGTAAACCTCATACCTTTATCTCTTTTTGAAGATGTCCAAAGAAAGACTCCCCACCATCTCTAGTCTAGGTCATTGCTTCCACTGCTGAACCATTCTCACATTAAGAGATTGCTTCTAATGTTCAGTTGAAATCTGCTTTCCTGTAACTTAAAACCATTGGACCTGATCCTACCTACTAGGGCAGCAGAGAGCAAACCTGTCTGCTCCTCTCTGTTGCAGTCCTTTAAATAGTGTAGTCATGTTACCCCCCAGTCTTCACCAGGCTGAAGTTCCCAGTTGTCTCAACCTTTCCTCAAATAAAGTCATCATCAGTTTATGCCTGGTTCTAAATCAAGAGGACAAGGTTGAACAGTTACACAGATGCATGCCATATTTGCACATGAAAGTACAGCAAACTGTTGATGTAGGGAGTAAGCAACCCTTGAGCCAGCATGGTGTAGTGGTTTGAGTGTTGGACTATGGCTCTGGAGAGCAGGGTTCGAATCCCTGGTCAGTGATGGAACCTCACACTGGGGATGGTGGTGGCTTGGGCATGTCCTACTCTCTCAGCCTCAGAGGAAGGCAAAGGCTACCCCTCTATGAACAAATATTACCAAGGAAATTCAGTGATAGGTTTGCCTTAGGGTTGCCATAAGTTGAAAATAACTTAAAGGCAGACAACAACAACCCTCATAAATAGTTTCCTGCATGGAATAAATTCGAGTGGGCATTGTATGGCCCTCCAGATTTTGTTGGACTGCAGCACTCAGTATTCTTGCTAGCTTTGTCAATAGTTGGGAATATTGGGAGTTGTAATTCAACAGTATGTAGAGGGCTGCACAGTTCCCACTTCTGGTTATTGTTATTGTGTGCCTTCAGGTCATTTCCAGCTTATGGCAACCCTATCATGAGGTTTTCTTGGTAATATTTGTTCACAGGGGTTTTTGCCTTCTTCTGGGGCTGAGGGAGTGTGACTAGCCCAACGCTACCCAGTAGGTTTCCATGTATGGGTAGGGATTTGAACCCTGGTCTCCAAAGTCACAATCCAACACACTGGCTTTCCCCTACCTCTGGACTAGACAATTAAAATAAAAGATGCTTCTTTAATGGACATTTTAATGTCATTCTATCATTTGATAGGTGTAATTTAGCTGTTGTGATGCTTGCATTTCCATGTGGCTACCACACTGGAGAAAAACTAGGCCAATCCTCAAAAAATACCCTTTAGCTGTAATAAAGCATGCTTGAGGTTGTGGTTTGTCATTGATCAATAATGGGCATGCATGTTTGCTTCCTGTGTAGTATAGAGGAAGGTTCCATTTATATTCTTGCTTTGAAATGTAAACCTTCTTTAAGACTCACTCATTTTTATAGGAGTTTAGTACATTTAAGAAACTGTAAGTTGAATAGTATTACTCCCAGGGTAATGCATTTATATTTTTATATGGCAATTTCTGCCTTAGCAATTAGAGCTAATTTTTTTCTTGCTGCTATGTGTAGACATGATGGTTGAAACTGTGTAATTGCCTCTGCAGGTTGCTCACCCACACAGCTTCCTTATCTCTGACATGTTTAATGACATTTATGGGTGTAGAATAAAGATACTACTGTTTCTGCTTTTGGGGAATGTATTCAGTACCTTCATTGCATTCTGATTGCTGCAAGGATTAAAGATGCTTATAGTCCAATAAGCTTTCTTATATGGGGTTTAAACTCCATTGAACACAGCAGAGGGGAACTTACTTCTAACTTAATATGCATAGAATGGCATTGTAAGATTGTTCTTAAGGCAGGGTTTAAAATGAAATGGCTCCTTTTTAGAGCAAGCATTTTTATTACATCAAGAAGCTGTGGTTTTAAACTACATGGAGACAGATTAGTGTTAACATTAGGGGCAATGTTTCTAGCTACAGGACACCATTTTCCATCTGAGTGAACAGATACTCAGCAAGGCTTAAATGCCTACTCTTGGACGTCTTCAAGTTTAAAATGCATTAGAAAAGAGCATTGTATTTGAAGGTGTATGCTGTAGTTACATTTTGGAACTGCACATTAGTTGCAGCATTGTAATCAGCAGAGGTCAAAGAAACACACACACACACACTTTTGAAGTAGATGAAGCAGTAGTGTGCTGCATAGCTAATGCAATCTACTGAATTGTTTATAAAAATAGTCATTGTGGGTGTGGAACAAGAAAGAAAGAAGGTACTCTTAACTGTATGTATGGTGGTGATGGGGAGGGCATCACAGCTGGTCTGAACCAATGAAGGAGATAGTTGGCTAAAATCTAATTGGTCTTCCACATTTGTGGATTTGACTTTTGTGGATTTGATTATTTGTGGATTTAATACGTTCTCTCTAGGAATCTCTAGGTCCCCCAGCACAACTCTGTTGGAAGTGGACCATAGCGTCACACTGGAAGACCTAGAGCAGGGGTAGGCAACCTTTCCCCTTTAAGGGCCGAGGGACTTCAGCTCCCAGAATCCCAGGAGCTATTGGCCAACATGGGACTATTGGCCAACATGGCTGAGGCTTCTGGGAGCTGAAGTCCCTCGGCCCTTAAAGGGGAAAGGTTGCCTACCCCTGACCTAGAGAAAACACTTGTCTAGGCATTTGTAGGTCCTCCAGCATGATTCTGTGGTTATCTTCCACCAGATGTTGACCACACAGTTACACTGGAACTTAGAAATTCCTAGAGAAGTGTTCTCTCAAGTTCTGGATTTTTAAAAAGTGTTTATTATTTGCAGTTTTTCAATTTTCGTTGTGCCCCTAACCCTAGCAAATGTGAAAGTCCCATTATTGTATTACTGGGTAAAAGAAGCAGGATGTGTTTATGAAGTATCAGACTATAGGACCAGTAGCCACACTGACTGGCAGCAACTCCTTAGGGCAGGGGCAGGCAACCTAAGGCCCGGGGGCCGGATGCGGCCCCCCGAGGCCTTTGGACCGGCCCCAGGCCCCTCCTGCCGCTGCCCGCCATGATGATATTGATTATTGTTGTTATTACTTGTTCTTGGGGTTTTCTTGGCAAAATCTCCACAGGGATTTTGCCATGGCTTTTCTGGGGCTGAGAGAGTGTGCATGCATATTTTTTAAAATTTAATTTTTTTTTAAAAAAATATTTATTTATTTATTTATTTATTTATTTATTTATTTTTGGTGCTTTGGCCCCCCAATTGTCTGAGGGACAGCAACCCGGCCCCCGGCTCAAAAAGGTTGCTTACCTCTGCCTTAGGGTCTCAGGTAGGAATTGTTTGCCCCATCTACAAAGCTCCTACCTAGAAATCTGTGATGACACATGCCAGGGATTGAAAGTGACATCTTTGGGATTCAAAACATGGTTGACTGTTGAGCTGTGACTCACCCTATATGATGAGGAATTGCATCTCAATATTTTGTGGATGCCTTTCCCAATGAGAGCAATACAATCTTGGGATATCTTATACTTACAGCATAAGATTTGGTGGACAAGATACAGCTCACCCATTGAGTTTTATCATTAATCAGGAATCTTGTTTTTGGCAAGAGAAAATAATAATTCCTGGCCCCTTCCTTAACAAGCCCTCTTGCCTAGAGAATCCATCTGGTCTCCTGGCAAGCTCTCTGACAGCCTTTCATTTGGGGAGGAAAGCATTCAGGCTTTCAGTGCCTTCAAACAACAGCATCCATGCCATGCTGTGCCAAAGCCATGGCAAAACTGTGTGTTGAAGCTGGATTATCATGCTCAATCTAGAGTTGGGAAAGAGGTTTACTACAAGTCAGACAGGGAAGCACACTTGGTTTATTCTTAGAAACTGTGCTTTGGATTACTTTTCCTGTCCTGCATTGGCTTACCTGCTTGAAGTCTTTGCAGACATTTGATTTTGTCTGTAGCTGTTCGCTCTTTTTTCAGATCAGTTCAGTCCTTGGTTTACCCTCTGAATTGGAAAATTAATCAGAGTTTAAATATGTATGTTGTTATCCCAGGATAACTAGGCTTATGAATAATTCCTACTTTTCTTCATCAGCTTCTATCAAAATACGCCCAGCAAGGCCAGTAGAGGATGGGGTCTGATGCACCAAAAAGTAACTTTTTCACGCTCTGGTAACTGTATTGGCAAAACTGGCTGGGAGTGGCAAGATGACTTCCAAGCCTCTTCCAGCCAAATGATTCATTTTGTATGAATGCAGGATGCTGGGACTGAATGGGTCATTTCTATTTGGATTTTAAAAGAGCTAAATTAAGTCCAGTGGGAGTTATATGAACAGTAAGATGCCCAAAGTTTAAGAAGTTCAGTAGCATTTAAAAACTGTTCTGGAAAAGTCATGTTGACCTTCCAAATAACTTTTTATTATTATTGTTTCAGTTTTGCAGTGGAGGGAAAATGTGGAATTATTTCAGGTATTGCACATAGGCAGTATAGACCACTTGATTGGGGTAGATGGAGAAATGTATTGGAATGGACTCCACAATCTCTTTATCTCTTTATCCAGGAATATAAAATTCAATGCAGGAGGATTCTGTGGGTCTTTACTGGCTGCATGTGACGTGTGGACTCCAGGCCTCTTTCTACTTTAGGGATAGTTTGGGATTGGGCTGTTGTCCTTCAACAGTGTTGAGTAACTTTGGTGTATATCATATTCTCTGCTGCCTTAAGTGTGAATGAGCAAGAAGCACGTTGTTTGGATCATGGTTGTTTAGTGGGACCTTCCTACTTATTGGTCAAACTTCTTGTTACTGTTCTTGTTTTTTAAAATCTTAAAAATCTTAAATCTTTTTAAATCTTAAAAATGGAAGAATCCATCAGTTTGCTACTAGAATTATCCTTGTTAATTACCGAACACACCAACATTCCTGCCAAGGATCATTACATTTGATCAAGTAGGTATTGAGCACAGTGATTCTGAGCAAACCTCTTCAAGGGTTTCACAGACTCAAAAGAGTGTCTAAGGTTTAGATGTCCTGCAGGTATGCTTCTTTCCTTTTCTCAAGCTATAAAAAAGGTCTTGATATGTTTGCTTTAAGATTAGGATTGCCTAGATCCACTTACCTTGCAAAAGAATTTGCTTTGACTATTTCAGAACAATGTAGTGTAAATGGTATATTAATTCCAATACTAAAGCATGCCCCTTCCTTCCTTCCTTCCTTCCTTCCTTCCTTCCTTCCTTCCTTCCTTCCTTTTTTGAAAGGTGTGTTATACATAGTAAACAAATATGGTGTGTACAAATGGATGTTAGCAGATGTTTTTTTAAAAAATAGTGGATTTTAAAAACATTTTTGAAGAAGGGGGGAAAGAAAAGGAGAAAAAAGAGAAGGGGCAAAATATATAGAATATAAATATTAACTAGACAGATATATCAGTGTAAGTTAACCATATTTTCATGTGTTCTTCCACTGAAATTGACATCTATAAAATACACATTCATGTGCAAATAAAACAGTAGGATCTTCTGACTATTAAATGATAGATGGTTATTGTTCACCCATTCACCTGTTCATAATTGTACATTTTAGCAACAGGAAAAACATGCAGAATCCAATCAAATTAACCATCAGTTAAATTCCATGCAGAGATATAATTTAAAAGGTTGTGTGTGTGTGTGTGTGTGTGTGTGTATATATGCCAAAGATTTTTCTAATACAAAGGATTTTAGCATATCTTGAGTGATGTTAAATTAATAGCACTCTCCTGTTGGTTTCTATCCAGAAGTAAAGTTCAGCAAGTTCTATAGGACGTATTCCTTCCCAGGGCCATGCATATAATATTTTTGCCTCCAAAGTGCTTTCCTTAACACTGGCAGTCACAGAAGTTCTAATCCACCAAGTGAGCTACTTTTCTCTCTCTTTTTGCAAATGTTGAGTGAAAAGGAATGTTCTCTCCTCCTTCTATATCAGTCACTAAGGGAGAGTGTTTTGTGCTTTGTGCAGAATAAATGGGCAAGCAAAGTCAACCTTGCTAGTTTTTAAAAGGGGATTTTAAAAAGCCATTTTACATCAAGACCTGCCAAGGGGCCCACTAGCCCAGTGCTGTCTGCCCTGACTGACATGAGCCTTCATTGTCCTCAGGCAGAGGTCTGATCCTTTTAATTCAAGATGCTAAGGGTTGAACCTGCCATTTTATGCATGCAAAGTGTGTGCTACTCTTCAGCTGAACTCTGGACTCTCTCTGCCATCTTATCATGTTAAATTGGGTTTGTTGCAACAACTCTTGACCTATAAAGTCAAAAGCAATTCTACTGTGCCTGTGTCTAGCAGCTAGGACATGTTTTGTTTTGGGTAAATTTAAAAAGTGAATGTGGAAAAACCTGAAATTAAAACATTAATATATCCAGGTTTAGGACTCTGAGTACTTGTTCCAAATCTGTCTGTGTTTGAATCCCTGTGTATTCAGTTATGTGTAGGCAAATGCAACATGGTCTCTCCCATGCTTATGTAGGGAGTAAACAACCAGTGTGGTGTAGTGGTTTGAGTTTTGGACTGTGGCTCTAGAGCAGGGACCAGCAACCTACGGCCCGGAGGCCGGTTAAGGCCCCGGGCCCCGGACTTACCGGCCCCGTCCGAAGGCTGCCGCCGTCGCTGCCGCCGCGCGCCACCCCTGCCACCGCGCACCGCTGCTGGGGAGCGTTTTCGGGCGCGCTTGTTGCGGCCGCCATTTTGGAAGCCAAAATGGCGGGCGCGGCACGTTTGCGCATGCTTCCAACATGGCGGCCGCGCATGTGCCATGGCAGCTGCGGCAGTGCGCGCTACGGCGGTGGCCGCGGTAGTGGCCGCGCCGGCAGCGTGCGCGGGGGGGCGCGCGCGCAGGAGGAGGGTGTGCACGCGCATGTGCGCGCGCACTCCGCCATTCCCCCCCCCCTTGGCCCAGCCGAGCGGCAACCTTTTTGAGACCGGCCCAGGTCTCAAAAAGGTTGCCTGTCCCTGCTCTAGAGAGCAGTATTCAAATCCCTGCTTGGCCATGGAAACCTACTGGGTGACCTTGGGCAAGTCTCAGCCTCAGAGTAAGGAAAGGACAAACCCCCTCTAAACAAAGTTTGCCAAGAAAACCCTGTGATAGTTTGACTTAGGGTCACTGTAAGTCAGTAATGACTTGAAAGCACACATCAACAGACTTGATAAAAGCAAGGATTCATAGGGGGCTTTCAACTTACGGTAGATCCTTGCACACTCTTTGGCCATGAGGATTGAACATAGGGTTGTTTTTCCTGTGCTTGTATAAAGGGAAAAAATGGTGTAATGGTTTGACTGTTGGACTGCGACTCTAGAGACGAGGGTTCAATTCCCAGCTTGGCCATGAAACCCACTGGGTGATCTTGGGCAAGTCACATGCTCTCAGCCTCAGAGGATGACAATGGCAATGCTCTTATGTTCTGAATAAATCTTGCCAAGAAAACCTCATGATAGATTCACCTTAGGGTCAGAAACAGTTTGAAGGCATATAACAATAAAGTATGAAGTAACTTCAAACTTAATTATCAGGGCATTCCATAAAGCCTTCAGAGCTCTTTGCAGCTAGTGTTGACTGGCATCTTGGTAGTGACTTGTTGTTTGTTGTTGCTTACCTTTGAGTCGACCTCCACTCATGGCGACCTTGTGAATGAGACGTCTCCAACTTCCTCCTCCCCATCATCCACTGTTGGTCCACTGTAGGCTGAGGTCCTGTAGGCTCAGGCCCATAGTCTCCCTGACTAAAGCTATCCATCTGGTGTGCAGTTTTCCTTTCTTTTTACTGCCTTCCACCTTCCCCAGCATCATTGCCTTTTCTAATAGGTCATGCCTTCTCATGATGTGACCGAAGTATGACAGCCTCAATTTAGTCATCTTGGCTTCCAGGGAGAGTTCAAGCTTGATTTGTTCTAGGACCCATTTGTTTGTCTTTCTGGCCATCCATGGTATCCTCAGCACTCTTCTCCAGCACCACATCTCAAATGAGATGATTTTCTTCCTATCTGCTTTTTTCACTGTCCAGCTCTCACATACGTACATAGTAATGGGGAATACAATGACTTGGATGAGTCTAAGTTTAGTGTTCAGCTGTATTTCTTTGTACTTTAGGATTTGGTTTAATTCTTTCATAGCTGCCCTTCCCAGTCCTAATCTTCTGATTTCTTGGCTACAGTCTCTGTCCTGATCAATGTTTGATCCAAGGTAGCATTAGGCCTACCTTTGCACTTTCATCTTTGACTTTCTTTAGTGATTTTTCCAAGTCTGTTATGCTTTCTGTTAGTAGTATGGCATCATCTGCATATCTTAGATTGCTGATGTTTCTTCCTCCTATCTTCACTATGTAAGTGCAATTTATGCATATGCAAGTTCTTTTCTTTTTTCTTCTGATAATGCTCAAAGGGCTATTCTCTTGCCATTGCTCCCCATCCAAAAACTTGGAGATGCTACTATGATATTCGATTAAATTAATCAAGTGTCGTACATTGTCTTTGATCATACGGCCAGGCAAAAACCCCGCTTGATCATCATGAATCCAAGTTAACAGCCATAGTAAAATGATTAATAATAAAGTTGCCTTAATATTTTTTGATATTGAGAAGGCTTTTGATAGTTTGAATTGGGACTTTATGTTTTTAGTATTGGAAAAATTAGATCCTGGGGAAAACCTGTTGAAATGGATAAAAGCTATTTATCACCACCAAGAAGCTAGAGTTGTGGTTAATGGAGAATTGACAAAATCATTCAAAATTGAGAAAGGAGTGAGACAAGGTTGTCCTCTCTCTCCCCTTCTATTCATCCTAAATTTTGAGATTTTAATGAATAATATTAGAAATAATGAGAAAATCCACGGTATTAGAGTAAAGGGGGAAACTTATAAAGTGAAAGCTTTTGCAGATGATCTAATGATTTCCCTCTCAGACCCATGTGGAGACATTATAGTTTTGTTAAAGGAAATTTATAAATTTGGGACAGTAACAGGTCTTAAAATTAATAAAGATAAAACTGAAATGTTGTTAATGAATTTAACTTTTAAAGAGAAAGAGGAATTAAGAATGAAATCTAAATTACAAGAAGCACAAGTGGTTAAATATCTAGGAATAAATTTTACAACTAGAAATAGTGACCTTCTCAAAAACAATTATGAAAAAAAATGGGGAGAAGTAAAAGAAGATTTAAAACGTTGGAACAAACTAAAAATTTCATGGATGGGTCGAATCTCGATAATTAAAATGTGTGTCCTTCCAAAAGTTATGTATTTGTTTCAGAACATCCCAATAATCTTAAACGATAAGTTATTTGATGAATGGAATAAAATAATTTCCAATTTTCTATGGTCAGGCAAGAAGCCAAGGATTAAATTTAAATTACTGCAAGACTCAACTGAGAGAGGTGGCTTAGGTATGCCAAATTTTAAAAACTATTATTATGCTTGTATATTGTTTTGGTTGATTGATTGGTTCAAATTGAAAAATGAAAGGAATTTGAGATTGGAAGGCTATGATAATGTTTATGGATGGCATGCCTACTTATTTTATGATAAGATAAAGTGTCATAGTAACTTTAATGATCACATTATACGAAAGTCCCTTCTGAGAGTCTGGAATAAAGTTAAAAAAAATTGGCAAGATACCTTACCTAGGTGGACTGCAATTGGAGAAGTAGTCGCTAGAGATAATAAATTTGGAAAAAATAAATGGATAACATATGAAGATTTACTTATAAAGGAGGGAAGTAGCTGGGGAATGAAGACTCAAAAACAACTAAACATAGAGGGGTTTAATTGCAATTGGTTCTCATATTGGCAGTTAAAGGAACGATTTCGGATAGATGTGAAGAATAAATCGATAGGGACAATAGATAAACATTTTGAAAATGTAATATGGTCAAGGGAAAAACATCAGATCTCTGATTTCTATAAAATATTGCAAAGTATTGACATGGAATCAGAAATCATTAAGCCCTCCATGATTAAGTGGGCTCAGAATTTTGGACATGCAGTTGAATTAGCCCAATGGGAGAAGTGTTGGGTAAAGAGACTAAAATATACTCTGAATTACGGGTTGAAGGAAAATTTTTACAAAATGATGTACCGCTGGTACCTTACGCCAGTGCGTTTAGCTAAAATCCATAAGTCAAACTCTAATCTATGTTGGAAATGCAATGAAAAAATTGGTTCATTATATCACCAGTGGTGGAAATGTAAAAAAGCAAAAAGGTACTGGGAAGTTATAAGATTGGCCCTTAATGAGATTTTGGATTATAATTTCAGATTAGACCCTCAACTTTTCCTATTGGGGATTTGTTCAGATGAAATGCTAGAAAAGAAGTTCGGAAAACTAATTTTCTATTCTTTGTCTGCTGCCAGGCTGTTATATGCTGCAAGGTGGAGCACGAAAGAAACCCCACTTTTGAATGATTGGATTTCAAAAATGTTTGAATTGATGGAGATGGATAAACTTACAGGGATGATAAGAGGGGCAAACCTAGAGACATTTAAAAGAGATTGGGAACCATTGACCAGGTTTCTTATTTCGAGGGGTATTGAGATGAAAGTATGGTAAAGGATGGAATAAATCTATTTGGTTGGGCTTTTGTTGCTGTTTATTTTTTAGGTTTTCAGAACATAAAGGAAAAAGATGCAAAATGGAATCAATTGTAATAAAATAATGTTACATAAGAAGTTTGATGCTAATGAGCGTTTCTGAAAGATTGATTGTTAGTTAAATAGTCTGTAATTAAATATATCGTAGGATGTATATACTGAATGATGGGTCTATACTCTACTTTTGTTTTTTATTTAATAGTAGCGCATATCGAAGTCAAGTTTATAAGGCTAAATGGCGAGCTGTACTAAATGTGGAAGTCTTTTTTAGCTGTTGAATATTTAGACAATTGTACTTTGTTGTGTTTGTTGTATTATTAATACTTTTCTTGTGTGTGTGATATTATTGTATTCAATTATAGATAAAGTCAAAAATGTATAACATATGATTCTTAACAGATTGATTGTAGAATAATAAGTAAATGAGCTAATTGAAAGTTTAAAATGATATTTGTTAGAGTAATGAATGAAATGAAACTGATAGAATATAGGTCATTATGATACATGTAGATATATATAGTTATATAGATCGTTGTTGTTGGGTTTTTTTTCTGTTTAGTATTGTCTTGTTTTGTTCTGTTTTGTATGTCTTACACTTTAAGGTCTGTGTGACTATTATGTTTTTGTTCATGATTTTTTTGCTTGTTTTGTTTTAGGTTTGTAATTGTCAGGTTGTGTATTATTATGTTTTTAATCAATAAACTTTTAAAATTAAAAACAAAACAAAACAAAAAAAAAAACTTGGAGATGCTGTTGCAGATGATTCCCCCTTACCAAAGGGAAAGAGAAGAGTGGGGAGATGATTCACACCATCATCTGGCTACTCTGAGCTTCTAGGAAAATGAAAATTTAGATGCACTCCATTTGAGAGTATACCCTCATTTCTCTCCTCCTCCAGCTGAGACCAGCTGCTTCACTATGGTTTGAATGACCTCCTCCCACAAAAGCATGGGCTTGACAGTTGCTGGGCAGCGGGAGGATGTGGATGTGTGTACAGAGCTGGCACACTTATCTCAGCCATTGTATGTTGGAGATACAAAACCCACTGTTCAGATACAAAATCCACAAAATCCATAGGGAAACAAAAACCATTAATTATAAAGTTGGCTTCAGCAACAAATGACAAGAACTTCCAGAAAGCTTTCTGTACTGTTCTTCTCAATCTTCAGCTAGGGACAGTATTGCTCACACAATCTTCTTGATTTTCTCTTCTTGTTTTTCTGTTACCGCAGTACATGGATGAAAAGAATAGAAATAGGGTCTTGCTATATGTGTCTGCTCAAAATTAAGTCCCGTTGGCCTAAATCCAATTGTAAGTCAATCCACTTGTCATTGACTTATCAAGTTCCCATTGATTCCATGAGTCTGCTGTAGTTTGAAGTAATAATTGAATTTAGGCTGTTGAATTCAGGTGGAGTTATTCTCAGATAAGTGGCTATATAATTGCAGCTTGAAGTCTTTAAAAAGATAGCAATTCCTTGCATGGCAAAATGTCTAAACCCTTCACCTGTAACTTTTGCAGATGCTAAGGTTAGGCTTTAGAAAGAAGAGCAATTCTTGGGAGATTTGTTTTTAATCCTGCTGGAAAGCACTTTTAGAGTTCTCACATACAGAAGTAGTACAACTGTGACTGGATACTTCAAGTTGAAAATGGAAGGTTCATGGGAACGAAATGTTTTGAAGGCAAAAAATAGGGTTCTAGTAAGATTTTTAGTCAGAGCTACTGATTATGCCTTCTGATGGATTCTGGATGTTGTAGTTCCCCAAATTAACTTTTCCATGCTCCGCTTTGAGTTTAGCTTTTTGACTGACACATAGTCTTTATTTCAAGTATCTTAGAGGAGTGCTCAGTGACCAGACTTACCATCTACTCTTCTGTTTTGAGAGGTAGGTCTTGGTGTGTATACTAGGGGTAGGCAACCTTTCCCCTTTAAGGGCCGAGGGACTTCAGCTCCCAGAATCCCAGGAGCTATTGGCCAACATGTGACTATTGGCCAACATGGCTGAGGCTTCTGGGAGCTGAAGTCCCTTGGCCCTTAAAGGGGAAAGGTTGCCAACCCCTGGTGTATACTGTCTGAGTTGTAGCCGTGCTGTTTTACTGCATCAGAGTAACAAGGAGTCCTGTGAAACACCTTGAAGATTAATAGTTATAGAAGGTAGTTATAAAAGATCTAGGCGAGAATCTTATGTTCAGTTACTTGGTAATTATCCTTTAAGCTGTCATAGGACACTTCTGTAGTTAAAGGAGAAGATCTGGTTTAGTATAGCCACTGAAGGAAGATGCTGTCAGTGTATCTGGGAAGAGATGATTTCCCTCCCTGTATAGCACCTTTAGTCTAGTAACAAAATGCTTTCTTTCTATCTGCCCTGGTTTAAACCATACTAAGGGCTTATACAGACTGCTAGAAATAATCAGCTTGAGACCATTTTAACTGCCCTGGCTCAGTGCTAGACCCTCTGCCTCCATCGCTCTGCTTAATTCCTTCAACCCCATACCCATGACCTCCTTAATAGAGTCCATCCATCTAGCATGTGGCCTTCCTCTCTTCCTACTTCCCTCCACATTTCCAAGCATTATTGCCTTTTCCAAAGAGTCCTCCCTTCTCATGATGTGTCCAAAGTATGGCAACCTCAGTTTGGTCATCTTGGCTTCCAGGGAGGTTTCTGACTTGATCTGCTCTAGGACCCATTTGTTTGTTCTTTTGGCTGTTCATGGGATCCTCAGCACTCTTCTCCAGCACCACATCTCAAATGCATTGATTTTCTTCCTATCATCTTTCTTAACTGTCCAGCTCTCCTATTTTCACTCCTCCTTCTATGTCCAAGCCTGCTTTTCTTATAATATATTTTGCATACAAGTTGAACAGATAGGGTGAAAGGATACAGCTGTGTCTGACCCCTTTGCCAATAGAAACCATTCTGTTTCTCTGTTTTCTGTTCTGAGAGTAGCCTCTTGTCCTGAGTACAGATTCCTCATTAGGTCTATCAGATGTGTTGGCACTCCCATGTCTTTAAGGGCATTCCATAGCCTTTCATGATCTATGCAATCAAAGGCTTTGGTTTAGTCTATAAAGCACATGCTGATTTTCTTTTGGAATTCCTTGGTGTGGTTCATTAGCCATCGTATGTTTACAGTGTGGTCGCTCGTGCCTCTCCCTTTCCTGAATCCTGCTTGGACCTCTGGGATTTCTCTCTTCATGTATGGTTGGAGTCTATGCTGCAGAATTTTGAGCATGATTTTGTTAAGGAAAATGCAACATGGGACATACAGTGATAGAAATAAAATATGTATGTGAAAGTCACAATGACTAAGCAAGAGCAATTATGAAGCTACACAGGTGCAAAAGCTAATGTAATTTAGAAGTCTTGAGAGCCAAGGACAGAGTTATAGAATGCATATTGGAAACACCTGAGATTCATTAAGTGTACAAGGTAAAATGATGAAATACTTGGGTTGGTCTTAAGTATGGTTTGAACTATGTGAACCAATCAAAATAAATATACACACCCGCTGGGTGGAAACTAACTAGTGGGTGGTGATTAACAATGGCTATAATAATTACAATGTTTGCCAATGTATTTTTGTGGAGTAGTTTTGGAGATATTGTGGGTAGTTGAGGAGATTTGTAGAGATTGTGATTTGTTGGGCATATAGTACTTGTATATAGTAGAATAAAGTAGATCTTTTATATAAGACTACTGAGTTGTCTGGTGTCTTGAGTGAAGATACAAGAGCCAGCAGAATCCTGCAAAAGTTTGGAGACATCTGGGGAAGAAGAGTGAGAAGGCTTGGAGAGTTTGTCAGGGTCTTCAGCCTATTCTCTGAAACTCTGCTGCTTTGGAGAAAAGCATTAACCACTGATCAAAGCTGGTCAGCTCTGCTGCATAACAAGGTGGTGAGTTAGAGCCAGAGGTGAAGAGCTACAACTCTCATCATCCATGACAGATTTTGCTTACATGGGAGATCAGTGCTATGGTTCTATGCTGCAGTCTCTTGTGTCTCCCTTTTTGTGGATGGGGATGTATATTGATCACTTCCAATCTGTTGGCCATCATTTTGCTTTCCATATCTGTTGACATATGTTGGTTAGCACTAGGGTTGACTCTGTCAGTGTGGATTGCAGCAGTTCAATTGCAGTTTTCACCTCACGTTTTAGAATTTGGGTTTCATCTTCATATGGTTCTTCATTCCATGTGTCCTTCATTTTGTCATCTATTTTGTATAATTTTTCAGAAAGGCATACTATATTTGTGTGATAAGGTTACTCATATCTCATGCAATTATCTGATGGCTAATCAAAATATACAAAAATTTACCAGAGCAAATATTGTGCAAGAAAACACTATCCTGTCAGTGGTATCATTCAAGAGAAAACTATTAAGTTATCTCTTCCTTCCGGCTGGCCACACTCTTTCAAAGGAGCAAAATGTTTTCAGTTACATATATTTGCATTGGACATTTTTGAAATCAAATCATAAAAATTAATTTTTAATTGCATAAATAAATACAGTTGGCCCTCTACATTTGTGGCTCTTGCAGATTTGATTATTCGCGGATTTGATTAGTATGTTCTCCATAGGAATCTCTATGTCCTCCTGTGAGGGCTGTGCTAGAGTCACCCTAGCCTAGGGGACCTAGAGATTTCTAGTGAAAACACTTCTCTCGGCATTTGTAGGTCCTCTAGTGCAATTCAGTGGTCAATGTCTGTGAATATTGGCCATATAATTGCACAGGAGGATCTAGAGATACCTAGAGAGGTGTTCTCTCAGGTTAAAAAAAAAGTGTTTTTTCATTTGCATTTTTTTCATTTTCATGAGGGTCCTGTGCCACTAACTCCAGCAAATGTGGAGGGCTCACTGTATATTAAACCATATTAACTTGTGTATTTTGTATTTGTGCATTTTGTATTGTGTATTATATATTTTTTGATTAATGTATAGTGTGTGAGAATTTTTTGGACATAAGCAATATATGAACATGTGTAAACTAATAAATTATGATGATTAGTGTGAAATATGGAAGAATTGTGGCTCACTGTCAGAGCATATGATTTTCATGCAGAACATCCAAGCTGAAAGCCTAGTATCTCCAGGAATGCGTAGGAAAGGATCTTGCATAATACCTCTGAAAGCCATAGTAGCAGTAATAGGACATGTGTATAAGTCCTTGAAAAATTTTGTAGCCTGTGTCTGTTGCCTAACTGGAGTGCTTGCCAGAGTTTGCTCACCAGTGG
The DNA here is from genome assembly GCA_026167975.1 of Phrynosoma blainvillii. Taxonomy (NCBI): domain Eukaryota; kingdom Metazoa; phylum Chordata; class Lepidosauria; order Squamata; family Phrynosomatidae; genus Phrynosoma; species Phrynosoma blainvillii. The sequence continues at coordinate 432,517,805 of JANUYF010000001.1, read as the reverse complement.
TACCGAAGACACAGCCTTTTGGATGAGCTGGACTGGGACAGTATCCTGATTGTCACATGAAAGAGGGACAGGAGGCAAGTGTGGATACCTGCTGAGGAAGTTGGCCTTATTTTTATTTATTTTTTACTTCCTTGTCCCTTTCTATGCACTATACTATCTGGCAAGTTTAAATTAGGAACAAATAAACTAAACACTGCCAATAGGTTTGAAAGCATCTGTTCCATGAGATTGTTTTCAGAAGTAGCAACTGTTTAAAAAATATTTGTTCAACTGAAATAACTCAGGACATCATTTTCCTTAGATAAAGTGTTTTTGTGTGTGTGTGAACATGTTCTGTTTACAATGCAGATAGACTCATCTCTTTCTCATGGGGGTCTGACTGGAGGAGTTCAAAAAGGAGCAAAAAAATATTGGTGAAGTAGTTATGTGTTATATAACTTTACCGTGTATTAGCTTTGTTTCACCTCCATGACAGTATAACACAATCAAAACTGATGTGGCACGGGAAGACTGCTGTTTCTAAGAGAGAAGAACATGACGGGGGGAAAATAATGATGCCAAATAATGATGCCAAAAATTGCTGCATAGTAGCAGGCATCAGTTGAGTGATGTGAAAAGGAGACGTTTGGTGATAGGTTTGGGATTTCTGAAGTCCAAAATTTAAAAATGTTATTTTGGTCTACAGCTTCTAGAATTCCCCCAAGTGGCTGAGGGAATCTGGGAACTGAAGTCCAAAAAAATAATGCTTTCACATTACTAAAACTAAAAACAAAAAACAAAACAAAAACAAAGAAATGGAGGAAAAAGTCACAATTATTTTATTTTAAAAACACAACCACTCTCCTTTGTGAAGGGTTGCCTGGTTGGAACCTGGAAGTTACACTTTTATGTTTTAAGAATATATAATCAGTTAGTTGGTGCTGCAATTCTTCCTGCTCTTTCCAAGACCTTGGGGGGAAGCACACGAATGCTTCCAGGACACAGCGGGACGGTGTGCCGCGGCGCACCGTCGGCGCCTCTGAAAGGAGCACTAAATCAGTGCTCCTTTCAGATGTCAGTGAAAGTGCGCCCCAAAAGCGTAGGGCGCACTTTCACTGACTTATCCGCCGCAGCGTGTGCGGATGCTGTGGCGGGAGGTTGCCCTCGGTGCGCCGGCCGTGCGGAGGGCCGGCCGCTCCGAGGGCAACCTCGGGAGGAGGAAGGGGCGCCGAACATGCAGCTGCCCCTCCTCTTCCCTGCCTCGGAGACGACTCTATTAGTCGTCTGCCGAGGCCCCTTGTCATTCTTCCTGGATTCTCAGAGCAAACAGGTGTGAAATTTTGCTCATAACAGATTGAAGGCAGATGGAGGGCAGTTTCTAGGAAGTAGGCAGGGAAATAATATAATAATAATAATAATATGGTTTATTTGTATACCGCCCCAATGGAAAACCAATCTAGGCGGTGAACAAGATTTATAAAATTACAGACAAATTAAAACAACAACAATCCCTCCTCCCCCCTTAAAAAGTTATTAAACAATTGACTATTAAAACAGCTGCTATAAAGCAGTAAACAATCTAAAAACATTAACATATACAACACACAACACACAACGCAGCACGCGTAACAGTCCCTGCAATCAACTTAAAGAAATTGCAGTGGGTCCTATCCCCGGCTTTCAGAGGGTCCCGGGCCAGTTATCTAATCCGGAAAGGCCTGCCAGAAGAGATCCGTCTTGACAGCCTTTTTAAAGCTGTGTAAGGATGTTAATTGATGGATCTCATCCGGCAGGCCGTTCCAGAGTCTGGGAGCGACAATAATAAAAGCCCTCTGGGAGGTCGCCGCAAGCCTAGATCTTTGCAGATCTTGCAGTGACATTTTCTGTAACATATTCATTAGGGAATCATAAGTTCATGTGGTCTCTGCATTAGTGCAGTGAAATGCAACATGCATTTCTTTTTGCATAGACACCCACATCTCTCTGCCCACTGAGGCCATGTTTTTCTATTCACCTGTTCAACTCATTTGAGATGTGGTCCTGGAGAAGAGTGCTTAAGAATAATGTGGATAGCCAAAAAGACAAACAATTGGGTCCTTGAACAGATCAAGCCTGAACTGTAACTGGAAGCCAAGATGATTAAATTGAGACTGTTATACTATAGCCACATCATGAGAAGGCAAGAATCATTGGAAAAGACAATAATGCTAGGAAAAGTAGAAGGCAGCAGAAAGAGACGGAGACGACACGCTAGATGGATAGACTCAATCTTGGATGTCACAAGCTTGAATCTGCAAGACCTAAGCTGAACAGTGGAGCATAAGGGTGCTTGCAAATATCTCATAAGCAGGATCATATACAGATGCAAGGACAGCTAACAAACAAAAAATAGTTGTATACCTGTGTTGTAATGATAGTCCTCTGCAGGGATCTCTACCTACCTCATCCTGTCACATAACACATGCCTGTTTCATTCCTAGGACAGTTTCCTCTGGGAATATGGCAATGAGGCATAAATTGATGGCTAGGGAGCCATAGCCCAGCCCAGATGTGGTTGGATATTGTGAAATTTAGTTGCTTAACAACAGTAACCGTATCTTAATCCATGTCTTATCCCTGCAAAACAGACCAGCAGTACAGTATGGGAGCTGCTGGAGTTCTCAGATAACCAGTATTCTTGTAGTTCTAACCAGTAATGTTACATTCATTCTTAAGTAACCATCAGTAGGTTCTGAAATACTAGGCTACATGCCAAATTAGATCTCTATCTGTCTAGCTTCTGTCTAGCCAAGGTGGACAAGGAGGCTGTGGTATGCAGAACACCACCTAGACATCATCTCATCAGATACCCAAGGACCAGCCTCTTATAATTCATTAGTCAGTCAGAACGTAGAAACTACATTGCAAATACCTGAGTATTGAATAGTTGTCATTATTACATTGTTCAATCTACATGTTTATGTACCTGGAGATCTATCATAGATAAATGCTACTTTGCTCCTTCTGGTATGCTTCCTGGCTTGTTGATTCCCTCTTCATCTTATGTCAATATGAAATTAATAATAAACTGATTTCCCATGTCTTTATTATTATTACATTGTACTCTGTCGACTAGATCTGTGCACTGTTTCCACAGTCTAGAGCAGGGGTAGGCAACCTTTTTGAGCCAGGGGCGGGTTTCTGTCCCTCAGACAATTGAGGGGCCGAAGCACCAAAAATAAATAAATAAATAAATATAAGAATTAATTTTTTAAAAAATTAAAAAATATGCATGCACACTCTCTCAGCCCCAGAAAAACCATATCAACCCCCCTGTGGAATTTTGCCAAGAAAACCCCAAGAACAAGTAATAACAACAATAATATCATCATGGTGGGGGGCGGGGGTGGGGACGGTGGCGGCGGCGGCGGCAGGACCGGCCTGGGGCCGGTCCAAAGGCCTCGGGGGGGCCACATTCGGCCCCCGGGCCTTAGGTTGCCTACCCTTGGTCTAGAGACCAAGGTTGCCTACCCTTGGTCTAGAGCCTCTGCATTGCAGAATTAATGCAGTTTGACACCTCTTGAACTGTTAGTAATTATTGGATTTGCAGTTTTGTGAGCTATTTCACCTTCTCTGTCAGAGAGCTCTGGTGCCACAAATCCTAGGATTCCATAGAATGGAGCCATGACAAAGCAGTACTAAACTGCATTAATTCTGCAGTGTGGCAGCAGCCTTGGAGAAATGAAGTCATTCTCAGAGTATGGATCTGAATGTAGTCAAAATGGCACACGCTGCCGTGTAAAAAAAATAAAGTACTCATAAGAAGATCCTACAAATTTGTTGAAGCCATCCCCATTGATAAAGATTTTTTTAAAATAAAAAATAATTGTCTGGTACCACCAACCAAGCATGCTTGGTTGGTATGAAATGTCATCTGACTGTCAGAAGGAGCAAAACAGTAAACTTAAATAAGAGAGAGAAAACAGGAATGAAAGCCAAAGGGAACATCCTGAAAGAGGCCACAGTTGGCTCCCAGAGCTCTGAAGATGAGTCCTTCACTCTACAGTATATTGCCAGATGTTATTGATGTCAGTTTTTGTGAAGAACATCAGTGAGGCTGAAGAACTACCTCATGTAAAAATATTTAAAATTTCCCATCTAGCAAATGATACAAAGTTTCATAACCACTTCTTCCACTTACTGTATGCAAAGTGTATAGAGTACAGTCAGTCCTCTGTATACATGGATTCTTTGTCCATCAACCAGCCACGGCTTGAAAATATTTTTTAAAATATACATGACAAAAATTTTTTTTTTAATTTGCCATTTTATATAAGGGACACCATTTTACTGTGCCATTGTATTTAATGGGACTTGAGCATCCACTGATTTTGGTATCTACAGGAGGTCCTGGAACCACATCTCAGCGGATACCAAGAGCCCAGTGTGAATGTATCTAGGGAGCAGGTATTCTGCATATTATATATTTTGTAGTGTATACTTTGTCCTTGGCTTTTGCAGTCTAGTGACTCCTTCATGAAAGTTTTTAATGTATGTGCTGATGAAATACTATTGGAAATTGGAGGAAGAAAATTGAGGTATGAATTTACATAACTTAAGAGGGTGACTCTAAGCCAAGGGTAGGCAACCTAAGGCCCGGATGCCCCAGGCTGGTCCTGCCGCCACCGCCGCCCGCCATGATGATATTGATTATTGTTGTTATTACTTGTTCTTGGGGTTTTCTTGGCAAAATCCCCACAGGGGTTTTGCCATGGCTTTTCTATGGCTGATTGCTTCAGCCCCCCAATTGTCTGAAGGACAGCAACCCGGCCCCTGGCTCAAAAAGGTTGCCTACTAAGCCATGCACATTCTCTAGAACAGGGGTCGGCAAGATTTTCAGACCTGGGGCCGGTTGCTGGTCCCCAGGTCTTCGGGCGGGCCGGGAGGGGGAATGGCAGCGCATGCGTGCTCTCGCTCGTGCACAGTACTTCCAGAGTACTATGCATGCGTGAGTGAGTTGTAGCCGCCATTTTGGCAAACAAAATGGCGGCCACGACTTATTTGTGCATGCACACTACTCGGCACATGCGCAGATGAGTCGCAGCCGCCATTTTGTTTGACAAGGATGGTGGTGTCCCTCACAAGCTCCAGTATGCTCGGAAGGACCCCTGTGTACCCCCTAACTATAATTCTCTCAAGAAGGATCCCTCCAAGAGCCACCTCACTAAGGACAAAAAGGCTTATGGTGGAGGGAATTTAGCCAGCATTGGTGCTGACCTCTATGCTGTTGCATTAGGCCTCCCAAGCCATAAGCTGCAGCGACTCTGCAAGCATCTCAGGATGGCACAGGAGCACCTGGAGATGGCTTTCCACCTTCAGCCAGAGGACACAACATCACATAGTAAGAGCCCTGGTGGCGCAGTGGTTAAATGCCTGTACTGCAGCCACACACTCATAAACCACAAGGTTGCGAGTTCAGTACCAACCAGGGCTCAGGCTTGACTCAGGCCTGCATCCTTCTGAGGTCACTAAAATGAGTACCCAGCTGTTGGGGGGCAATGAGCTTACAGTTGTAAACCGCTTAGACATCCCATAGCGCGATATGAAGCGGTATATAAATGAAGCTGCTTTAGTAGCAGTCCTGAATCTATTGGGCTGGCGGCAGAGCAGAACCACCTCATCCTGACACACGAGAAGGAGGGTGCAGCCTGTGAATGAACTATTGGTCTTTGAAGACCTTGCTGGGCTTCACTGGGCAGCTGCAAAAATGACAACAGGAAGCATCTGTGGAGAATTGGCAGCATGTGAATGTGTGCTCCTTGCCTGAAGATTGGAAATATACAAAAATATGGTAGCCAGAGTAGTTTCTGGTTCATCTAGGAGGGACCATATTACTCTGGTATTAAAATCCCTCCACTGGCTGCCTATTAGTTTCTGGATCCAGTACAAGGTATTGGTTATCACCTTTAAAGCCCTAAATGGCTTGGGTCCAAACTATCTTCGGTTCTCCCCTACAATCCTCCCTGTGCACTCCGGTCCTCTGGGAGGAATTTGCTCCAGCCACAAAAAGCCAGGCTTTTGGCTACCTCCCAGAGGGCATTTTCTATGGTCACCCTCAGATTATGGAATGGCCTGCCGGATGAGATCCGTCTGCTTACATCTTTAGACAGCTTTAAAAAGGCTGTTAAGACGGATCTCTTCCAGCAGGCCTTTCCAGGGTAGATATCCTGGCCTCACCCCTGTAGGGGAGCCTTCTAGGAACTTTCCTATTGCCTCCTAGTCAATGTGACCGCAGTCTCTCCCTTTGATTTATTGTTTGATCTTTTTTTTGTTTAATTTGTATGGTTTTAATCTTGTTGGTTTAATACTTTTTTAAGGGGGGGGAGGGTATAGGGGCTTGAATGCGTTCTGTATTTTTATCACTTGTTAGCTGCCCCGATTGAGTGGGGTATAAATTATTATTATTATTATTATTATTATTATTATTATTATTATTATATGCCCTGACAGACTGGGTGGATGGGTGAGGATGACAGTGTGCTCTGATCCTTGAGGATTGAGAGCAAGAAAAGGAGATGGATGTGAACCTCCACAACCCTTCCTTTGTGGGTGGGAGCTGTAGTGAGGAACCCTCAGAAGTCTCACTCTGTGTATATATGTGAGTGTGTGTCTTTTTTTAGGGGTCTAAAAGGGAAACCTTTTTAAAAAAACCTTTTATACATGTTGTAGAGGTACTACAGTCACCCCTCCATTTTTGCTGGGGATCTGTTCTGGACACCACCACCACTACCACCCCACGAAAACAGAAAATTGGCAATATTCAAGCCCATTGGCTTGAATGGCAGTGCGCACCTGTGGGTGCATGCCCCATTTAGTCCCCCTCTGTTTGGCCCCCACAAACGGGCGAGGGACGCAGATTCCAAGTACGCGAAAACAGAGGGGTGACTGTATTTAGTCTTTTTTAGAGAATTTTTTGTCTTGTTTTTCTCTAGCAGGACTGGATAGGTAGCTATACGACAGCCTCCCTCCCCTTTATTGTTGTATACCTGTTGAAGTTTGCTGTATATTGGGGAGAGAGGCAAGAGAAAACTAAGATATCTGCAACATTCCAGGAATCTGTACATATCTGTGTACAAATGGACCTCATTTTTTTGGCTTTCCCTCTCTCCCTGACACCACAGTGTGGAAACAAATGGTGGCTGCGCCAAAGATATTAATTCTGCTACATTCTAAGATGTTGCTTTTTAGGCAGTGTCTGTCTTCCTGTCCTCTGTGGGGTAATATTTTTTAAAAAAGGGATGCCTACATGTTTGGTGATGTGGACTCTAGAGCAGTGGTTCTCAATCTTTGGTCCTTCCATTTGTTTTGGACTTCAGCTCCAGAAGCTTCAGTCAACTTAGCCAGCAATCAGGAATTATGGGAGCTGACGTTCAAAATATCTGGAGGACCAAAGGTTGGGTTCCACTGCTTTAGAGTCATAAAAAGTTTCTCACCTCATTTTTCTGGGCTGTGCGTAAGTGAATGATCTGTGTTCTTCTCTCCCACACTGGGTTCTGCAAAGAAAAGGTTGAACATTTTTGGTTTCTTACCACTATCTCTCATCACAAATACTTTTATATTCTTACATTAAAACTTTACTCAGTAGCATCTACCATTGAAATCCAGTGTACGTAACAGTGTCTAAAGAATTACTTTTGCATATTTTATGCATTTTCTTTTGAATGAAATGCCTGCTGATCACAGATGGATGTGGAGAAAGTCCATGGACAAACCTTTTACATGTGGCCCATGCCTATTTGCTACATAGGTAGAGATCAAGGCATAAGCAGAGGTCAAGGCCTTTGAAAACAGATGCAGGTGTGCAGTTTGCTACCTGTTGCAATGCCATTCACTTTGAGCAAATGCTTGCACGTCTCTCCTAGGTAGCTTTTGTGAAGGGCCTGAGGCAATGAAACATTTCTGTAGTTACTGCATGGGACTGGGAATGAAGCTGCTAGTTGTGTATTCACTAAGCTGTAGCACTGCGGTAACATTTCCATGAAAGTAGCTAGGGGCAACAAGCAGAGAACATAAGAGAAATTCTCACTCATAAAACTAGGAAAAAGCAGAAAAGGTGCACTGACAGTACAGCAAGGGCAAACGTCTATAGGGATTATTCAGCAGGGCATAGTAGACTTACCCCTGTGGGGCTTCTAACGTTCAGATCTTAGAGTTTTAGATAATTAAGAAATGATCTTTCAGTAGTGCTGCTTTGGTTGTTAAAACAGGTGCAGAATATACAAGTGTTGAATGCAATTACCAGTAAGTACATTTTCTGTTTACATATTTAACATTAGTATATAGAAAATTCAGAATGCTCTTAATGTATTAGGTCAAATAGTTCCTGCAAGAAACATTAGCAAGACACTGTCTAAAAGTGAAATCAGCTGAAGAGTGCAGAGAGGATTGAAGCCAAAATGGGAGGTGGCATCAGTCTTGGGCAGACCCACCTCAAGGACTGCAGAAGTAGAGTAAACCCCAAAAGTGGGCAAAAATGCCACACATACCCAAACAGCCCAATGTAGACTGAGTATGTTCCATGGCTACAGAATGCACTAGTTCTGACTTCCTTGTCTCAAGTAGGGAGATGGCCTACATGACCACCTCCAGATCTAAAATATTCTATGTTCTGAAGCAATACATTTTCAATTACAAATAACAGAAAAAGGCCTTTTTCATTGGCAGTTGAAAGTTAAACTACTTGTGCCTTTTTTAACTGGTCAGAATTTTTATGCTTATAGCTAGATATTAATGCCTAAATAGCATTAAGGTACCAGATCCTGTCTGATCTTAGAAGCTCAATAGCATCACTATTTGGAAAGGAGGCTGACAGGGAATACCAGGTCCTACAGAAGAGGTTAATGGCAAACCACCTCTTAGTACCTCTAGTCTAAGAAAACCCTATGAAATTCATGGAGTTGCTAAACAAATTGACAGTTGCCTTGAAGACACATTCATTACATTAGCTAGGTGATGGGTTTATCATAGCAAACTGCATCAGTCTGGTGCTAAGTTTAAATCTATCGAAAGAGTATAGATATTCTGAGAGCTGATATTAATAATTTTTAAAACTTTCATTGTATTGTTCCTGGAAATATGTTCAGAGGTAAGTCAGGAGTCATCCTGACTTAGTTTACAAAAGGTCCTAGAGCTGGCTTTTAGGAAGTGTGTGCATAGAGTGTGTGCAAGTGAGCCATCATGGGCTTGCATTTTTCTAGGAGTAAGAAAGAATCTTGGACAAGCCACACTCTCTCAGCCTCAGAAGATGGCAATGGAAAACCTCCTCTGAACAGATCTTGCCAAGCAAACCCCATGATTTTGCCAAGCAAACCCTATGATTTTGCCAAGCAAACCCCTTAGTGTTGCCATAAGTCACAAACGACTTGAAGGCACACAACAACAACAAAAGAAAGAACTAGAGAGAGCTAGTGTGGTGTAATGGTTTGAGTGTTGGAGTATGACTCTAGAAACAAGGGTTCAAATCCCTGCTCAGCCAAGGAAACCCACTGAGGGTCTTTACAGATTGCCAAAAATAATGCAGCTTGAGGCCACTTTAATTGTCCTGGATCAGTGCTAGGGGATCATGGGAATTGTATTTTTTTTTCTGGGACATTCAGCCTTCTCTATCAGAGAGCTCTGGTGCCACAATAAACTACAGTTCCCATGATTCCTTAGCACTGAATCAGGACAATTAAAGTGGCCTCAAGCTGCATTATTTCTGGCAGTCTGTAAAGTCCCTGAGTGATCTTGGGCAGGTCACAATCTCACAGCCTCAGAGGAAGGCAAAGGCCCCTCTGAACAAATCTTGCTACGAAAACCCTGTGATAGGTTCCCCTTAGGATCACTGTAAGTCAGAAATGATGTGAAGGCACATAACAACAAAAGGAAGAACCAGAACAACGTAGTGGTTTGAATGTTGGGTAGGAGTCCAGTAGACCAGGCTACAGAGGTCTGAATTCACATTCGGCCATGGAAACCCAGTGCGTGACTTGGACAACTTGCAATTTCTCATCCTTAGTGGAAGGCAATTGCAAATCACCTCTGAATAAATCTTGTCAAGAAAACCATAGGATAGGGCCTTCTTAATTTGAAGTTGATTTGAGGACACATAATAATATGTGGAGGAAGGAGGAAGGGTAACATTTAATCCTTTGGAGAGCAAGCAGGGAATTATAGCCTAACTGTCTTGTTGTTTAGAAAGACACAAAGGGAGAGTTACTCAGGTGTACCTGACTTTCTCTGTGCTTCCACCTTCTGTTTTGGGGCAATTCCTTACTTATCAGAAGTGTTGGTGTTAAACCTCCAATGCTGATAATTCTTAAGTAAAAGAACATCAGATGCAGGTCTCTGTTCCAAGACACAGCCCTCCACACATCAGCATACTACAGATTAACCCACATAATTCATACTGCAGCATTCCTTAAGTGGGGAGTGGAACCAAAATACATACCTTGTAAATCAAATCAAAGTTGGCATTGTTCTACATTTATGACATTCAGATTTCAGTGAATCAGAGCTCATTTAATCACTTAAAGAACTGAGCCACAATAGAAAATGCAAAGCGTTAGCCTCACAGCTGAAACATTACAACAGGTAGCCTGTCGAGCGAGAGGTATGTGGTTTTTATTGTTCAGAATGGGAAATGGGATGAATGTGATATACGGGGGTCATATTGTTAGCAGGATTATAATTAACTGTGCTGTGGTAATACGTTCTTGCCCAACTGTGTATGAATCACCAATTTTACTGAGGTGAATAATACAACTGTGTTGTGCTTTTAAAGCTTCTTAGTCATTAGTACTAAGGTGTTCTTTTTTTCGTAGGCTGGGGTTGACAATATGTAGCTTCCAGACATAATTCTTCATTTTGAGAGTCCTGTGTTGCTAAATCTTGCTATTCCATCTTTGAGAAAATTGAAAAAGGAGTCACATTGGGGTGGGTAGGTGGGGGAAAACTGAGGAAGCAAAGGCGCATTAAAACATAAAAGCAGCCTTGTTGTATTAGACTGAAGGCCTATCTAGTCCACTGTTAATTTTCCACAGTAGCCAACCAGTTACTTCTGGAAAGCCTGGAAAGCTGAAAAGTGGGACATGAGTTGCAATACCACCTTTCTGCTTGTCTTGTACCCAGCAATGGGAATTTAGAGATGTCACGGTGTAATATATAGCCATCATGACTAATAGCCATTACATGTTATCACTGTGAATAGGGGCCAACATAGATGTTATAGAACTGTTTTGCATGTGCCTCTTTTGCTCTCATTTAGAGCAGATGGGAAAAGTTTGTGTTATTTTGTCCCCTGGTTCTAGTATTAGTAAAAAATATTTTCCCATTTGTTTTCACCACCTTATGCATAATTCTGTTAACATCTAACTTGTTTCCCCTTACTTGCTTGTTTTCTAGGATGAATGAACTGAAATACTATAAGCATCTCTCATTTTGGTTACTCTTGTCCTATCACCCCTGTATGTCCCCCGCCTCTCAGATGTTTGGGAAGTTTGAGACCATTATCAGCTGTATTTGCCCCATTATCAAGCTTTCCAAGTGGTCAAAACATGATTCTGTGATTCTTCTCTTCATCTTTCCTTTCAAAACAGCACCCTGTCCAAACTCACTGGTACTTCTGGAGATATGGGGAGTGAATTTGATAAATGAAATTATGCATGAATTGGGTTAAACTAGAACGACCTCTCTGAAGGGGTTGGCTACTTTATTGTAGTTTCTATTAGTGGCCTTTGGCACTAAAAGCAGAGGAATCTGTGCATCTTCTTTTATGTGCAGAGGATGTTACAGATGGGATGTTGCGTTAGCAAGATTTTTCAATCAAACCAAGTCTGTGTGTTCATGAGGACATCACACTCAGTGTACTGGAATGTCAGCAATGTTAATAACTTTTGCTGGGTTGTTTTACATATGTATATTCATCACCGAATGCAGTGGTCCCCAACCTTTTTATTGCCGTGGACCGGTCAAGGTTTGAAAATTTTTCCGCGGCCCACTGGGGGGGGGGGTGCGGTGTCGCGTTGATTATTAAATCAAAAAATCTCAAATATAAACAATTCCTCCCAGAGTCCCAGTCCAAACCAGTACACCACACTGCCCCTCAACACACTACAATTCCCAGAATTCCATAGCATCGCGCCCTGGCAGTTAAAGCGGGGTCGAACCGGATTAATTCGGCAGCGCGAATGCAGCCTGAGGCCCGGGGCCTATTGTGACCTTGAAACCAGGGTCTGGGGCGGTTATTTTGGGCGCGCCTTGCGTGGCGGCCTTACTCTTAAGGCGTCACAATCCTTTACCTGAGGCAACCTCACAAATAGCCCAAGGGGAGCCCTCTGTGCCAGAGACCCCTGAAAGACCGAGGAAGCGCCTCAGAAGGAGCGCGGGGCTCTCTCGCCCTTGAAAGCCCATTGCTTGGCGAAGGGCGCCCCTTCCCAGGAGGGAGGGAGGACAACTACAACTCCCGGGAATGCCAACTCTTCCTCCTCTCCTTCCTCCTCCTCCCCCTCTCCCTTCCCTTCCCCCTCTCCCTCCCGCTTTCAAAAGGGACAGAACCCACGCCTCACAGAGCCGCGCCAAAGAGGAAGGCGGAGCCCCTGGGCAGAAGGGCTTGGGAGCCTCCCTGAGAGGAAGAGAGGGAAGGAGGAAGCGGGCAGGAGCCGGCCCCGAGGCCCTCGTTTGGCTCCTTCGGCCTAAAGGCGGCGGGGAGGGAGGAAGGGAGCCGAGCCGAGCCTAGCCTAGCCTAGCGAGGGGAGCCTTGAACCCCGGCCCTCTGGTGCCTTCGGGGGCGGGGGGAAGTGTCCACGGAGGTCGAGGCGGGGGCTTCCTTGGGGAGAGGGCTAACTTTGCCTCTTCAGTCGTAGGACCTGCCGCGGCCCAGTACCATTTGTTCTGCGGACCGGTACAGGGCCGCGGACTGGGGGTTGGGGACCACTGACCTAATGATTGCAGCATTTGGTTAGGTAGAGAAGACGCCACAAGACAAAGACTTATGTAATAACCCATATGATCTAATCTATAATTGTTTTTTGTTTTTTTTCGCAATCACCTCACAAGTTCACCTGCAAGCCACCAAACACTATTTGACACATGCAGCCTCCATCACTTGAGTGTAAATGAACCCTTATACATCAAACACCCCAGATGGGATTTTCAGTGCTTTTTGAATGTGTGACTTTAAATTGATTTGCATTTTCACAGGCCATGTTAACCCCTTCTGGGAAAGGTAGTGATTTAATTTGGCAGCCAAAAGGCTTAAGCCAAAATATACGCTGTGGTGTGAGTATCAGTCTCTCAATACTGACATCACTGTTTTTTGGCAAGTAACCTTTTAACAGTCTTCAATATTTGGAGGAAGAAGGAATTTGTAAAGTTTCTCCCAGACACTGCTTAGCCTTTCTGATTACCATTTTTCCATGCTAGAAAAAGATTCACTGCTTGAATTTCTGTCTGTTACAGACAGAAGACGTAGAAGAAGACCTACCATTACTTTAGCAATCTCTTCCCTGTATTCTAAAACTCAAGATGCAAAGAAAAATATTTGCTGCATTTAACCAAGTATCTCCTCACTTCCCCCTAGCCCAGAGATGCAAAGATGTAGAATCAGAAAAGTGAAATCCTGCCATTCATAATCTTTATTTGTGCGTAGGTTTACAATACTGTTGGACTCTAATGTTGATTGTATTCCTCCACTGCCACCCCAATTACAGAAGCTTTCATAATTATGAGTCTTCCAGAAAGCAATCAGATGTGGCTTGTCCTATTAGGCTGATGGAAACATGAGCAAATTATGTCTCTGGAACCTACCATGCAGTTAGTCATTAGAAACATATACTATATATGTGTTTTTTAAAGATAGTATGACAATTCTGTTCAAGGATTTCTTTTTCTTGAGACTTTGCCTGGTGTATTGATAAAGGCGTCAGACTTGGGCTTGGGAGAGACACAATCAATTCCCGTTTTAAAAATAAGTTGAAAATGTTTGCAAAGGAGCAGTATAACTCATTAGGACTCTGAGAAACCAGGTTCAAATCCCTGCTTGACCATGGCAACCCAGTGGGTCACCTTGGGCACATCACTCTTTCAACTTCAGAGGATAGCAATGGCAACTCACAGACCTAGGCTGCATGAATAGGAGTGTAGTGTCTAGATCAGGGGTAGGCAACCTAAGGCCTGGGGGCTGGATGCGCCTCCCCGAGGCCTTTGGACTGGCCCCAGGCCGGTCCTGCCGCTGCCCGCCATGATGATATTGATTATTGTTGTTATTACTTGTTCTTGGGGTTTTCTTGGCAAAATCTCCACAGGGGTTTATTTTTGGTGCTTCGGCCCACCAATTGTCTGAGGGACAGCAACCCGGCTCCCGGCTCAAAAAGGTTGCCTACCCCTGGTCTAGATTGAGGGAAATAATAGTACTACTCTATTCAGCTTTGGTCAAAGCTTACCTGGAATACTGTGGCCAGTTCTGGGCACCATAGTTCAAGATGGATATTGAAAAGCTGAATCATGTCAAAAGGAGGATGACCAAAATGGTGAAAGGTCTGGAAACCATGCCGTATGAGCAGTGGCTTAGGGTGCTGGCTGTGTTTAGCATGGCATGATAGCCATGTTTAAATATTTGAAGAGATGTCTTGTTTTCTACTGCTTCAGAGGCTAGGACACAGAGTAATGGATTCAAGCAACAGGAAAACAGAGTCCACCTAAATATTAGGAATAACTTCATGATGGAAGGAGCTGTTTGACAGGGGAACAGTCTCCACTCTGGTGGAATCTGCTCCTTTGGAGGTTTTTCAACAGAGGCTGGATGGCCATCTGTCAGGACTGCTTTGATTGTGTCTTTCTGCATGGCAGGGAATTGGACTGGATGGTCCTCGTGGTCTCTTCCAACTCTATGATTCTGCAATTGTACCCTGAATATATCTTGCCAAGAAAACCCTCTGATAATTCTCTTTAGGGTCACTATACATTAGAACTGGCTTGAAAGCATACAACAGCAAAAGCTGCTGATAGCTAGTGGCCTTATTTGGTGGATGATGAATCTGCTGCTGGTTTTGGTCTGAATTTTGAAGATCCTATCCAAGATGCTGAGCTTAACTCTCTCCCTGTTAAGCACCTTGGATATGTTCAGCACCTTGGATAGCTTCAGACCTGGAGCAGATTCACCGTATATTAACACAAAGCCCCCAACCATTACTAGTGCATCTATGTACAATGTATGTAAACTCACCCCCAGTGGACAGACTCTCCTTTGATCCAAATAGCCTTCTGGAAGCACGAGCAATTCAGATTTAGAAACCTATTTCCAATTCTTCATTAAAAATTTGGAACTGAAATGCTTTCCTTGCCATTAGAACCATTAACCAAAATGTAAGTGCAGTTGTAACAGATGGATAAACGCAGGGAGGTTAACGAATAATATTTATCATCTGATTTTAAAATGTTTAGTGTGCAGTGAGGCCAGCATGGTGATTATTAAGTCAGTAAATCATTACTTTAGGATTTGTATTGGTGCATCAGGAGTTCAGGCAGCCTAAAAGAATAATAAGTATTTAATTGTTTTATTTGTGTGAAGAGCAGAGATGTATAGGCATGAAGTCTGCCTTTCAATGACCCATCAGAATAAGAGTTGTTTGAAGAGATTTGTGGGAAGAAGGCCTGTTAGAAGTAACCTGGTGGTCCATTTTATATGATCTGTGGAGTGTAAATTGTCCCATGCAATAGAAGGGTTTTGAAGTTGTGTTGTTGTTTTATTGGTTTTATAGCCCCTGATAGTTCTGGCATTTTAAACATGTGTGCACCTGCCTTCAAGTCACCTCTCAATTTATGGTGACCCCATGAATTTCATAGGAGTTTCTTTGGCAAAGAATACTCAGAGGTGATTTTGTTAGTTCCTTCCTCTGAGATAGAGCCTAGAGCACCCAGCATTTGTTTGCAATTTCCCATCCAAGTACTAACCAAGGCTCACTCTATTTAGCTTGTGAGATCAGGTGAGATCTGGTGCTTTTAGGGTATTTAGGCCTTCCTGAAAGTTTAAATACTTGTCTGTTTATCCTCTTTCAAAGCTTCTATGTTAAAAGAGGTGTTCTGTGGCGTGAGGGCCAAGGCAGATGAATATGATGGCTGAAAAAGATTTGAACTATACTCACAAGCAGAAAGCAAGGTGTTCTGTTTTATAAGTTCATTTATTTGCTGTTTTACTGCCACATGCATGGCACTCAAAGTGGCTTGCAATATACAATAAAAACAAGTCTAAACCAGTACAACATATATAAAATAAAATTGAACTCAAATGTTAATAATGAACACTAATGAACAAACTATAGCCAGCCCGCTACATCTGCAGGGGTTAGGGTGCAGGACTCCCACAAAATGTGGAAAAAACATGAATATTTCTAAGCGACCCAAACCTTAACTCAGTCTATATTCCTATCTCTATGGTGTGTAGGTACATATATGCACCTGAGTGAAGTGCTGCTTCTGTCCTGCTGTTGTGGCACATGCTGGATCTTGTAGTCCCTGGGGTGGGGGTCTTAGAGGACCAGAAATCACTTTCCTGTGAGTCCTGATTGTGGCTGGAGAGAAGGAAAGTGGCCATGGTGGGGTGATCAGTGCTTGATGAGGCTGCATGAGTGAAAGGGGAAGCAGGGAGGCTTGGTGTTATTTTATGCATTTATGACTGACTAAACTTTTAAAAGTTTTCTTTACATTTGCCAGTCTATGTGTGCTGTCTGTGATTTTCCACAGCAGACCACATTTTTTTAAAAAAATCATTATTGATGGCAAACTCGTAAATGATTAAATTTACAAAAGTTAAAACAACAAATGCGGAGTGCTAACTGTACCTATGGATTAAATACTGCTTAAAAAAATCTGAAGAAGACTTTTATTATTTTATTTCTAAAGGATGAGAGTGAGAAGACCAAAAATGACTAAAAAAGAATGGGAGTTCTAGAGCCGTGGTGCCAGACCAAACAAAACTCTGTCTTGCATAAATAAGCTGTTTTGAAACCACACTGGGCTTCAGTGTTTGCAGTGAGAAAGGTCTGCCTCCCTTTTCTATTGGGCTGAGAAAAAGCAGTAATTTCTGGCCTTGACTATGACTCTGGAGACCAGGGTTCATTTCCCAGCTCAGCTACAAAACCACTGGGTGACCTTGGGCAAGTCACATGCTCTCAGCCTCAGGGAAGGCAATGGCAAACCTTCTCTGAACAAATCTGACCAAGAAAACCCCATGTTTTAGGGTTGCCATAGGTCAGAAATGGCTTGAAGGCACACAGCAACAACAAAAATGTTGACCAAATGCATCTGAGGAAGAAGTAGGCCTAAGTCTCCGAAAGCTCATGCTGCCAACTTCTTTCTTTCATTTAGTCTCAGAGGTGCTACCAGATCTCTCAACAACAACAAAGGGTAAGAAGGAATACCATTTGGTGCTACTTTTTTCTATTATAAAAGCAGATGTGAAAAATCTTTGACCTTTACGGTTTTTTTGGACTTTTGCTCCCAGAAGGCCAAGCCAGTATAGGAATGTGGAAATTGTAACTCCAAACATCTAGCACGCCAAATAATCCCCACCTATGTCATAAAGGATACCACTGTACATTTGTAAATTTCCCTTTTGGAATCTAGGACAGTACTGATGATGGAAGGCCATGAAGCATGGGCATCTAGCGTCTCATGAGGGAACTTCTCATTGTTATAGCATGGGAATGGCCCATGCTCCAGCAGTTCCCTTGCCACAAGCTTAACAGGTTAAGTCTTACTGATTTCTCCTTTAATTATTTCTGAGAACAGTCCTTGGTATTGTAGCATAATGTTCACACAGGTTGAGTCTCCCTTATCCAGAATGCTTAGGACCAAAAGCATTTTGGATTTTGGAATACCTGTATTTGCATATATGTAGCTACATAATAAGATAGGAGCCAGTGTGGTGTAGAGGTATGAATGTTGAACAACAACTCTAGAGATCAGAGTTTGATTCTTGGCTCGGCCATGAAAACCATTGGGTAAACTTGGACAAGTCACATACTTTCAGCCTCAGTGGAAGGCAATGACAAACCTCCTCTGAACAAATCTTGTCAAGTAAACCCCATGATTGGGGTCACCAAAAGTCAGAAGCAACTTGAAGGCACACAATAACCACAACCACAATGACAATAAGATATCTTGGAGATGAGACCCAAGTCTAAATATACAGTTCATTTATGTTTCATGTATCCCTTTTAATATAGCCTGAAAGTAGTTTTATACAATATTTTAAAATAATTTTTACATGAACAAAGTTTGTGCAAAGGTGTCACTGTCTGAGCCACACATGAAAAATGTTTTGCTTTTTGGGATATTTTGGATTTTGGAATTCTGGATAAGGAAGATTCAACCTGTAGTTAGCTATCACAGGGATTCTACATGCACTGCAGTGGAAGGCCAGTTTCAATTATTGTGCCACATTGAGGACTGTAACATAGTGGTTGAATGTATGCTTTGCACGTAAAAGGTTTGAGATTGAATCCCAGGTATCTTTAGATAGATCCAGAAAAGACTTCCTGAAACCCTATCAGTCAATGCTATCATTCAGTGTATACCATAGCTAGGATTCATGCAGCCCTCCAGATGTTGCAGGATTGCATCTCCCAACACACCTCATCACTGGCTAGGATTGCTAGGACTGGCAACCATAAAAGTCACTGAGCAACCTTGATCCAGTCACACCTTCTCTCAGCTTCAGCTGTCTCCCAGCATTGTTGTGAAGTGGAAGAATTACTGGGACTCACACCACTTGAGCTTATTGGAAGAAAGCTGTGATATAAATGTAATAAATAAATGCACAGGCAATTGCTCCTATTGTTTTGGGATTACTGTCTTGTTCTGTGTCCCAGGTGGATACTAGAATTGTATTGAGAAAGATTCATAGGGCTGGCAGAGTGAGGGATTCCTGAGTTGTTCTGAACCAAAGCAGCACTGATGAAAAGCCTCACCATCATAGTATGAGTGACCATTTTCTCAGGCAGATGTATTTTTTTAAAAGCCCCTGAAGAAAAGAGCAGTTCCTTTTCTCAGCTCTTATTTCAGGCTAGTTGAACAATAATTGGGCCATTCTCTTCCTTCCACAGATCAGCTTGCAAATAGAAATCCAGCACATAGCAGCTTTTAATTCCTTGCTTCAAGGCTTTGTTTTGCTCAAGTGAGCAAATACAGTGGCAGCCTCATTGTCATTATATAATGTTAAGGGAGGTGTTTTCCTCCCCACCCTCTTTGATAGTGTCATTGAAACAAGCAGAGAATCTTTCACATGGCTTCTGGATGCATTTGGCAACAAGCCCCTGCTCTGTGGTTGCATGTATACAGAAATGGCTTAGGCTCAATATACGTTTTAAAAACCAACCCTTCCCTTGTGTACCAGTATGATCACTGAGCTTTACTGAGGACATCTTCTTGATGACACCATCTGTTTAGCAAAGGGAAGTCCACTCAGCAAAGGGCAGGAGCAGTGATCTTCTCAGAGGCTGATCTCTGAGCTGTCTCCTCCAGCCCAGCTGCGGAAAGCCATCTGACTCCAGAACTGTAAAGGTTAAGGAAGGGATATGGCCTGCTGAATTACTTTAAAGGCACCAGATCACACCTGTTCTTGGAAAGCTAGCTGGGTCAGCCCTGATTAGTACTTAGATGGGAAACAGCCAATGAATACTAGGTGCTGTAGGCTACATTTCACAGGAATGAATTGACAAAACCACTTCTGAGCATCCTTTGCCTAAGAAAATCCTATGAATTTCATGGGCACCATCAACTGACAGGCAACTTGAAAGCACACACAAAGAGACAGCCTTACTACTAGAGCATAGCTTGGAAATAGCATACAGTCGGCCCTCCATAATCCATGGATTCAAGCATCCTTGGCTAAAAATATTCAATAAAATATAAATTTAAAAACAAACAAACTTTGATTTTGCCATTTTGTTGAAGGGACACCATTGTACTATCCATTGTATTTAATGGGACTTGAGCATCCCGAGATGTTGGTATCCACAGAGGGTACTGGAACCAAATCCCAGCAGATAACAAGGGCCCACTGTATTATACAAAACTGTAACCATACATTTAATGCATTACTTCCAAACCCTGTGGCCTTATCAGGCAGTTATAGCCCTTCTTTGACTTTTATGATTCTGCAGTCAAGCATCATTCCACAGCATCCCATAAATGGCTCATTAAAGTACATCACATTAAAGTACACATTCAGAAATTTGGTGTTACCATTAAAGTTGCCAGATCTCAGGGCCTAGCCCTGAGTCTCCAGTTTTTGTAGACCATCTCCAGAAGTCAAGAATACAAATTCTCAGTTTTGGCTGAGCTCAGCTTTAGGCAAGGGGAAAGGAGTGAGTTTGTGCAAATCGCCAGCTCACTAAGCACAGCAGCAACTTGGGACAGTTTGCAAGGTCTAATTCACTGGTTGCTACAATTTGCAAAGATTTTCCAGGGAATCTGTGTAATTACTGAGTTAGCGTTCTCCCTCCTACCTATCATTGGGGAACCAGGGCTTACCCTCTATGCTGTTCTGCATCCACCTTTAACTAGAAGCAAGTAGGCTGGGCCACATTCCTTTATACCATCTCCCTTGTTGTTGTGTGGTTTCAAGCCATTTCCAACTTGTGGTGACCCTAAGGCAACCCTATGATGGGGTTCTCTGGCAAGACTTAAATAAATGAAAAGAAATAATCCCCTCACCTCATTTTGATAATTCCCCCATCACCACCGGTTGTGGTTGGTTTGTTGTTGTGCACCTTCAAGAAGTTTCTGCCTTATGGAGACCCTAAGGTGAACCTATCACAGGGTTTTCTCTTCAAGATTTGTTCAGAGTGGGTTTGCCTTTCCTTTCCTCTGAGGCTGGGACAAAATGTGGTTTGCCCGGGGACATCCAGTGGGTTTCCATGGCTGAGCACAGATTCAAGCCCTGGTCTTGAAAATCTAATGCTCAAACCACTACACCATACTGGCTTTTGGTTCTTAATGCATAATGCTTAATTACATCAGCAGGGACTGTCCCTAGGTCTCAGAGGTTTTGACTGTGAAACCCCAGGTCCTGTGACAGTCCTGAACTGGCAGCCCTAGTTATCATTACAATGCTAATGTCTAGGCTGTTGTTGTTGTTGTTGTTGTTGTTGTTGGATGCCTTTAAGTCTCTTCTGACTTATGGCAACCCTAAGGCGAACCTACCATAGGGTTTTCTGGGGCTGAGAGTATGTGATTTGGCCAAGGTCACCCAGTGAGCTTCCATGACCGAGCAGGGAATCGAATTCTGATCTCCAGAGTCATAGCTCAATACTCAAACTACTACACCACACTCCTTGCTAGATCACACTTTTTGGAAATTTTGTATTATTTTTCAAAACTGTAATCATACATTTAATAATGCATTATTTGCAAGCCTTGTGCTCTAGCAAGGAGCTACTGCACTTCCTTGACTTTTGTGGTTCTGGAATCAAGGCCATATTTAAACTGATTTATTTTTTAAAGTGATTTAAAAAGTAATGTGTTGTTACTAGGGAGTAATGTAAAATGCCATTTTTTATAAGGTAAAAGCATGTAACAACAACAAATTGATCCCTTCCCCCATGTTTGCTTCAAAAGTAGTAATTTCCAAACTTGGGTGCAGTAAAATGTCTCACATTCAATGCCTGCTACTTCCAGGGGCTTAGAAATTGTAGAGCATTCAGAAATAGTTGTGGGCCCCAACAGACAATTTAACTTTTTTTGGATTTATAAATCAATCTTCATTACTCAGGTTTTAGTAAAGATAAGCCCTGAAGAAGGACTTGATGGATACTACCTGCATTATTATGGAGTATTATGGAGTTTATTGTCTTGCCCACCATTGACTGTGCTGCCTGGCCCTACACTTCTCAACATTAGAACTTGTAAAATTTACTTTTTTGGACTGCAGCTGCTAGTGGCTATGCTGACTAAGGAATTCTGGGAGTTGCATTCCAGAAATGTAACCTTTCCAAGCTCTGTATGATGGAATTTATTTTAGCCTTATTGAGAAAGAAAACACCCTGTTCATGCATGGACCTCTATGCAAAACGAACACTGCAAAATTTACAGCTTACCTTCATATGAGAATGCAAAGATATTGAAGTATAAAAAGTTTACATGTGGAAGAAACCCAAACTGATAGATTCATTGACCTAGACCTAGAATTTAGAATGCTTGTTTCTTAAAAGTCTGTGTTCAAACCCCTGGACATTCAGTTATGTTAGTACTGAATTAGGACCACTGTGACTTTTTTTTGTCTCAAGAAGTTCCTCACCTAGTATTGGTATGGCAGAGAAGTCTGTGCTTGGAATCAGCAAACTTGTCAAATCTGACAATTTTGAATGCTTTTTTGAAAGTTTTGTTGTTGTTGTTGTTGTTGTTGTTGTTGTGAAGACTTTCCTACAATCAGCATATTCCTTTAGCAAAAATTTGAGGGTTTTTTTTTAACTGAATGTGAAGAAAATGACAAGTTTTCCCCCATTCTTATCAGGGAGTTAGTTGCAGTGGAAAGGTTAAGAATATTCACAACTTTTCTCATACTGGATGAAAAATAAAAATTTCTCAAGACTTAGAAAATGGTCAGTGCATGAGATCTGGGAGGAGACTTTGTTTTGGCCCCCCCAAAAAATATGTGCAAAAAAAGCTTTTTCCCAGAAAAACATTATTGCCCAAGAAAGAATTGTGTTTTGTACAAAATGCATTGGTTTTTGTACAAACATGTTTTTGTGGGAGGACACCCTTCCAAGTTCTTTTGCATATTTCCCACAAGAAAATATGAAAAATCTCCCAAAAATTCAGGAGGAAGGAATTTTTTAAAACTATTCATTGTTGCATGTAAGAATGAAATAAGCAGAAATTCACAGTCTTAGATGCAGGCACTGGGCAAACTGTATCAGAAGCAGCAGCAGATTCTGGAATGACTGACTGCTGCAGATCTGGAGAAGTGAAGGCTCACATCAGAAGTACAGGAATGGGGCCCTTTTTTGCAGTGGAGGAGAAACCTGATTGAGCTATTTTCATATCCTCTCTTATTCCTCAGTTCAGTCTGTCACCGTGGGAAAGCTGCCAAGGCTTTAAAAATTTAAATCCCTCTGTTGTAAATCCCTTCATCAGACTGATGGGAGCGACAATTGAGTATTACCCAGTTTATTATTTCTGTTGGTCAACACAAATAGTATTGTTTTGAGCTTTGCTGCATGCAGGATGAAACTGACACTGGGAGGCCTTCCACAGAGAAAAGGAAGGAAAAACCTGCTATTAAAAAAAATAAAAAGTTCTTTGTAAAATGGGGATGGTAAATCCCTCTGGTACTACTTTACATCCCTTTTCATTTGTTGGATTGATCCTGCCATAGAATGGAAGCCTGCAAGAATTGGCCTTTTGTTCTTAAGACAAGTGACTGCATAGATGGCTATGAAAACAGTGTTCTTTCATGTTGGAGAGGGGAACAAGTGGGCTTGGGTGTTGTTTTTGAAAAGCTGCTCAGAAATATGAATCACCAATTGCTAAAGTAAAATTAGCCATTAAAATAGGAAATCATAGAATTATAGGGTTGGGAGGGATTGCAAGCACTAGTCCAACCCCCTGTCATGTAGGAATACACAGCTGAAACACTCTAGAGAGGGTGGGCATCCAATTTCTTTTTAAGTACCTCCAATAAAGGAGAGACTACTATACTCCAAGGCAGTCCATTCAAATGCAGAACAGCTCTTATTGTCATGTTTAGGTGAGATCTTTTTTTCTTGCAATCTGAACCCAGCACACATGAAAAGCATGCAAAACATATGCATCCTATGTTTGTCCTCTTCTCCCCTCCCCTGCCCCCAGTCTTAGAGCTTGAAATCATTTCTTTTTTGGAATACAAGTCCCAGAATTGCCCACTCATCATGGCCACTGGGTGTGTTGGCTAGGGAATTCAGGAAATTGTGGCCTAAACCAGATGTGGTTTCATGCTCTATGAACTATTCACATATATTGAGACAATGCTGCTTTACAGTGAATTAGACAATTAGCTAAAGCAGTGTTACTCAAAGTGGTGGCTCCTGGATCAGTGTAAGTCCCTGTGCCATCTGCCGCCAGTCTGCTGAGAGTTTCTGTGGAAAAAAGAAATATTATAGCCAATGGGCACAACTAAAATGCCAGTCCTTGGTGCATGGGGGGGGGGGGGAATGCTTGTCTTTCAAATAATAGATTTGGAAGGGGCCCCATAAGTAATCTAGTCCAATTTGTCAACTCAATGTGGGAAATCCAGCTAGAACATCTCCAGCAAGTAGCTGTCCAGCCTTTTTTTGAAAATGCATAGAGAAAGCAACCCCACCACCTCTCTAGGCAATTGGTTCAATTGCTGAATTGCTCTTACTGTTAAGAAGTTCCTTCTAATGTTCAATCAGAATCTACCCTCCTGTAACTTAAAATCATTAGACTTGGCCTTACCCTTTGGGGCAGCATAGAACAGACCTGCATCCTCCTTTCTGTGACAACCTTTGAGATATCTAAAGTGTGCAGTCATATCACCCCCTCAGTCTTCTCTTCACCAGGCTGAACATGCCCAACTCCCTCAACCTTTCCTCATATGTTTTGTTCTCCATACTTTCTATCACCCTTGTTGGTTTTCTCTGAACCTCCTCACTCACATCAGATAGCCTCAAAAACATTGAACTAGGGTGATTATGTGTATACTTTATAGAGGATAGACCTTTTGGAAGACTGTTCCCTAATCCAAGAGCCACAAAAAGAAAAGAAAAAGGAAAGAAAGACAAAGTGATAAAGTTGCCCCAAAACTGTGGGCACCCAGAGATCTGACACATAGGTCCAGTGGTAACAGTCTTCCCCACTATGGTGAGATGCATTGTATTTTTGTGCGTGCACTATATGTTTAAATTAGCGTATGCAAGTTGTATACAAATCCGTGCCCTTTTTTTGGAGTGCAGTGCATAAATTGCTCTCCTCTCATTTATCCACCTAGCCTAGAATGTTCAATTTTGACTGGCACCAGATCTATAAAGAATGGTTCCCCTCCCCAGTTTGGTATTTGAGATCCTTGTGTAGCTCATGGTAGAGTAGATGGTTTGCAACTAGAAGATCTCGGATTCAATCTTTGGCATTTCCAGGCAAGACTGGGAAAGAGTTTTCTTCCTGAAATCTTGCAAAATTGTAGTCAGCAATATACTGACTATATGAAAAGCATGCAAAACATATGCATCCTATGTTTGTCCTCTTCTCCCCTCCCCTGCCCCCAGTCTTAGAGCTTGAAACCATTTCTTTTTTTGAATATATAGAATATATAGAATAAGGATAAGCAACTGTACCCTTCCTGTATTTTTTGGCTTACAATTCCCACCAGCCCTAGCTAATGTAGGTGAGGGTTATGGGAGTTGCAGTCCAGAAACACCCCAAGGTCCTTGATTATGCACTCCTAATGTATAGAAAATAAGGTGGATGGATCAATAGTCTGGCTTGGTAGAAAGGACTTGCTGTGTCCAGAACTGTTGATTTCAAAAATTGAACATGGAGCATTCTGCAGAAAACACTTGCACTTTCTGCCACTGAGCTACAGCTGTTCTACCCATTTTTTCAGTGCAGCTTGTGCCACCATTCCAGATACTTTGCCTACTTAATTTCTACATGTCACGTTGCTGTTAAAGGCACAAGAGTAGCATCTGTTACGTTCTTTCTCTTTACAGGAATGGAACTGAAGTTATTTGTAACTTAACCAAAGGCTGCTCTGAGAACTGAGCAGAGGGCAGACTTAATGCTGCCTTATCCTACAGGTCTACTGTAACAGCTGCTTATCGACTTATCTGTGGTGCTTTGAACATTTGGAATGTGGCATATCAATGCTCAGTATAATTTTTTGGATTAACTGAGCCCTGCTTTCTTCGTTCTTAACCCCATTTCCATACACTTCAAGGATTACAGATAGAAAAAACATGCAGATGTTCACAATAAACCTCAGAGTTATGGAGTTTGAAGCAGGCAGTGTTAGTGAAAGGAGACACATACATTCAATTCACAAGCATATGGATTAAATTCTTCCTCCCCAGCTTTATTCCATGTCAAGAAGTGGGTAGTTTATTGTGGGATTTGTACATTACAACTGCAACCCTTTGCAAATTTACATTGCCCTCATTCTAACAATATTTACCTTGAGAAGGTAGGATATTTTTGAATTTCAGGGAAACCAGCGGGACATGCAATGAAATGTTGGAATGTGAAATAATTCTGTTTAGATTTCCAGCCTGTATTGCCATTACATCCTTTGCCCTTTTGGTTCCCATTCCTTTCTTCCATGTTAAGTCAGCATCTGTGGCTTGATCAGTTCACATTGAGTAGATCTGGGGTTCCCCAAGCTCCTCATAAAGTTTTTTGGTCTTTCCTCCAAGACTGCTGAACACTTTTCTTTTGTACATGCATGGTGAAGGTTTTTTTGCTTCATAAGGATCATGTCCTTATCAAACTATCAAAAGGATCAAAGTAACTCCAAGAATTAGTTTGCTGATTACTCAGGATATGTGATAATGATAGTGTGGCAGAGATATGTGGTATTGATGCTTTCGGACAGCAGAATCTATCACACTCTATCCAGCACAGCCAATGATAAAGGATAGTGGGAGGTACAGCCACGGCTTCCATCTAGTGTTGCCAGATTAAAAACCCAAGAGGGCTCCTATGTCTTGAATGGCTGTGTGGAAGAGGGAATTTCAGTAAATGGTGCTTGCTATGCAACCACGTAACAAGCAGCATCTGCTGAAATTCCCTCTCCTACTCAGTCATTAAAGGTAACACCATGCGGTGAATACAATATTGGAATCACAGCATTTCTGTCCCATTCCATACATCTTTACTTAAAAGTCATGATCCATTTATCCATTATACAGAGTGACCTGGTACAATTCTGGATGTACCCTTTTAGACTTCAGGAGAAGTGTCATACATTATTCATTCTTACCTAGATGAGGTTTTCACCTGTAGTTGGGGCAGAACAATCCTAACCCTAGCTAAGAGCAGGCAAAGGGGAACAGAACAGAAGACCATCTGCTCAGGAGGGGCAGACTGTTTTCCCTAGAGACCGGCAGTACATCCACAGAAAGTCCTTTAGGCCTAGGAGAACCACCAGGAATTTCTCTGTAAGTGCTCTGTGCTAAATCTGGGCATTCAAGGGGCAGTCCTGTATTGTCTGAATCCAAGCTCTCTTTCCACCACATGCTCCAGATCACGCTTTGTACCTAAGCCAACCTTGAGCATAGGTTAAGCTTTGTTTAAAAAATGAAAACCAACTGAGAAACTGATGAAGGTGGGGGAGAATCCCACCCCACATCATCCCATCTGGTTCCACTTTATTTCCCTCCCAGAGCAGAGCAAGACAACAGTCCTTTGGAAGTGGCAAATCATTGGATAGGATGGTGCATCATCACTGTTTCATGTACAAAAGCTGACAGCACTGGCCCTTAAAATCTTATTTAAGCAATGGTTTATTATCCACCACTACACTTGAGGAGAACAGGCTAGCTTAGAGAATACAGAATAGACTTTGTGACACATATAGAGGGGTCTTGGTATCTACTGGAGTTTGGTTCCAGGACCTCCCGTGGATACCAAAATCCATGGATGCTCAAGTCCCATTAAATATAATGGCATAGTAAAATGGTGTCCCTTATGTAAAATTGCAACATCAAGGTTTGCTTTTTGGTATTTATATTTTTTTTAATATTTTCAAGCTCTGGATGCTTGAATCTGTGGATAAAGAATCCCTGGATAGCTCCCCCGCCCCCCGTACAGTTCTTCCTTCTGATTAAGGAGAACCACAGAAGAGAAAAGAGTTCATGATAAAAAGCTACCACTACCCCTGAGCACCTGCTGCCTGAGGCATTTACTTCACTTTGCCTAATGGTATGGCCAGTCCTGCACTTAAGTCTCCATTCAACACACCCTGGATTGCTGTGTAAACCAGCGTAAGACCAGGTGTCTGTTTGCTAAATTAAGTGGGCAAGAAGTACAGAACAGCAGCAAACTCTTGACATTGATTAAATATTCAATAGCAACCCTTGCAAAGGGGTTTGGGTTTCTCTTTTGTTTCATTGCTTCTCTTTTCCTCCCCCCCCCCCCCCCACACTTTCTTTTAAAGTTTTAAAGGCAATGCTTGGTAATATTTTCGAGTTTGTTTAAAACAACAACCACAACCAGAACTTTGTATAGGAGGTTCCCATTAGTCCAAAGTACCAAAGCACTAAGGCAATAATCCTGTTAATAAATAACTTTGGTGACTTGGCTTCATTGTGAGCTTTGTTACAGTGGCAATACTTTTTCTTTTCAAAGTTTTACGTTGTACTTTAAGGAACACCCTGTTAAGCCCTGAAAAGAAAAGGAGCATGGTCTCTTGCAGATCCTGGGTCAGGGATAATTTAGGCTCCTTCTGTTTCTTAAATGAATGCCAGACAGTGAGTGAGATCTCATGTCCTGTTACTATGGAGGTCCTATAAACTGCATCTGGGCCAATCTAAAATGTCATGTATGCTGGATCTAGTCTAGAAGTACCAACAGGAAAGGGAGAAAACCCCCACTAGTGTGGTCTTCTGCATTTAACAGGGCTTTAACAGGGCTGTAGAAATCAGTAGGTGGAGTTTTTCATAGTCTGAAGTTAAACATTTATAATCAGTTGCAAGCTGCTGTTAAAGGCACAGTAACAGTAACCAGTGAGAAAGTTGGCAGGTTTAATCTAACAGGTGGTAAGTAGTTTGTACACTCTGACCATGTGCATAATGAGGCATAATGAAGCAGCAGCTTTGAAATATGATAAGTAAGGAGTCTGTGGAAATATTTGTTGCTCTGGGTAGGTGCCTAATTGCCATAAAAGCACCAGATCCCATCTGATCTTGGGAGCTAAGCAGGGTCTACTCTGGTTAGTGCTTGGAAGGGAGACCCTCAATGAATATCAGGTGCTGTAGGTTATGCTTCAGAGGAAGAAACTGGCAAAACCACCTCTGAGTATTCCTTACCTAAGAAAACCCTGTGAAATTCATGGGGTTGTCATAAGTTGACAGCCGACTTGAAGGCACAGAAACATACTTTAGGTCACCATGCTTTCTTTTCTTTCCTTTACCTTTTTTTGAAACTGGTCTCACTTTTGAGGTAAAGCAATCTGATCGAGTGAAATTAAGCAGGTGACAAATTTCTGGTGTGGAGATTAAAGGGCCAGTTTAGATATTCCCGCCGCCACCACTATGTGGTGGAGTCTCATTCTTTGGAGGTCTTTAAGCAGAGGCTGGATGGCCATCTGTCGGGATGCTTTAATTGGGAGTTCCTGCATGACAGGGGGTTGGACTGGATGGCCCTTGTGGTCTCTTCCAACTCTATGATTCTATGATTCTATGATAGATCTATGTATTTGTAATGGGAGGAGAGGCAGGCTTTCAATCCCATCTAGACTGGAGGCACAATTCCTTCTGGGAGCTGGGCAGGGGGGTGATGTGAGTGGTGGATCACTGCTTTTATAGTGATATGTCCACCCTGCCATTAATCCACACACCATATTTCTGAAAATTAATGCATCACTTCATCTTCATGTAGGGAAGAGCAGAAAGTTTAGCCTTGACAAACTTTGGCACAGGTTTGGAGGGGATTCCAGATTTTGAGGTTCATGGGGAAGAAAGTTTGGTTAGCGTGTTGCCCAACCTGCGTGTTGATGCTTCTGTGCCTAGACATCGCCTATTTGCTTTTCCTTTCTCCTGCATTCCACTGGTCTCTCTTTCTTTCTCAGCCTCTTGCAGTAATGAACTTGGGCTAGCAGCCAAATCAAATGTTTTCCCAGTTCAATTAACTGCCACACAGGATGTTCTCCCTAGAGGCTAAAATGCCATTACCACAGCATTAAGCCTTCAACATCAGGAGGGAATGTTTATCGAAAAATAATATTTTCCCTTCAGATGCTGAAGTAAAAAAATCATGAGTGCAATTTAAGGGAGAACAAAGGTAGCTTTCCTGCCATCCCCACAATGTTTCAGACCAGGTGGAAACTCTGCAGGCAGTTTTTGCCTGGGTGAAGACTGTCAGTGTATATCAGTTCAATCTACATCAAAGGGTTGTTGTGCAGAAGAATAGCACAGTCCCCCATGTAGACTGCCCTAGCTTCTTTGGATGAAGGTGAGACAGAAATTTTCTTTGGATGAAGGCGAGACAGAAATTTCACTAACAGCAGCAAAAGCCAAAGTAACCACAGTGAAGAGACGATTTTGGTGTGCACAAGTGTCCGCTAGCTGGAACATAAAGATTTGCAAGCACAAAAACAGGATTTTCTTGGTGGTAGCTCCTCAAATATGGAATTTCCTGCAGCTTTTCGTCTTACAACTTCAGTATGGGCCTTAAGAAAAGATGTAACAAAGTTATTCAGTCACCCTGTCTATATGGGTGGTTGATATATATGTTCCACTTTCAAGAACATTCAGGTTTCTCAATTCTGATAATGCTGTTTTCATGTATGTATATGGGCTTATGTTCCAACCACATCATTGTGTGAAAGCCACTTTGTAGGGCTATAGTGCTGAATAGCAATATATAAGTATATCTAATTAATTAATTAATTAATTAGGGGATATGTGTAAAGATTAGATGAGACCATTCCATGGTGGAGCATGGGAGTTGGAAATTGTTATCTCTGGCACGCACACACCCCACACACAGTGCAATAATGGGTTCTCTTATTATCTGGGCAACACAGCTGAGGGGTATAGTCTCTCTTCCAGGTAAATAAAAAGTTAATTATGTGTTGGGTTTAAGCTACATTTATTGGAGCCATCATTGGGAAGAGTCACAGAGACACAATAGTCCAATGAGAATGGCCATAGAACCATTGAGTTGGAAGAGACCATCCAGATAAACCTCCTGCAATGCATGAAGACACAAAGTGCTCCCAACAGATGGCCATCCAGCCTTCATTTAAAAACCTCCAAAGAAGGAGTCTCCATTACACTTCCACTGTCACAGCTCTTACTGTCACAAAGTGTTTCCTAATGTTGAGGTGGAATCTCTTTTCCTGCAGTCTGCATCCATTGTTCTGTGTCCTGGAGTCTCTGGAGCAGCAGAAAACAAGCCTCAATATGACATCCCTTCATATATTTAAACAAGGCTATCATGTCACCTCTTAACCTTCTCTTTTCCAAGTTAAACATACTCAGCTTCCTAAGCCACTCCTCATAGGGCATAGTTTCCAGACCTTTCACCATTTTTGGTTTTCTCTTCTGGACATGCTTCAGTTGGGCAGAAGGGCAAACCTTTGAGATGCTTTCCCACAGAGGGGTATAAAACTTCTTGGGGGGGGGGGGCGCTACACAACACAGTGTTGAATGAAATTCAGGTCATAGCCTGGTCCACGCAGGTTTAGACTTCCAGTTTTCCCCATGGACATCCAACACCCAGGACATGGGTATTGTGAGTAGAATAGGAAATATTCAGATAGTCATGATAGGGAAATTATGTTACTTTTGAATTTTGTCTGAATATGACCTAGGCTGTTTGCAGCTTTGTAACTTTTAAGTTACAAGGAAGATGTCTTCATGTATGAGATACCTTTTTGCTACATAAATTTCTTGCTTAAAATAGTTTCCTTAAGATCTCTTCTCCCCACACTTTTTTATGTGCTTGCTTGATGTGTTAAATTTAAAGCTATAGTAACTGCCCACTGAGTTACTGGTAAAATGTGATGGTGAGTGTTTGTGTGCTTGTGTGAGTGGTGCCAGCTACATGATTTCAAGGAGTGCACTCCTACTCAGGATCAGAAGGGGGATAACCATTTAAACATGCATACATTTACATCCTGCTATTCAGAAAGATCCAGACATAGTGGGTACTATCTGTACTAATTACAGCTTGTGGCTCCCATGTCAGTGGGTCATTGAATCTCTGCTGGATTTTATTCTGAATTTTAAAAGTGCTATTGATGGTGTAGAGCAGGGGTCGGCAACCTATGGCACGTGGGCCGGGGCCACCCCCCCCCCGAGGCCTTTGGACCGACCCCCGCAGCTGGCGCTGACCCCTGCCACCACCGACCCCCGCCGACACCGCCACGCATGCCGCGGCCACCATTTTGTTTTCCAAAATGGCGGCCATGACTTGCGCGGTGGCGGTGGCGGGGGTCGTCGGTGTCAGGGGTCAGCGGGCACTGTGCGCACACGCGTGAGTGCACGCAGCGCCATTTCCCTCCCCCCCGGCCCGCGGAAGTCCTGGAGGCCAGCGGACTGGCCCCAGGTAAGAAAAATTTGCCGACCCCTGGTGTAGAGCCTATTCTGAAGCTAGGGTTCTGTCCCTTATATAACTTTTTCAAAAAATTCAAACTGAAATCCTGAGCAAATTCACTGTCCTCAGTGGCATGGGTCCATTAGCTGCATTTTCCCACCCAAACCAGTCAGGGAAGAGTCATAGTGGCGTGCATATATAGTTGACAAGTCCGTGAGCTATCTGATTCAGTGAAGAGGCCGCACTAGCAGTTCAAAAGGAGTCCCACTTTCCTTGTAAGGGGGCCTTTGATATACCTCCATCCTCTTCTGACCAAGGCATTACTCACAAATGAGCTTGTGATTTTAGTTGTGTAGTAGGCCTGAAACAAACAAAAAGCAGGACAAGAGGTTGGAAGGCAGGGAGAGTGTTTACCCTCATCTGTAATGGTTGAGTAACTTGAATCAATACAGCCGCCTTTTTGTTAACTCAGTAATTAATTTTTGCTACTGGTTACAGTCTCCCTGCTTTTCTCTATTTTTCTCTCTGTCTTTTAAATAAAGATGTCAGTGGGAATCACAAGGTGGCTTGTAGAACATTCAGGAAAAAAAATGTGTCTCTTGAGTTGTCGGTGAAATATTTTGGAGTACTAATTATGAAGCAATTCAGATTCTCGATGGCTAAAAGTAGTGCTGAGTGGAAATGGGCTTCCTATGTGGTTGCTTGTTATATAGGTGACCTCCCTCCAGACCTGTGCATCGAATTGTCTAAAAAGAGCCTTCTTTTGAACAAAAGGGCAAAGGGCTGGTTTCATGAATACATTTTTGTTGCCTGGCAAAGTATGAAGCAGGGTATCGGTCACACTAAATTTTTTGCCTGTGTCCCATTGACGTCTATTTAATTTATCTGGATGTCATCTAATCTGATCTAATCTAACTGGGGGCATGCTGAATAACTGAATTTATAGAATCATAGAATCATAGAATCATAGAGTTGGAAGAGACCACAAAGGTCATCCAGTCCAACCCCCTGCCATGCAGGAACTCCCATTCAAAGCATCCCCAACAGATGGCCATCCAGCCTCATTATAAAATGGGTAGGGGTGGATCAAGATGTAAAATTTTACCAGATGTAGTTCTATTTGGTGGTGCTGGGAGAGGAGAAGTTGCCTGGATCTGCACAATAAAATCACATCAGATTGTATGATCCTTAAATGAAAGCTCGCTTAAGAAGCAATATTTTCCCTACTTTTTCTGATATTCAGGTATAAGCGATGCTGCTCATACAGCGCACCCGCACCATATGTAATCTCGCCATACATGGACTCAAGGTCATGCGGACGGTGAGCCCCAGCCCTCTTAATGGCATGTATGCCTGCAGCATGCATGCAAGAGTATGCCGCCATTGAAATCAACGGGACTTGAGGTCCCACGGTATTTCCCTTACACAGGGGGTCCGGAATGTATTGCCAAGTGTCAAACAAGTAAACAAGGGGCCACTGTATTGCCAAAACAGCACCATCCTTAAACAGGAGGGAGGTATCTGCAGACTCAGGGGAGTCCTATGGTTTGTTGTTGTTGTGTACTTTCAAGTACCGTATATATTTGACTGTAAGTTGACCTCATGTATAAGTCGAGGGCAGGTTTTGGTTCCAAAATTATGGATTTTGATATGACCTGTGGATAAGTCGAGGGTAAAATTTAGGGACATGTAACAAAGGATGTAAAGGATGAAATAAAGGAAAACAATGCCAAAGAACATTTAAAAATCCAAGAGGAATAATTGTTTGTGCTCATACTAAAAGCTGGACTGGGAAGTCAGTGCTTCCAGGACAGCACTGGCCTTACTCTCTGGACTTTCACCAGGGGATGGTTATGAGTTAAAGTACAGTAATTACATTGACCTGTGGATAAGTCGACTCAGTTTTTTTGGGTCAGTTTTTTGACTAAAATTTCTAGACTTATACATGAATATATACAGTAGTTTCCAACCCTAAGGCATACCTATCATGGGGTTTTCTGGGACTGAGAGGTGTGATTCGCCCAAGGTCACCCAGTGTGTTTCCATAGCTGAGCAAAGAACTGAACCCCATTTTTCAGGATCCTAATCCTATGCTCAGAGAACTGCTCCATGCTAGCATAGGTGTACAGGAGTACAAAACAAAACCAGAAACTTTCAGGGGGAAACCCCCAAGGCAGTACAACAATGAATGAATGACTTCAGTAGTCATGGAATGCTTGCTCGCTGTACAAGTGAACTTCAACAGGAACATGAATGGAATGGAGTCCTATACTGGAGAACATGGCTGGCTGGGATGATGAGCAGGAGAATAATTTGATTCTGGGCCACTTACAGAAAGGGCTGACATGGATTTCTTATGAGCTGCCTTGAAGAATCTGGTTGCCCACAGGTAAAGACAGTAGGAAGGCTGATTTGCACAGTAGTAGCAGAGCTTGGGAAAGTTACTTTTTTAGGCTTAGATGCCAGCATCCCTCAACCAGGAAAGCTCATGCTGGCTGAGAGGATTCTGGTTAAGGTCCTAGATACAAAGTCTTAAAGCTCCACCTTAAAAAATAGCCAAGAAATGTTGGACAAGCCTCTGTTGGGCACTCAGGAGCACCACTGTCATAGCCTGTATTGGGCAAGACAATCTATCTGTATTGGGCAAGACAGTCTGTATTGGGCAAGACAGTCTAATGGCCTGACTCAGGCTTCATCTATACTGCCGAAATAATGCAGTTTGCCACCACTTTAACTGCCATGGCTCAATACTATGGAATTCTGGGATTTGTAGTTTGTTGTTGCACCAGAGCACTCTGACAGAGAAGGCTAAATATCTCACAACAGTAGAAATCTCAGAATTCCATAGCATTGAGCGTGATGTCAAATTGCGTTATTTCTTCAGTGCAGATACAGCCTCCGTCTAGGGCAGATTTCTAGAGAATGTGGTTTTTTCCATATCCGTTTTTCACCTTCCTAAGAATGAATGTATGTTTGCCTGCTTGCTTGTGGGTTGGGGGCTTTTATTAGGTGCTGCTGAGGCCCATAGCAGGGCCTGGCTTTGCTGGGGATTGTTCAAGGCTATAGAGAGCCATGTTATCACAAAATTTAGAAATGTGACCTTTTTTGGGACCAAAGTTCTCAGAATAGCAATAGCAAGTAGCAGTAGTAAGTACATGTCTATACCACTTATTAGTGAACTAGCACTCTCTAAGCGTTTTACAATATGTAAGACAATTGCCCCCAACAAGCTGGGTATTCATTGTACTGACTTACGAAAGGATGGAAGGCTGAGTGGACCTTGGAGCCCTCCTCTGGGATTGAACTTACAGTTGCCCCTCCATTTTAACAGACTTGAAATCTGTGGTCTTGATTACTCACGGAGAGGTGATCTCCGTTGGCTAAAATGGTGTGTGTGCCCTCAGCCATGCACAGGGCCACACACGAGAAAGCACACCCATTCAAGCCAATGGGCATGAATATGCATGAGCTTTTGTTTTTGCAGGGGAGGGGGGTCCAGAACGGATCCCCCACGAAAACGGAGGGGCGACTGTAAAATGTTGTGGCTGAAGTACCAGCATTTAACCACTGCACCACTAGAATACCCCAGCCCAGTACAATTATTTATTTATTTAGAGTATTTATACCCCGCTGTTCAGCCACAAAGGTGTTTTGATTGTTAATTTGACAGTTCCCCCAGGTTTACAATCTAAAAAGACATGACACGAAAGGAAAAGGGAATGGGATCAAATCTAGCAGATACTCCCAGTTCTTCTCTCCCTCCAAGACCAGGGCGGTAGAACTTGGAATAGAAGGAGGGCCATTTTGTCTGCCTCTGGGCTAGGCATGCTGGAGCTGTGCCTTCTCGTCTCTCCCTCTGAGGCCAGGGTGGTAGCAGCTAAGATGGAGAAATGGCCTTTCCTCTGCCTCTGGGCCTGGGCATGGTGGAGCCATGCCTCTTCTCTCCCTCTGAGGCCAGGGTGTTATGGGAGTTGAATTTCAAAACAGTAACATTTCCAAGCTCTAAAAGCAGGGGTAGGCAACCTTTCCCCTTTAAGAGCCGAGGGACTTCAGCTCCCAGAATCCCAGGAGCTATTGGCCAACATGGGACTATTGGCCAACATGGCTGAGGCTTCTGGGAGCTGAAGTCCCTCGGCCCTTAAAGGGGAAAGGTTGCCTACCCCTGTCTAAAAGTAACCAGTCCCTATCGTAAAGGGTCAACTTTACATGTACATCCCAACAAAACGTAAGCTCCATCTTGGGTCTTGAGTTGTTTCTTTGTGAAATAGTTGTGTTGGCGGGCTCAGCCAGCAGACGCTTGTCTCCAGCCAAGCTTATTTGGCAAAAGGGTATGGGGTGAGCAGTGTTGCCATCTTTTACACAAAACCAATGTGGTGCCGTAACAAATGTTTCAGCTTCCTTGCAACCGGTGGCAAATCTGCTAATCGGCTTCATGGTTTTTTTACCCCGTTGAGTCATGTGACTGATGTTACCAAGATTAAGGCTGCACGAGGAAAGAAAAGAGGCTTAAATGACTTGAGGGTGCCCGGCAGGTCATTTTAACCTTTTCCTAATCATTAAAGCTGTGGAATCTCATTAGTCTGCTAGTGACTTGCCATTCCAACCCTGAGCAGCTGTACCGGATAAAACATTTTCAATTCACTGGCTCCTGTCTCAGTGTTAGAAAAATTATACGTAACAGAAACAAAGGGGACTTCTGGAACCTTAGCTAAGGACAATGGCCCTGAACAGTTGTGCCAGAACTAGATGGCATTCTTCTAGGCTATTTGACATGGGCCTATTTTGTCCATCACATCACAGACAAGCTCTACAACAGGTGGAGCTAGAGAAAGCAAGAGAATTAAGATGACATACCTAAAATTAGACATCTAAGAAGCATATATCTCAAGGCCATGCTACAGTTAGATCACTGATTTCCCATCTGCACTAATGACATGGAGATGCCAGAGCAAAGAAAGGCATTTTCCACCATTTGAATGGCTGCTTGTGCATTTGGCTTAGAATCATTTTTGATTTTCTTTTTTCCAGAGGAAATGGTGTTGAAATTTCACAGGGCTATGTATCACTTGTCATATTTTGGCCACGTCATGAGAAAGCATGACTCATTGGAAAAGACAATCATGCTAGGGAAGGTGGAGGGATGTAGAAAGAGAGGAAGACCACATTCTAGATCAGGGGTAGGCAACCTTTTTGAGCCGGGGGCCGGGTTGCTGTCCCTCAGACAATTGGGGGGGCCGAATCACCAATAAATAAATAAATAAATAAATAAATAAGTAAAAATTAAAAATTAATTTAAAAAAAAATATGCATGCACACTCTCTCAGCCCCAGAAAAGCCATGGCAAAACCCCTGTGGAGATTTTGCCAAGAAAACCCCAAGAACAAGTAACAACAACAATAATCAATATCATGATGGCGGGCAGTGGCGGCAGCAGGGGGCGGCGGCGGCATGACCAACCTGGGGCCGGTTGGTCGTGCTGCTGCCGCCCCCTGCTCTAGATGGATGGATTCTATTAAGAAGGTCACATGTATGAAATTGCAGGACCTAAGAAGAGCAGTCGAGGATAGGGAATTTTGGAGACAACTCATCCACAAGGTCAACATGAGTTGAGCACAACTCAAAGGCAATTAACAACAACAACAAACACATCACTTGGGACATGGGAGAGGAATAACTAGGAAATGGATGTGTATAAACTGTCCACCAGATTATTATTATTATTATTATTATTATTATTA
The DNA here is from genome assembly GCA_026167975.1 of Phrynosoma blainvillii. Classification (NCBI taxonomy): domain Eukaryota; kingdom Metazoa; phylum Chordata; class Lepidosauria; order Squamata; family Phrynosomatidae; genus Phrynosoma; species Phrynosoma blainvillii. The sequence goes on along the minus strand of JANUYF010000001.1, from coordinate 432,479,820 downwards.
TTATTATTATTTTAGGGCACAGAGTAAGTTTTGTGATTCAGCTTTACTGAGCTTGTGAATTCCTCCTTGTGTGTTTTATTAAGAGGTCTAGTTGGGATCTTCATAATCCTAAATAGCTTCAATCCAGGCATTGAAAACAGTAGTGTTGTGATTCCTGTTCCTCTACTTCCCCAGCCTTCTCAGAAATGGAACTTGCACCACTTTCTGGGAGATGGAGAAGTGCTGAAACAGAGCATGCAACATATCTGGTTTTGCATTTTGGTCTTGCTTAGGAAGACAAGGAGCTGCTTTAGACAAAATCAGACTACTGTATATACTCATATATAAGTCTAGAAATGTGAGTCAAAAATTGACCTAAAAAAACCTGAGTCAACTTATCCATGAGTCAATGTAAGTACTGTATTTTACATCCCCTGGTGGAAGGTAAGAGTGTCTCCTGGGAGCACTGATCCCCCTCTCATCCAGCCAGCCTTTAGGGTGAGCACAAACAGTTATGCTTGCTGGAATTTTGTAAATTGCTTCATATTGTTTTCCTTTGTTCATCCTCCAGATCCTTTGTTACATTGTCCTTAAGTTTTACCCTCGACTTATCCACAGGTCATATCAAAATCCATTAATGTTTGTCCTAAAACCTGCCCTCAACTTATACATGAGGTCAACTTATAGTCAAGTATATATAGTATTTGCCTTCCTACCCCATGATGAAGATGGTGATGAAGATTTGCATTTATATCAGGGGTGGGCAATTGTGGGAGGTTAGGAGGCTGCATTAGCCACCAGGACACCATGGAGGATTGCATACACACTACAAAACAACAAGAACAGCTTTTGCCCCTAAATGCCTCCAAACACTCTCTAGGGGGTATGGGGGTATTCTTATCATGTTTGGGGGCGGGCACTATGCCATTTTAGGCCCAGAAGAGCATTTTTTAGCAACTTGAAGTGACTGGAAGCCACTTCCTGTTAACTTCATGTTTTAGAAAAAGGCCACTCTTGGGTCTTTTGGTCCTGGAGGATAATTTTTTAAAATGTTGAAAATGCCTCTATGCCCCCTAGAGGGCACTTGGGGTCATTTGCGGGCAAAATATTTTGACCCCCTGGGTCCACAAAAACAGCCCCAGGGAGTTGCCCCATTGTGCCCACTTTTTAGACAGTGCTTTTCCTTTGATGAATTCAAGGCGGCATACATAATGGTCTACTGTTTCATTTTATCTTCACAACAACCCTGCAAGGTAGGGTAGGTTGAGATAGAGAGTGGTCCAAGCTCACCCAGTCAGTTTCATAACTTGAGTGAGGGCCAGAGCCCTAATCTACCAAAACCAAATCCATTCCTTACCTAGGGGAGGGGATAGAAGAGCCTGGAAGCCACATGTGGACCTAGAAGCCCACTTTTACAGCCCTAAAATCCTTTGATTTTGGGGTATCTCCAAAGCTATGTCTAGTCCCCAAGTGCATGAACCCCTCCTGAAACAACCCAATACGTCTTTTTTGCGCTATAGCAGCCAAAATGCCAAATGGAATCAGTTTACGTTGGCTTTTGGAGTGGGGTACAGCTGAAAAAGAGAGTATTTTCACATGCTTCAAGGACTGGGGTTTAGCTTGGGGAAATTGGCTTCCAGCCTCTATGCAGTTTATCCCTTTTTCTAACAATTTGAGTATAACCACTATACCACATTGGCTTCCTGGCAGTCACTCTTGCAGAGGTCTTTTATAGCACTTTTTGAACCATCTAGCTGGCAATTTTGGGATTTCAGCTTGGCACATTCTGCATACGAAGCACATCTTTTGCTATTGAAAATGTCTGGTCTCCATTCTCAACATCTCAGCTGTTGCCCTCTCAGATAGCTCTCCATTTCTTTAATCCCCCCCTTCCTCCTTGTACCATCCCTACTGGATATGTCTCCCTTTCTCTCTGTTTTTAATTTCCCTGTTTGATTTATAAGCTGTGAGTAAGAATGGATACAGCAGCGAAATGTCGACAACATGCTGCAAATAAATCATACATGCGCTGAAGCTTCCTCTGTTTTAAACCATGTTAGATCTTCATGTTATTACTGATGAGGATAATCATCTCTTATAAATCCGGGTAATGTGGCAAAACCATAATGCCTAAACAGCCTCTGTGGTCCATGCAGTATGGGATTGTGTATCTTCAGGGTAGAAAAGACCCTGGCTCTTGCTTCGATCCTTCTGCCAGAAGCTATCATGCAGGCTCAGCTTGTTATTATGGCTGCAACAGATATTAAAGCATCATCATCATCATCATTATTGCACATACATAGGAATTTGTCTTGCCAGAGGAAATACTCAATACTTTCATAAGCACTGTCCAATTTTCTTGCTGCTGAATGGATAGCACTGCCATTTAGCTTTTGCAGCTGCTGCACAATTCCTCAGTCAAAGCCTCCTTGTCACTCTAATTTCAGCAGAAGGTTGGCTGCTGATTTCCTCTGACTTCACCCTAAATTACTTTTCTTTCGCAGTTGTCAGCTGCCAACTTCTGCCTCTCTCCATGCCCACAAGGGTAGTCCCCTACCAAATTCTGATGGTTATGCTGCATATCTATCTATCTATCTACCTATCTATCTATCTGTCTATCTATCTGTCTATCTATCTATCTATCTATCTATCTATCTACGTGCCTGCCTGCCTGCCTACCATATATACTCGACTATAAATCAATAGAAATAGCAATAGCAGCTTCATTTATATACCACTTCATACTGCGCTATGCAGTCTCTGAGTGGTTTACAACTGTAAGCTAATTGCCCCAAGCAAGGTGGGTACTCATTTTAGTGACCTCGGAAGGATGCAAACCTCATGTATAAGTCAAGGGCAGGTTTTGGGGCCAAAATTATGGATTTCGATATGACCTGTGGATAAGTCAAGGGCAGCAAAGGATGCATAGGAAAAGAAAAGGAAAATGATGCCAAAGATACTACTAAATCCCAGCAGGCATAACTCTTTGTGCTCACACTAAAGTCTGGATAGATTAGGAGGCAACTATGGTAAAATGTGTAATGTGTGAGGAGGCACATTATGAAAAGACACACATGTCGAAAAGGATGAAAAGGGAAAGTAAAGAAAATGGCTTCTATGTTAGAAGTTTATTGTGGCACCAGAGCTCTGTGACAGAGAAAGCTAAATGTCTCACAAAACTACAGTTCCCACAATTCCATAGCATTGAGCAGAGCAGTTAAAGCAGTCTCCAGTCTCAAACTGGATTATTTCTGTAGTGTGTTTTGGACCTCTGTTTGCTTTATCTTTATCCATAGCATATGTGGTAAGAATAGATGCATGTAAACTTTGAAGGCCTTCTGCATAATTCTGGGACCCTCCCAGACCACCTTGGACCCCCAAACCTCTTTTAAAAGAGGTTTTTAGTTAGAAAACAATTGGAGAATCATATGTGCCAAGGCTTCCAGGTGCATAATGCTCCATTTAAATATTATTTCAGCTCCTCTACCATACTATAATTTGGCCTAAACATAATTTCTGGAGAAGAGGAAGTGACCATCTGGTCTCTTCTGTTTTGGAGAAAAAGTTGGGATGCAGCCTAAGTGAGTTTTTGGGAGTGATAGTTAATGGGGTAGTAGGATAACAGATGTTTGAAACAAAGATCCTCTGGTTTCAGAAATATGACTTTCTTGTCTTTGCGCAATTCTGACAAATAGGGTTTTGCTCGAAAAGGAAGACAAGGACCATTTTCTGGAAAATGTCTGAAGGAAGTGTGTGAGGAATTTGCTTTACTGAAGATATTTTATTTTTATGTGTATATATATATATATATATATATATATATATATACACACACAGATAGATAGATATGAGCCAGCATGGTGTAGTGGTTTGAGTATTGGACTATGACTCTGGAGATCAGGGTTCACGAAAACCCACCTTGGGCAAATCACACTCTCTCCACCTTAGTGGAAGGTAATGGCAAACCTCCTCTGAGGTTTGCCAAGAAAACTTTATCTTAGGGTTGCCATAACTGAGAGAATTCAAAAATATAGCTGTGTTATTCTGTAGAATCAGTATATATAGAGAGATTTTGTAGCATCTTTGAAGCTAACGAAAAGCAAGAAGTTGGCAGCATGAGCTTTCGTGGACTTAACGTCTACTTCCTCTGATGCATTTGGTCATAACTGTGAGTTTACTTGAAGGCCCAGAATAGCAACAATATTTGGTATCAAATATTAACCATATATCCCCCCTTTTGGAAACAAGTGCCTGTTTAAAAACAATTTTAAAGGGAACTAGAAAATGTTACACAATAAAGTCAGTTCATTCTTACTCATTACAACACTTCTGAAACATGACTGTGATGTACTTTCATTACCGCCAAAAGTAACTTGTTACAGATTGTAACTTGTAACTCATTAAAGTCTGCATTTTCCTGAAGTAATTTAGTGCACTGAGTTTAACTCTTTCTGCATTCTAACCACTACACTATATTGAATTCAAACTATCTTGTATCTGTTTCCTCTTTCCTTCTGTCCCCTTTGTTTCTGTCTTTGCATGAACCACAATTCAAGCAGGTCTCTATGTAACCAAAGTTTCATGTATTACCAAAACTGGGAGATTATATGTGCAAAAACCCCCAAACAGGATATGAAACCAGAATAGTTTTATATCCTGTTTTTCTCCCAAAGCTAGTAACCAGAATTACTTAGTCCAAATGAAACAAAAAACTGGTTAATTTAGGAAATACATACTGGCTTCTATGCTCATGCCATCAAGAGTGTGTATGTCTGTGCATGCTCAAGTCAAAGGCTTATTCATATCTCAGACATATTGTCTGAATATGTCTACTGTTTCTCAGCTAGCCAGATGCAGCACACCAGATGAACATTGCAAACTACTAGGTTTTGACACACTATTATATATATATCAGGTGAACAGGAAGGACAGAAAATTTGTCATGTCTGGGAGGATAAAAGCCATAATGTTCACACCATAATTTTGCTTTGACAAATTAAGTCACAAAAATGATTAGAGTCTTTGTCAAAACATGGGAACAATGCTTCCTTTAAATATTAAATTTTAAAAATCACCCCAAATGTTAGCAAAGTTACCCAAGGCATTTATTTCTATTTTTATTTTAGCTCAGGCTTGTTGCACCGTGTAACCTGCAAGATAAAAAAAGCAAATGTTGCAATAAAAAGAATAAAACAATATATTTAAAAACAAGTCGTCTTTGTTAGAAAAAGGTTGTGTCATTAGTTACTTTTAAATGTTGCAAGCTGGGATTTGGAGATAAATGCTTTAGAAAACTAAATGAAACAGAACAAAAAAACCATTCCATCCATTCTTTGGTCACGGTGTGAAAGAGCTGACCTTGCTAATAAATCAACATGTTTTATGAGACAACACAAGGTCTGTATTTTCAGCTAAGTGTTGTTCTCATGAGGCCTGTCAAGGAATAAACCCAGTGAATTTGAAATATTGCATCAAGGAGCAGAGGTAAGATAACAAACCCATTGACAGCCATTGTGAGCAAAATATTTTACTTAGTTCTGTCTGGAGGTCCTCACACAACACAAAGTTTGATGGAAAGGTCATTGCACAATTCAGTGGAAATAAAAGTGTCAGAATCATTCACAGTGTAGGAAAAAAATTAGGGCAGTAGACAGGGTGATGTTATAGAGAAATAGGCCAACAGGCTTTCAGCAAGCCTGTCTAGAATTTTGTGCGTTGAAAGAACTTATTTGTGCTTCTTGGTAGCAGGCAGCTCCCCTAAACTAATGCTGGCCTTGTTTGTTGTAGCAATCCTTAACAGGAGGAAAGTGGCTGTGCAGTGTTTATGATTCTATTGAAGAGACAGAATAAGTTAAAACAGAATCATATATATTAATGCATCCCAAATTAACATTAGCTCATTAGGCTGAACATGTGTTCATGTGGAGAGCCAAAATGGACACTTGGAGATTTTGTCAATCCAGGCTGCATGCTCTCAAGACACAAAAGTAGGACTCTGTTGTGAGAGTAGGGGTGTGAAGACACAGAGGATAGGGAGGACTGGAACCGTATTCATCTATTTAGACCAGGGTTAATAAACCTGGCATAGGCTTACAGAAAACACAGCCCTGGAACATCTACTAAGGAAGATCAAAGAAGAAAGTGCAAAGGCAGGCGTAATGTTGAACATAATGAAAACAAAAATAATGACCACCAAGGACCGTCACAAGTTCAACCTAGACAATGAAGAAATAGAAATGCCCATACCTGGGATCAAACATTGATAGAAATGGGGACTGCAGTCAGGGAATCAAAAGAAGATTAAGAATGGCGAGGGTGGCTATGAAAGAACTAGAAAAGATTTGCAAAGATAAACAATTCAGCACAAAAGTTAGAATCATACATGGATGTGAGAGCCGGACTGTTAAGAAAGTTGATAGGAAGAAAATCAATGTATTTGACATGTGATGCTGGAGAAGAGTGCTGAGGATCTCATGGACAGCCAAAAGGACAAACAAATTAAATTGAAAAAAGATTACATTTTAAATATTTGGATCCCTGTCCAAATATGGGACTTGGGAAACTGTTTCCTCCCTACATGGATCTTAAACATCTCTCTGAAAATTTTATTCCTAATTTTCCCCATTTGTTGTTATTTGTCATCAGATTAGCTTGGCCTTATGGCAACTCTGTGAATGAGAGACCTCTATGGCTTCGGTCCTCAACAGCCTTGCTCAAGTCTTGCAAACTCAGGGCCGTGGCTTCCTTGATTGAATGAATCCATCTGTAATGTTGTTTTCCTCTTTTCTGACTGCCTTTGACTTTACCCAGCATTTTCCAATGAGTTTTGTTGCTCCCCAAAATGATTTTAAACATGGGTGGAAGACCTGTAGCCCTCCAAGCTATTAGACTACAATTTCTGTTAATCCATGACAGTGATAGCTGGGGATGATGGGAGATGAGGTCCAACAACATTTGGAGGGCCATAGGTTCCCCAGACATTAGATAGCAGGTTAAATATTTAGATTTGGTTGCACAGGCAGGATTCTAAGAAGAATGAACTGTGATGTGATTATAGGGAAGAATTATTGTAAGCCGCTCGTTGATATGTTCAGCAGGGGCCCTTTTACATTGCACAATTATAAAACTGTAACTCCACTTGAACTGTCACAGCTGAATCCCAAGGAATATTTGGGTTTGTAGTTTGGTGAGGCATGAGAGCTCTCTGGCAGAGAATACTAAGTGTTGTTGTTGTATGCCTTCAAGTCCTTTCCGACTTACTGTGACCCTAGATGCTGTTAGACATATTTCAGAAGAAGGAACTGGCAAAACCTCAGAGTATCCCTTGCCTAAGAAGACCCTATGAAATTCATGTGATTGCCATAAGTTGACAGGAGACTCGAAGGCACATAGACACACAAGGTGAACCTGTCATAAGGTTTTCTTGCCAAGATTTTTTCAGAGGGGTTTGCATTGCTTTCCTTTGAGATTGAGACTGGTTCAAGATCACCCAATGGGTTTCCATGGCTGAGCGGGGATTCAAAATGTGGTTTCCTAAAGCCCTAGTCCAACACTCTTTTAAAGTTCTGCATCACAGTTCTCAGGAATTCTAAGTACCCCTCCCTAAACTGAATCCCAGGATTCCATAGAATGTTGCTTTGGATATTAAAGTAGAACTTCATTGCTATTATTGTGTAGTGTGAAAGAGTACCATGTTTGTCCTGAACAGTATAGGAGCATTGCCATTTTTCTCTGCAGTCTCCATTGAAATGCCAGTTGAAAAGAACTGAGGTCCTGTTTCTGTTTGAAGAAAAATGGCAATTTCGGTTCTTGTGCGTTCATGTGTCATTCAGAAATTGGCACAAAGTATATATTTTTGCTATCTGTACCCTTATACCCCAATTGTTGTAAAGGAGTTCATGTCAGTACTGCGGGAAAGTGTGGCTGCCTAAAGGAGATGAAACGCCTACACAGAAATCTTTTTAAAAGAATAAGGATTGCTAGGCCATATATATTGGGCAGGAAGGCAACATGAAGAGAATAAAATGATTTTCAGAGGCTTTTGTAATAGGATTTTTGAGCTGTTCTTTTAAGTGGCCTTGAGTAACCTTGAACATTCTCTGCTTTTATCTGTATACACAATCATAGCATATATTTATGACAGTTGTTCAATGTACCTCTATAAATAAATTCTGTTTCTTTTTACATATTCACTTGCATCCTAGTTTTCCTTGTTCTCCACCAGCATATAAAAACTGAAAATGTGACTGCTGACAAAATTCACCAATTTATTTAATAAAGTGGCATTTTCTATCAAAGTTTTCAGCATCGTATTGGAATTGATTTGAAATGAAGTGGGCAGCTTGAGTAAAAATGATCGGTGCTGGATGTTATCTTTGACTGAAGAAATTGTAAACAAGGAATTAAACAGCTTTTTTTGTTTTGTTTTGTTTTTGTTTTTTTGCATTGTATGTGTGCATGTGCCTTTACGTTGCCTGACTGTAGCAACCCTATGAATTTTCACAGGGTTTTCTTGGACAAAGAATATTCAGAGGTGGTTTTGCACATTCTTTCCTCTGAAATATAGCCTACAGCACCTGGTATTCATTGGTGGTCTCCTGTCCAAGTACTGACTGGGGCTACCCTGCTTAAGCTTCCAAGATCAGACAGGATCTGGTGCCTTTTGAAGCCCTTTTCTTTGTATTACCGACCTTGATTTATTGAAATCAAAGACATAGCCATGTTAGTCTGGAAAATCAGAGGAATGTTGCAGCACCTTTGAAACTAACTGAAAGATAGAAGTTGATAATATGAGCCTTCGTAGGCTTGCACCTACTTCCTCAGATGCATGTTTGTTCCATCAAATGTATCAGCCTCTTTGCTGTTGGGGTACAACCTGTGAAATCTGTGTGCTGCCATTAAGATCACTGGGACTTGAGGTCTCATAGTTCTTGGCATCCAGAACAGAACCCCCACAGATACGAAGGGCTAGCTGTAGTTAGAGTCATCAATGACTACTAGTCAGGGTGCCTGTCTCTCTGTAGATATCCCATTTCCAGTACCAGAGGAAGAGTATCAGACTCCATGCCTCTCTATAGAGCCAGTTGTGATATGATGGTTTGAGTGCTGGACTAGGACTTTGGGAGATCAGGGTTTGAATCTCCACTGAACCATGTAAACCCACTGGTTAATCTTGGGCAAGTCATACTCAGGCTTCATTCCCACTAACATTTAAACCGGTTTGCAATTTGCCTTCGCTCTGTGTCACTGAATTGGTTCCAACAGGCCTGTCATTCCCAGTTGGAAAGAAGGTCTGACATTCCCTTTGGAAGATCTTTTCATTATTCCTTTCTAATTGCTTCTTTTTTGGCAAGATTGTCGTTCCCACTAGTTTGTGCCCCTTCAAAATGCAAGTCAATCATCTGCACGTCATCGGTGACGCATGCGGCAACATGGTGAGGACAGAGCCGTTCCTCTTTTTTGCAAGCCATCAACAGCCTTGGGGAAAGGGAGGAAAATCAGGGGTCTCTGTCCCCCTTTTTACAAGCCATCATAAGCCTTGGGGAAAGAGAGGAAAATTGGGGGGTCTGTGTCCTCCTTTTTGCAAGCCATCATCAGCCTTGAAGAAAGGGAGGAAAATCAGGGGTCTATGTCCCCCTTTTTGCGACCCATCATCATCCTTGGTGAGAGGGAGGAAAATTGGGGGTCTGTGTCCTTTTTGCAAGCCATCATCATCCTTGGGGAAAGCTGTGGGGAAGGGAGGAAAATCACCCATAGGTCACACTGCAAAGGAAAGGCAGCGCTGAAAGAGGGGAAAATGGCTGATTTCCCAAGAACTAAGCTGGAATAGTAAACACCCCTCTGCCAACCCCCTCTACCATTAGTCCCTCCTCTCCAGAATGATGTGATTCAGATCTGTAGTTCTCATTTGTTGAATACTCTTCTGAATTCGTTCTTTTCAAAAGAATCGCCGGGAAACTACTGTCAGAAAAGAGTGGGGTTTTTTGCATTTGCCTCGCTTCAGCACGACTGAAACCGAGCTCAATAGGATTGAAACTGGTTTCAAGTGGGGACGAGGCAAATATAACCCGATCAGCAATTCGAGTTAAATCATAGTGGGAACGAGGCCTCAATAAGCCTAAGAGGAAGGCAGTAGGAAACCTCCTCTGAAAAAAATATTCTCAAGAAAACTCTACAATAGGTTTGTTGTATGTTAGAGTGGTCTTGAAGGCATGTAACAAACAGTGCCTCTGCTGCTGGGGAACATAAAACTAAGCCTCCAGTTGCATTAGTGTGCTTCCTATAGCCCTCTAGTTGGTCATTCTGTTAACAGAATGATGGGCTAAATAGGCCTTTTGTCTGATCCAGTATGCCTCTTATGAATAAGGATTGGTGATACTGGTGAGGAGAGAGGACTAAGCATCTTGCTTTAAATATTCTGTTTTAAATTTAAATAGACCTGTGTGCAAAGCTAGCGGTCATGAGGAGAGTTTGTCATTGGAAATGGAATCATATTTGCTGAACCATTTCATGGAACAAGTTGTTCCCTGTTCCCTTGCTACTGCCTATAGATAGGTTGTTGCTGTTGTTATTTTTGTTGTGTGTCTTCAAGTCATTTCTGACTTATGGCGACATAACATGGGGTTTTCTGGGGTTACAGTGTGTGACTTGCCCAGGGTCACCCCATTATTTGAGTAAAACAGGTTTACTGCAATTTGTTTTCCATTGGTGTATCTGTAATGATAATTACAAAGTGCCTTCAAAGCTTGGAGGAGAAAGAAACTGAGATTAAATTGAGGCTGAATTACACTTTAGATGAAGTGGAATAATTTTATGTTAAGATCTGCATGTATTTATGAGAGTAATACTGAAGTTTCTTTAATGAGCTTAATTCTAGTCTTGCAAGTGGAAATGGTACCAATTTATCAAATTAACTTTTCACATTCTAAGGACAGGAACAAGATAAAAGATGTTACAACCCAACTATGTGGCTGTTATGTGTTGTTTTTCAGCATGTGAGTGTAAGGGCAGGGTGTGTGTCTTAAAATCTACATGACCACAAAAAACATACTCCCCCAAAGCTGAATAATGTTACTTTTTGGGGGGACAGCAAGTCTCAGGATTTTCCCAGCTGGCATAAAGGGAGCTGCACTACCAAAAGCCAACTATTCCAAGTTGTGCTTTCCTTATATCATTGACCATATTGTCTGGTGGATCCTTGGAGTTAGAATCCAAAAAACTCCATGCTCTGCCTCCTACATAGAAGCTGGCTCCAACAAAATGTTGGAGATTCATCTGTAAAAGAGCACCAGAGGGTCAGGCAATTCTCTTAGGCTGAACATCTAGTGTTGGCATCAACACAGTTGGTTCTCGTGCTCTCCTGCACACACATAATCCATGAGTCTTGCCTAGCAATCACAATAATTTTAAAAACTTCCTGAATAGGCATTTCATCTCCTTTAGGCTTACTCTGGTTCCTTTAAAGCAGAGATACTCAAACGTTTTAGCCTTGTGACTCCTTTTACATCTACATATGGACGTTGTTTCCCCCCCCCCCCCCGACATAATATATGAATACAAATATTTTGTTTGTTTAGTGTGTGTATTTTCATTCACACATTCATGTACTGTATATTTTATTTTAATATTTTATCAGGAAGTAGTTCTCCTCCTTCTCCTCCTTCAGTCAGATGTTTCATGTACCCTTCTTGCCTTGGTCTTATCCTTCAGGACAGAAAAAGGTTGGGAAGTGGAGAAAGAGGAGGATTGGGGGATCATGACCTCCAAGTCTCCCCCTCTTGAGCAACTCTCTTGCCCCCAGGTCCTACTCTACAGTTTGAAAAACAGTGCTTTAAAGGGATGTCGCTGTTGTGTGTAGCAGCTTCCTCTGGTCATAAGCTTGCAAATGTTTTATTATTATTATTATTATTAACAACCCTTGAGTCAATTTCGACCCATGGCAACCCTGTGTGTGAGACATCTCCAAGACTCCCTGTCCTCCATAGCTCTGATTAGTTCCTGCAAACCCATACCTATGACCTCCTTAATAGAGTCCATCCATCCAGCATCGTAAGATTGGAAGGTTGGCTGTTCGAGGCAGTCCAAGGCACAGGTGCTACATGATGAGGTGAGCTCCCATTACTAGTCCCAGCTTTTGCCAACTTAGCAGTTTGAAAGCATGCAAATAAAAGTAGATAAATAGGTACTACTTTGGTGGGAAGGTAACAGCATTCTGTGCAGTTATGCTGGCAAAGACTAACCTCTGAACAAATCTTGCCACAAAAACCCCCAGGATAAGTTCACCTCATTGTTGCCAATTTATCGAAACCCTAAGGTGACCCTATCATGGGGTTTTCTTGGCTGGTTTCATGGCTAAGATTCACCTTAGGTTTACCATAATTTGGAAATAACTTAAAGGCACACAACAGCAACAATTTTATTCATATTTCTCATCCTCATCCTCTCTTCATTTTGTGCAGATCCTGCCTGCGTATTTTAATGTGGAATGCAGTGTTTGTAATGTAATATGCAGCACAATGCTCATAAAATGTTGGAGATTAATCTGTGAAAGAGCAGTGGAGAAGGCAGTGGGTCAGCTATTCTCTCAGGCTGAACATCTAGTACTGGCAGCGACACAGTTGGTTCTTCTGCCCTCCTGTGCACACATAGCCCACCTACCTTAAATTGAATTTTATGATAATTGCTTTGTGTTTCCTTACAGAGGCCAGAAATGTAAAGACCCAAATGGTGATTTCATTTAAATGGAGATTAAGGTCTCAAGGCTATGGTTTGATAGAGCTTGGCTTTTGTACTTTTCATTAGTCAGGCTATCAGAAATGTTAAGCTAGGCATGTTTGGCGCATCTGAAAATACAGATGGAAAATGCCATTTTGGTGATCACTAGACAGTGATTTCAGATTTTTTTTAAAAAATTGGGAGCAAGAGTGCATGCATAATTTTTTTTTTAAAAGACAAACAGATGGCGGATTAAATCTTGGTTGGTTAGAACGTAAAAAGATTGGATGTCTTACTTGTATAGGGGAAAAAATCCTCCCCTGAACCATACAAATACATAAGCTAATAAAACATGAAAAAGTTTGGGTCAAAGGCTGTTTTTTGAATAATGCAAAATATGCCAAATGTACAGCAGAAAATATGAACAGTGAATAGTTCCAGTGTGTGTGTTAACTGTCCATGAGTTGGCTCCAAATCATGGCCACCCTGTGAATGAGACATCTCCAAGACCCCTGTCTTCCACTACTCTGCTTTGGTCCTGTAGATTTAGGCTTGTGACCTCCTTAATTGAATATACCCATGTGGCATGCAGTATTTCTCTCTTTCTGCTGCCTTCCACCTTTAACATTATTGTCTTTTCGAGTTGAATCATGCCTTCTCATGATGTGTCCAAGGCACACCAGCCTCAGTTTTGTCATCTTGGCTTCCAGGGAGAGTTCAGGCTTAATCTGTTCAAGAATCCATTTGTTTGTCTTTTTGGCTGTCCTTAGCATCCTTAGTCCTTTTCATTAGTCCTAAGTACATATATCTTATCAGGACTATCAGATGTAGTGGCAGTCCCACGTCTTTAAGAGTATTCCATAGATTTTCATGATCTATGCAGTCAAATGCTTTGCTATAACCTATAAAGCACATGTTGGTTTTCTTTTGGAATTTCTTGGTGCACTCCATTAACCATTGTATGTTTACAATGTGGTCCCTAATGCCTCTTCCTTTCCCAAACCCTGCTTGCCCCTCTGGGATTTCTTTCTCCATATATGATTGGTGCCTATGCTGTGGAATTTTAAGCATAATTTTTGGTTCTGTGGGAAATTAATTCTATGGACCTTTAGTGTGTCTCCTTTTTGTCTTTTGGGATTTTATTGATCGTTTTCAGTCTGTAGGCCAGCATTTTTATTTTCTATATTTGGCATATTATAGTTATCACTAGAGTTGATTCCATCTGTGTGTAAAAGGTCATGGGTAAATATAATTAAAAAAGAGAAATGGAACCCTTAATGGTAACATAGGGTCTTTGCAGACTGCCAGAAATAGTGCAAATTGAGTCCACTTTAACTGCCCTCATTCAGTGCTAAGGAATCATGGGAACTGTAGTTTATTGTGGCACCAGAGCTCTCTGACAGAGAAGGCTCAATGTCTCAGAAAAAAACTACAATTCCCATGATTCCCTAGCACAGAGCCAGGACAGTTAAAGTGGACTCAATTTGCACTATTTCTAGCAGTCTGCAAAGGTCCATAGGCATTCCGTGTTTGACTTGCAAATGAATGAAGATGCTACATTTCAGAACTCAGCTTAACTCCACTTTGCATCTACTGCTGATGCAAAAGTCCACTTTGCATGTCATGCTGAACCAAGTGTGATGAACTGTACTTGGGTGGCAGATTGGATTCTCCATTCCGCAGCCTTCCATGAATTCTTGGTAGCAGGGTGTGGTTATGGCGTATGGTCATTTTTAAAAATAAATAAATAAATTTTAAGACAACCTTAAAAGTACAAACAAGACATTTAGCTCACAAAGTTTCCCCAGCAACATTAGAAGCAAACCCAAGAACCTTTCAGACAACTTGTACTTGTAGTTGCTTAATGATAAGACCTATATCTCTTTGCCTACATATCAAAGGGAAAGAAATGGAGCACTGATGTTTACATAAATAGATGGACAGATATTATCTCGTCTGTAGCTGAAGTGCGAAATGGGCCAGGACTTCAACCAGGGTTACAGTGTCACTCATTTGCTCTTTGCTGCATGGGGAAAGCCACAAACTTGCAAGTACCACCCAGTCCCAGTGGGATGACATGAATGGACCCAGCTCTGGTTTTCAGCTCTGGCATGTTAGCAGTCTGATAAGCATTTTTGGCTGCAACTTGAAATATCTGATAGTCATCCTGAAAGGTCTGATCGTCTTAGGTTGTTGTTGTTGTTGTTGTTGTGTCTTCAAGACATTTCTGACCTATGGTGACCCTAAGGGAAATAGGGTTTTCTTGGCAAGATTTGTCTATAGAGGGGTTGTACTTTTGCCTTCCTCTGAGATTGAGAGTCTGTGACGTGCCCACGGTCACCCAGGGAGTTTCCATCACCCAGCGGCAATTGGAACCCTATTCTCCCTGGGTCATACTCCAACATTTTAAGCCTATATACCACACTGACTCTCCTGGTAGTCTTATATTCTGTAACACACAATGCAGTTCTCCCTGTTCTCTCTCCTCTCCATTTGTTGTTGATAGTCTGCAACAAATAAGGGTAGGGGAAACTAAACAGGGACAATTATATTGTCTGGTAGCCAAGAGTTGGAAGTTTCCTGGAAGGTGAGAATCATGCAGTCTGCCAGAAGTTGTTGGACTGCAGCTTGTAGCATTCTTCACCTGGTTGTGCTGGTTAGGAAGGCTGAATGAAATTACAGTACAACAACATCTGGAGGGACATATGATTCCCACATCAGATGGGGAATCTGGGTTTGTGAATATAACATCCCGAAACAAAGGATAAGAAGGGACTCGCCTTCTTCTACCCACTTACAGAAACTGACTGGACCAGCAGTAGAACCTTCTTGCAGTCCTTCACCACATTTGAAATCATCAGGCCAATTTGGGGAGTGGAGGATAGAGCTGTGTGGCAAATACAGCTCTGTCATCCAAGCCAGGGGTAGGGGGGAACAGTTGGGGACCATCAATTTTGTTTCCCATATCTTCAACCTGGGCACTTGCTTCACTCTGCCTTTATGACCTAAATACCCAGAGGTCACCAGATCCCACCTGATTGTGGAAGCTATGCAGAGTCAGCTCTGGTTAGCTCTTGGATGGGGACCAACAAGGAATAGAAGGTGCGGTAGGCTACATTATTTTTGTATTTTATCTATTGAATTACCAGTATTCTTTCTTTCACCCAAGATAGGATTCAAGGCAGTTTACAATATTCTTTTTTAAATGATTAAGGTAAAACATTATTTTAACACAATTATTTTACAAAAGTTTTTTTTAATTAAATAACAATATTATTTTTAAAAAACAT
Source organism: Phrynosoma blainvillii (assembly GCA_026167975.1). Taxonomy (NCBI): domain Eukaryota; kingdom Metazoa; phylum Chordata; class Lepidosauria; order Squamata; family Phrynosomatidae; genus Phrynosoma; species Phrynosoma blainvillii. The sequence continues at coordinate 432,463,837 of JANUYF010000001.1, read as the reverse complement.
GATGAAAACACTTAAAACTTATTTAAAACATAATTTCTGGTAAAAGATTAGAATATTGATCATACAGCATGCCTCATTGTGTACACACACACACACACACACACACCTGCTCCATAATTAAAATTTCCACCAACTGTATTCAGAAGAAGGAAATGGTAAACCACCTCTGAGTATTTCTTGCATTAAAAACCCCTGTGAGATTCATGGGTGGTATTGATAATCAGTTCGATTTGAAGGCATGTGCACAAGCAAACTACTTTTTTTGAGCGTCAGCATCTTGTACACAATGTTAAGAAGAATGCTAGTGTACTCTACAGAGTGGTTATAGTAAGACTTCCCAAGCAAAATGCAAAATGTTAGGACTTTCTATAGAAGTGCTGAATGCAGTTATGAATCAGTTTTGCTCCTTACTTATTATCTTCCTATGCGTGAAATATTCCTGTTCATTCAGAATGACAAGTAGGTGTTTTTGAACAGCAGTGACCTGGTTTCTTCTCCTGAGCTCCCTAAGAGAAAGTTGCTTGCACAAGGTCATGCAAAGAAGTCCCCTTGCTCTTTTCCAGGTGGAATGCTTTACAAAAAAGTTAAAATTCAAATAACTCCTGAGTTGCTGTTTGCAAATGAGAATGAACCAAACCTCATTATTTCCGTCCACTTTCTGGGAAGACTGCTATCACTGGCACCGCCTCAGGCATTGTGTGAGGACTTTTCAGGTTCTGGGTTTTGGTCTTTTTTGGTCTCCTTTTTTATTGGTCATTGTTGTTTTAATGGATTCAAACTGTGAAATGCCCTCTCTACTCCTCTAGGCATTGTTCTCGAGCTCTTCTCTTGACTTTTCCCATCTGCAGAGAGGAAACATTAGTCTAATTGTGAAGCTATCTTGGTTGACTTTAAAGTATTGTCTCCTGGGAAAGTTACGGTAATCTTTTTTTTCTCTCCCCTCTTTTCTTTTCAAAGATTCATCATCCAACTACATCAGACAACTTGAAACAAAAGTCAAACTGCTAGAAGATGATAATAAAATTCTCTCTCAGGTAGGTGATTTTATAGCATCTCATGTGGTGAGGTAACTGTTGATGTGGATCAAATTAGTAACAGGAACTTTATGTCGTTTAACAAAAATGTTAGCAAAAATGTTTCCTTGTTCAGCCAACCATAAATTGTTGAAATTCACAAAAGAAATGCATGGTCTCCATTTGTAGTTGCATGCCCTCAAGTTGTTTCTGATTTATGCTCACCCTAAGGTGAACCTGTCACAGATTTTGGGGGGCGAGATTTGTTCAGAGTTGGTTTGCCACTGCGTTCCTCTGAGGCTGAGAGAGTGTGACTTGCCCAATATCAAATTGCCATAAACCCGAGTCGACGTGAAGGCATCTAACAGCAACTACAACCCATAAAAACCAGTGTAGTTTGAATTCAAACTACATAGCTGTGTTAGCCTGGAAAATTTCAGTATACATAGGGATCTTACAGCACCTTTGAGATTGGGGTTCAAAACACACTGCAGAAATAATCCAGTTTGAGACCGCTTTAACTTCCCGGACTCAATGCTAGGGAGTTCTGGGAACTGTAGTTTCGTGAGACATTTAGCCTTCTCTGTCAGAGAGTTCTGGTGCCACAATAAACTACAGTTCCCAGGATTCCGTAGCATTGAGCCAGGGCAGTTAAAGTGGTCTCAAAATAGACTATTGCTGCAATATATTTTGGACCTGAGTTGGTAGCAGTTGCTTTCATAGACTTGAGCCTATTTCCTCAGGTGCGTCTGAGGAAGTAGGCTCAAGTCTACGAAAGTGCATGCTACCAACTTTTATCTTTTAGTTAGTTTCAAAGGTGCTGCAAGATCCCTTTACATAGTGTAGTTCAAATGTTGGAATTCTAGAGGACTTAGGTTCAAATCTTCACTCAGAAATCTGATCACCATTAAATGGAGTCAACAAAGACACACAACCTCTACTACCATTCATGGCAACAAATATCAGCTCGCTTGCCAAAATGAAAGAAAGGAGGTTTGATATCAGCTGGAAATGTGGGTGAGTAAAATGTGTTAGTTGGTTACAGCAAAACCCACAAAGAGCCTTATGGTACCTTTAAAAAAATATTTGGCATAAGCGTTCTCCCACTTCTTCAATCACAAGATGTTTACCATTAATGTTTTCAAAGATGGGCTTTCGCAAGGGGAGAAAATATTGTGTAATTGTGGATACCCAAATTGCATTACTGGAAACTGTCTCAAAGTTAGAAGCTCAGAACTTAATTATGTGGGGCATTAAATGAACTACTTGACCTACAGAGCCCAAAACAACTTGGGGCTAGGATATTTGAATGACCCCTTTTCCCCCATATGAATTTTTGTTGTTGCTGTTGTGTGCCTTCAAGTCATTTCTAACTTATGGCGAACCTAAGGGGAACCTATGATGGTTGTCTGGGGCTAAAAGGGTGTCACCAGCAGGTTTCCATGGCCAAGAAGGGAATCAAACCCAATCTCCTGGTCCTACTCTCAAACCACTTCACTGTGTTGGCTCTCTAATATGAGCCTGCCAGAAATTTGAGATTTTCAGAAAAGGCTCTTTTGCAAATTCCAATTCCTCTTGAAATTAGGTTGGTGGGTATACTTAACAGAGCTTTCTCTGTAGCAAAGTCTCGAACTCCCTACCCAAGGAAATTTGGCTGGCCCATCTCTTTAAAGCTTCTGGAGTGCAGCCAAAGCAGTGCTGTTCTGCATGGCACTCAATGTTTGAAATTGCTGTTTTAACAGTTTTAAAACTGGATGCTAGCATTGTTTTTTAGATTGCTTTTAGGAGTTTTTAAAGAGTACTGTTGGACCTCCTTATCCATGGATTCCTTATCCTTGGATTCAACCATACACGGCTTGAAAATATTCATACAAAATCTTGATTTTGCCATTTTATACAAGGGACACAATTTCACCATGCCATTGTATTTAACGGGACTTGAACATCCACAGATTTTGGTGGTCTTGGAAACAAACCCCAGCAGATACTAAGGGCATACTGTATTTTAATGTGTTTGAAAAAGGTTTTTTATAATCTCGGTATTGTTTTAATTAGTTTTTATTTGTTCATCACCTTGGGAACCCTTGTGGACTGGGAGGCAATGCAGAAATACTTTAACCAACCAAACAAACAATGCTTGCAGCAATATGGAAACTCCCCAGGTGACCTTTGGCAAGTGACACTCTCTCAGCCTCAGAGGGATGCAAAGGCAGCCCTCCTGTGAACAAATCTTGAGAACCCCATAATAGCTCGCCTTAGGGTCTCCATAAATTGGAAGGGACTTGAAGGCACACAACAAATTGCTTAGATGTGTTGGGTGTGGAATTTCAGGTGGGCAAGTAACCATCACACAATTTACATTTAAATGGAGATACAGTTAGATAGTTTTTCAGACAATAATTTTAAAATTCTGTTTTTATGTTGCTACAACAGAGTAGTTAGAAGAGGTGTTGATTTTATTTCATGGAAGGCAAAGTATTGGCTGTTTTAAAAAATAAAAATAAATAGTTGATAGGTTCTTCTGGACATCATGGCCTGTTGCTAGGTGATGAATTGTAGATTGGATTTTCCCAACTTGTTTTCTGTTCAATATGTCCTTGCTTTGACTCTTTTCTGCTTTGTTTAAGCTACAAAGCAGAGGGCACTTTATCCGTTTGCCCCTTTTTATACGAGGTCAAACCGGGATCAATAATTGGAAGGTGAAAAGTGCATGGGTAGTTTAAAAACGAACAAACAAACCAAGAACTTGGGGATGTTTATTTTATTGGGAAGCAATGTTCCTACCAAGACTAATTATTTTGTAGTTGGATCTCAGTTTAGCTAGCAGCCGAAGAAATACTCCAGTTGAAACATAACTAGCGTGCCAGGCCCATTGTATGTTCTTTATTATTTGAGAGATGTAAGCTTCTCTCTTTTCAGACTGGAAAGTATCCCTTATCATATTTGAGACTTGGAAAGCTTATCCCTTTATATAAACTAACCAAGGGCCCAACTTAAATAAGTAAATAAAATTCTGTGTTTTGCAATGTGGGCTTCTCATAAAGATAGAACCATCTGCACCATGTATTTTATACATGTGGACAGTATGTTAATTTTCAGGGTTGGAAAAAATATTTCTCTTTAAACCAGTTTTTTAATTAATGCTTTAATGAAAAAAATTGATTCCTGTTTATTAACACTGTGAAACATTATTTTATGTATTAGAAAGCTTGATCAACCATGTTTTAATGCTTTCTAAAATTAACCATCCAAAGCTATTAGACTTTGATATGATCTGCATCTTTCAATAAAACATATTCTATTCTATTCTTGTCTGGTCTAGTCTATTGTTGTTGGAATTATACAAGTTGGTAGTCTATATATAGGAATATAGGACCAAATCAGAAAATTAAGCAGAAAAATGCAGAGGCCACTAGATTAATTATTGTTCTTTTAAAAATCTCCTTTTAAAGCAAGTTGTTTTGGGTGGACATATGTTAATTGAAGGTTTTGTTTCTAAATGGCATTCTTGACCATAAAGTGATTAAAAAGAAGCAACTGACACTGAATACTGGTCTAACAATGAATAATTTCCAAGAAACTGTTAAAGTTCATTTTTTAATAAAATTCAAATAGTCATTGTTGAGCAGTGTCACTGCTGTGACCAAACATCTATCCAAGCAAGTTTTAATTCTGTACAGTTTAAAATTGTGTAATTATTCTACATTTTAAAACAAATAGATGAGAAGAATGTGAACTCCAGAATGACAAGAGGTTTGGATAGGTCCAATCTAAAAATAAAAAAGTCTTCTGGTTCGTCTAATTATGAGGTTTAAAAAAAAATTAAAGATCCCAGGTCTCAAACAAATAGTCTGACTAGTATACATCAACAGTATCTCTAACAACAGGAATGACAGGTTCAAAGGAAGCTCTGGAATGCATTCTTTTATTCACATGAGACTGGCATTCGCTCTTCTGTATGTGTTGAAAGACTACAGAGATGTCAGGAAGTTGGAAATGATGAGGTGCTTTTAGAAATCTTATGTGGACTCCTCTTTCTTGCTTTTTTTGAAGAAGGCACAAAGGGAGCCTTGACACATCACAGAGCACTCCCTGAACAGGTCAGGTAACTTATTTCCCCGAGAGAGAGAGATCAGCCTCCAGCAAAGGATCTCTATGTCTAAGGATTTTTTTCTTTTCTTTTTTAAGTAACAAGAACACTTTTCTATTTTCTTCTCTCTCTGTCTCTCTTTTTTAAAAAAACAAAGTAGTATGCAGTATGGTCTGCTGCTGGAAGATTGAATTACCTTAGATGAAGCAGTATTTTGCTTTCTGCGTTTAGCACTTGGCAAGATGCCAGGTAGACATCCATAATCACCAGTGAGTTGCTAATCTCTTAATGCACAAGGGCATTGTTAGATACTGTGGACCTCAGATTTCATCACTCTGGGGGTCTTGTCGACACAACTTCCTCCCAGCGAGCGATCAGCCTTCCAAGAACCATTGAATGTCAACATGGACGGATAAAGGCACACCGGGATCAGTCTCTGGTTCAGCTGGTGGTCTTGTTAGCTCCCCAGCTTACCCAGGAACGTTTGTTTGTTTTAAAGGAAAAACAACTAACAGAGTTCGGCATTACCGGTTGCAGTGGCATCTTATCTAGGAGCAGCCAAAATCAAGCATAAATGCCCAGAAAAAGCAAAACTCAGAAGCTTGGAAAAGGTTTAGTGACAGTTTAGATACGTGCAAACTTCTAGGCAATGGCAGCTGGTGTGTGTGTGTGCACGCGTGTGTGTATATGCATACGATTTCAAGTTGCCTGTCAACTTATAGCGACTCCATGAATTTCATAGGATTTTCTTAGACAAGAAATGCTCAGAGATGTGGGTTTTTTTGCCGATTGGCAACCATTCTGTTTCTCCGATTCACTTCTGATGGCAGTCTCCTGTCCCGAGTACAGCAAGACCTTTGACTGCATAGACCATGACAATCAGATATAGTGGCACTCCCATTTCTTTGAGAGCATTCCATAGTTTTCATGGTCTATGCAGTCAAAAGGTTTGCTGTAGTCAATAAAGCGCATGCAGATTTTCTTTTGGAATTATCTGGTGCTCTCCATTATCCATTGTATGTTTGCAATGTGATCCCTAGTGCCCCTTCCTTTTGTGAACCCAGTTTGCATCTCTGGGATTTCTCACTCCATATATGGTAGGAGACTTTGCTGCAAAGTGGCTTAACAACAGTTAAAACAAACATAGCTAAAAATTAACTGCGTATAAAAGTTAAAAAGCAATTAAACTATAAGTAAAACCTGTTAAACCCCATAACAAATACAAGTCCAATACATTATGCAAGGACGGGCAGCCAGTGGAGCTGCTGGAAAAAGCAAGTTATGTGCTCCTTGTAATCAACCCCAATTCACATATTTAATGCCTGAAAACCATTTCTAAAAACTATGCAAGCAGAGATTTTTACGTAAGACTATGTATAGTATCAGATCCTTACAATTCCTGCTTTCCCTTTCTTAGTTCATTTCATGTGTTATGTCTGCATGACACTATGGAGAACTAGAAGAGACAAATTAATCTCTCTTTTCCAGTACTGGTGTCTTCTTCTGTTTTTATTGGGGATTTTTTGCCTGATCCCCAGAGTAGCAAAATCAAAGAGGTTTCTTACAGTTCAGGACCGTGTAGCTTCATTCAATGTGTGTGTGTGTTTGTGTATCAGCTCAGTTTGTCATTATATTCTGAATAAAGTTTACTCTTAATATCTCAGGATGCTAATTTTATGCTCTCTGTGTGTGTGTGTGTGAGAGAGAGAGAGAGAGAGAGAGAGAGGTTCTTAAAGTAGGAAATTGGCTTTCAATGTGTAAAGGTTGTTAATATTGCATTTTTAGTTCTTTCCTGAAAATTCGAATCCTCCCCTTTAAATTCTTTTTCATGGCTACAAAACATATGGAAGTTTTACATCCCTAGTGCTGATGGTGTCATCTTTTAATGCCAAAGTAAGATGTATTCTGTTTTGAGACATTTGATGGGGTGTGATTGGCCAATTTTTTAAATAGCTGCATGTTTCCAATTGATTAACCCTGTCATTTGTGTGGGAGGTATAGTTTTACTTTGCCTCTGATGTCACAGAAAGATAAGCCAGGAATCTATTGGGAGGTTGGCTTATTGATTAGAAGCAGATAAAATCATAGAGTTTGAAAATAAAGAGCCATCCAGTCCAACCCCCTGCCATGCAGAAAAACATAATTAAAGCACTCCTGACAGATGGCCCTCCAGCTTCTGTTAGTTGTTACTCTTGATTGGAGAGGGAGCAGCTAAAGCAGAAGAAGGCAAATTAAATGGAGGCGAGGACCCTCCAAGATGAGGGTGAACTGGTAAGCCCTTTGACCTTTGGAAGTTGCCAACTTCTGGGGCCCATTCATGCCGCACAAGAATAATAGTATTAATCCATTAACTGTCATGGTTCCATCTTATGGAATCCTGGGATTTGTAGTTTGATGGAGCACTGGAACATTTGGGCTATGAATTTTAAATGCCCTTTCCTAAATTCCTGAGCTCAGGATTCCATAGGAATCCCATAGTAGTTAGAGTGGAATAATAGGACTATTATTCATAGAGTTATAGAGTAGGCTATCCACAAAGGCTATCCAGTCCAACCCCCTGCCATGCAGGAATACACTATCAAAGCACTCCAGACAGATGGCCATCCAGCCTCTGTTTAAAAACCTCCAAAGAAGGAGACTCCACCATACCTCAGCGGAGTATGTTGAACTGTCGAACAGCTTTTATTGTTAGGAAATTCTTCCTAAAGTTGAGGTAGAATCTCTTTTCCTGTAGTTTGCATCCATTGCTCTGAGTCCTATTCTCTGGAGCAGCAGAAAACAAATTTGCTCCATCCTCAATATGATATCCCTTCAAATATTTAAATAGCTATCATATCACATCTTAACTGTCTCTTCTCCAGGCTAAACATACCCAGCTCCCTAAGGTGCTCCTCATAGGGCATGGTTTCCAAACCTTTCACAGTTTTGGTTGCCTTCCTCTGGACCCCCTTCAGCTGGTCAACATCCTTTTTGAATTGCGGTGCCCAGAACTGGACACAGTATTCTAGGTGTCAGAGGATGGACTGAAATCAAGATATACTACATCCACAGCATTCCCTTCATTTACCAAGCTTGTAACTCTTCCAAAAGAGAGAGAGAGAGAGATCAGATTAGTCTGGCATGATTTGTTTTTCGGAAACCCATTTTAACTTTTAGTGATCAGGGCATTCCTTTTGCTCACATACTGTTTCACTATCTGCTCTAGAATCTTTGCTGGTATTGATGCCAGGCTGACTGGGCAGTAATTGTTTGGGTCCTTTTTAAAAATCTTGTTTGAAGATGGAGATAACATATGCCCTCATCTAGTCTGGCGTGTGAACGGCCCGGTCTTACATCATAACATATGAATACAGGTGCTTTCTCCTCTCTCATTCCCCCCCCCCCCCTCCTTAAGCCAGAGGAGAAAAGAATAAGAAAAACAAGTGATGGGAGAGAAGCAACTAAGGAAACCACCCCATAATTATGTTCAAATTAAAGGAACCAGCTCTTCTGTGTTTGAAGGGGCTCATGGATCTAATGGGGGGCAATTAGGCCAAATGCACCAACATGCTTCTGATATCCAGTATGGTTGCAGCCTTTGTTTGCCTTGCTTTTCTTCAAAACTTTTGTATATTTAATCACGGTAAAGCACTTTGAATCTTTTATTAGGAAAAAGGCCTTCTAAGAAATTTTAATAAACCATGAACTGCTGCTGCATTTTCCCATCTCTTGCCATTGAAAAGGGTTCATTAAAAAAAGAAAACAGCAGGATAGCAGCATGCATGATTTTGTGGATTGTGCCCTTGATCTGTGGAGTTCAGTCCTGCGCAGGAGCACTTCTAAAAATAGCCTTGTGCTAATGCGTTTACCTCAGTGGTTTGTCATGTTCAATTCTGGGAGAAATGAGAGATGAGTCATAGCAAATTTGATTCCTCAGAACGATGAAATGTGTGTCATCGTATGTGTTTTTCTTTTTCCTTTTCCTTAACTCCCTCTAGCTCCTGCTTTTTAGGTCAAGGCAGGGGGACCTGGCGCTTTCCAGCTGAAGTGCAGCTCCCATTACCCCTCATCATTGACCAGTCTGCCTGGGGCTGATGGGAATTTGAGTCCGACAGCATCTGGTAGGGCACAGGTTTCCCAAGCTGGCCTTTCCATCACCCTAGCTATAGTATTCCACTTTGTGTCATGACCAGTCGATCCAGGTACTGTTGCTCAATCCTATAGAAAATGGGATTTGCAGTTCTCAGAGATATATTTAGAACTCTCACCTACAGAATCTTTGTGCTTCACTAAACTACCAGTCCCTGGATTCCACCGGATACAGCCATGTGACTGTAGGAACTGTGGTGCTCTAATGGTGTAGTGTAAAAGAAACCACTATTACCCCATAGTGAGCACATGACTCCCTTGCTAGAATAACTTCACTGGGTGTTGGTCAGTATCCAGACACAGTTAGGAGTGCTGATATCGACCTTGTTGGTGTTGTAACTTCCCTTGAGTTGGCCTCGACTCATGGCGACCCTATGGATGAGACATCTCCAAGCCCTTCTGCCCTCCACTGCTCTACTGAAATCTTGAAGATTCATGCCCATGACCTCCCTAATTGAGTCTAACCATCTGGTGTAGGGTCTTCCTCCCTTTCTACTGCCCTCCACCTTTCCTAGCATTATTGCCTTTTCAAGTGAAGCATGACTTCTAATTATGTGGCCAAAGTACGACAGACTCAATTTCATCATCTTGGTTTTTGGGGAGAGTTTTGATTTGATCTGTTCGGGAACTCACCTATTTCTCTTTTTGGCTGTCCATGGACTCCTCAGCACTCTTCTCCAGCACCACATTTCAAATGAGTTGATTTTTTTTCTTATCCACTTTTTTCATTGCCCAGCTCTCACATCTGTATACATGATGATGGGGAATACATGGTGATGGAGTTGGACAGTTCTGACTTTGGTGCTCAGTGTATGTCTTTGCTCTTTAGGATCTTCTGTAGTTCTTTCATCTCTGCCCTTCCCATCTCTAGTCTTTTTATTTATTGGCTTCAGTCACAGTTCTGATCAGTGTTTGATCCTAGGTACAGGAACTCTTCAACTATTTCTATTTCTTCATTGTCTGGATTTTGACTAATAAAGGCCTATACAGCTTAGGTCCAAACTATTTGAAATCCCATATCTCCCCATATAGTCCTTCCTGAGTCTTACTATTTTTATTGTAGGTCTTTCTGCCCATCCCACCACCCTCCATGGCTCAGCTGTTGAGAGCATGGGAGAGGGCCTTTTTGGTGGCTGCTCCTAGACTTCAGAACTCCCATCTGAGGTATATTTGATCTGATTCTGCTCTGTTGTCTTTTTGCCGGCAGGCAAAGACCTTCTTGTTTAAATAGGCCTTCATCAGCCTTGGCTAAGCAAGTGGAGAGATGTGCAACTAGATGTGCTGTTTTAATTTACAGTGTGTATTTTAAGTATTTTAATTCTTAATGTTTTAAAACTAGTGTTTTAACTGAATATGCTATTTAATCCTTTTAAAATATTTATATTTCATATGGTTTTATAGGTTCTATTTATACTATAAGCTGCACTGAATACCATTCTGGAGCAAAGCAAGATATTAACTAACTAAATAAATAAAATGTACATCATTGTGGAGAAGACACTTTGGCTTATTGTTAGAGCACATAATTTATTTAAAAGGGTCACCAGTTTAATCTCTAGTATTTTTGAAATAAGTTACATAAATTAACTCAAATATGGGGTGGGCTAACCTTGCTTATATATCTTGCAGCCTGGACCATGTAAGCTGATTTCCATGTGCTGGGAAAGAGGAATGGCTCTGTTTCTGTGTTCCATGCCTCCCAAGCCCACTACTAGCATAAATCTTAGGTCTCTCAGTTCAGGTTTCATGGGCTTGACTTTGCTCCCACACTTGTGCAGTCTCAGCTGTCAAGACATCAGAAGGATTGTTGCCTCTATTCAGATCCAAGATGCCCAGAGGATTTTCCAGGTCAGAGAGCATCTTCACATTCATTGATTGCCTCTGACCTGGAAAAAAGCCCAAGTTTCACTTGGGCACTCATTTCAATGCCATGTCAGCAAGATAGAAGACTGGAAGGAAGTTTGTCATCAAGATCATGACATGACTTCCATCAATGCTCCAAGTTACTTAGTGATGCCATGTCCCATGGTGCTGTTTAAAGTCCTGTGACCTAGGAACATAGCTTTAAAAAGTGACTTTATTAAACTAACTATTTTGCTGCATGGCCAATATGGCTATCCCTGAATATGTTGTTAAACTAAAGCTCCCATAATTCCCCAACCAGTGTTGTTGCTATGCTTGGAAGATATTCTGGAACTGTGGTCCAAAAAAGGCTACTTTTGTAGGCTGTGGCTAGCAAAAGGATTTTAGTTTGAACTTGATTAATTTAAGTGGCATTGGTGCTCATTGCCTCTGATGGGGTGCACCAAATCTGTCCAGTTTCATTTCCTGCTTTCTTCTCCAACATCTGCCAGTGAGGCAGTCTTATCCGTATTGACCCTTTTATATTCAGAGCTTGGAAAACTGTTTTCCTAAAGGAATAGTTCTATTACCCAGCCTCCTTCCCATTTTGAATCCCATTTTGGGAGTAAGGCGGGATATAAATTAAATAAATAAATAAACAGGAAGGTGTAGGGGGCTCTCCTTGTGTAACCCTATCACCTAGTAAATCCTATGATTAGACACCCCAAGTGAGAAGCAAGATCAGAGCATTAATAGAAAGGGAAGGAGGGAGAAATAAAGGGATATCATATATGCAAGATTAGCCAAAGGTATAAGAAAGATACCAAGACAAATAGCAGACACCCTTAGGAAGGCAAATTGCATTCAAAGCAGCATTACACATAAAATAGGGATGTGGAATGTGAGAAGCACGAACCAAGGGAAGCTGGACATAGTAAAAATGGAAATGGAATGCGTGGCATAGCAGTACTGGGGGTGAGTGAGTTAAAATGGACAGGAATGGGCCACTTTGAATCAGATAACCTTGCAATGTTCTAATCAGGGAATGAAAAAACAAGAAGAAACGGGGTGGTTTTCATACTAAGAAAAGATGTGGCAAAAGCAGTCAGAGGATACAATGCAAAATCAGACCAAATCATTTCTATGATAAACCTCTCTATGGTAAAGCTATGAATATCACCATAATTCAAGTATATGCACCAACCACAGAGGCAGAACAGGAAGAAATTGATAGATTCTATGAAGGATTACAGAATGAAATTGACAGCACACCATCCCAGGATGTCAAGCTGATCATTGGAGATTAGAACACAGAAGTTGGAAGCAAAGAAGAATCAAAAACAGTAGGCAGATTTGGATTGGGCAAAAGAAACAAAGCATCTGAGCATCTGATAGATGTTATGAAGCCAGCAACCTATTCATTGCAAACACATTCTTCATACAACCAGAAAGAAGGCTATACACAAGGACATCACCAGATGTTCAACACAATAATCAAATAGATTACATAATTGGAAGTAAAATATGGCAGAACTCTATACTGGTGGCCAAGACTAGACCAGGTGCTGACTGTGGCACAGATCACAAATTACTCATATAAAAAATAAGAGTAAGACTCAAGAAGAAAACAAAACAAGTGATTATACCAAAATATAATCTAAATAACATTTCAACAGAATTTACTGACTACATAAGGAACAGATTTGCACTACTAAGCATAATAGACCGAGAACCAGAGAAACTATGGTCTGAAGCCAGCAACATAATAAAAGAAGAGTGCAGATAGACACTTTCAATAAACAAAAAGAAACAGAAAAAAACATGGATGACAGAAAAAAATACTACAAGCAATAAAGAAAAGAAAAAAAACCTAAAGGGAGATAGGAACAACCTAAGAATTATGAATGCAACAGTACAACAGCTTGTGCGGAAAGAATAAAGAAAATGACTACAATGACCAATGCAGAGAAATAGAAGACAACAAAAAAAGGGAAGAATAAGAGATCTATTTCACAAGATCCGGAAAAATCAAAGGAAAATTCAAAACAAAGACTGGGACGCTCTATGACAATAAAAGTAAAATATTTCAAGACTTGGACGGAATAAAGAGACATTGGATATAACACAGAGAAGAATTATACAAAAGAGATGACAAAATGAAAGATACATGGAATGAAGAGCCATATGAAGATGAAACCCAAACTCTAAAAAGTGAGGTGGAAACAGCAATAAGAGAAATAGCAAAAAACAAATCACCAGGAACAGATAAATGATATTCCAACTGAACTGCTGCAATCCACATTGACAGAGTCAACTCTAGTGCCTACCAACATATACAGTGATCAATATACATCCCCATCCACAAAAAGAGAGACACAAGAGAATGCAGCAACTATACGACCATAGCACTGATCTCCCACGCAAGCAGAATCATGCTCAAAATTCTTCAATATAGACTCCAACCATACCTGGAGAGAAAAATATCAGAGGTCCAAGAGGGATTCAGGAAAGGAAGAGGCACAAGGGATCACATTGCAAATATATGATGGCTAATTGAGCACATCATAGCAAAGCCTTTGATTGCATAGATCATGATAGGCTATGGAATGCCCTTAAAGACATGGGGGGTGTTAACACATTTAATAGTTCTGATGTGGAATCTGTACTCAGGACAAGAGGCTACTGTAAGACGGAACACAGAGAAACAGAATGGTTCTCAGTTGGCAAAGGGTCAGACAAGGCTGCATCATTTCACCCTGTCTGTTCAACTTGTATGCAGAACATATTATAAGAAAAGCAGGCTTGGACACAGAAGAGGGAGGAGTGGAAATAGGAGGAAGGAATATGAACAATCTAAGATATGCAGATGACACCATAGTACTAGCAGAAAACCTCACGGACCTGGAGCACCTACTAAGGAAGATCAAAGAAGAAAGTGCTAAGGCAGAATTACTGTGGAACATAAAGAAAACAAAAAATAATGACCACCAAGGACCTTCACAAGTTCAGCCTAGAGAATGAAGAAATAGAAATAGTAAAAGAATTTCCATACCTGGGATCAAACATTGATAGAAATGGGGACTGCGGTCAGGAAATCAGAAGAAGATTAAGAATGGGAAGGGTGGCTATGAAAGAACTAGAAAAGATTCTAAAATGCAAAGATATACAACTCAGCACAAAAGTTAGAATCATAGAAGCCCTTGTATTCCCTATTACCATATATGGATGTGAGAACTGAACAGTTAAGAAAGATGATAGGAAGAAAATCAATGTATTTGAGATGTGCTGGAGAAGAGTGCTGAGGATCCCATGGACAGCCAAAAGAACAAACAAATGGGTCCAAGAGCAGATCAGGCCAGAAACCTCCCTGGAAGCCAAGATGACCAAACTGAGGTTGCCATACTTTGGACACATCATGAGAAGGAAAGACTCTTTGGAAAAGGCAATAATGCTTGGAAATGTGGAGGGAAGTAGGAAGAGAGGAAGGCCACATGCTAGATGGATGGACTCTATTAAGGAGGTCATGGGTATGGGGTTGAAGGAATTAAGCAGAGCAATGGAGGGCAGAGGGTCTTTCAGTTAACAACAACAATGACCCAGGGAGAATAGGGTTCGAATTGCCACTGGGTGATGAAAACTCCCTGTGTGACCTTGGGCACATCACAGACTTTCAGCCTCAGAGGAAGGCAAAAGCAAACCCCCTTTGGACAAATCTTGCCAAGAAAACCCCATTTGCCTTAAAGTCACCAGATTGACTCGAGGGCAGTTAACAACAACAAAAATTTGGTGTAGTGATTTGAATATTGGACTGGCATCTTGGAAAACCAGAGTTCGAATCCTTGCTGAGCTCACGGGGTAACCTTGGACACAAATCACACATTGACAGGCTCAGAGAAAGGCAGTGGCAAATTTTACCAGGAAAAACCCATGATAGGATAGTCATAAGTAGGAAACAATTTGAAGACACACAGCAACAGTACTCTCCCATAAAATAGTTATTGAAGTTGTTTTTGAAAGTAGCTCTTTACTTTCCTATTTCTCAAAGATAATTATAATAGTTACTTAAAACATACCTGAATGTTACAAGTCAGAAACCTGGAGAACAAAACTGCTCCAACTTCCATAACAAAGCATGAGTCAGCAGCACACAAAACACACCCTGAGTTAGTACTTGAACCATATACTACTCCTTCATCACCATTTAGTGCAGCCATACTCCATGACTATAAAAGTAACTAACGAGTTACAGTTGCACTGCAAAAGGGTGAAGTTGCACCCTGACAGGTTGTGGTTGTAATGTAGCCTAGTTATTCTCTTCTTACTGGCTTAAGGAATTCATTATAAGTAATTTTCTATTTAGTTACTGTACTTCCATTCCTGGGCCTTACCCATTTTCATACAGTTGTGTTGTGTACGTCATACTGCAACAAACGTGTACTAGCTATGCTTGTTACTTAGACTCATAAAATCATAGAGCTGGAAGGAACCATGAGGGCCACCCAGTCCAATCCCCTGCCATGCAGGAATACACAACTAAAGCACTCATGCCCATCCAATCTCTGTTTAAAGACTTCCAAAGAAGGAGAATCCACCACCATCTGAGGCCGTCTGTTCTTCTGTCAAACAGCTCTTACAGTAAAGGAATTCTTCCTAATGTTTAGGTGGAATCTCTTTTCTTGTAGTTGAATCCATTGGTTTGTGTTTTAATCTCTGGAGCAGCAGAAAACAAGCATACTTCATGTTCTACATGACATCCCTTCAGTTATTTAATGGTGACTTACCATGTCTCCCAAACTAAACATATCCATCTCTCTAAGCTGTTCCTCATAGGGCTTGGTTTCCAGACTTTTGTTCATCTTTGTTGTTCTCCTCTGAACATACTCAGTTAAAAAAATAATTTTATGGCACTAATAAAATAATTATGGTATAATAATTCATGGACTAGAGGCAACTTTATCCAATGCTGGAAGAGCTGTCCACCAACTGAGGATAACTCTGCATGGGTAATGTGTGAAACTGCCTAGCAATCTCTCTCACTTTATATATCAAGAAACACAGGCTCCATGGAGCCTTTCAGGAATGAGTATTCAGATGCTCAAACCAGCATTTCCTGAGGTTATGTTCACACTTATATTGGCCAGGTTTAAAGAGTCTGTAAACTTTTTTCCTTCTCTCCCAGCAATAAGTGCTGTTGGTATCTGCTTGTGATTCCAACTCATTCATCCATGGCTTTAGCTCGGACCATTCATTAGTGATAAACACATGCGCCTCCCCCAAGGACCCTTTTACAGTCTGTGCTCCTTAGTTTTGTAATGTGGCAATTATTTCCTTACTGAGCCATGAATATACCTCCCACAAGTAACATAAAATTGCAGATCTTTCTTTATTCTCCCCAGGTGTCCTGCTGTTTGTGGAGACTGAAGTTGTTGTTATTTTAATTTACAATATCACAAGGCCACTTCTAAGCTGGAGAATGAGTGACTCATAAGATGTGGTGTTGGTGGAGGTGTGGAGACATTTCTTGTATTAGAATCCAGTCTCCTTAGAATACAAAAGGCAAAAGGCAAGGGATGTTGTAGTTTGAAGTATGTTGCTGTTTGATGGTCAGAACTGTGTGCATTTACTTATTTTCATAAGTAAATGAAAATAATTATGTCCCCATAGAAAAACTGTGGCCTGTATAGAGTATGCTAATTCCATATATCTGTTGTGTGCCTTCAAGCCATTTCTGAATTATGGTGGCCTTATCACAGGATTTTCTGGGGCTGAGAGTGTGTGTGACTCACCCAAGGTCACCGAATGAGTTTCCATGGCTCAGCCAGGAATCAAACCCTGATCTCAGAGTCGTAGTCCAATGCTAAACCACTACATCATGCTGGCTCTCAGTTGCAGATATATGGTGATATAATTATATTATTTTAAACTCTGATCTTTAAAGAAGGGAAATCTCCCAATGCAGACTGCCTGTCAAAATACAGAAAGAAAGGATCTTTGCATAATTGTTGGTTTGCAGAATTTATTTTGCAAATTGTTTAAAAACTCCTTTGTCTTTGATATTATAGTTTTTTTTTCTGATCACAGAGAGGTATAAGCAAAATTCAGATGCCAGAGTTGCTTCGTATACAGTTGGCTCTCCACTTTGACTCTGCGGCTTTGATTTTGTGCATTTAATTATTCACAGATTTGATTAATATGTTCTCTCTAGCACGACTCTGTGGTTACCATCTGGCAGAAATTGCACTGGAGGAGCTAGAGATTCCTATAGAGAACACTTCTTTGAGCCCTTGTAGATCATAGAATCATAGAATCATAGAGTTGGAAGAGACCACAAGGGCCATCCAGTCCACCCCCCTGCCATGCAAGAACTCCCAATCAAAGCATCCCCGACAGATGGCCATCCAGCCTCTGTTTAAAGACCTCCAAGGAAGGAGACTCTACCACACTCCCAAGGGAGTGTGTTCCACTGTCGAACAGCCCTTACTGTCAGGAAGTTCCTCCTAATGTTGAGGTGGAATCTCTTTTCCTGGAGCTTGCACCCATTGTTCTGGTTCCTAGTCTCTGGAACAGCAGAAAACAAGCTTGCTCCCTCCTCAATATGACATCCCTTCAAATATTTAAACATGGCTATCATATCACCTCTTAACCTTCTCTTCTCCAGGCTAAACATCCCCAGCTCCCTAAGTCGTTCCTCATAGGGCTTGGTTTCCAGACCCTTCACCATTTTAGTTGCCCTTCTTTGGACACACTCCAGTTTCCTCCACATCCTTTTTGAATTGTGGTGCCCAGAACTGGACACAGTATTCCAGGTGAGGCCTGACCAAAGCAGAATAAAGTGGCACTATTACTTCTCTTGATTTAGACACTATACTTCTATTGATGAAGCCTAAAATTGCATTGACCTTTTTAGCTGCTACATCGCACTGTTGACTCATGTTCAACTTGTGGTCCACCTGGATTCCTAGATCCCTTTCACACGTAGTCTCGTTCAGCCAGGTGTCCCCCATCGTATATCTGTGCTTTTCGTTTTTCTTCCCTAAGTGCAGTACCTAACATTTCTCCGTGTTGAATTCATTTTGTTAGCCTTGGCCCAGCTTTCTGGTCTGTTCAAGTCATTTTTTGAATTTTGATCCTGTCTTCTGGAGTATTAGCTACTCCTCCTAATTTGGTGTCATCTGCAAATTGATAACTATGCCCCCAATACTGCCATCCAAGTAATTAATGAATATATTGAATAGCACTGGGCCCAGGACAGAGCCCTGTGGCACCCACTGGTCACTTCTTTCCAGGTTGAAAAGGGGCCATTGTTGAGCACCCTTTGGGTTCAGCCAGTCAACCAATTACAAAGCCATGTAACAGTTACTTTGTCTAGCCCACATTTTACCAGCTTGTTTGCAAGAATGTCGTGGGAAACCTTGTCAAAGGCCTTACTGAAATCAAGATATGCTATATCCACAGCATTCCCTTCATCTACCAAGCTGGTAATTTTATTTAGATCCTCCAGCACAATTCTGTGGTGAACATACAACAGATGTTGACCATAGAATTGCACTGGAGGACCTAGAGATTCCTAGAGAGGTGTTCTCTCAGGTAAAATAAATTGTGTTTTTTTTTATTTGTAGCTTTCCCACTTTCACAAGAGTCCTGCTCCCCTAATCCCAGTGAATGTGGAGGCTTCACTCTATAGCCACTGACAGAAAAAGGAACTGCAAGCCACAGACCATGGTTCAGGTGGCAAATTGCAAAGGCTGGTGGCTTCCATTACAGTAAATTTGCAAGTTTTACATTTTAACAGAGCTCCCCAAGGTGCTGAACTCTGCCCCCCCCCCCCCCAATAGCTGCTGAACTCTTCTCCTCCCAATAGGTTCGGCATCATAGAGATCTCCTTTAAATTTTGATTAAAACATGGGATAGATTTACTGCCTTGCTGACATGGCTTCCATGTGCAGATTTCAGTTGTCCCAACAGAGTTCTAAACAAAGTTCTAAATAATCTGGAAGATATTTATGGACCATCTCTTGGACAGAAAGGGGCAGTGGACATCCTGGGTTCAGTAGTGTCAATCTGCATTACCACTTTGGATTCTTGGTTCTAGTGCTGACACCAATGCTTATACATCTGCTTCTGCTCTAACCACTAAAAATCCTATAAACCCATTCCACTGGTTTTTAAGAGCAAAAATGTTAAATCCCCTCCCAGGGGGTTTGGGGAGGACAGTTGGAAGTAAAACCATAATTGTCCTCCCCCAACCCCCTGGGAGGTGAAACTTTAACATTTAAAAAAGGCACCCTGGCTTTAGGTCCCATATGTGTCCCACAGGATGCACTTTCCCCACCCCTATTGTAGTATATATGCAAAGTTCCAAGCTTACAGGAAAGCAGGAACGCTACATAGTCTTCTGTTTTATATTCCTGTTGTAGATAGGTTGTTCTAGTGATATATGATTACCCCAAATGAGAGCCTTTTTTCTCCAGTCCTGTTTTTCTTCATGTAGCAATTCTGTATTTTTACATGCTGCAGGATGACAAAGTCAATTCTCCTTTCTTTTCTCTTCCATGGGAAGGCAAAATTTCAGTCCTGGAAAACAGAAGAGGTGGCCATTTTGGAATATTCTTGACATTGTTTATTTCATCTCTGTTTTGTTGTATCTGTAGAACAGAAATCGCTTGATGCCACACATAGCTCTTGCTTGGCATACCCCACAGAGACACTGATGATAAATATTTCTACAAATGTTAATTTTGTATGCTGGAATTGTCAAGTGAAACCCTTATTAACAGTCTCCTGCTATTCATCATGCATACCCCACAACATTATCTCTCTACTATCAGTTATGAATTCCAATTTGCACTGTTTATCCAAACAGTGTCTTCTGCTGTAGTACATTTCCCAGTCTATCTCATAAATTCTATTTTCAACATTAGAAGCTGGGCGTTTGTACACTGAAATCTGTGGCACTTGAACTCCCTATCCCATATGCCAGTTTTATACTAATAGGAGTCACAGTGATCTGTCATGAGTCCATTCCCTATTGAGGTACCCTGTCCAACAATCTCCAGGTTTTGATTGTGTACACCTCACAATAAGGCAGTGAGACAAGATTGGCATTCCAATCGTGTACTGTCCAAGACCACCTACCCAACTGTCTCCCAGACTTGAGACAGATGTCTGGAGATGCGGGAGATGGTCTTGGAAGTGGTGTTGATCTTCTCCAAACATAGTGTCTTGTGGGATTTAATATCCATGCCGAGGCACCCTCATCAGGTCATCTCAGGATTTCATGGCAACCATAGGCCTGTCTCAGTGCTACACAAGTAGAAGGCCAGTCGTGATCTGTTTTTTTGCTTATCAGGATGATGGTGATGGATGGGTAGGTTTTTTTTTAAAGAACCCCATTGTCATGGACAGGTTGCTACCTGATAGAGTTTAGGTTTGCTAGAACTCTGAACCCCTGCAGTGGTGGTGGATCCATTATAACGGTCTGTCACCCAGAGAATAATGGCTCCAGAAGGATTCCTGAATGCCCTGGAGGATTTTTCAGCTGCTAGAGTTGGTGATTCTGTTGATGCCCTGGTTGATCTGTAGAACAGGGAGATGACCCAAGAAAATTGACACAGTCATTCCCAAGCATCTTTTACTTGGGTAGACAGCATGGGATTCTTGGTTTTCTGAGGAGCTCAGGACAATGAATTATGAGGGTATATGACTAGAGTGATGGTGGAGGAAGACTTGAGATGAATCCAATAGAGCACAAGTCAAAGCCCATTTTAAAACCTATACTGCACTAGTGAGGGCAGCAAAAAAAATTATCCTTTGCTGCTTCTATTGCATCAATCAGTTCAATCTTGTCTAGTGCCATTGCTTCAGGTACTTAAATGGCTATTCCATCCTAGATCTCAGACTGCTGAGAAGCCCTCAAAAAAGCACTGTGACAAATTTGCAAAATATGTTACAGAGAAGATCACTCAGATTCATTCTGACTTGGACTCCACGTTGAAGGTAAAGGCTGGAAAGGTAATTGAGGTGTGGACTTTTCCAGTTTTGATGGATGAGTTTTAATTTATTCAATATGATGATGTGGACAAGTTGCTTGGAGAGGTTAGGCCAAGCATTTTGTCACTTTGTCCCATGTTCATCTTGGCTAACTAAAGCTGCCAGGAAGGACTGGCCAATTGGATGGTTGAGGTAGTAAATGCTTCTTTGAAAGAGGGCTATGTTCCATCCTCTCTAAAAGAAGCAATATTAAGACCTTTGTTGGAAAAACAACAACAATTGGACCCCACCACCCTAGGTCACTATCGACAGTCTCTAATCTCCCCTTTTTAGGTAAGATCTTATTGTGAGTGGTGGCAACACAACTCCAGGCTCTCTTGGATGAAAGTGATTACCTTGAATGAATACTGAACAATACACTTTGCTTATGAGCTCTGGCCTCTTGGCAGTCCCAATTGTTGCAGCAGTTGGCTGTGACTCTCTCTCACCTTTGCTAAATTTTAGTCTGAGTGTAAAATACAATCTGCCGTCTCTCTCGGTCAGCGTTACCAGACAAAGCATCAGGCTTACACTTTGGCGTCTGGGAATGACGACCCACTGGGAAGCTACAATCTGTGCTGTTGTCTGTAAGCGTCCCATTCTTGTTATTGTACATCTTCCCATAACCTTCTCTTGGAACTAGAGATTTTGACTGACAGCAGCTAAAAACCCCAGACACACACATTATCATTACAGGAAGCTTCCTAACGGCGTGGTGCTTGACAAGATTGATGTTCATTCTGTTTTCCTTGCAAGTCAGGCTAGCAAATGGCAGCTTTGACAGACCAAAGTAGGAAAAGTTTTTTTTAAAAGTTTGCCCAGGAGGGAAAGAATTATATCAAAGTGACAAAGCAATCTTGCTGGGAACAGTTGGTCACTGCATTTAGAACAAAGATTCTAAAGCACTGATTCTTAACTACTGGAACAAGGACTTTGGGCTCCATTGTGCTGACTCCCAAGGCAGCAAGATAATACTTTTTAAAGATGTTTTGATTTAGCAGTCCCTGGGCATTCCACATTCTTGAACTTCTCCCTCCTTAGCTTAAGTAGTACGTGTGCAGGTCTCTCTCTCTCTCTTGACACATACAAAATGGCCACAGTTCCATAACAGGCTGCTGAGCAGGAATTGTAGGTTTGTTCTCTGTTTCCCCTGATTATGACTTAGGCTCAGAGCCTGCCTTGAAACCCAAACTATCAGCCACACCAGAAGCCACAGGAGACGTTCAGTTGTGCCTTTTTAATACTTTCAGCTCTTCACATCCATAGATTCTTTATCCACGAATTCAACCACCTACACCTTGAAAATATTCCAAAAAAAATAATACCAATTTCAAAAGGCAAACCTTGATTTTGCCATTTTATATAAGAGACAACATTTTATTATGCATTGTATATACTGAGACTTGAGCATCCACAGATTTTGGTATCCATGAGGATGTTGGAACCAACCCCAGTGGATATCAAGAGCCCACTGTATGGCAGTAGAGATAGTAGTTATAGCAACCCTTTTCAACCTTTTTACCCTGGAGGAAGTATCCATGCATAAAAATTATCATATCTACAGCTGAAGTATATCACATTTAAGTGCCTCCGACTGAGGAAATCACAAAAATTCTGCCCTTCAATGAAATTTTCTTTGAATCCTTAAATTTGTTGAACTCCAGAGTGAGACACTGAAAATTGTTCACACCTAGAATTCTTCTATTTGTTTTGTTCACATTTTCTTGGTAACTTGCTTGGCCAGCCCCTTTTCTTTGGGCACCTAAATTATATTACTAAATGCTCTAAAGTTATTAGAGTGCTAGAAATTTGGAGGCTAAAGAAAAAATTCATTTCAGGTGCAGCAAATTTCTTATTTGATGGCAATACTCTGCCTTCCCCTACCACCACACTTCTGCCTCAGAGGATTGTTGCCAGAAGAAATTAGGGAAGAGAAGAGCTGTTTATGTTGCCTTGGACTCATTGGAGGAAAGGTGGAAAATCCAGGTAATGGGTATTAAAACAAATTGTTAGTATCCCACCTTTAAGCTCTCAATAGTGGGCCTCAGGGTAGCTTGCCACATTGAAACAGCACCAAAGCAAAAGTTTAAAAATGGAGAAAACTGAATAAAGCAGGGTTTTCTTACTCCCTGTTGCCACCATCATATTCTTGTCAAATACCATAAATGATCCACCATGGCATAGTGGTTTGAGTATAGGACTATGACTCTGGAGACCCACTTGGTGACCCTGGGCAAGTGCCATGCTTTCAGCTCCAGAGAACGGCAAGGGCAAACCTCTTCTGAACAAATCTTGCCAAGAAAATGTCATGATAAGTTTGCCTTAGGGTCGTCGTAGGCTAGAAATGATTTGGAAGACATGCAACACACACAGTACAATATCCTAATAACAGATCCTGTCTAATTTTGCAAACTAAGCAGGGTCAGCCCATTAATTCTTGAATGGGAGACTGCCAACAAATAGCAGGTGCTGTAGGTTGTATTTCAGATGAAGGAACTGGCAAAACCACATCTTGAGTATTTCTTTCCTAAGAAAATCCTATGATATTTATGGTATTGCCATAAGTTGCCAAGTGACTTGAACACACATATATGTACACATTACCTTTATCACCTTCTCCAGTTAACACTAACAAACTACCTGCAGTTCAGTACTTTCCTTAGTTGGAAACATAGGAGTATGTGGGGCAAGAGAAGGAGGAAGTAGTAACAAGACTAAGCAGGGGTTTCTGCCAGCATTTGTTGGACTTCATATCTGATTATTTAGATTTGAAGAGTGGTCTCACAGTAAAGATTTATTTTTATTTTGTTTTTTATTGTGTGGAAGTCTTGCATGCTGGCAAAAGGGTATCTATAATCAAGGAGCCTTTCATGCTACACATTTATAGCACTGTGATTCCACTTTACCTGTCATGGTGCCATCCTGTGGAGCCCTAGGATTTGCAGCTTGTTGTTGTTGTGTACCTCCAAGTCCTTTTTTACTTATGGCAACCCTAAGGTGACCCTGTCCTATGGTTTTCTTGGCAGGTTTCATCGGGGGGGGGGGGGGTTGCCATTGGCATCTCTTGAAGCTGAGAGAGTGTGATTTGCTCAAGGTGATCCAATGGGTTTTTATGCTCAAGCAGGGATTTGAAACCTGGTCTCCAGAGTCATAGGCCAATGCTCAAATTACTATACCATGCTGGCCCACTTTGCAGTTTAGAGAGGGATATGTTGAATTTGCAGCCAGAGAGCTCTTGTGCCCCATCCTATAGGATTCTGTAGGATACAGCCATGGAGGATAAAGTTAAGCACAAGGCAGAAAGTTGGCCCATACCCACTGTGGTTGTCCATGCCTGGGATATACAAAGTTCTAACAAATTCTCATATAGACAGGTTTGCCATGGACTAAAGCCCCAGCTTCCGTGTAACTGATGTTGCTCCTTTGTTTGATATGTTTGCACTTTCCTCTATATAGCTCGTTTTCTTCCAAAGTCTAATCACAGAATGCGTGCTCTAACTGGTGCCCTATTCATATATGCACACAGACACACATATATACATACTCCAACATAGACAATCTCTATTAAGGTTGCTAAGAAAACCTTTGATAATTGTTCTTATTTGATTTTGCCACAGTTAGCTTACATTGTGTGCCGTTTCTTGGCAGAAAAAAGTATTTAAATGTAATAAAAATAAGAAAATATTTTTACATAATGACTTACAGTAATTAAGGGGCTGGAAAGGAGCGATGCAGGATGATCCTTGCCCCTGTTTTAAAAAATGGTTTGTTCTTTTTTTTCTTTTCTTTCTTTTTTACAAGATTAGATTTAAGAGTAATCTCTGCTAATGAAAAGTGGGAAATTATAATGACAATATCCCTTCTTTGTGTGCGAACAAACTGACAAAGGAAACCCAAGAACTTTTTAAAATAAAGGGTTAAGTATAATTATATTGTCTTTTCTTGCTGTTGAGGTTTCTATTCCTACGCAATCTTTTAAAACTTTGTTACCAAGGGTGTCTTAATGAGTAAAGTGTTTATCAGTACATGAGGTATCTGAAGAGCACGCAAGGAAGATTTTGCAGGGGTAATTAAAATGCTTTATCCCTCTCATGGCTGTCATAATAACGTATTAGATTTGGTTGAAAACTGGAACATATTGTTTGCGTAATGTACGCAGTGGCAGATCTAATGAGGCAATCCCGTGGACTGCAAAGCCCTGATTTAGTTGGTCTTGTATTGCATTTGCAAAACCAAACCAGCTAGCTGTTAGAATTATAGTTAATGGAGTTCTTGTAATGAAGGAGAAGGAGAAGCCATGTTGCCAAAATGTCTTGGTAGCGACGGAAGGGAAGAATCATAGGAATGTAGAAAGTTGCATTATACCAAGTCAGACTATTGGTTCAGCTAGCTTAATATCTGTCCGTCTAGTTTAATATCATCTACATTGGCATCATGCAGCCCTCCAAATGCTGTTGGACCATAACTCTATTAATTCATTACCATTGAATGTGCTGGGGGTCTGATGGAGGTTGAAATCAACATCTGGAGAGCCACATGTTGGCCACCACTGACTACCTCCAGGGTTTCTGATTTCCCACTCTTCATTTTCCTATGACCGAACTGTCTTTCAAGGACAGCCATGTTGTTCCAGTATCAACCCACTTTGTCCAGTGAACCATTTTAGCCTATGGGAGTTCTAGCCATAACTAGAAAGGGAGTAGAGGGGTTTCCTGACAACCGAAGCAGAATTTAGTTCACCAGCTGCGCCCTACTTGGCAGCTCCACAAATGTTCAACCTGTTAATGCTTTCTAATGAGCCAGCAAACTTTAAAAAAAAATCTGATTTTTATATCAGTGAGTAATGATTGAAGATTTGAATAACCGTTCTCTTCAGCCAAACGAAAATCTCTTTCAGTTGTGTGTATTTTCCCCAAGATGGAGACATCACTGTTAAAATGTTTGCTGGCTGTATGCTGACATTCTACAAATATATTCTAGTAGCAGCAGCAGTGGTAATAGTGATAGAGGTCTTCAAGTCACCTGTTGCCCTCTGGTGTAACCATGAATTTCAGATTGGTTTTCTTAGACAATAAATATTCAAGAAGTGGTTTAGCATTGTTTTCTCTGAATATGGCCTTTTAGCACCTAGTATTCTCATTGTGGGAGAAAGGCGGGATATAAATACTTGAAATAAATAAATGAAATAAATTCCCTGGTGGCCTCCCTTCCCAGTACTAACCAGGCACAATATCACACTACACTGTTATAGTGCTGTTATTCCACTTTAACTACTATGGCCTTTCCTGACTAGAATTCCCAGCCTCAGGAGCCTTTTAAATTTAATTTATTGGAGCCTTTTAACTTACCTCTCCTATTGTTGCTGCCTTGTTTGTTTCCCTGATTTAGACTGGGGTTTTTTTATTTTATTTTGATGTTTTATTTATGCTGCTTTAATAGTTTTCTGATTTAATACTTTTTTAAGGGGCGAGTGGGTTCTGGGATTTTACTGTGTATTGTGAGATACGTAAGCAATTTTAATTGTTGTAAGCCGCTCCGATTGTTCAACAGAGGGGTGGGATATAAATAATAATAATAATAATAATAATAATAATAATAAGAACAACAATAAATGACTGCCTCCTGTGGAATTTTGGGATGTGTAGTTTAAGGAGGGGGCATTTATTCTCAGCCAGAGTGCTCTCACTAAACTACAATTCCCAGAATTCAACAAGAGGCAGTCTTAGTAGTTAGAGTGGAATAATAGTACTATAACAATGTATTGTGATACTGACACAAGTCTGATCCTGCTTAGCTTCTGAGTTGCAACAGGATCTGATGCCATCAGGGTACAGTCGGCTCTCTGTATCCATGGATTCTTTATCCACAGATTCAAGTATCCAGGACTTGAAAATATTCAAATATATATAAATTCCAAAAAGCAAACCATGATTTTGCCATTTTATGTAAGGGACACCTTACTTTACACCATTGTATTTAACAGGACTTGAGCATCCACAGATTTTGATATCCACAAGGGGTCCTGGAACCAAACCTCCATGGATAGCAAGGGCCCATGTATTTATATCCTAGAATACACAAATAGTGAGATAGTCACACTCTAGACTCCAGTATATACGTTACAAAAAATAGCACCATTCAGATGCAAGAGGATGGTATCACCAGGCTTCAAAAGGATATGAGAAGGCTTAGGGCTGTAATGGGAATTGTGTGGTTCTCTTTTCTTGGAACTGCAACTCCTAGAATTACCATTGTTGATGGCTATGCTGGTTAAAGATGCTGGGAATTACACTTTCACAAAGTCAGGAGGACTGCATGATTCCCACCTTTAGCTTAGCGGAACTCCAGGAAATGCAGAAGTATTTAAACAAAAATTATTCAGATTTTTTTTAAAGTAAGAGAGCAATGACACAGAAACAGCTGAATAAGATTATACATGCTGTGTATCCAATAGTCATTGAGTACCTGTTGGAAGAAGAAACAGAAAATTGGGAGTGGGATGGATTCTCATGGGAAAAATTGGGGCTATTTTATTTCAGGTTGCATCTGTTTCCTAAATTAAGATTAAACGTCAACATCATACTTGAAATGCAGCAGGGTGAAATTCTCAGTGTGGATGTATCGGGTCATTTTGCTATACCAGTGTGGATGCGTACAATCCTACAGTTACATTTTATGACTACAGAACTGAGAATCTGGCCAGGTTTGCTTAGAGTACTGGTTAAAAAAGTAAGTTTTTCAAGCTCTGTCCTACACCTTCTACTGTTTATCTGCACTTGAGTTGCAGTCAATTCCTACTTGTTATTTGCCGCGTGGCATAGTGGTGTGAGTGTTGAACTACAACTCTGGAGACTAGCGTTCGATTCCCACTCGGTCATGAAACCCACTGAGTGACCTTGGGCAAGCTACATGCTCTCAGCTTCAGGGGAAGGCAATGGCAAACCTCCTCTGAGCAAATCTTGCCAAGAAAACCCCATGATGGGTTTGCCTAAGTTGGAAATGATTGAAAGGCACACAGCACACATACATGTTTTTTTTGTTACTTTGGGCAGTAAAAGAATGGCATATAGCTTGAAAAATTACTGCCATTTCTCTTAAAATGTCCTTTAAAAACAATGACAAAACATTGCTTGTTTTATAAGGGCCTTTGCAGACTGCTAGAAATAGTGCAAATTGAGCCCACTTTAATTGCCCTGGCTCAGTGCTAGGGAATCACAGGAATTGTATTTTTTCGGAGACACTGAGCCTTCTCTGTCAGAGAGCTCTAGTGCTACAATAAACTACAGTTCCCATGATTCCCTAGCACTGAGTCAGGGCAGTTAAAGTGGACTCAATTTGCACTATTTCTGGCAGTCTGCAAAGGCCCTAAGTAAACTTTATCTGCACTTGTTATACTGCTTTTGGCATGCAACTTCATTATGTCCTCATTGCCCCTTCAACTGAAATGGACAAAATCATTATTTATTATGGGTAAGTGACCTAGTTATATCTCATTACTTCAGTGTTCTGGGAAGGAAACATTCCACCATTGGGAGCAGGTAATTGGATACCAGCCACTTATCACCTGAGTGACTGGTTCCTCCATTCCCAATGGAAGGAGTAATTCTGTTCATGTTTTAATTGCTTATAACTATAGGTCATAACAATGTAATATCCAAGAGATGGTAAAGAGCCCTGGTGGTGCAGTGGCTAAATGCTGATACTGCAGCCAAAACTTTGTGAGTTCAAACCTGCAGGGCTCCAGGTTGACTTAAACTTCCATCCTTTCGTAGGTCGGTAAAATGAGTACCCAGCTTGTTGGGGGCAATTGTCTTGCACATTGCAAACCGCGAGAGTGCTTAGTTCACTATGAAGCAGTATAGAGATGTAAAGTGCTACTGCTATTATAAAAATAACAAACAGCAAAATATATAACATAGAATTTCCAACTCCATTTCTAATACTACAGTGGTTTCCTTAGTGTCACCTGGGATTTGGTTCCAGAATACCCTGTGGGTGCCAAAATCTGTGGATGCTCAAGTCCCATTAAACAGTATTCAGTGGCATAATAAAATTATATATAAGTGTCCATTATATAAAATGGAAAAATCAAGCTTTGCTTTTGGGGAGTAGTTTTTGATTGAATATTTTCAAGCAATGGATGGTTGAATCTGTGGATGTAAGCTCCGCAGATATGGAGGGCCAATTTGTAACCTCTTACCAATCAGAATTAAAATATAGAAAATAAAACCTTAGGAACAGTAAGACTTCTGATTTTTGGGAATGCTTTAACATAACTTAGGTGAGCTTTTGCTAGTGCCATTAAATTTTGTGATATTAGAATCTTTATTTAAAAGCAAATATTCTATTTTTTAAAATTAATTGAATCAGTAATAATTCAAGGTTACATTTGGTTACTATTGAACCATTAGTTAATGCTTTGACGACAATGCATATAGGCTAAACTGTCCATGTAGCATGAAAACATTATCTGGAAATCCCCAGGCCCTAATTCATCATCATTACTGTCATCGGTTCCGTCATATTGTTCTAGCCATAAAGCTCTCACAATATCCCGGTATAATAAAAGTGAAAATGAAATGCATTCATAATGTGCCCTTACAACGCAGGAAGAAAAATATATGGAGTCACAGTTTTCACTGATAAGGTTCATGTTATCAGGCACATAATACTCTGAAACTGATTTATTTCTGTACTTGTTCATTTATAGCCACAAATTCAAAAGGATACTGAGTGAACAGAAAGCACAACCAACAGCTTTGTCTCTTGATGATGCTATTGTCACAAATATCTAAAAGAAATTTTATTTTAGAAGATTGACCCTTTTCTGCAGTTATTTTCCAAAATAGGATAAAAAGTACGGTAATGTCTAATTCATGGGACCCGGTTTAGTTGAACCCATATATCTTTCCTTTTAACGGTGTTAAAGAAGATGGGTGACTTTTGAGGATATCCACAGATAATCCACTGAACCCTTTCTCAAGGTCTTGTATCTTGATATAGAGGATATTTCAAAAAAAGAGAAAGAAAGAAAGGGGAATAAAACACTTTAATTTCTAAACCCCACCCCCCAGTGAAATTAATTTTTCTTCAGTAGTGAAACAATAAGGTTGTGATATGTGAGGCTGGTAGAGGTTGCTGGATGAGAGATGGGATATAAATGTACCCAATGAATAATAAACTCATATAATATAATAAACTTTGTATTATTTTTATTAACTCTTACTATGTTTACATTTTAACACACAAAGTTTTTACCATCAAGATGACTATACAATAGTATGATAATATTGTATAATCCTTGCAAAGATAATAAGATGAAAAGTTGTTATAATATTTGAGAAGTAATACAATCATAATTATATTATCAGTTAAATATAAGCATGCTCTTGTGGCTTGAGTGTTGGACCAGGAATCTGGGAGACCAGGGTCTGAATCCTCACTCGATCATGGAAACCCACTGAGCAACCATGGGCAAGTCACACAATCTCAGCCTAAGAGGAAGACAGTGGCAAGCCTCCTCTGAATAAATCTAGCCAAGAAAACCCAGTAGAGCTGGCATGAGTCACAATCAACATGAAAGCACATAGCAAGAACAATAAAAGCAAAAATTCAGGATCCATTTATGCAGTAAATTAAAAAATAAAACATAAATGGATTGTAATTGTGTCTTCCAACCTGGGCAGTGATCCTAGATCAAGTAGGTAAAGTGTGCTCTTATCTTGTTTCAACAGTTGTGAAGTCCCCTGGAAGGATGATTATGCCTTCCAGTGGGGCAGAAGGAAGTTTAGAGGAGGAAGAAGTGGTTAATCTTGTTTCTAAGTGGAAGGAATAATAGATTCAGAAGAGACCTCAAGGGCCAACCAGTCCAAACTCTTGCCATGCAGGAACACACAATCAAAGCAGCCCAGACAGATGGCCATCCAGCCTCTATTTAAAAACCTCCAAAGAAGGAGACTCCACCAGTCTCCAAGGGAGTGTGTTCTACTGTCAAACAGCTCTTGCTGCCAGGAAGTTCCTCCTAATGTTTTTACGTATGTGATTTCCCTCTTCCATTAGTGGATTCTGATTGCTTGTTTTGCACTAAGAGTTCAGTGTGTTATGAGAATGAGATCACTGCACAACTTAACACCAAAACTCTAGCCTCTTGGATTTTTATTTTATGTACATCTGAACCAATTTTTGATGGTATTCCGTCCAATCTTATTGCAACAATGATTCCTCTTCCCCCCTCCCCAAAATCCCCAGGCTACCTTCACAGTTCTTTTGAAATGGAAAATATTGCAGCAGCAGATTCAGTTCAGAAGTCTTAATGGAACATAAAAAAACTGAAAGGTCATGTTTTTGTAGCTTCAGAACACAGTATAATATACTTCAAAAACTGTAAAATTAATTAGCACAGTTCTAGCTAATAAAATTGTGTCTTTTCCATCGAAGAGTCTACATTTTATTGCCTAATATATTAGATTTTTTTAAAAAAAATCTCCATGGGAGGAGGCATGTTAAATGAAAAGGAGAAATGCAAATCCAGATGATTCCAAAGTTTTCTTGGGCCTTGTTCCCACTATGATTTACAATGAATTGCTGATCGGGTTATATGTCTGTCGTTCCTACTTGAAACTGGTTCCAAACTGACTGCTCTCAGTTTCAATCACAATGAAGCGAGACAAATGGAAAAGAACCGCTCTTTCCTGACACTAGTTTTTTGCTGGTTCTTTTGAAAAGAAGCAATTAGCAAGTATGTTCAGCAAGTGGGAACGAAGGACCCGAGTCGCATCAAACATTCCTCACCATTTTT
Source organism: Phrynosoma blainvillii (assembly GCA_026167975.1). Lineage (NCBI taxonomy): Eukaryota > Metazoa > Chordata > Lepidosauria > Squamata > Phrynosomatidae > Phrynosoma > Phrynosoma blainvillii. Next base: position 432,431,937 of record JANUYF010000001.1, on the reverse strand, counting down.
TGGGGGGGGAAATCCGCCACTCCCCCCCCTTTCCCAGGACCCGTCCTACATTCTAACCTTCTGTCCAGGAGTAATTCCAAAACGTCCTCCATGCTGAGCTTGACTAGGAAGCATGTCTTCCAAGTCATAGAATCATAGAATCATAGAATCATAGAGTTGGAAGAGACCACAAGGGCTATCCAGTCCAACCCCCTGCCATGCAGGAACTCCCAATCAAAGCATCCCTGACAGATGGCCATCCAGCCTCTGCTTAAAGACCTCCAAGGAAGGAGACTCCACTACTCTCCGAGGGAGTGTGTCTGCAAGGCTGGGAGGGCAGCATCACACCCAGGGGAGAGCCCTCCATGTGACACCCATGTCTGAGGCATTCCTAGGGAGAGTCCTCCGTATGACACTCATGGCTGAGGCATTCCAGGGGAGAGTCCTCCGTATGACACTCATGGCTGAGGCATTCCAGGGGAGAGTCCTACCCATTTCTGAGGCATCCCAAGGGGAAGTCTTTCATATGACACCCATGACTGAGGTATCCCAGGGGACTTGGAGAATATGGGGAGTTGAAGTGGTGCCCTCCCAACCTTGCAGGACTTGGAGGACATGCTTTCTAGTCAAGCTCAGAATGGAGGGTGTTTTGGAATTCCTCCTGGACAGAAGGTTGGAATGTAGGATGGGTCCTGGGAAAGAGGAGCGGGGAAATGGCAGATTTCCCCAAGAACTAGTCAGGGATGGGATACTAGTGAGGGATGATGGCATTCTGGCCATGGCACCCATGACTCCCTCCTGTGTTTTCTTGAATGTGTTGCCGGTTGTGTCCCCGATGACATGTAAATGATTGACAGGCATTTTGAAGGGGCACAAACTAGTGGAATGATAATTGTGCAAAAAAAGAGGTGAATAAAGAAAAGACCCACTTCCATCGTGGTTACAACACATGGACTGGAATCGATTCACAAACCCGGAGTGAAAGCAAATCGCAAACCAAGTTTAATGTAAGTGGGAATGAGCCCTTGATCTGCCTTCTGACTAATCCCTTCTCAACCCTTACTGGTGATTGTCAGGCAGCATTTGGGGATAGGAGGTGTTCTAGAGGTTGTGATTTGTTTTATTTTTGACTTTTTTAAAAAACAAACAAACACCACATGGTTTTCTGACAAAACAACCCAAAAATTATACCGAAAATTACAGCATTCAAGGAGGACTTTGGGGGACTGGTGGGAGATTCAAGGCCACAAAAATAGGCTTCAGGACGTGAGAGAAAATGAGGAATTATGGTGGAATGTTTTGCTGTCTAAACAGAGTCTGGGATTCTCTCCTGAAGACATGATTGATTGATTGATTGATTGAGTGATAGCAATTTTCAACCAATGTAAAAAATATATATGACCATAATGCAATAAAGCAAGGACCAAAGAAACAGAATATAAAATCAAGAGAAAATCAGCAGCAGAGAACAAAACATTTCAGCATCTATATCCAAATTAAAACCACTGATAGGATGAGAGTGTGAAGATATAGAAGTGCTACAGCCATTCTTAAAATGCCTGGGAAGATCACCTAGAACAGGGGTCAGCATACTTTTGGGGGGTGGGACGGTTCCTCTGTCCCCTGATCGTCGGCGGGCCGAAGGGGGAAAAATGGTACCGGAGGTGCGCGCGCATGCATGCACACTACTCCCGCTGTCGTGTGCCTGTGTGCGCAAGCGGGGGGTGCCATTTTGCGTTCCAAAATGGCGCTCGTGCATTAATGCGCATGATGGTGGATGCCATTTTGGAATGCAAAACGGCATCGTGAGCACATGCGCATGGTGCCGGCGTCGTTTTGCGTTCCAAAATGGCGTCTGCCATCATGCGCATGCATGATCGAGCACGGGTGCCATTTTGGAACGCAAAATGGCACATCACGCGGTGGCGGTGCGCATGCAGCGGTGACAATGCCGGCAGGATCGGCCAGGGGCCGGTTACAAGGCCTCGACGGGCCAGGTTCGGCCCGCGGGCTGTAGTTTGCCAACCGCTGTCCTAGAAAACCTGTAAGGTATGTACTAGCCGAGCCTCTTTGGGGAGGATTTGCCAAAGGCACGGTGCCAGTGGCATCACTACGGTTAGTGTCACACCAGTGCGGCTTGTGGTGTCACCGTCATGGCTGTGCTCCTCGCTAGCCAGAAGGGGGGCTAGGGATCCCACATGCACACAACTCCACACTACTCCCCTATGCTACTGCCAATGCTCAGCTTCTCCATACGCAAAAGTGCATGCCGTGCCTCAGAGAACATGCCCTCTTGCCCCCCCAACCCCATCACATTCTTGGCTTGCTGGGGTGCTGCTACTTATGGGGTGCCACCTTAGTGATACATATTTGGCTTGGCTAGGGCTTTTCCTCCTCCTCCTGAGCAAGAACAGATGCAGTGGGAGCAGACGAGACAAAGACGGTGCAGGTCAGCCTTTATTTATTACTTTTTTAATAAATAAATTAACAAAAAATTGAGGCATTTGCCTTCCTTGGCTGTTAAAAATTAATGTGAGCTGGATTCAGGGTGTGGAACAGTGTCTTGGATGGCTGTTAAGCATGACAGTATACTTGAAAGAAGATAGCTGGATTTCTTACATGCTAAGAATTATATATAATAATACTGCTCATATTCTCCCACCCATATTTGCAAATGTTTATCTTCAGCAACACTACGACATCAGCTGTCCCCCCTGCAGTGTATGGTCATCAAGGCTGCCCCATAATAATCATCAGAGTCTGAGATGGTTTTGCAAACTGTAAAAAAAAATATTTTAAAGAGGTAAATTTATGTCAATGTGGAAGCAATGATGAATTATGTTTAAAGCACACAACAGGAAGGCTAGGGCATTGACAGCTCATGGTCTGAACAGGGTGGCACCCCAAACATTTTCTGTTGAGGCCTCCTTTACTATTTTGGTGTGAGACCTGCCACTGAGAGATGAGAATCTGTTCAGGAGGAGGCAAAGAGAAAGATGCCATTTCTAAGATAGACTCCCACTTTGCAAATCATGGTTTGTATGGAAATCACCATTGTACCAACTTGTTTCTCTGATATTCACCATATTTGCTTTGTGGTATGTGTGCATGTATGTAGTTTCGTTATTCAGTCAAGAGTCTCATTTACTAATGAACTTATACGTTATTGAGTTAATTATAAGTCAGTATTTAAAATGTTCTTATTGCTCACTGAGTAATGATAATAGGAGAGACTGAGACATTCATAAACATAACCTTTGCAACTGAATTGGCCAACTGTTTACAATTTTCAGTTTTCTAAATAACGGCAATACAGTATAAGGAATTCCTAGAGATATGCCTGTATTTTTTCTTACTTTTCAGAGTTTGCAGATCATATAATAGGAACCCCATCTTGCCCAAAATTTCTGGCCTGTATAACCCCACTGGGTGTCTTTGGGCAAGTCACTCTGTCAGAGGATGACAATGGCACCCCCCCCCCCCCCCCGAACAAATCTTGCCAAGAAAACTCTGTGATAGGATTGCCATAAGTCGGAAACTACTTGAAGGCACACAACAAATTCATTTATTATTTTTAAAGAGCTGCAGAGTTTAGAAGATTCAAAGATTGGGGGGGCTGGGAGTGGGGGCTTTTTAATGCATAATAGAAAAGAACAAGTAATGCATTTGAATTGCCTGGACACGTCTTCCTACATTTTAAAAAATAAGAACCTTTTTTCAAAGAGGGAGGTGTATTAGTCTCTCCCTTTAAATAAAACAATAAAGGGGTTGAGGTGGGAAGGAGTCTAATGGCACATTTAAGACTAATTTGTTTTAGCATGGCTTTTCTGGATGTCACTTCTTCATATGCATCAGTAGAATACAGCCTTCAATCCACTGAAGATTTTTTTGAACATCCCCTTTATTGCCAAAACTGTAGATTTAAACTAGATTTTCTAATAGGGCATAATCCAACTAATTCCTTCTGCTGACAGAAAGCTTCTGTCAGTGGACTGGACATGATGCATTCTTTCCTTGTTCTGTTGGCAGAGGCCTTCTGTCAACAGAACAGCCACCTCTGAAGATAACCCAAAGCTGTTGTCCAATACTGCTGTTGAGCAAAATAAATTAAGGATGAAATGGAAAAAAGGAAAGAACTGAAAATAGAGTGAAGTTCCATTTGCACTAAGCAGATGTCCTTTTCTTTCTCTTTCTCTCTCTCTCTCTCCTTTGCAGCAGTCAACAACTGGAGATTTGAGGACTCTGCGGAAAGGGTTATCCCCATACCATTCTGAGTCCCAGCTGACATCACTGCCACAGTATCAGGATGCCATGCAAAATGTAAGAGGCACACGGCTATCTATGTGGAATAATTATCCTGGTGGGGTTTCTCAGACAAGGAACCAGAGCTCAGCCCAAGAATATACATTTCTAGAAGACTGATTGATTGATTTCAGTGGTCTGACAATTTGGAACACTGTAGAGAAAACAGGGTTTCTTGGCTGACTGCTGAGTTGTGTATCTTTTTTTTTGTGTGTGCACTTAATGGTATGTATGGGAAAGCAGCACTGGCTATGAATGGGTGCCATGTAATCTGTGAGCATCAGGTGGGTGGATCTGTGATCTCCTAAAATGTACTATTCTTAAATTAAGGTGAGGATCAAAGCTTGAAATTTATTTTTAAAAGGAGATTAATTATTCTCTTTGTCTTTCTTTTTAAAAATAAACTAGTAACATTATTTATTGTGTAAAGAATGATATGCTAACTAATATTTTATTTACCCTCCATAAAAGAATACAGTACACAGAACAAAAAATGCAAAAATGCTCCCAAATTCTTAGAATACAACCCCCCCCCCCCAACATCATTTTAGGAGTAACACTTCTATCACATTGCTTGTTTCTTTTGGAACATAAAAAGTCAACATTGGATAAGGAAAAATACTCTTCAACGTAACATACATAGCTGTTGTTTCCTTCCTTGGTGCTTTCTGTTTAGACAGAAATTGTTTCTGTGTAAGTCGGTGAGTCTGTAATTCACATGTTGCTTTTCTCAAGAATCTTAATTGAAATAAAATGGTTTGTTGTTATAACATGGATACTTCCTTTTTATTCCTGTGATACCTATAACTACTAGACACAATATATCCAGGGGTAACTGTGTTGGCCATACAGAAAGTAGAAGAACATCCCAAAATCTACAAAGCAACAATACACCTATTAGGCCATCAAAATGCACAAAATACATGTTGTGCAAGCTTTTGAGACTCCACTGGCTTCTTCATCAGGCAAAGGTTTTAAAATCCATTTCCTGGACTTTGTAACTCTTTGTCTCCCAGAGCCCACATGGCCAGGAGCAGTGGCCTGCCTCCATATATCTATATATCACTCCATACATCTTAACCAAGAACAACAATTATTTCTTCTTCTTCTTCTTCTTCTTCTTCTTCTTCTTCTTCTTCTTCTTCTTTTTATAGCCCTCTTTCCTACCAGTGCAGGGACTCAAGGCGGCTAAAATGTAGGACTCTAACATAGTTACATTCTTCTTTCTTCTGTATGATTTTAACACCTTTTACCTGATGAAGCTAGTGGAGCTTCAAAAGTATTTTTTTGGTTGGACTAATAAAGGTATCACTCTTTTGTGGATTTGGGATGTTACTGTACTTTACTAGATGCAGTGTCATTGATGATAACTTAAAAGTATTTAATGTTCTTTTTCCAAATATTTATCTAGGATTGTTTGAATGTTAGGAACAGAATTGTTGGTAAATGGTTTTGCATAGGAAACACAAACTGTAAAACTTCCCAAGGACATGGTTATAATCAAGCAGTTTTTAACAATGTGAGTGGTAATAAAACTCTGATATAAATCGCAATCGTAGCTTACCTATCACTGCCAGAGCATTTTGAAACTTAAAGATTTTGGAAACTAAAATCCTAGCAGTTCCAAGGAATAAACAATGGGCATGTTGTTAGTTACGACAGTATGTAAATAGTGCTGTGGTCTGTACAGGGAGGGAGAGCGTTGGGTAATTCAGGGGCAAGGAGTCAAGGACATATTTTCCATCCAGGGATAGTTTGTGCAAAGATATCTTCTTTCTACAAAGAAGGGAGAAAAGATCTAGCTGGGGTGACCTGATTTAAGAATATATTCAGGACTTTCTAACCAATCAGAAGGCTAGGTTGAAGGTGACTCAGAGCCTGAGGTTTGGTTTGCACATGATGCTGACTTGACAGAGAAGAACATTTGTTCCTTACCTTGGACTCTTGGGATGCATGTGAGGTCAGTCCTCTTATATAAGCTCCCTGATTTCAGACCCTGGTACTAATGCTTATGCAGTTTCATAATAGATTAATAGAGAAATTCCCTCCTTACAAATTAAAAAAACACACCCCTATATTTAAAACCATCCTCTCTCTTCAAGGTTTCTGACTTTTATTTCAAAACAAAACAGAAACCATTGTCTTCTGTAGTTCAACCATATAGAGTTGAACCCAGTTGTATCCTTCCATATGTGCCTTTACTCTCACAAAAAAGCTTTTAAATGCAGCCAAGGACTTTGTAAACATAAGACAAGGAAGGCAGTTGTCTCCAGTTCCTCTTCTGGGCCCCTTCATCTCCTGAAAATTTATTCCAGGGTTTTGAGGGCCTCTTCACAATGGTGTGAAAAGTGATGTGGGGTCTTTCAAAGAATCACCAAGAAACATCATGAGATGACTTGGATCTATCAGCTTTCTAAAGTGAATTAATATAATTATTGAGGTGAACTAACTATGTTTACAGAAGTTCCAAGTCCCAATTACTCCAAACCACATCAGATAATGCTCTGTCCATGACAGCAGAACTACAGAGAAAAATCCCTCCACACTGCAGATTACTATCCCTGATCTAGTACAGAAAGCCAGGTTCAGAATATTGCCTAAGTGGCATAGAGATTGACTGGAACAGATCCATGGTTGCCATGCAGACCATAAACTCCTGAGCCACTCTGAACAGGGCAATTTCACATGGGTGTTGAAGTTTGCCAGCACAGCAAGGCAAGGGGACTCCAGTACTTCCATCCCCTGAGACCACCCCAGTTATATCTTCAGGAAGTGAGAAAGTGGAGTGTGTAGCAGAATGGGTAGTGCACCAGTGGAAACCTTTTTGTGCCCAAGACATCAAGTCATTTATAACAGCAATAAATTGTTTTTCTTGATGAACCATTCTATGTGCAAGTATTGTAATCATGGTAGAGGAGTCTCTGATGATGGCAGTACAACAGTAGCAAATTATTGTTATTATAAACACTCATAAAGCATATGTGCCTTCAGGTTGCCTGTTGACTCCATGAATTTCCATAAGGCTTTCTTAGGCAAGGAATACTTAGATGTGGTTTTACCAGTTCATTTTTCTGAAATATAGTCCACAGCACTTGGAATTCATGGGGGGGCGGTGTCTCCCATCTAAGTACTAAACAGGACTGTTCCTGCTTAACTTTCAAGATCAGGCAGGAACTGGTGCCTTTAGGATATTTAGGCCTTAATCAGTTAGCCAGGCTAAAATCCAGTTGAAATAAAGTTAATGCTGAAAAAAATACATATGCCTTGCATCTCATCATTTTAGTGTAGCAGCCATAATGAAACGTATGTCAGGTTCCATGGATTTGCTTTGCTTTGCTTCCTATAAAATGTTTTCCAAAAAATGAGGGGAGGCCAGATGTTGCTAATCTCTGGCATGTGGTAAGTTTTTATGAAGTTGGTGTTTTGACATTTCACTGTTTAGTGTGCATGAGATCTTATATGTTCATCTGGGTCGGCTGCTTGTTCTAAAGTAAACCTTAAGATAAGCAGTAGATAGCTTTTGAAATATCCTAGAATCATAGGATTGGAAGAGCCCTCATGCAGGAATACATGATCTTAGCACTCCTGACAGAGTGCCATTCAGCCTCTGTTTAAAAACCTCAAAAGAAGGAGACTCCATCACACTTTGAGGGAGTGTTCCACTATTGAACAGCTCTTATCCTAGCCTCTGGAGCAGCAGAAAACAATCTTGCTCCATCCTCAATATGACAGCCCTTCATATAATTAAACAGGGTTATCATATCATCTCTTAATCGTCTTTTCCCCAGGCTTAACATACCCAGGTCCCTAAGCCACTCCACACAGGGCATGGTTTTCAGATCTTTCGCCATTTTGGTCACTCTCCTCTGGACACGTTCCAGCTTGTCAACATATTTCTTGAACTGTGGTGGCCAGAACTAGACAAAGTTTCTTGTTAAGGTCCACCTTGTGCACAAAAAGAAATGTTGAGTACTGGAAGAAGTGCAAGGAATGTAAGAATGTTGGGAGTGTTAGGCTGAGTGAAAATACCACATGAAAGTAGCTGTTAAGTACTAACAAATACTTAAAGGAAAACAAATATTTTAAAGGAAAGGAGAACTCTTTTATTTACTAGAACATCCATCTTGCATGCTGTACTTATAGACATGTATGTATGCATGCATTTATTTGAAGATAGATAAATAGATAGATAGATGGGATTACAGGGCAACATATGAGTAAAATCTATCTAAAATCAAGCTGCTGTGGATTTTGGCAATGCTGACTGGGAGCTGCAGCCCAACAACCTCTGAAGGATTAAAAGTTGCTCCTTGTATGTATGTGCCTTCAAGTCACCTGTCAACTTATGATGACCCCATGAATTTCACAAGGTTTTCCCAGGCAAGGTATATTCAGAGGTGGTTCTTTGCTCCTAATTCAAGGATGATTCCAGTTGTATGACATGGAAGCTCCTGCTTTGCCAAACAAACTATGGCCATATTTTCCCCCCTGCCTCCCCATTCTTTCATTGGGGTCTTCATTTTCTGTCAAATTCCCCAGTGTCTTAACATGACAAATACACATTTTACAGTCTTCTTGTATAGAGCACACTACAAACTGTAAGTTATGCTTTCAGCCAACAGATGTGAAAATGAAATGTTTGGAGTCATTTCTAGCATCCAGATTGTCATTAATCAAGTGTGTGGCAACCATCAACTTCCTATTTGTTTAAAACAACAACAACACTGTTAATGGTATTTATTGCCAACATCTATAAGTGTGGGAGGCAAAGCTTATACAACCATTTAAATACCATGATAAAGCTTATCATGTTTTGTACTGCAGCTCACAATGGGGACAGTGGCTTGCTTAAATGCACCTCTAAGAGTATAGAAGAGCATATTACGATTGCTAGCATATCAGGGAGAAGATTACATTGAACCTTTCCCCTAGAGAGGCTGGTTTTCTATAGTAAGGGAAGAAGGGTTGGTAGATGACAGGACTGAGCTATGTCTCTCTGTTGATGCTGCCTATAACTCAGTCCTAGCATCTACAACCAGTGCAGTGAAGTGGTTTGAGCTTTGGATTATGGGCCTTTGCAGACTGCCAGAAATAGTGCAAATTGAGTCCACTTTAACTGCCCTGACTCAGTGCTAGGGAATCATGGGAACTGTAATTTATTGTGGCACCAGAGCCCTCTGACAGAGAAGGGTCAATGTCTCAGAAAAAAATACAGTTCCCATGATTCCCTAGCACTGAGCCAGGGCAGTGCCTCAATTTAAAGTGGACTCAATTTGCACTATTTCTGGCAGTCTGCAAAGGCCCTATGACTCTGGAGACCAGGGTTTGAATCCTCACTCGGCTATTAAAGCCCCCTGGGTGACCTTGGGTAAGTCACACTCATTCAGCCTGAGAAGAAGGCAAAGGCAAATACCCTCTGAACATATTTTGCTGAGAAAACCCTGTAGTACATTCATCTTAAAGTTGCCATAAACCAGTAATGACTTGAAAGCACACAACAACAACAACAACAACAACAACAATGTACACAAAACCAGAATGTAAGAAACTGATTATAAACCTTCCTGTCTAAGAGTTTCCTATAGCCAGCCAGTGTCAAAATCAGAAAAGTTCCCTTTTTTTTTTTGGTATGCAACTGTTCCAGTCTCCCAACCAGAATGGATTTGAGAGAATTTGGGGAGGTATAGCACCCCCCAAAAGAAGCTCTTCTACACTGACCATCATGCATGGCTGAGTCCAGTTGAGAGCATGATAATACCTTCCTACTAGTTCAGCACACAGGGCAGCTGCATAAAGAGCCAAAGGGGGGATGCAGACGAGGGCGTCCAAGACGCCCTGGTCCGCAGCGCCGCGGGGCCAAGGCAGCCTCGCCGCGGCACATCCCCGCCGAATCTAAAATGAGCGCCAAATTGGCGCTCCTTTTAGATTTAAGGGAAAGTGCGCCCTAAAAGTGGCGGGCGCACTTTCCCTGACTCAAACGCCGCGGCGCGTCCGGTCGCCACGGCGTGAGGCCAACCCGGAAGCGCCGGCCGTGCGGATGGCCGGCGCTTCCGGGGCGACCTCAGGAAGAGGAAGGGGCGCCGAATGTGCGGCTGCCCCTCCTCTTCTGGGCCCGGAAGACGACTGTATTAGTCGTCTGCCGAGGCCCAAAGACTCCCAGTTCTAGTCCCAATTGCTCCTAACAGCTGGTAATAAAAAAAATAATAATAAATTTTATTTTTATACCGCCCATTGGTAGTCCAATCTGGGCGGTTTACAGCATAAAAATTAGCATACAACGTAAAACAACATTCCCCCCCCCTTAAAACGTTATTAAACCACATTATAATTAAAACCATTTAGCAATATAAAAACAAAAATTAAAATTAAAACAATACAATCATAACAACCCCTGTGACTTTCTTCCAAGAAAACAGGGGTTCTAGATGTTCTGCTGAAGAGGGGAGGGTAACCCGTGGCTGGGATATTTAGTCCAGAAAGGCCTGCCGGAAGAGATCCGTCTTGACAGCCTTTTTGAAGCTGTCCAAAGATGTTAACTGACGGATCTCATCTGGCAGGCCGTTCCAGAGCCTGGGGGCGACAATAGAGAAAGCCCTCTAGGAGGTAGCCGAGAGCCTCGATTTTTGAGGCTCCAGCAAGTTCCTCCCAGTGGACCAGAGTGTGCGGGGAGGATTATATATTTAGTAGATATTCAAATATGTAGATCTTATCACCACCACAACCTCATGAGAAATTACCATGTGCTTCTGATGACTTGGCAAATTATCCTGAGTGTCGCTGAAGTGTTTCTGTAATCACCCAGTAAAGTACTCTTCTCTTATTTCTCTTATTTGACATATGCTGTCCTTATAGCAGCCTAGATCTAATCTCCTCCTTTGAAAAAGTAACCAAACACTCAGGTAACACTGCATGACAATTCTTCACACAAGCATGTCTTTCAGGGTACCTTTCAACGGCTGGATTCACAAAAAGAGAACAGGTGATTTAATAGAATAATTGACATGATACCCTGCTCACGGTTTTACAAAAGTTAGTTGTCTGCTTTGCAGTTGCAGGGAATCCGTAGAATTATATAGTCTGCCACAAGGGCACTTATATATGCATGCATGCATGTATATATGTATGTATGTAAATATTTATAACCCGACCTTTATTGTGAGGTTTTCAGGATAGCATACATATAAAACAAACAATTTAGAAAAGATTAAAACCATTAAAAGGCTTATACAGACTAGACATATTAAATTCAGAAGTTAAAACACCTCAAATGTCTACAACAGTTAAAAGCCATGCACATGTACAATTAAATTAATAAATAAATGTTATTTAACATTTATATGAAGCCGCCGGGAGAGATCATTCGGAGACATGGAGGGCGGTGTCTTCAGTACGCTGACGACACCCAGATTTATTTCTCCATGACCAAATCATCGTCTCAGACTTCTGATGGCATCTCTTCTCTCAATGACTGCCTTGGAGCGGTAATGGATTGGATGAGGAAAAATAGATTGAAGTTGAATCCAGACAAAACGGAGGTGCTCACGGTTACCGGTCCGAAGCCGGGTCCGGGATTACAGCCCCCTGTCCTGGATGGGGTCACACTCTCCTCCAAGGACTGTGTGCGCAGTCTGGGGGTACTCCTTGACTCGTCGCTTCACATGGCCAACCAAGTGAATGCGACAGTCAGGAGTGCCTGTTATCAGCTTCGGCTGATACGCCAGCTGCGCCCATTCCTGGATAAGAAAGACCTGGAAACCGTTGTGCACGCGCTGGTAACCTCACGTCTAGATTACTGCAATGCACTCTACATGGGGCTACCCTTGTGCCTAACTCGGAAACTTCAGTTGGTGCAAAACATGGCAGCCAGACTAATTACCGGAACATCTAGAAGGGAGCATATTACACCTGTGCTTAAATCCCTTCACTGGCTGCCAATTAGTTTCCGGGCGCAGTACAAGGTGTTGGTTTTGACCTTTAAAGCCCTACATGGCCTGGGTCCAACTTATCTTAGGGACCGCCTCTCCCCATATGAGCCCCCTCGTGCTCTTCGGTCAGCGGGAAAGAACCTACTGCAACTGCCAAAGTCGAAGTCTACACAGACTTCACAGAGGGCATTTTCTGCCATCGCCCCTAAATTATGGAACGGCCTGCCGGATGAGATCCGTCTTATTACAACACTTACTGCCTTTAAGAAAGCAGTTAAGACGGATCTCTTCCGGCAGGCCTTCCCGGAATAACCTTCCCCAGAAGAATAACTCTTCTGAGGATGAATATTGAACCCTCTCCTCCGCTAGTCTTTGTTGTTTTGTTGTAATTTATTTCACAGTATTTTCATATTGTTATAGCGCTATTGTTTTAATACATTCTTATGTTTAATTCTGTTTTAAGGGGTGTGGGAGGGATGTGAGTGGAGGGATTGGGATGTGGGATTGTTTTAACTATTGTATTTTAACTGTTGTAAGCCGCCCCGATTGCGATGCAGAGGGGCGGGTTAGAAATAAAACTTATTATTATTATTATTATTAAATTAAGATCCCAAGCTTAATTTAAGCTTCCCTTGGCAAGTCACACTCTCTCAGCCTCAGAGAATGGCAGTGGCAAACTCCCTCTGAATAAACTTGCCAAGAAAATGTCATGATATGTTTTCCTTAACATTGCCATAAGTCAGAACCAACTAGAAGGCACACAACAACGACAACAAGGGTTGTTGACTTAGCACCAAAAAGAAACCAAAATTGGCTCCTGAACCTCCAAGAGGAAGCCTGTCTAATAGGGTTCTTTTTTTAAAATGAGATTTGTGGATAGGGGAATGAACCGTGTTTAAGGAACATGCCTGGGTGGGTTATATTTCTTGCAAAACTAAACATCTAGATCAGGGACAGGCAACTTTTTTCAGACCTGGACCGGTCTGCCGTCGCCCAGGTCTCGGCTGGGCCGAGGGGGGGGGAAATGGAGGCGCGCTCGCTCGCACGCACGCACGCACGCACGCACGCACCCTCCTCTGCCGTGCGCGACCCCCCCTGCGCACGCTGCCGGCGCCGGCCGCTACCTCAGCCACCGCCATAGTGCACACGGCTGCAGCCGACACAGCGCATGTCGCGGCCGACATTTTGTAAGTCAAAATGGTGGTCGCAAATGCGTTTGCGCATGCGCAAGAGTACTGCGCATGTGCAAATGCGCTGCGACCGCCATTTTGACTTCCAAAATGGCGGCCGCCATGAGCGCAGCCGAAAACACGCTCCAACGGCGGCGAGTGGCGGCGGTGACGGCGGCAACCTTCGGCCTGGGCAGGTAAGTCCGGGGCCTGGGGCCTTAACCGGCCCCCGGGCTGTAGGTTGTCGGTGCCTTATCTAGATGGAGAGAGCATTACAGTAAATAGCCTCTTCAAACCCCTCATACCTACACTCCAAACTTCATGTTATGGGTAACATCATATTTGTTGTTGTTAACTGCTATCAAATTGACGTCAGCTTATGGCAGCCCTGTGAATGAGAGATCTCTAAATCACCCTGTTGTCAACAGCCCTACTCAGCTTTTGCAAACTCAGGGCTGTGGCTTCCTTAATTGAGTTTATCCACCTGTACTGTGGTCTTTCTATTTTGCTACTTTTGTTTTTGTGTGCCTTCTAGGTGTTTCTGACTTATGGTGACCATAAGTCAACCTGTCATGGGGCTTTACTTGACCAGATTTATTCAGAGAACATTTGCCATTGCCTTCCCCGAGGCTGAGAGCATGTGACTTGCTCAGGATCACCTAGTGGTTTTCATGGCTGAGCTGGAATTGAACCCTGGTCTCCAAAGTCATAGTCCAACACTCTAGCCACTATGTCACGCTGCCTCTTGCCTTCTACTTAACCAAGCATCATTATCTCTTCAGCTGGGTCATATCTTCTCATGATATGTCCAAAGCACAGCAGTCTCCGCTTAGTCATCTTTGCTTCTAGGGAGAGATAAGGCTTGATTTGCTTTTGAACTCATGGATTTTGCTGGGGTTGGCAGTCCATGGTATCCACAGAATATTCCTCCAACACCACATTTCAAATAGTGGAATTTCTTCCTATCAGCTTTCTTCACTATAACATGCTATTTTCAAGCTCTGCAGTTGCCTAAGGCATTTGCTCTTGAATTTCCCCTGCAGCAGGATAGCCAGCCTTTACTATTACAGAGGATGAAATATAAGATCTCAAGGGGGCAGTTATATAATTTATTCTTTTAATCTCACCTCAAGAACTAGAAGGTCACTCTGTTTTCCTCACCAGGTACCAAAATATCTTTGACTGATCCTATACAAAATGTGATTTGGTTTTGTGATTGTTTGTTGTGCAGTAGATTGCAATTTTGGATACCTGCATTCAGTTTTTGCTGTCTTTGAGAGGTTCTTCAGATGTTGATGGTTTACTACACTGGCTACGGAGATCAGCCATTTCCAGTGGTAGCAGATGACTAATGAATAGTGGTATATGTTTACAGAAAACACTTTAGGTGAGGGTTCAATGGTACTGAGATGATGATCACACCATGAAGCTGTTGAAATCTGAAACAACCTTTTCAGAGTAGCAACAATAGAGGAGGAAAAGGGAACAGGGGATTGTGGATGGAGAGAGACAGCTTTCAGCTGGAGAAAGTGTAACTTCTAAACCTCTCGCTGGTTGTAAGTGAACACAAGCATTAGTTAGAGTTACAAGTGAGCACAAACATGTCCGAAGGAGAGTTGCATCTTGTATTTCTGTTGTTAGACTTTGTATGTACTAGTGAAGTGTGGCTAATTGAGGCTGTGAGTTGACCTTAGTTTTCTAAACTAAGGTTGTAATCGTACTGTGCCTTCAAGTTGTTTCCAGCTTATGACAAGCCTAAGGTGGACCTATCACAAGGTTTACTTGGCAAGATCATTCAGCGTGTTTGCCATTGCCCTCTTCTGAGGCTGAGATAGTGGAATTTGCCCAGTGTTACTCAGTGGGTTTCCATAACTGAGTGGGGATTCGAACTCTAGTTTCCCAGAGTCCTAACTGACCACTCAAACTCCTACAGCATGCTGGCTCATTATAATTTAAAGAACTTATTTACTCCTTATATGATTACATATAAGTGAGCAAATGGGCATTTAGGTCTTTCAGGAAGCTTACAAAACATGATTTTTAAAATAGAGATGGAAAGATCACCTTTTTTATTAAAAACAACAACAACAAATAAATAGGCATGTGTCTTCAAGTTGCCTGATGACCCCATGAATTTCACAGGATTTTCTTAGGCAAAGCATATACAGAGGTGGTTTTACCAGTACCTTCCTCTGAAATATAGCTTACAGCACCTACTATTCGTTGGTGATCTCCATCCAAGCACTAACCAGGGCTGAGATGTGATTTTGTGCCTTTAGCATATTTGGCCTACTTTCTTGTTGGATTTAGGCACATTCAATGTCCCTGCATTTGCTGCTTGTTGCTTGTAACCCTGTCCTCTGCAGCAAGAAAGCAACACTTATATTAAATCAGAGAATGTGGCTTCTAGCTGTGGTGAACCACAGAATCCATCTATCACAATTGACATCTGACAACATTTTAATATGTGTAGTGGAGGGGGGGGGGAAGAGAGGGAAAGTAAAACTATTGCAATTTTAAAATTCCTTATGGAATTTTGTGTGTGTACGTGCAAGAGAGAGAGAGAGAGATTTTCCCCCAAAAGATTTTTTCTTTCCTTCCTTATTAATCATGTAAGCCATTATGTGGTATAACTAGATTTCACTGAATACTGCTAAAGCCCTAAGATATATTATATCTGATAGATGGAGGCTTGGCTTCTGGGCAAATTCAATGGTTAATTTATAGAACTTGGTGCTTACATGGCTGGTATATTTAATGGGAGGTGAATTAAATAACTGATTAAAGAGATCAGCATCTGGAACAAAAGGAAGATGTTTGCGTGCTCACTTGCTCTCTTTGAATTTTTCTTGCTAATACCATGCTTTGGCCATCTTAGTGTTTTGGATATATCCAATGCAATATCAGGAAAAAGCTTTTGATTCAGACAGAATCCATATTATTAGTATTCTGACCTTCCCTCCCTGGTCCAGAAGAATTTGTGTTCCCCAGCTTATGCCCTGTAGCAGGGTATTCTGCTTTTCACATTTGTAAATTCATCCCAGCATGATCTAGGACAGCTCAGCTATTTACATATGAGGGGGAGAGGGAGAGAAAGGCTGGAGTTGTGGGTTTTGTTTTGTTTTAAATTGGATGCCTGCAGTCCTTCTGAATAGTGAGTACCCAATAATGAAATGTCATGATCACTTTATATCAACTATTCTGTTGGTTAAATGGGCTGGCAGGCTAGCTGGCTGGGTACAATACAGACAAAACTAATGATTTGGCACATTCCTGGATACAGTTGGATTATAAAATTGGATGTAAACCTGGACTGGTTAGAAAGTACCAAAGTACAGGGTTAGCTGTAATGGCAGTCATGATATATTTTAACTTAAAATGAGGAAATAATGTGGCAGCATTACTGTCCTAACTTTCATTCCCAAATAGATAGTACTTTACAATGTTTCCCTCTTAAGAATCTTTATTTTCCTTCCAATACACAGCAACTCTCTAGACCTCATGATCACCAAGGAAAACGTGGAAACACTCTGTACAAGTGAGCTCCATTGAGGTTCCTAAGGACCTCAGACGTGAATTGCACTATGATCTATGTTCAAATATGTATTAGTAGTTTTTATTATTTTTTTACCCAAGGAAATAATATTCATCCTTTCCTGTTCTCTACCAAATCACAAGGTTTGAGATATATAGATAGATAGGCAGATAGAGCATGCATGCACGCACATGCACACAACATACATGTGCTAGTATTTAATGTCACTGAAAATACCTTAATGCCATATATGCGGGTATTGAAGATTTTACAGGTCATAAGTAGTGAGGAGTTCACGTGCCATGGGAGGATAACTTGATCTTACCGTGATAAGGAATACCAAGACTCAACAGAAATTGGTGACAGCCTTCCCCCCCTAGTGTTCTCCAGATGTGTTAGACTAGATGTTTTACTGCATGAGTTCCACTCTCTCTGCAATCACGTTATACCTGTTTATATAACAGCCATTGCCACACATCTTCGCAATCACGTGAGTGGTGCTGACTTCACCATCACACTCTCTTCCCGATTTCCCCTTAACCTTACCTCCCTGCCCTGTTCCATATTCAGCATGCCTATTTTATTTTATTTTATTTTATTTTTCATTTTCACTTTTTAATGCAATTCTGGAGTTCGGCTACTGTGATTTTAAGTTTTTTTAAAAAAAGAAAAGCAATAGGAAAAAAATAAAGGTAATCAGGCTGCTTGGGAATAGTGAGGGGAAGGGGTGCAGAAGGAGAGGAGGAAACAGTGATAACATGTAACTGCCAATATCACAATTGCCCTGAAAGCGATATTTTACACTTACCGCAGTTGGGAAGTCATTGACAGGTTTTCCCCATAAATGCAAAGGGATACCCTAACCACATTTCAGGGATACAGCAGCTATGGTTCAGAAGTGGCATCATGTGATAAATACCGCCATGGCTGCTTTTTTCTGATCTAATTGCAGTTTAAAAGCCACATCTAGTAATATCCTGCAGCTCATATCCCCAGCTACTTTGGCCCATTGGATCCCTAACCTGTTTTATAGTATTGCAGTCTGCTGTTTTTTCAAGGCAGGCAAGGCAGCATGGATGGGGTTGTCCCATTTCATCCCCACAACATTGCACTGAGTTGAGCCTAGCTTTCCCACATCCATTAGGTCCTATAATAGATGCCTCCAAATCTACACCATTTTGCTGGGTAGTATAGCCAGTCTCTGTTTGCGGATGTGGACTTTACATGATAGTATACTCTATCTGTATATTCATGTACCTCGCCTTTCCCTCCCTACAGTGACTCATAATAGAAATGAAGAAATGTGGGTTTTTGTTTCTATTGTTCATGAGCTTTAAACTCTTATGTTTTTCATCTTGCTGTGTTCATATCTCTTGATTGTCTTCCTGCTGAAGATACATCATGCAATCTTTCCAAGCTCCACTGGCTTCTTCATCAAGCGAAGGTATTAAAAATCATATAGGAGAAGAAGGAGAAAATGATGATGTTAGCTACATTTTGTTACGATGTTGTTTTTGTTGTTGTCAGTTTAGATGGTCTGGAGGGATATCATTGCAGGCAGAAGCCACTCCTTACTTTGGCTATGTGGGCTCTAAGAGGCACAGAGTGGCAAGATCCAGGCAATAAAATTTCAACTCCAGTAACAATAGAAAAAGTAACTTCCCTTGAGATCTGGGCTGTTTCTGTCCTTGGTAAAGCTACCCACCCCTTTCTTACACAGAGAATCTTGAATTTCTCAAGAAGTCTCTGTACTGTTGCATCTGGGAAAACCTTTAAATGCTGTATAGGTAAAACCCACCAAAGGCAGTCACAATAAAAAAAGTTTTACCTTTGTTGGAAATAGATTCTCTGTATTTAATTAGTTTGGGGAATATTTGCCTTGGTTGTGTGAGAGGGCTTAACATAATTTGCAGATTCCAGCACCAGCTATACCAACAATAACTGATAGAGACCTGAGCCATGTGAAACTATGTACCGTAAACTTTTATTGGAAGAAATATAAAGAGCACACACATGCAGATAACTCATCCAAACAACCAACATACAGAGGTAACCAAATGGAGGAGAGACATGGTATAGTGGACCTAGAGAATTAGGAGAGGGGGTGCAGTTACCTTTCCTGAAGGAAGGATCCATGGAAAGCAGGAAAGCAGAACTGGCACTGACCACAAAGTTTGGAGAAGCAGCTTCATGGAGTGGATGGCACAGGCAAAGGAACTCGGGGCTATGTAGACTGGCACTAAATGCCAGCCTCGGGGTGGAGTGGGTGTGTGGTGACCGCACGCCCTGACACCCAACCAACCACATGGCAGATGGTGTTTCTGTGTTTCTGCGGCGCAGCGTTTAGACATCCTGCGCTATAAAATCTTTTTTAAAAAGCTGCATTGAAAGCAAAGGCACCTCTTTGCTACTTTAAAAAGAAGTGGCATTTTGCTGGCCCTTTTTGGGTCAGCAAAGTGGCAGATTGGGGCCACAGCATGCAGTTGCCACAGCCCCAATCCAGCTCTTCCTTTCAGGCTGTTTATGGAGCCCCTCAGACCAAGGCCCGAGGGCGTCACAGTCTATGCAGGGGCAGACTACAGCAAAAAGGTTTTGCTCTGGGGGTTGTGACAGTTGTCCCTCCCCGTTTGCGGACTTGGAGTCCTTGGTCTTGTTCTTTGCGGGAGGGACAAGCTATATAGACAAAATGGAAGTACATGCCTGTGCGCGCCTCCCCTGCACCACTATTTTCAGTGGGGCTCAAATATTTGCGAGATGTCATTTTCATGCTGTGTGTGTGTTCTGGAATGGATCTCCTGCAAATTGGGAGGGGCAACTGTATTTATATTTATAAAGTTCTGTGGGAAACCAAAAGTTTGATTACCCCTTGACAGAACTGGAGAAGGTTTCCAAAGTGGAGAGTTTGTTTAGATATTTGGGAAATGAGAAGGTTTAATTATGATTGATGATGCTTCATGAACTTTATGAGTCCTCAGGAATGAGATGGCAGGAAGGAGGTGCTTAGGAATACACAAGAGATGAAAGAGGGGTTATAGTCTTATTTAATCCATCAGAACTCATATTTTGGCTTTCAGAATCCATCAGAAATGCAAAGCAAGGGATGTGTGTGGTGGCACATTTTTCTTGTCAGCTCCTCCATCCCCACACCTTTCTGCATGGCTGAGCCTATGTGCCATTCACACTACCTAAGTCTGGTGCTATGTATGATGGATGTATGCTCTCACTGGTGCCGTAATGTTGCATCAAACTGTTTCTGGGTTGATAAATATATTAGGGGATGTTCGGATACTTACAATACAAATGCAAAAATGCGTCACGGAAGCTTTTGAAGCTCCACTAGCTTCTTCATCAGGCAAACGTGTTAAAAATCATATAGGAGAAGAAGAAGAAAAATTAAGATGGCTTATGGATTTTGGATGTTATTGTATTTTGCTGTCTGGCCCACATTGCCAGGATATGTTTCCAGCTGAAGGAAGACACTTGGGCTGAGAGAAGGAGACCACTGCCTGCTGGGATACTGAGCTGTAGCCATATGGGTCCGTTCATAATCTTCCCTCCCACCCCAGTCACCAGTATAAAGATGGCTAGAGAAAATGCTGTCTTCCTAATCAGGCCAAAGCGGTGGATTTTATTGTAGGCGTGCTGGTTTCTGTGGAATAATTCAGGAGAGTATTATTGTGACTACAACCACCTGTGCTACACCATCTCTTTGTTTCCAAATATTGAGAAATAGCTTATTGTTGAGCAGAAGGCTAACTCAATACAGGATGCTTTCCCACCTCTCTTCATTTTCATGTCTTGTATACTCATGGGGAATTCGGAGGAAGAAAGATTTCTTGTTTTGTATGGTGGCTTTTGTCTATTTCTTGTCATTCACAGTTCAGTGTTTTCCCCAGATGGGCAATATTCTCTTCCTCTCATCCTGGAAGGGTGGGTTGAGAGAAGAGAAGCTTTTTTTAAAAGCATCTTCTCCCAAAAATTGTTCTCAGTAAGTGGTGATGACAGTTCAAACTACATGGTGTGATTGCTCCTCACATTTCTGAATGAATCATACTGCAATTTAAGCTAAAGTGATGGTTGGTTTGGACTTGCTGTTTTTGTTGTTCTTTTCTCTCCTTTCTTACAATGTGATGTATGAGTCATGTAGCAATGTGAAAAGTTGGCATTATCACTAGAAATGCAGCTTTTTCTTCAGCATGCTCTAGTTCCTGGCTTTTGGCGGGAGGGGGAGAAAGGGCAGTATTTGAGGGTCCAGGGCACAAATTCATTTGGACTTGTATTTCTGTCATTAAGGGGAACTTTAAAATGGCTCACAACAACTTCCTTTTAATTGTAGATTTTACTGTTGTTCTTATGGGCCTTCCAGTCACATCTGACTCATACTGGTTTCTTGGTAAGAGGTATTAAAGCAAAGCAGCTTCATTTATATACCGCTTCATACCGTGCTATGCAGTGTCTATGCGGTTTACAACTGTAAGCTCATTGCCCCCCAACAGTTGGATATTCATTTTTGCAACCTTGGAAGGATGCAGGCCTGAGTCTAGCCTGAGCCCTGGCTAGTATTGAACTCACAACCTTGTGGTTTATGAGTGAGTGGCTGCAGTACAGGCATTTAACAACTGCGCCACTAGGGTTCTTAAGAGGAGGTTTGCTATTACCTTCTAAAGCTGAGAGAGCGTGGCTTTTTAAGGTCATCTCCATGGCTGAGTTGGGGACTCAAACCCTGATTGCTCAGAAGCATAGTCCAGCACTCAAATCCCTACAGCCTCTCATAGTTCATATTACCTTTCTAAAATCACAGTGAAAACCAAAGCAATGAAACTGCAGTATGAAAAGTGAATATAAAGCCTCACACAATAGCAACTTCTGACTTTTTACAGATTAAAACAGAGACATGTGTGGCCAGGAAACATCAGAGCATGGTCAAGATGACAAAAATTGTTAAGGAGGAAGAAGAGATAAGCTAGGACAGACCAAAGCAGTTTGCTTTTGCCTGAACCTGCTGGAAAGGGCAAGACTCCATTGCCATCTCTCCTCTGTCCTCTCCCATCTCCTGAGGTCATTGAGTGCAAACTACAGTTTCACTTTGAACTCAGTTGGCAGCAATTGAAGTAAGCTGAGGACAAGGGGAGAAAGTAGGAATAGGAGAGAGAAACAGACATTTTAAAAGCAGCTGAAAAAAGTGGGATGATATCGAATTAATCAGGACACTCAAAACTTCCTGCAGAATAAAATAGCCTCCCCCAAAATCAAGAGTGAACTAGTTTAATAAATGCCTAGTTGCGGAAAGTTTCATATTTTGGGTTGCATCTGCCTGGTCCAGTACCCTTCTTTCTTCTCCTCTTTTGCCCAAGAGTTTAATGTACCAATCTGGATTCTTGATTCAGGAAACCAACATCCTCTAAATGTAGCTAAATGTAAACTTTTAAAAAGTTGGTGCAAAGCTCTCTTTATTGTAGCTGTAGAAGGTGCATTATCATAGGCCTGTAAGTGGCAATATTTTGTGATGCAGGTATGTCAGAACTTAGAAATAATACTTTTGTGAACTATGACTCCTGAAATTCCCAGAAGGTTGGATGGGGTATTCAAAGGGTTGAAGTTCAAAATATAACTTTTCCAAGATGTGAGATGTGAGTGTGCACACGTGTGCCTTTGTAATGACACTCAGCTGGCCAAGTTATCAGTCCTCATGCTCACATTTTCTGTGCCATTATGTAAACTGATTTTTCATATGGCACTAGTGGATGCTACTAAGAACAGCATATATCAGTGTTTGTTTCCATAGTAACTAATGTACTTCAGAGAAAAAGAGAGAGGATTGAAAAGAAGGACAAGGGGGAAAGATCAAAATAAAGTGGCACTTGATGCTGAATGCTTGGATATTTTCTCAAGGCTTTGATACAGAATACTTTTTTATTTTTACTATTCTGAATTCCTAAGAAAGAGAGACAGATGCAATTTGTTACTAACCACTTATATCATGGGAGAAGGAGCTAAATATTGTGATTGTCATGTGCTAGGTGAATAGAGACAGACGGTAACCAAGTGATGATTCAAAATGGTGTGATTGTAACTGGTGTTGTCCAGACCACCTTGCTTTGTGAGGAGAATTGCTTTTACTCTATGTTTCCAGAGATATCAGAGCAGAAGCGCAATTGTGGTAGAACCTTACTACTTGGATTTCCAGCCCATGACATGGTGATGGTGGTGTTTTTGTTACTTGGATTCCTGATACAATTTCACCTTTAAGGTGTATTATTCTCTGCTTTGATTAAGCTGTCTTTAAGTCAGATTATTGATCTCACTAGTTCAGTATTGGCTACCGTGACTAGCAGTAACTTGCCTAGGTCTCAAGCAGAGAGTGTCAAACTACATTCTGAAATATGCAACTAGTAGCTACAGCTTTATTCAGGCTTCATCAATGTCATTAAAAGCAAACACACAAGGAGGGAAGAATAGTAGCCTTTTCACTTCTTTCTCATATGTAGAGTGATGAGGCTTAAAAGGAGAATCTCATTTGTGTGTGGAGGCTCTCCACATGACTGAGAACCTCCACACATAGTGAAGGCTCTAATTTTCAGATCTTGCTCTCTTCCTTGCATCTTTACATTGAAATACAGTGGAGAATTGGTATCTATGGGGGTTTGGTTCCAGGAATTCCCATGGATACCAAAATCCATGGACATTCAAGTCCATTATATATAATGGCATAGCATTGATGTAGACTCAAGCCAGACTCAAGTCGCTTTAGTGACTCGACTTTGACTTGTCTCGGCAATAAATGACATTCTGACTCAACTCGACTTGCGACTTTTTAGCAATCGACTTGTTGGTACTTTGAGCAGCAGGCAAGATCCACCCCAGAGGGCAAGGTGCATTTCTCGAAGGGGAACAGCAAATGTGTTAAGCAATGGGATTGAAGTAGAAGGATCCTTCTGAAGCTTTTAGAAGCTTTGTGCAGTAGGGACAGGCTGTCAAGCAGACCTCAAACCCCACCTCAAGCCCATTGCCTAACATGTGTGCTGTTCTCCGCCAAGAATGCACCACCTCTCCTTTTTTTCCCTTGTTAAAGTTGGCCCCTGGAATTGAGACTCAATTTGAGACTTGAAGGTTGATACTTGAAACGTGGAATAAAAGAAATTGCAACATCTTAAAATGGTGGCTATTTAATTCATTTTTTTTGTGGGGTTTTTTTTTTCGGGCTGTGTGGCCATGTTCTGAAAGAGTTTCTTTCTGACGTTTCGCCAGCATCTGTGGCTAGCATCTTCAGAGAAAACTGAAATGGAAAAGCCTGGTTGTATATTTAATTCATTGTTTAACTCTGTTCACAAGAAAAGAAGGGCTATTTTATTGATTTTCTGCCTTGGGTGCCAAAATGTCTTGGCGTGGCACTCTACAAAGTGCAGTTTGTGTTTCTGTATACTGCTTGGTAGAATGGACTGTAATTTTGGATGCCTGTGTTCCTACATATACAAAAATGTCATTGTAGGGGATGAATCTGACCTGGGTGTTAGTATGAACTTTAAAAAAGATCTATTTTGGGAATAGGTTTCAGCACCTTGGATAGCAACTTTTAGTGATTGATCTAAAACTAGAATGGATTCATTGCTTCATTGATTTGGAAACCACCACTGAAAAAATAATGCTTTGTAAGCACATAGAGTTATGAACTAGCCACTGACTGGAGAATTCTGGGAGCTATAGTTCAAAAGAGTAACTCTTTGAAGGTTGTTGCTTGTAACACATTGCTACTACACTGTGGTACACCTTTCCTCCCACCACCTCCATCTGCTTGGGCCTTAATTAAGATCTTTAAAAAGCTTTGTTTTCCCATCCTGACCATATGCTTCTCCGTGTATGTGGCCAGAAGATGCATATTTTTTCACACCACCATTTAAATGAGTTGCAAGAATGACATTAAGCACCATTATAGCACTTTGATGCCACAGTAACTGCCTTGGCTCCATCCAGCAACTCTGTTGATGAAATTATACTGGTTCAGTTTCAGTCTGTGAGTACCGATGACGTGGACCAGCTCCTTGGTAGAGTGAAACAACCTGCCCTCTTGGTCCTTGCCCATCATGGCTGGCCATCCAGGGGGAGATGCCTTGAGGATGTTCCTTAGAGACATTATCAATGCATCCCTTAGGGAAGGTTATGTTCCATCCTGTTTGAAGGAAGCAACAGTTAGGCTGCTTGTGAAAAAACCTTCCCTGGACCCCCTGGACATGAACAGCTATAGGCCAGTCTCTTTACTACATTTTCTGAGCAAAGTTATTGAGAGGGTGGTTGCTCTTCAACTCCAAGCTGTGTTGGAGGAAACTGATTATCCAGATCCATTTCAAACTGGCTTTAGGACAGGATATGGTGTTGAGACTGCCATGGTTGCCTTGGCCGATGACCTTCATCTGGGCATTGACAGGGGTAGTGTGACCCTGCTGGTGCTACTACTGGACCTCTCAGCGGCTTTTGATACAGTAGATCATAACATCCTCTTGGATCGCCTGAGAAGGTTAGGAATTGGAGGCACTGCATTGAAGTGGTTCCATTCCTTCCTCTCGGGCAGATTCCAGAGGGTATTGCTCGGGGACAGTTGCTCTACAAGGAAAGAGCTTAATTGCGGCGTCCCACAAGACGCCATCCTGTCCCTGATGCTATTCAATATATATATATGAAGCCCCTGGGAGAGATCATCCAGAGATATGGGGCGGGATGTTATCAGTATGCTGATGACACCCAGATATATTTCTCCATGTCTCGGTCCTCAGCTTTGACTTCAGATGGCGTCTCAATGTTTGTCTTAAAGCAGTAATGGACTGGATGAGGAAAAACACATTGAGACTGAATCCAGATAAAATTGAGGTACTTACAGTAGCGGCCCCGAAACCAGTTATTGAGATACAGTCCTGGATGGAGTCACACTATCCTCTAAGCACTGGGTTTGCAGTCGCAGATTTAATCAGGTAAATGCGATGGTCAGGAGTGCCTGTTATCAGCTGATACGCCAGCTGTACCCTTTCCTGGAAATTGGGGACCTTGAAACTATGGTGCAGGTGCTGGTAACCTTCTGTCTTGATTTCTGTAATGCACTCTACATGGGGCTACCCTCCTGTTTGGTCTGGAAACTCCAGTTAGTACAGAATATGGCAGACAGGTTGGTCTCAGGAACAATGAGAAGAGGCCATATAATGCCAGTTTTAAAATCACTTCACTGGCTACCGATTAGTTTCTGGGCACAGTACAAGATGTTGATTATCACCTTTAAAGCCCTAAATGGCTTGGGTCCAGCCTATTTTCGGGACTGCCTCCTTCCGTACAATCCGCCCTGCACACTCAGGTCCTCTGGGAGGAATGTGCTGCAGCCGATAAAAATTAGACTGCCTGCAACCGCCCAGAGGACCTGTTCAGCAACCGTCCCAGATTATGGAATGGCCAGCCGGATAAGATCCGTCATATTACCACCTTGAACAGCTTTAAAAAGGCTGTTAAGATGGATCTCTTCCAGCAGGCCTTTTCTGAATAGATGTACATACGTACATACATACATCTTCCCACCAAAAACGGGCAGTCAAGGCAACTGCATTACAGCAAAATACAGACTGATGACAAAATGGATAATTTTTAAAGAAAATTTTGTTAAAAATAGGTAAAATATATCCTTGAGTTTGATTTAGTTATTGAAATTATTCATAACACATGATTTGCACAAATAAATGTCAGTCCAATTTAACTAAGTAAATGTCAGCCACTTTGCATTTTTTTTTAAATTACATGGAGCTCCATTGAAACAAATGGATGCATTCCTGTTTATCTCCTAGAGTCTCATGAGACAGCCATTACAACTACTCATGCAAACCCATTTAAAAAGCTTTCGTTCTTGTTCTGAAATTAATTTCTATGTTCAGAGTAGTATTAATACACAGAATAGTAGATGTACAAATAATCCGCAAGTCTGAAGCAAGAAGGTGAATAAATATTATGAAAGAAACTAAGAAAAAGATAGTGAACTGGAAGTCATATTTAGGATTAAAAGCTAGATTCCTAGATCCCATGAGAAATTAAGGAAAATTGTTTAGCAGTGTTTTCCTACTCTTTAGATAGCCCTAAGTATGATAGGCTCTGTTTCTTCACTCTTTCTTTCTTTCATATTCTGCGTGTTGTATTAAACTTGTAACTACTTGATTTAATAGACATATATTTACCAAAAAGTCTAATGAAAGAGCAAACCAAGCCTGAATTCTCCCTAAAAGCCAGGATGACTAAACTGAGACTTGTACTTTGGACATATTATGAGAAAACATGAATCACTAGAAAATACAATGATGATTGGTAAGGTAGAAGGCAGTAGGAAAAGAGAAAGACTGAATTATAGGATAGACTCAATCAAAGAAGTCAAAGCTCTGAGTCTGCAAGACCTGAACAAGGCTGTTGAAAACAGGATGATTTGGAGGTCTCTCATTCATGGCATCTCCATAAGTTAAAGTCAACTTGACATCAGTTAGCAACAACAAACATGATACATTCTAACATATGGCTATAACAGGCAGAAGAAAATGCCTGCAAAGTCAAGGTAGCCAAAAGCTTCCATCTCAGTGCTTTGACACATCTACTTTGGACTTTATTCCAGATTTTAAGGGAATAGTTCAAGATGCAGAACTTTAGTCTCAAAATAGCTTCAGCACCTTGGACAGCTCCTTTTAAAATGTTAATTTTTTTAAAATTATTTTTTATTGAAATTTTTCCTTGTTAAAAAACAAACAAAAATACACAACAAATCTTTCATAACAATTTCATACAATTCAATCAAATCATAATCACACATCCTAACAAACACTATAATCGTTGAAATAAAAGACTTCCTAGTAAGTATATCCAAATCGCTACACTCATAGAGATATTATTGCAGTGGGATACTGAAGATGAACAGGTAAAAGAGTGCATGATAAGGTGGGCACAAGATTTGGGCACACCAATACAGATGGAAGAATGGGAGCAAATTTGGAAATCAAAGTTAAAACACTTTAAATTACAATCTGAGAGAAAATTTCTACAAGTTGCAATATAGGTGGTATCTTACACCAACGAGATTGGCAAACATGAAAAAAGATATTTGTATAAAGTGTTGGAAATGTAAAAAGAAAAAAGACACATTTTTCCATATGTGGTGGCTATGCCCCTTAGCAAAGAGATACTGAGGAAAAATTCATTCTGAAATAAAAAAAAAAAATCCTGAAATTGGAATATAAAAAAGAACCAAAGGTATACTTATTAGGATTGATAGAAGATTTGGAGAGGAAATTTAGGAAAATAATGTTTTACATGCTCACAGCAGCTAGAATAACGTATGCAACTACCTGGAAAGAAAATAAGATACCGGAGATAATCGAGTGGTATTGGAAACTCTTAGACTACACGGAAATGGATAAATTGACACATTTGTTTAGGGACAAGTCAATCGATAAACTTGATAAAGATTGGATACTAATGACTGAAAGGATTCAAAAGATTATTCAGTGTCTGTAGAAAAGGCAAAATGTGACATATCTTTTAAAAGGATAGCAAACAGAGAAAGATGATAGATAAATGGACAACGATAGACAAATAGTAAACGAAAGAATTAAAGATAAATATAGAACAAAGGGTCAAGTATAACTGGGATAGATAGTTGAATGGATAAACAGAGAAAATTGGAAGACGAAGGAACTTAAAAATATTAATAATGCTAGATATAATGCTAGAACTGTAGCATTAAACTCTTGGGTTGTTGGGAACCAGATTTAGTTTTATTATTTGGAAACCAATGTCTAACCCAGTTAAATCCCAAATACAATGCTGGTAACTTTTGATGATGGTTTGTGTCAGTGCACCAATGAACTATAAATATGCTCATCAAGGAAGGATATTTTTATAGGTGAGAAAGAGGATACAGTAATCCCATAGCCTCTTCCTGTCCTCCTAACCCTGATTGCTTAGCAGCTCACTAGTTCTATGTTTTTACTAGACCCAGGACCACCAAAGTATAGTCTCATAGTTTGAAATTGGTGGGAAGTACCACTCTTGCAAGGATAGCTGTATTTTCTATTGGAAGATGCAGTATTACTATAAGTGATCTCATATCTTACATAAATTATTCCTACTCTGTAAAGTTTATGAAATACAGTTTCATTTGTGACCAAAGTTGCAGTGTTGTGGTAGTGATTTGCCATCAAGTCAGCTTTCAACCGTAGTTCATCTTTGAATAAAAGACCTCCAAAGGCTGCATCCACACTGCAGAAATAATGCAGTTTGACACCACTTTAACTGTCAGGGCACAATGCTATGGAAATCTGGGGACTGTAGTTTTGTGAGACATTTAGCCTTCTCTGTCAGAGAGCTCTGGTGCCACAACAAACTACAGTTCCCAGATTCCATAGCATGGAGCCATGGCAGTTAAACTGGATTAGTTCTTCAATGCAGATGCAGTCCAAGTCACTCAATCAAGACACAATGTGGTTGTCTTCTTTTCCTGTTATACTAATTCCCAGGATTCTTCAGCAGTTCCCAGGATTCCCTAGCACTGAGCTAAAGCAGTCTCAAACTAGATTATTTCTACAGCTTGTTTTGGACCTTGGTTTCTAGTGAGAGTAGGCCCGTCTCTCTGCAACCCATTCATTTGTCTTTGTAACAGTCTATGGTA
The DNA here is from genome assembly GCA_026167975.1 of Phrynosoma blainvillii. Taxonomy (NCBI): domain Eukaryota; kingdom Metazoa; phylum Chordata; class Lepidosauria; order Squamata; family Phrynosomatidae; genus Phrynosoma; species Phrynosoma blainvillii. Next base: position 432,402,351 of record JANUYF010000001.1, on the reverse strand, counting down.
TTTGCTTTCTTTATTGTCCAGCTTTCACACCTGTACATAGAAACCAGAAATACTATGGCTTGGATGATTCTGGCTTTGGGATTTATGCCCCAAACTAATTCATGAAATGTGCTTAATTCATTAAATAAAAATCCTAAAGTACATCTTAATCATGTATTTTATTATTGTGTAACACTTTTCTGTAGCCTCACACATCCAGTAATGCTTTAGGCCGTTGATTTTTAAATGCTGTACTGGGGGTATTCAAGATTTTTGGTTTCTTGTTTGTGGATCATCATATTCTTTTCCCATACTGATTGGCTCTTTGAAAATGTTGTGAATTAAAAACCACTCTGATGCAGCTGCTCCAATTGCCAAGGAGAAGCATTGTTAAGTAGTGCCACCAAAGAATTTATCAGGCTGTCTGTGTTGCACAAGAACTTTTAATTAATTGGCAGTACATCACTGTTTTTTGTTGGAAAAGTCCTCATCACATTCTCTGCTGTTTTTAACCCACTGGCAGCCTGAAAGTGTACCATAGAAAGGAGATAGTGTAAGGTGTAAGGTGACATGTCTTCATTATTGTGATAATATTGTTATCACACTACTTTAATTCTTCATTTTATTTATATCCTGCCTTTCTCATGATATAGAGACTCAAGGCGGCTCACAACAAGTTTAAAACAATACAAAGTATTAGAAAGTAAAAATATAAAGTTTAAAAAACAATTTTGTAAAATTAAAAACATTAAACACTAAAAATATTTAAATGTATTTTAAAAACACTGTATTTTAAAAACTATAAAAGCAACTTTAATATCTGAATTGTACAGAATTTAAAAGCCAAACCCTTTTCAGTATATAAAAAAAGCCAGGGAGCACAGAAAATGTTTTTACCTGCTGCTGAAAGGAGAGCAGGGACAGGAGTTCCAAAGTCTGGGAGCAGCCACCAAGAAGACCCTCTCCCGTGTTCCCACCAAATGCGCCTGAGAGGTTGGTGGGACAGAGAGAAGGGCCTCTTTAGATGATCTTAGATCTCTAATGGGTCCATGAAGGTACAGTCCTTCAAATAACCTGGTCCTAAGCCATATAGGGATATATAGGTCAAAACCAGCACTTTGAATTGTGCCCTGAGATGGACCAGCAGCCAGTGGACTGGTTGCAACGAGGGAGTTGTGTACTCCCTGTAGCCAGCTCCATTTAATAACCTGGCTGCAACTCTTTGGGCCAACCAAAGTTTCTGAGCACTTTTCAAAGGCAGCCCCACATTGAGCTCATTACAATAATCCAAATAGGTTGGTCAACATGGCTAGATCCAACTTTATGTTCCCTTTGCCTTCTCTTTTTTGGTCATGAGGAGGAGGTTAGAAGCTTCCAGTTTTTATAAACTATAACTTTTCATTATACAATATTTGAACTTTCTCCTAAATTGCACAGCTTTGGGTAGTAACTTTTTGTAGACTACAACTTACAGTTTCCAAGGCATCTTGGCTACAGTAGTGTGTACCATTATGGTGGCCCCGTTGGCTAGAGAATTTAGGAGTTGTAAACCTCTGTCCTTTGAAAGGTAAACTTCTCATGGCCACAAACTTTAAAACAGCTTATTTGAGGAACTATAACGTCCTGTTATGTTTGAACTATATTTTCTAGTTTGAAGGTTCATAAGATGAGAAAGGAAGATGAATAAGAGTCATAAGGAATAAGTTCAGAGCAGCAAAATATTGAAAATGAAAATCCCTTCTATTCTTCTAATATCTCTTAACTCTGAAATATGAAGATAAAGGGATATCATCGTGTTTATCATAATCACTGGTGTTGGTGAAAGAAAGTAATGAGCACCTAGGTGCTTTGAATAGCCAGTGCATTACCTATAATAATGGTTCATACCGCTCTGTCATCTGAATTTGCTTTCTTAGCCCAACAGAGAAATCCCTCTTTGTTTTGCCCAAGAATGCAAAGGCAAAACAGTGAGTTATTTCAATGAATCCATTGTTAATTTCTTTGAATGGTGCAGAGTAAATGCACAAATCAGAGGCAGAAAAGAGCCATCTCTCTGAATAAGGACATTGTATCTCACCTTGTTTATGAGAGACCATAAAAGGGATCACACATATCAAAGGTGCATGTCGGAGTGGTTGGGTACTCGGGTTCCTTGGTATAAAAGTGGCCGTTCTGTCTTTCAACAGAATGCCAGACACCAAAGAACTAAATGGAAGATTTTGGAACTGAGCTCTCCCACACTTGCCGTTGTGTGTATCTACTTACCTTGGGTTCACAACCTTCCATGAAGGGTACTTGATGCTCTTTGAAGACTGTCGCCATGCAACCAAATAGAATGGGTGCCAATTTTTCTCCCTCTCCCCTCTCCTAGTCAGTCTGTCACTTCCTAGTAAAGGTTGTGGCAGTACAAGTGATTTAAAAGTTTAAATTGGTCTCTAGAGTTTAAAATCCTTTTGGTATACTTAAACAAATGTTTTCATTTCACTGAAGACAAAGCTACATGGGTTGTTAGCTTGCAACAAGTACCGTATATTGTGCATTTTGGTTGGCCAATAAAGGCATCACTGATGGGTTTTTTATGGGTTGTGTTTGTTTTTTAAACCTTGTGTTAATTACACAGTTTGTATATATCAGTAGTATCATAATGGTGTGGAAACTTTTGGAAATATGGAATCCAAACTAGGTATATTTAGTTTGGAGGAGAGAGAACGGAGAAGTGACATGGTAGCTACCTTTAAATATCTGAAGGGAGGTCATGCAGGCAATGGAGCCAGCTTGTTTTCTGCTGCTCCAGAATCTAGAATGCCAACCAGTGAATTAAAATGGCAAGAAAAGAGATTCTACCTAAACATTAGAAAGAACTTTCTTATTGTAAGAGCTGTATGACTGTGGAATAAATTGCATTGGGGGTTGGTGGCCTCTCCTTATTTGGAGGGCTTTAAACAGAGATTGGATGGGCATCTTTCAGAGGTGCTTTAGTTATGCATGGCAGGGGTTTGGACTAGGTGGCCCCTGTGGTCTCTTCCAATTCTATGATCCTATGGTTCTATGAAAGTTGCTGAGGGCTCTGAGCTCAGAGAAGCAAGAGAGGAGCTTTGGACTATGAGGGAACATTAGGTAGGGATGTTTGCGGAGGAAAGGATTATGTGTTCTTCTTTTCCTCTCTCATCCTGATTTGTTCCTTTGGATGTAGCTTTTCCCTTTTGAAAAGAGTTGTCACCTGCCCTTTTCACCCTGATGCCCTTCAGTTATGTTGGGCTACAACTCCCATCCCACTGAAATATAACTCTCATATATTTATTGACATTTTTATCCCGCCTTTATGCTTAAAAAACATGCACTCAGAGGACATCACAAAAATAATGAAAACCAAGTTAAAACACATGAAAAACCAAGTTAGAAACAAATGAGGCAATTAAACCATTAAAATCCTTGCAATAAGTAAAGCCCTTAAGATAATTGCAAGAATCAGTATTCAGAATAGTTTAAAAGGCCAGCTCGAAGAGATGCATCTTCATATCTTTCCTCAAAGCAGCAAAAGGGAATTTATTGTGGCACTGAGGGGAAGATGTCCTCCAATAAGGCAGCAACAGAGTTGAAAACCACCTCCCCAATCCCACCTCAGATGATAGTGCTCTCAAGAGAGCCTCTTTAGAAGATTTTAATGTCCAAACAGGTTCATACTGAGAGGGCCTTTGCAGACTGCCAGAAATAATGCAACTTGAGTCCACTTTAACTGCCCTGGTTCAGTGCTAGGGAACCATAGGAACTGTAGTTTATTGTGGCACCAGAGCTCTCTGACGGAGAAGGCTAAATGTCCCAGAAAAAACCTACAATTCCCATGATTCCCTAGCATTGAGCCAGGGCAGTTAAAGTGAACTCAAGCTGCATTATTTCTAGCAGTCTGCAAAGGCCCTGAGTTAGGCAGTTTCTTAGCCAAACCCCAAGCCCTGTGGAAATCAAAGATATGGTGTTTGTCTGGAAAATCAGTATGCAAAGGGATCTTGCAACATCTTTGAGACTAAGGGGGGTTGCAGACTGCCAGAAATAGTGTGAATTCAGTCCACTTTTAGGGTTAGGGTTAGTGCTAGGGAATCATGGGAACTGTTATTTTTCTGAGACATTGAGCCTTCTCTGTCAGACAACTCTGATGCCACAAAAAATATAGTTCCCATGGTTCCCTAACTCTAACCCTAACCCTAAAAGTGGACTGAATTCACACTATTTCTGGCAGTCTGCAACCCCCCTAAGTGAGAGATAGAAGTTGGTAGCATGAACTTTCATAGACTTGAGCCTACTTCCTCAGATGCATTTGGTGAGTGGAAAGTCCAGGGACAGACCTATATAGCAGTCTCTGTGTGAATTCATAGGAATGGAAAACTTGGTGGGTGTGGAGATGAGGTGACGTTCAGTTGTAATGATGGTCATGGGGAACAAGATGTTGCCTAAAGCCTAGTAGATAACCATATGCATAAGTATTGGGATATAGTGTAGGAGCCAAAAAGAAGGTCTTATTTTTAATCGTTATAAAGACCTACATGAGTTTAACAAAAAGACTACAAAGGAAGTTTGGGAAGAGAAACAGCAGAACTGGAGCATATAAACAAACTGCAGGTCATCAGCAGTGGGTTGAACAGAGACAATGTTTCCTGACATACTACATACATTATAACACTAGCTAACCCCCCCGAGCCTCTCTTGACCAGTACATCACATCTTGTGAAATCGAAGGCTTTCACAGCTGGCATCCATAGTTTTCTGTGGGTTTTTTTGGTATGTGTGGCCATGTTCTGGAAGAATTTATTCCTGACGTTTCACCTGCAACTGTGGCTGGCACCTTCAGATGTTAAAGTCATGTAGGTCTTTAAAGATTAAAAACAACACCTTGAATTGAGCCCCAAAAGCAACTAGCATCCAGTGCAGGTCAATTATAAGTCATATGATCACAATATTGGGTACCAGTGAACAGCTTAACTACTGAATTTCCAAGACATTCTTCATAAAGTAGAATGCAGTAGGCAAGATGACACAAGTAAGGCATGGATGACTGTTGTTGACTCAGGAAAGGTTCCTGTGCACCAACTATGTGCCATTATGCAAAAGCTCTTCTTGCTATGGCTGCCGTTTGGGAGTCAAGGAATAGCTCAGTCAAGGAATGTTCCTGGACTGTAAATATGTGGTCAACCCCTTCCAGAACAAATTGAATTTCAATATGCAAGATAGTCCTTCTTGTCAGGGACTCTGGATCCAAAATGTCCTGGGGGCATAAATTGCTTTTGTCTGGTTTGATGACTGCTATTGCTTTTGCAGAGTAGTTTGGTCTTAGTTCAGCAGGTGTAGTGCCAGTGTTTGAACTGGGAGATGAACAAATGTGATACCACCACCTAGTATCTTCTAACTGGTTCTTTCCAGGGACTTTAGATTCTTTTTTTAAAAATTGCTGCCATCAGATAGGGATGTAGTCTGCAGTTATGCAGGTTGATATAATATAAATAAACAAACAAACAGCTAGTTTCCTCCATCCTCCTGAAAATCTAAGACGCTATATGGGTGCTCAAAGACATTTTGTCCTGAAATCCTTTTTCCCTCAAAGGGGAAGACCCTCAGAATATGTGGAGAGACAATTTGGCTCAAACAACTATCACAGTTAAAAACAAAATTGCCTTTCTATTGATGCACAGAAATAATCACTTTGGGCTTGTAAATCCCTACTCCCCCATACCTAGATCCCATCTGAAACTAAGCAGGGTCAGCCTGGTTAGTACTTGGATGGGAGACTGCAAAAACTACCAAGTGCTGATGGCTATTTTTCAAAGGAATAAACTGGCAAAACTACCTCTGAGTATTCTTTGCCTGAGAAAACCCTATGAAATTCATGAGTTCACCATAAGTTGGCAGATGACTTGAAGGCAAATTGTACACACACCATAGTGGAATTGGCTGCAGACCAATAAACAATGAAATATTTTAAAATTTTGATTCTTCTGGGGAATATCAACAGGGTATTAATTGGTCTGCCCTAATGAATCAACAATGCAGTAAATCAGATTGAGCCCACACCTTCTACTATATTAATTTGCCTCTGTCTTTTGTGTTTGTGTAATTTATTGCCATGGTTTCCCCTCCTCCTTCCTGGAAGATACTCAAAGTGATGTATATGGTTTTTCCTCTCTCTTCCTCCTCTTTTGCCCAAGAGAGCCTTACGAGGCAGATTAGGCTGAGGGATGGTGACTGAAGTGCCCACAGCCATCATGCTCTTTTGGGCAGAACCCAGACTGGTATCTGGCTCTCCCAGTCTTACTTGGATACTCTGCACCATACTGATGTAAAGCATACTGATGTAAAGTACTCTGCACCATACTGATGTAAAGCGGTGGTAACCTATATGGTTTGCATATGGTTCTGTGCTCCTCTTTATCAATCTCAAGAGGCTCCGCATCACTGTTGAGTTTATTTTTTTTAATCATTTATTTTACTAAAAACAGAGAGAATCACCCTTCATAAAACTCTCAGGAAGCAAAATTATCCCTTTTAAAACAAACAAATAAATAAATGTGTTATTCCACATGCCTTGTTTTAAGCTAAAATATTCTTTTTACTTAATCCAGTAGCAGACATTTTAGGTCCTTTGACACTACACATTTATAGTGCTATGATTCCACTTTAACTGCCATGGCAGCATCCTATGGAATCCTGGGACTTGTAGTTTTGTGAAGCATTAGATTTCTCTGGCTGAGAATTTGAAATACCCTTCCCTAAACTACAGAGATCCATAGGATGCAGCCAGGGCAATTAAAGTGAAATTCCAGTGCTATACATTTTTAGAATGAAAGAATCCCCAGTCCCACAGGAAGTCCTTGAAACAAGAAAGAACCACTAATGTGGAATGGAACATGGTGAACCCAGGTAATAGATTATGCATGTCTCAAATTGTGGAATGTCATACATCTAGACATGCATACACACATTTAAAAGTCTTTGCTTTCCTTGTTGTTCCTTTATAGGGGCCTCTTCGTATGACTGCTGATCTCACAGCTTCTCCAGCAGTGGGATATGTTCCCATAAGCCAGAAACCAGAGGCAGTGGTGCATGCTATGAAGGTAAGTGTTCTTTCTGTTTAGCAAACCACAACTTGGAGGATCCTTATGCTAAGATGAGCACAGGAACAGGGTGACCAGATGTTCTCCTTTTTCAGGACATGCCTTACATTTCAACCTTCTGTCCAAGAAGAATTCCAAAATGTCCTTCATTTGAGCATGACTAAGAAGTACATTGAGTAACACCACATTTGCTGTTCCTCTTTGACAAATGCATCTGCTTGGCAGCCTGTCCCCACTGCAAATATGGGGATAGGCTGGATCCTTCTAAAATTCTTTTTTTCTATAAGCAGCAGCAAATAAGTCTTGCTCCCAGAGCTTGGGGCATATTTTGTTTCTCAGAGGAGAAAAGGACAGCAAACATGTTAGGCAATGGGCTGTTTGAGGACACACTGCAAATGTTAAAAGGGTTTCTTCCTTAATCTCAACACAAAGGGCAAATGAAAATAATAATTTAAATGTAGATTTAGTCAAGAGTTTGTTGCTAGTAAAGCATTTGTCTTACTCAGAGTTCTGTAAATATATTGCAAGTCAACAAAGCAATTTAACAAAGATAGGTTCTTAAGAAGAATACAGTTGAGTACATAATAAAATACAATATATGTAATAGGGTGGTAAATAAACCATATAAAATGAATTGTTTATTAGTGATTCTAGCTTTTATTTTGTAATGTCCTACATTGTTCTTGAACTTCCTACATTTTGCAGTGCTTTGTCCTCCTTTGCGGTGATGACATCTGGTCACCCTGCACATAAGAGGCCGACATCTTATGACAGTGCCTGAACTTCAGATTACTCTCTCATGATGTAGCACTAGGAACCCATGATGTTGAACTTCAGTTCCCATCTGCCTTAGCTGGTCTGGCCAAAATGATGTAATGGGAGCAGTAGTTTTATCAGCATCATGAAGAGCCAAAGATTCTCCTGTGTTGTAGAGGAAGGGAATAGGGGTGTAAATTTTTGACTGTTTAATTCCCGCAAAAAATGAAGAACTTCAAAAATCATATCCCCCTCCCTGGGTGAATTTTTGAGACATTTTATACATTTTAATGCTTTTTTTATCTTATGAAAAAATGTGCTTATGGAAAAGCACATTGTTTTGTACAAAAAAAAATCATTTTTGCACAAAAACCCTCCAGTTTCTACATAAAGTGCACCACTCTCTGAAAAACAAACTTTTCACAGAAAAGTCCTGAAATGCTGAAAAATCTCACAGCACTAGATCATTTTCTTGATGGATTGTCTCAGTGTGTCCAGGCAGTCTTTCTTAGTGAGGATGAGAAAAATTCCAAGCATTCTTTATTTCCCTAAAAGAATGACAGAAATGCTGATAATTTTATAATATTTGCGCAGAAAGTAGTGACTGCCTACAAGTATTTTCTGACTGGGAAAAAGGTTACCAGTGGCTTGGCGATAAGGGTTGCTTGTTGGCCCAAATGCTATTCATTTTGTCAGAGTCCCATCCTCGTGATCAGCTGATAGAAGTAAAAGCCATAACAGTTTGTGTGTTGTATTGCCTACATAGCTGTTACTTAACTTTGGATAAAATGGGCTGAGTTGTTATTGCTGTTGTTTAAAGACAGGACATTCTGTAGCAATTTTCTGCGCATGAGGATCTTTGTCCTTAGGTGCATTTGACTTATATAAAAAATAGAGCTTTCAAAAGTTACCTTTTTGGACAACAGTCCAGAATCCCTCCGTCAAAGTGATGTGGAGTTCTGGGAGCTGTAATCCAAAACCCTAGCTCTGTAAAATAAATAAATAATATCTATTTCGCTTTAGGAAAACTGGACACCTGTATATATTTGCAAACTGTTTCCAGAGGAAGATGAGAGGTAGTCTGGTTGCTCTCCATGGGAAAAGAGTATGGTGTATGCAACTCAGGAGCCTTGTTATTGTGGTCTGCATGGGAGCTTTACAACAAAGTTATTTAGAATTTGGCCCTAGGAGTGGGGAGGAAGTTGCTGTCTTCAAAGTTACTGTCAAATTAACCTCACTTCCCTAGGGTACTACATTTACCATTTGTGATTTCACATCAGACTCTTTCCTTTTCCCCATGCCCTTAGTGTACATATTTATCCTGGAAGCACATCCCTTTTCATCAAACATTAGATGCAAACTTCCATTTTGGCAGAGTTATGCATCCATTTTATGAAGAATGAAAATTAGGGCCCATTTAGTTGTCATTCTTTACAAAACAAATCCCATAAATAAGAAATCAGTGACAAATGAGTACAGATGGATCTCTTTTGTCTTATCCTATCCATACTTATTTGTCATTTATTTATGGAAAAGGGCTTACCTTTCTTTGGTGGCAAAGATTTATCTCTTTCATTTTTTAAATTGTAGTTTATTTATTTTGCATTGTTCTTGACCATTCAATTTTTTTTAATTGAGCCCATCATTAATTAATTTATCTTCTGATAGATGCTATTCTTTCCATATCCCATTTTCACTTTATCATTGGAATAACAAAATATGCATGCAAGGAATTCTGGATCATAAAATAGCGGTTGCTAAGAAGGTCATTGCAGACATAAGTTTGGTTGTGACCACAAGCAAGGAAGAGTAGAGAACAATGTTTGTAAAAGTTACCTTTTTGGACTATGGTAGCTGGGAGATTTCTAGAGGTAGAGTCCCAAATACTGGATTTTCTATGCTCTGAAAAAAACTTAAGAAGAAAGAGAAAAATAAACCAAACCACACTATCATTTCATTATGTGAGCAGTGAAACAGTTGACCACAAAACCACAAATGGATGTGCTTTAAACAAGCTAATCATTGAACAAATGAAAAAAAAATAATACCAAAAATTAAATGAGGGGGGATTAGTATTTCCCTAATTATCTGCCATGGATCCCACCCATACATTCAACAAAGAAACAAATAAATAGGCCAATATCTCTTTTCCTTCAGCTAGATAGGAGGAGGAATGATTTTGTCCCCCTTCTCACTTAACCTGCATCTTGTTGCTTATTCATGTGTCAACATTTGGACCCATTAGTTTATTATCATACACAAGAGCCATTGGAATATTACCGTAAAAGATTTTTTCCAAACTGCCCCCACAAGCCTTCCCTCCATATTTTTAGAAATGTTATCTTTTTGGACTAAAACTCCCAATGGTCCCCACTAGGAAGCCTCCAGGACTTGTGGACTATTTAGGTCCGTGCCACCCCATTCCTCCTAGATAAAGGGGAGAAGTGCTGAAAACCATGAGAAATGTAAACTAGATGTTACTTCCAGTTAATTTTTTGACCAATGTTGAACAGATTTTGGGGTGATGGAGCCCTCCCCTATGCTCTGCAGTTGCCCATCTCTGTCATACTGTCTTCCTTTTCTCCCAATGTACAACTCAAAGCAGCTTACATTTATTTATGTCAAGGCAGGGTTGGGCAACTGGGATTCTAGGGGTACAAACACCCTATCACATTCCCATCACAAAAAAGCCCCTAAATGATCCCTAAGACACCCTGGGATTGTGGGTGGCATCACCCATCATCTGGAGAGGCCTTTTTTTGGGGGGGGGGGAATGAAGTCATCAGAAGTCACTTCTAGTTTACTTCCTTTTGTTTTGAAAAATGCTTCTCTTGGCCATAAAATGGCCCAGGGACTCCAAAACATGGCAAAAATTCCCCCTCACACCCTGCAGGGCATTTGAAGGCAAATTATTGTTATCATCACCACCACCACCACCACCACCATCATCATCATAAAAATGGGTTCAAGCAGTCTTTCAGATACCTTGTCTGTGAATTATAAGAAGATACAGCTGAGAACCCTATATTGTAACTTTAAAGAGTATTAAGAAATGATTGAATGAGCTGTCATATTAAAACCAAGGACTGGATTAAAATAGGTTGAAAACTTTTCTATTTAAATAAAGGAAAGAAACGAAAATAGTTTTCAACCTGTTTTAATCCATTCCTTGGTTCTAACATTTTAACCCAGTGGTTCCCAAACTTTGGACCTCCATTTGTTTTGGACTTCAGCACCCTGAAGCCCCAGCTAACTTGGCCAACAGTCAAGAAACTATGGGAGCTGAAGTCCAAATCATCTGAAGGATCAAAGGTTGGGAACCACTGTTTTAACCAATAATTTTGGTTATAGTATTTTGTTCTATTTTTAGAAAGACTCTCCTCCACATTCAGTTAGTGACCAAAAGCCTGTCTGAATTTTGCCAGTGGAAGGAGAGCAGAGAGGGAGCCTATACAGCATCCCATGGAAGGGAGTTCCACAGGCTGGGAACAGCCACCGAGAAGCCGTCTCCTGTCCACATTGAATGCACCTGTAAGAGTGATGGGACCAAGAAAAAAGCCTTCCCTGAAGATCTCAAAGCTCAGGCAGGCTCAAGCAGGAAGATAGTAACACAAGTACATCCCATCAGTTTATCAGGATGTAAGAAGAACCCTACTGGCTCACATCTAGAGATGTGAAGTCTCAAGGGGGGGGGGGGGAGAAAGATTCAGGGGGAAAACTCCAATTTTTTTCCATAGCCTTTTCCCTCAAAATATTTGGGGGAAATAGGTAATAGAATAGCCTCTTTTACAATTAAAAATATTTAAAGACAAATTGTTCTTATATGTAATTCTGCTATATTATTTCTAAAATCTATGTAGCTGGTAATCATATATGTAGACTATGCAAAGTAACTTATATCATTGCAAATTCTAGTATTAGTTCCCTTTTCTCATGTTTTAAAAATGGGTATGAGTCCTTTATGTCTGCTTGGCACTATGTAGGACAAGAAGTGACAAAATACTGTAATTTTCTTTGTTTTGCTAATGTTAATAGTTTCTTCTGTTTTTATTGGGGCAGTTTTGACAGCTCCTCATAAACTGGCAAAAGCAGAGATTTCTCATAGTTTAGAGGTACCTAACAGTTCAGGGAGAGCCAGCATGGTGTAAGGTTATCTAATCCTGTGTCCTGCTTCCATGCTGGCCAAATGGTTGCCACTGAGACCTCTATAAGCAAGACGTAATTCTCTCCTGCTGTTGTCTTCTAGTAATTGGTATTCAGAAGCACATTACCCCTGAAACTGTCATGACTAGTACCAATAATAGCTTTATCCTCCAGGAGTTTCTCTAATCCCCTTTTAAATCTGTCTGTTACTGACTGGTGTCATCACCTCTGTCTGGTATCAATAGTTTTGCTGTGTTCTGCATGAAGAAAGATTTCCTTTTCTCTGTCTGGTATCTTCATTTTCAATATCTAGCAAAAACTGAATGCAAATTCAAATGACTTTGGCTTCTAGTGTTGTACAAAAAGAGGACAAACACCACTCCAGTCTATTATTTGCAGTTAGTAAGTGAAAGCAATATTACCCTTTATCATGTTCAGAATCTAGGCTAGTGCACAACATACAATGATATGTGTCTCTGTGCACAATTATTTACTCATTGCTTCAGTCATCATCATCATCATCATCATCATCATCATCATCATCAAGCCAGAAAACAGTAATTAAAACCATTATATATTCACCAGTTTAGGCAATTTAAAATGCCCAGTGGCTGTGCTACTTGCGGGATTCTGGGAATTGTAGCCCAAAGATAGTGACATTTCTACCTACCATGCATATTTTTATAAATATTTGTTATGTCTTACTTGCCCTTTTTTTGAAGAGTAACCAATCCAAATGCTGTGGTCTTTCCAAATAGAGGTGTTGCTCTAGTCTAGGGCACTGATCATTTCATTTGCACCTTTCTGTACCCTTTCCAGTTCTATCAATGTCCTTTTAGAAATAAAACTACCAGAACAGTACCGTAAGTAAATTTTCATGTTCTCATTGTGGGCTACAGGCAATCCAATGACTATGAATGCCACCTAAAGATAATTCCTTTAAATTTGAGAATCAGTGCAATAAATCCACCACGACCACAAGAAATCCACCACGACCATGACCATTGTCATAATGGCTACTGGAAACAAGACACCTCTGCCTTCCTTTCCACACAACAAAAGGTTTAGTATTGGGACAGAGTTCAGCTTTTTTGAGAGTGGATTCACTGCTCCCACTGACATTGAAGCCATGCACTGACACTGATGTACATATACTTGGGAACTCTGCTTGGGTAGACTTCCCAAGCATGCCTGACCTCCACACTCATATCTAGACCAAAATCTTTTGCTGACTGATTTGGAACAGAAAATGGTACCACCATCCACCTAAATCAAGGTGCATATTATAGTTAATCCATACAGCCAATAGCTAAACCCAGCTAAATTATTTTGTCATCTGAGGCAGAAAATCTCACAAGCATTTTTGCCCCCTTCCCCAGATTGACTGGAAGTTTTTAGAAAAATCAACCAGAACATAGGAAAATTATTTCTTGGACTACCATTCCCAAACATCCCAAACAGCATGGTGCTTTCCAAAGTGGCCATGCTGGTTGGGCAAAATTCTATGAATTATAATCCAGAAAGGATTCCCCCTTCCAAGCTCTTCCACTCCTGTAACCATAGTGTTTCCCACAGCAATTGAAATGTGAAATGCACCCCTGAGGAATTCTGTAAAGGAGGAGAGATGAAAATCTCTTCGCTTTAAAACCCTTCTCTGAAATACAGTACAAGGGATGCTGAACCAAATCCTCCAGCTATCTGTAACCTACATGTCACACTGATGTATCTGTGTCTCTCATGCACCCACGGTCGTTGTTTTCATTATCCGAAGTCTCCATGCTGTGAAAACCTTACTAATATATCAGGCCCTAGGGTACGTAGATCATCCTTCAGGTTATGGTTGTGTGCATAGATACTGAGAAGAAGAAAAAGAAAAAGAGAGAAAATGAGAATGAGAGAGGGAAGAGGGAGCTTGCTCAGCTGCCAGAATCTGCTTGTGTTTCTAGGTCCAGAATTCTATTTTTAATAAGGAGGATACTCACAATGCATTTCATCAAGATGCATTCATGGAGAAAACTGCTGAGCATCTGCCTGGCATGCAGCTTTAGAGGAGGGGTGGGTAGAAAAATGGCTGTGAGCACATGGCCCCCTGGGCTGTTTTGGCAACCCTAGACCCTTCCAGAATACTTAGACTGACTTCCCCAAAGGTGAATTACTCCTCCTGGAAGGTGAAAAATGACACTTTAAACAAATTGCAACCTCTCTCTCACATAGACATTAAAAAAAACTCATTTTCCAAAACCAGAGGTGCACTTCCAGCCACTTACGTTTTATTGTATGCAGTGCATGCAGTCTTTGGAGGGCAGAAAGTTGGCCTCCAGATTTACTACAGTTGCCCATGCTTGGTTTAAAGCATAAGTGGGCAGCTGTGGGAGGTTAGGATCCCAGGAGTCTCCTTGAAGAGTTGCACTCCCCACTCTCACAAGTGTGTGTGTGTGTTTTCTTTTCCCAAATGACCTGTAAGAGGATTTTCACCATGCTTTTGGGCCTTCCTGGGCTATTTTAGGTTCAGGAGAAGCCTTTTTAAAAACAAGTGGAAGTGAATGGAAGGCACCTCCTGTTTCAAAAAAGGCCTCTCTTGGGTTAAATTGGCCCCAGGTAGCCCCAAACATGGAAGAAATAGCACCCACACACCCCCAGAGAATATTTTAGGGCAAAAAAAGCTTTTGGATTTTGTTTGGCCCTATGGGGCTAAACATAGTGGAAATGTACTACTTATTTCCTTTGGGGCATTTTGGAGCAAACACATTTGAGCCTCTTGGGACCCTGGGGATGTCACAGAAATGGTCTGGGGGCACATATGGCCCATGGACTGCACCTTGCCCACCCCTGCTTTAAAGATTCAGATCCTCAACCAGGAAAGGGAAGATAGGCAAAGTGCAGTCCTAGTCAGGCATCTTCTTCCAGGGGTTGCTTTTTTCCTGGTTCTGTTTCTGTGCCTTTCACAGCCTGACATGTAGGAGACAAAGGGTTTTCCATCACTTTATTTACAAGCCTTGGAAAATATTTCACCTCTATCTTTGAGTAATCCAGCAGTGGTTTGAGCCTTGGACTATGACTCTGGAGATTAGGGTTCAGTTCCCATCTCAGCTTGAACAACTGGGTGACCTTGGACAAATCGCATGCTTTCAGCCTCAGGGGAAAGCCATGGTAAATCTCCTGTGAACAAATCTTGCCAAGAAAACCCCATGATAGGTTTGCTTTAGAGTTGCCATAAGTCAGAAATGACTGGAAGGTACACAACAAGCAACAACTTCTGTTTGTCTGGCTCGTATTAAAGGCATAAATGCAAGGGCCATGGGCAGTGGAGGGAAGTTGGTAGCCTTTATTGAAAAATGACCACTGAGAGTCCAGCTAAGATTGCCACCCTCTTTTCTCTTCCACAGATGGGCTTTAACAGCTGCGGGACAGCTGTTCATCAGATATATTTTAGCATATGACTGAACCTTGATGCTAACAGATGTCACATCTTCCTGCAAAATATGACATTTTACATTTGGACAATGGGATATGAGGTTAATAAGTAAAACTAGTTTACTAGAGAGTTCCATGCTGACAATAATGCATGATAGAGAGTCTCAGCCTGGATTACAGGCAATCATTAGTTAAGCCAACCAAGCTTGCTGTATGCATGTAACCTGTGGAGGCAGCCCTCATTAGTATGGGTTTGTGCATCGCCATTTCTGGTCTTGTGCACTATGTGATTACCCAGGCTATTGAGTATCACAGGCATGCAAAGGCTGAACGAATTGGTTCCATATATTCTGCACCCAGCAGGATCAATAATTAATCATTCCCTTTTGAGATCTAGTTTTGATGGTCAGCTGCTAAATCCCTCTTGCTTCCTCTTGTATCATTAGTCCTCCTCCTGCTGCTGCTGCTTTGGACTGAATTCATTTTTGAAAACATACCATCATGCAAACTCACCATTGGTCCAAAATTAATCAGCTTAGTTAGTGGGTAGCACAGTTTTCAAACTAGGTTAAAGGCCCTAAGAGAATGACCTATTTTTGTAACTGAGACTTTAAACAGGCAGCAGGAAAAAGAAACATCACTCTGGCTATAAGCGGTCAAGCTGCAGTGCTACAGTGTAAAGTGAAATGTAAGCCTGGGGGCGAAATCAAGCCCAGCTTGTTTGTCCTATTGTATGATTTTACCCAGAACTCACTCTTTCTGTAAACCAAAATAACCAAAATTTGCTGTAACATTAGTCTAAATGTTGGAACTCAGAAAAGAAAAGGTGGAATTTGTAATGTGAATTATAATTTGTAGAGTGGGTTGTGGTGGGTATTCTTTTCTGTGTGCTAATGATGGCTGAGTTAGTAGTCATCCCTCCCTGTTCACAGACTTGGGAGTCTGTGGTCTCACTCTTTCGCAGATGGCAAGCAGGGAGGGACAAAATGGCATCCGTGCCTGCGGCGCAGTTGTGGGACATGTAGCCATTAAAAAGAATGGGGACTGAATATTTGTGATATTCCTGATTCACTGGGGTGGGGTCTGGAATGGCTCCCCTGCGAATCAGAAGGGACGACTGTATTGTTGTTAACTGCCCTTGAGTCGGTCTCGACTCGTGGCAACCCTACGGATGAGACATCTCCAAGTCCTCCACTGCTCTGCTTAATTCTTGCAACCCCATACCTATGACCTCCTTAATAGAGTCCATCCATCTGGCATGTGACCTTCCTCCCTTCATACTTCCCTCCACATTTTCCAGCATTATTGTCTTTTCCAGTGAGTCCTCCCTTCATATGATGTGTCTGAAGTACGACAGCCTCAGCTTGGTCATCTTGGCTTCCAGGGAGGTTTCTGGTTTGATCTGCTCCAGGACCCATTTGTTTGTCCTATTGGCTGTCCATGGGATCCTCAGCACTCTTCTCCAGCACCACATCTCAAATAAATTGATTTTCTTCCTATCATCTTTCTTAACTATCCAGCTCTCACATCCATACATGGTAATAGGGAATATGATAGCTTGTATGATTCTAACTTTGGTGTTGAGTTGCATATCTTTGCATTTTAGAATCTTTTCTAGTTCTTTCATAGCCACCCTCCCCATTCTTAGTCTTCTGATTTCCTGGCTGCAGTCCCCATTTCTATCAATGTTTGATCCCAGGTATGGGAAGTCTTTTACTATTTCTATTTCTTCATTGTCTAGGTTGAACTTGTGAACGTAAAGGTGGTCATTACTTTTGTTTTCTTTATGTTCAACAGTAAGCCTGCCTTTTCACTTTCTTCTTTGATCTTCCTTAGTAGGTGTTCCAGATCTGTGATGTTTTTTGCTAGTACTATGGTGTCATCTGCTTTTGTTAGATTGTTGATATTCCTTCCTCCTCCTTCTTTATCCAAGCCCGCTTTTCTTCTAATATGTTCTGCATACAACTTGAACAGATAGGGTGAAAGGATACAGCTTTGTCAGACCCATTTGCCTACTGGGAACTATTTTGTTTCTCTGTGTTCTGTTCTGACAGTAGCCTCTTGTCCTGAGTAAAATTCCTCATGGGGACTATCAGATGTGTTGGCACTCCCATGTCTTTAAGGGCATTTCATAGCCTTTCATGATCGATGCTGTCAAAGGCTTTGCCTATAAAGCACATGCTGATTTTCTTTTGGAATTCCCTGGTGCGCTCCATTACACATCGTATGGTTGCAGCGTGGTCCCGTGTGCCTCTTCTTTTCCTGAAACCCACTCGAACCTCTGGGATTTCTCTCTCCATGTATGGTTGGAGTCTATGTTGCAGAATTTTGAGCATGATTTTGCTTGCATGGGAGATCAGTGCTATGGTTGTATAGTTGCTGTAGATCTCTATTCTTCCCTTTTTCTTGTTGTCTTCTATTTTGTAGTAATTGTAGTTGTTGTAGTAATTTTCTTTATCTTTCCACACAAGACATTGTACTGTTGCATTCATAATTCTTAGTTTGTTCCTATCTCCCTTTTGTTTTTCTTCTTTTCTTTATTGCTTGTAGTATTTTTTCTGTCATCCATGGTTTTTTCCTCTTTCTTTTTGTTTATTGAAAGTGTCTGTCTGCATTCTTCTTTTATTATATCCCTGGCTTCAGACCATAGTTCCTCTGGTTCTTGGTCTATTATGCTTAGTAGTGCAAATCTGTTTCTTATGTTGTCAATAAATTCTATTGAGATGTTATTTAGATCATATTTTGGTATAATCACTGGTTTTGTTTTCTTCTTGAGTCTTACTCTTATTTTTGATATGAGTAATATGTGATCTGTGCCACGGTCAGCACCTGGTCTAGTCTTGGCCACCAGTATAGACTTCTGCCATATTTTACTTACAATTATATAATCTATTTGATTTTTGTGTTGAACATCTGGTGATGTCCTTGTGTATAGCCTTCTTTCTGGTTGTATGAAGAATGTGTTTGCAATGAATAGGTTGTTGGCTTCACAAAAATCTTATCGGATGCTCACCTGCTTCGTTTCTTTTGCTTGATCGAAATCTGCCTACTGTTTTTGATTCTTCTTAGCTTCCAACTTTTGCGTTCCAATCTCCAATGATCAGCTTGACATCCTGTGTTGGTGTGCTGTCAATTTCTTCCTGTACTCCTTCACAGAATCTATCAGTTTCTTCCTGTTTTGCCTCTGTGGTTGGTTCATATACCTGAATTATGGTGATATTCATAGGTTTACCATAGACTTAGCTGAAATGATTTGGTCTGATTTTGCATTGTATCCTCTGACTGCTTTTGCCACATCTTTTCTTAGTATGAAAATCACCCTGTATCTTCTTGTCTTTTCATTCCCTGAGTAGAACACTGTGTGGTTGATTGATTAAACGTGGCCCATTCCTGCCCATTTTAACTCACTCACCCCCAGTACTGCTGTGTCACGCATTCCATTTCCATTTTTACTATGTCCAGCTTCCCTTGGTTCGTGCTTCTCACATTCCACATCCCTATTTTATGTAATGCTGTTTTGGATGTCATTTGCCTTTTTAAGGGTGTCTGCTATTTGTCTTGGTATCTTTCTTGTGCCCTTGACTAATCTTTCAAATGTGATATCCCTTTATCTCCCCCTCCTTCCCTTTCTGTTACTGCTCTGATCCTGACTGTGTCTCACTTCGGGTGTCTCATCATAGGTTTTACTAGGTGATGGGGTTACACAAGGAGGCCACCTACCTCTCCCTGTGCACAGTGTTAGCTATGGTGTCATAGTTCACTCTTGTCAGTGACACCCACCACTATGGCTCCTGCCCAGTAGTGGTTTGTCTCCTTATATTATTCCTCCCATTTTTTGTTTGTTTGCTTTCCTACCCATCTCCTTATGCCTCCCTGGATAATAAAATTGACAGCCTTTTTGACTGAAAACGCTGCTCTAGTCTCTTCTATATTCTGGGATTGTGCTCTTCAAGATCATCACACGACCCTTAATAACTAGAAAGTTGCTTCATAAAAACAAAAACAAACAAAACAAACAAACAAACAAACAACTGACCAACTATTGGCCACCAGACCTGAGTTAGCAGACTATTTAATGGGGTCCAGAACAGATTGTCTAACAATCAGAGTCTCTCAGGAGAATCCAGAGACTTCATGAAAACACTTAGCAGGCTGCTGAGTTGTCCTCCTGCCTGAGGCAGCTGCCTCACCTTCCTAGTAATAGGATTTGCCCTGGGCTCTATTTATTTGATTTATTGGATTGTTATCACAATTTCATCCCATTAATGGAACTCAAGGCCGCTACACATGGGCTAGGATCCTATAATGTTGAACAGCTAAGAAATAATTTGATAATTTTCCACACATACATAGGGAACTTTCTGGGCAAGCAGAAAAGGGAGTGTGGCAATAAATGGATCTGTATATGTGCCATCTCCTGAGATTATTACTCGGCATGTATCTCTAGCTAGAAGGCAACTTTGTCTAGCACAGATCATTTCTTCAGGGGTCCTCAGAGCTAAGACACCATGGGACAGGTGGCTTGAGAACTCATCTGTGCCTGTTCAATGGGTGATTTTCTTAATCATTCTTCCCATAGTGCCCTTGCTTTGAGGATCCCTAAGAGTCAAGCACTAAAGAAATAAGCTGGCCCTTTAGTGGGATACTATGGTTGCCAGGTGAAATGAAAAATATAGTCTCCAGTTCCTTTGACTTGGAGGCAGGCAACTGTGCATTAAGGAAGTATGAGCCCTTTTCCCTCACTGCTCCTGCCTGGAGGATCATACTTATACATTTCAGCATGCCCAAACTTGTGAACATAAAGTGAACATAAAGTGACACATCCAGCTGCCATTTTACCCATTTTTTTATTGTTCCTTTTGTTTTTTGTTGTTTTGGGGAGGTTTGGGGGGCTTTGGGGAGTTGGACAGACCAAACTAATGTATTTTTACGTTATTTTGGATAATTTTGAGTGGTTTGGGGGCAAAAAAACTGCCCCAAAATCAGTCCATCTTTTAAAAAAGAATAGGGAGTCTGGGGGCTTTGGGGTAGCTTCAGGGGAGGGCATCCAAGAGCTATATGTAGGGGTAGCAAGGGCTACATGTGGCGATGATGATGATGATGATGATGATGATGATGATAGTAGTAGTAGTAACAACAACAACATCTTACCCATCTCTCCCCACAGAACAAGGAGGGGAACAACAATTAACAAACGCAAAACATCAGTTAAAACACATCAATTAAAATATGCATCAATTTAAAAGGACATGCATACAATTTAAAAGGACAAGATAAACACATATTAAAACAATCCACATTTAAAATTCATAATTTAAAATTTACAATTTAAAAATAATTGGGTAAGCCTACTGGAAGTGAATGGTCTTTAATGATGTTTTGAATTCAGACAGCATATTCAACAGTCAAATCTCTTCCAGCAGGTCATTCCACAGTCTAGGGATGGCTGAAGAAACAGTCTTCTGTCTGACAGTTGCTAACCCTAATCCTGGCGGACTATGGGCCTTTGCAGACTGCCAGAAATAGTGCACATTAAATTGAGGCACTGCCCTGGCTCAGTGCTAGGGAGCCATGGGAATTTTATTTTTTTCTGAGTCATTGAGCCTTCTCTGTCAGAGAGCTCTGGTGCCACAATAAATTACAGTTCCCATGATTCCCTAGCACTGAGCCAGGGCAGTGCCT
Source organism: Phrynosoma blainvillii (assembly GCA_026167975.1). Classification (NCBI taxonomy): domain Eukaryota; kingdom Metazoa; phylum Chordata; class Lepidosauria; order Squamata; family Phrynosomatidae; genus Phrynosoma; species Phrynosoma blainvillii. The sequence goes on along the minus strand of JANUYF010000001.1, from coordinate 432,381,277 downwards.
CAATTTAATGTGCACTATTTCTGGCAGTCTGCAAAGGCTCTATGTTTGCCAGAGGACCTGAGCATATGGGGTGGATTATATGGAAGAAGGCCATATAACCAGGACCAAATCTATGTAGGAAAGCTGGACACAATCCAGGTAGGGCTTTAAAGGTAATAACCAACGCTTGCCAACCTTACTTTAACAGGGTCACATTCGTCAACCCTGCTTTAACAGTTGTGTAAGAGAGGGAATTAGGTGTCGCTTATCACCTGCTGAAATTCCCTCTTCTACACAACCATTGAAGGGACAGGTATGCTCTTCCTTGTTTTACCAGGTAAACCTGCTAGAAGCAAATCTGGGACATCCAGTATAGCAATGTAGACAGGCTGCTTTTTGATAATTGTGAGATCTCAAAGCCTGGGCAAATTCTTATGAGAAAATACAATCTTCTTGATCGCTTAGTCATATTCTAGTGATCCAAGTCATAACTCAACCATTGAGTTATGGGGGCTTAATTAAGTAACCCCTCTAAATCGGTTTGATACTTCCACAGGTTCAGATGGGAATGATTTGTCTCTACCTCACAGTGGCATGGGGGCTGAGACTGATTATATAAATTACTATAACTGCAGTTAGTGATTTTATCTGCTTTTTTTGCTCTTTTGTGACGGAAATTGTATCACTTAACAGCTGCATAAGCAGGTGCTTGCAAAAAAAGGAGATGGTGGACTGCTACTCCCTGAATTTTCCACCCAACATGGTAACTGACAATACTGACTCTAGGATGTAGGTGTTGTAATCCAAAAAGCAACTGTTCCAAGCTCTGGATGTTCTTGACATGTTCCTGTATATTTGTAATGTTGGAAATACATCATATGCTTTTCTTGAACTCTCATAATGCCAGCCACTTGTTTAAGCTTAGCGATGTGTGTGAATCACAAGTCTAGACAGTCTTCCATAATGCTTTACTAGTACATTCTATTTTTCCATGCTTGTCCCTTTTTCCTTCCGTTACATGTACATGTTGAAATGGTACTGTTCACCTTGCCAGGCAACCTGAGGATAAAATAGTCATGTCACCTGAGGCCTTAATGGTATATCACTGTGACGTCATTCTTATAATTTCATGTCCATTGTGTTTGTCTATAGGTCCTTGAAGTTCATGAGAATTTGGACAGGCAAATACAAGAAAACTATGAAGAAGACCTGAGTGAAAAGGAGAAAGCAATTGTTCGTGAAATGTGCAATGTAATGAATTCATTTTCACAGTCTTTCATCTTTCAATTGTTCTGGTTGTGACATTAACTCTGTCAGATATCTTGTAGGGTTTCTCTCTGTCTGTTAGCTTATTTGCTTCTTGTCTTTGCAAGGTGTAGAGAATTTGGTTTGTGAAAACATTGAAAGTTCAATCTCATACATGTCTACTCAGAAGTAAGTCTGAATAGGTTTATTGGCATTAACTCCCAGGGACATTTGTATAGGATGGGAGCCTGACTTGTAATGATTGACTAGTACTGAGAGTTGATGGGTCTGTTGTAAAGGCCTGAAACCTTTGATACATCAAAATGCTCGTGTGTTGAAGGCTTCAGAGGGTATATCTTCGCTTTTCACCTCTTCTTCCCTACAAAATCTTAGAAGCTATAGACTGGGCCTAACATTCCACACCTACAACTCCACATGTCTCCTCTCCCCCTGGAGCTGCCAAGACCATGGTTTGCTACTATGTCTGTGTTATGGCCATGGAGGAGGAGGAACCTGCTGGTTGGTCATTTCTCCTCACATAGCCATTTAATAGATGTAGCAGTGCTCCCACCCTAGGTTTTGCTTTTTTAAGTATTAATATTTTTTTTATTCCACCTGCCCTTTATCATGAGACCTCAGGGCAGCAAAGAGATAAAACCATATAAACTGCTTAAATAAAATAAATGTAAAGTGAATAAATAATTTAAACTCAATAAAAACATAGTGAACAACTCAAACAAGCTAAAAGAGGTAAAACCATGTGCATGCTTAAAAGGAAATTAGGCCCCAGAGACTTTAATAAAAAGCCATGTCTTAGAAACATGGGATCCTAGAGTTGGAAGAGCCTGCAGGAGTTAGCTATTCAAGAATACATAACTAAGCCACTCCGGAAAACTTCCCATACAGCCTCTGTTTTTAAAGACCTTCAAAGAAGGAGTATCCACTAGCAGCCAAGGCAGTCCATTCCACTGCTGAACAGCAATTACAGGAAAGATTGTTTAGGGGGGATTTTCTTGTAAATTTAATCAGCCCTGGTGGCGCAGTGGTTAAATGCCTATACTGCAGCCACTCACTCATAAACCACAAGGTTGCGAGTTCAATACCAGCCAGGGCTGAGGCTCGACTCAGGCCTGCATCCTTCCGAGGTCGCTAAAATGAGTACCCAGCTTGTTGGGGGACAATCAGCTCACAGTTGTAAACCGCTTAGACATCCCATAGCGTGATATGAAGCGGTATATAAATGAAGCTGCTTTGCTTTGCTTTTAATCTACTTCTTCATATCTGGAAGGCAGAAAACCACTTGCTCATCTTCTACATGACATTTCTTCAGAGATTTAAAAATAGCTTTCGTGTTACTTTCCATAAAACATATCTAGGGGTAGCTGTGTTGGCCATGTAGCAAAGTACAATAACATCCAAACCCCACAAAATGGTGATACCTTTATTAGACCAACTAAAATGCACTAAATACATGTTGCAAGCTTTTGAATCTTTGAAAGTTTGCAACATACATTTTGTGTATCTCAGCCTAATAAAGCTATCACTGTTTTGTGGATTTTGGATGTTATGCCACTTCTCTGTCATTTTTTCTCCAAGCTATTGTTAAGTAGCTCCCTAAGTTATTCCTCATAAGGCCAAAAAAACCCCAACATTGGCACCAGTCAGACATCCCAGGAAAAGGCATTTCACAAGTAGGATGTCAGAGCCAAATGGCCCTCTCCCATGACCTCCCCCATTGTATTGCCCCCCACTGGGAGTTATGGGGGATGTTTTTGATGAAGCAGACTGGACTAGAGAGTAGGCCTTTCCACCTTGTCTAGAACAAAACGGGTTGGACTGGATGGCTCTTGTGGTCTCTTCCAACTCTATGACTCTATGATTCTGTGAAAACACTCTCACATAATCTCCAGTTGCTAATAGGATTTCAACCATAGTTTGAATAGCTGATAGGGACATCCAATTAGAGACCTTACCCCAATCCTCACCCCCATCCTGGTGCTGGAAGTGAGTTCTTTGGAAATTATGGCTTGCCAAAAAGATGAATAAATGAATCTGAGAGCAAATGAACATTCCCTAGAAGCCAAGATGACTAAACTGAGATTGTCACATTTTGGATATATCATGAGAAGACATGACCCATTACAAAAGTCTGTGATGATTGGTAAGGTAGAAGGCAGTAGGAAAAGAGGAAAACGGCATTATAGGTGGATGGGCTCAATTAAGGAAGTTTGCAAAACCTGAGCAGGATAATAGGGTGACTTGGAAGTCTCTTATTCATAGGGTTGCCATAAATCAGAATTGACTTGACAGCAATTAATAACAACAAATCCCTTCCTATTCCAAGAGTTACAATTCCTAGGACTTTCCATAGAGAAAGAATGACGATTAAAGTAGTTTAAGCCTTTAGCTTAAAGATGGGTATCTGTGAAAACTGCTTTTTATTTGGGTGTGGGAAATCCAAAGTGGAAGAAGTGTAAAGGTGAAGGGAGAAAAGCTGCAACAGATGAAAAGAAAGAAAGAAAGAAAGAAAGAAAGAAAGAAAGAAAGAGGAACAGCCCTTTCAAACGTCCATACCCTAAATGAAGGGGGAGTAAGAAATTGAGGGGAGGGGAGAGGATTGGTAGACAAAAGACAAGCTAGAAAAGGATGACACAGAGAGGGAAAGGGCGTAGTTCGGCCTAAATACTCTAAAGGCACCAGATCCCGTCTGATCATGGAAGTTCATCAGGATTAATCCTGGTCAGTACTTGGACCAGGTGCTGTAGGCTATATTTCAAAGGAATATATAAGGAACTGGCAAAACTGAGTATTCCTTGCCTACGAAAACTCTATGAAATTCATGGGGTTGCCATAAGTCAACAGGCAACTCAAAGATACCTACACACACAGAAAGAGAGAAAGGGATGTAAGAGAAAGGTTGAAGGGAGAGGGGTGACAAAAGAGTAGAAAAGAGGGGACAGAGAAGGGGAAGGGAGCATTGCAAGTCAGAGGGAGAGAGAAAAAAGAAACTAGAAAATGGAGTAACAGAAAGAGGGGAGGAATAGAAAGAGAAGGGGATGACAGAGAAAGGTGATTGACAGAAAGAGAGGAAAGAGTGAGTATACAGCCTCACTCCCATTCAACCTGGGGTAGGGTGTGGGATGGAATACACTCCTTACCAAAAAGTAGTTTCCCACCCTAGTGCTATGCAATAAAGAGCCATCTACCCATTCTCCACTCCTTTCTGCAGGGAAAAATGACTGTAACTCTATTGCTTTGGTCAGTAGCCTAAGGTTAGGGTTAGCCCCTTCACAGTGGCTTGGCAAACCTCTGCCTCTCTCCCTCATTTTGCCCCTCACCTGTCTGCTTTCCCACTAGCTGCCAGAATACAGTCTTCTGTAGCCATTGCTCTGTGTGTACTTTCCTCCTCTGATCACTGGCTGTTCCATTAGGCCTGGAAAAACACATAGAGTAATCATAAGCTGTCACCCTAACCTAGACCTTACTGGGAAGAGAAGGAAATGGACAGCAAAGGAGTGCCAGCTCAGTGGAATTATGTGGAAAAGACTTGGAGGGAAAATTCTGTGCATGTACAAGAATACCCAAACCCTTACTAAAATTGGGGGCTACTATCTGGACATATCCCTAGTACCCTAAAGGTCAGCATCTAACAAAATTGCTAAATGCAAATGTTTCACAAGAGCTTGCTATTTTGAACAAAGGGCACAAGTGTCTTCTCTGGATATGCAAAGTCACAGTACAATCCTATGCACATTTCCTTTGGAATATCATGGTGTTTAGTAGAACACTAGTTCCAGTTTCAGTGCAAAGTTTGGGAGAGTTACTTTTGGGATTGCAATTCCTAGGTGGCATGGCTACTAATAAAGGGCATTTGTCCAAAAGAGTAACATTTCAGGCAACATTGTTACTTGAAACTGGCAGTGCTGTGGAAACTAGTACAGCAAGGTAACTTTCTCAAACTTTGCATAAATTTGCATAGATTGCAGTGATACACCCCTGTCCCAATGCCTGTTTCCCTGGGAGGAAATCCAGTTGTATCCAGGCCCTGGTAAGTGTGGATTGGGTTCAACTCTGCTCTTGTAAGTCTTATTTTCAGATATTGTTGGAATATCTCTCCTCACTCTCCACCCCCTGCTTTAAGACTTGACTTTAAGAATTGTTGAGTTAGAAGGGAGCTATAAGGACTATCCAAGTCCAAACTCCTGCCATGCACAACTGCAGCACTTCTAAACAGTTCCCATCTAATCACTGTTTAGAGCAGGGGTCGGCAACCTTTTTGGGGGTGGGTCCGGTCCCCCGATGCCCCGGGGCCGCGGTGGTGCACGCGCACTACCAGGAGGGCTCCCTCGACCGCACCGGGCCTCAGAGAGGCCCCGCACAACCGCGGGGGTCCCCCAGCAGGGCTCCCTCGACCGTGCTGGGCCTTGGAGAGGTCCAGCGCAGCTGTGGGGGTCCTCCAGGAGGGCTCCCTCGACTACGCCGGGCCTCGGACGGGAAGGGTCGCGTGAGACTCCGGGTGCCATTTTGGAATCCAAAATGGTGCCCTGGAGGACCCCTGCGGCCGCGAAAGGTGGCAGGGCGGAGGCGGTGGCAGGACCGGGCAGGTTGCCTTAGTTTGCAAACCCCTGGTTTAGAGCCCTTCAAAGACAGAGATAATATACTACCAATTTGTAGGGCATAATCACACAAAGTTTGTGGTCAGCCATTTATGACAAAAAACCCACATATGTTTTTGAGTTGGTCAAATTTAGAAGCCTTTAGTTGAAAAACCACTAATAGTTTTGTCATGCAAACACTGCAGGTTTGTGGTATGCCACAAACCAGAAGTGAAAGCGTGCTGAGCAAAGAAGCCCTACTTCTTAACGCACAATGTAATCAACTGAGAAACGTGTTGCATTTTTCCTTCATACAAAGAGCAAAGAATTTCAAAGGTGTGTCTCAGAAAACCACTGGGAGACTTTCCTGTTAAACCCAGGTGGTTTTCAAGTATCCATTGGGATGTTGCACATGCTATATTTAATCCCCATCAGGACATGAGCCATTGTGAAATGGTCTCTGTTGTACAGCAATGAAATCCGACTATCTTTTGAAATAGGTAGCTTTCAGGTGGAATGAAAAGACTGTGCCTGAAAAGGCCCCTTTTAATCCAACTTCTTCAAAACAAAACAAAAAACAACCTGGGGAAAGCTGAGATTTTACACCAGACCCCCCTTTCAGGAATGTTGTGTTGGCATTTCTTTGTTTAATATCTTTTAAAATGGTCTCACCAACCACACCTTGGTCCAGCTGGCTTAAGATCCTGGCATGGCTTGGCAGCTCTGGAGTCTAGGCATGTTTAAAAGGCTCACAAATCTGGGCTGGGCATATTCCCTAGCAAGACAACCTCCCTTTTGCTCAGTATTATCAATTGTTTGTTTATTTGCCACATTTTATTCTGATGTTCATCCCAAAAAGTTCCCAGATGGGCTTTCAAGTAGCAATTCTGGCCCTCAGGATTGCAAAAACTAAAAGACTTGGACAAAAGGGAAATGGATCAGGAGGGAGAAGGAATGGAGAGCAAACTTGAGTGCCAGATTCTTGGTTACAAAGAATGGTGATAGAAGTGACTGTAGAGGTAGGTGGAGGTCAAAATCTCTTTTAATGAAGGGGAAGATGGGCTGTGGTGTTCCTACTCAGCAGCCCATGAATTTTTTTCTGCCTTAACAGTTTGTCTTAGGTTGCATCCGCATTGCACAAATAATCAAGTTTGACACCACTTTAACTGCCATGACGCAATGCTATGGAATTCTGGCAATTGTAGTTTGTTGTGGCACCAGAGCTCTCTAACAGAGAATGTCTCACAAAATTACAATTCCCAGAATTCATAACGTTGAGCCATGGCAGTTCAAGTGGTGTCAAACTGGATTATTTAGCCTTCTCTGTCAGAAGGCTAAAAAATTAAAAATCCCAGAATTCCATAGCACCGAGCTATGGCAGTTCAAGTGGTGTCAAACTGGATTATTTCTTCAGTGCGGATGCAGCCTAACTTCTCCCCAGAGAAAACATTCAATTTTTGGACTGCACCTACCCAAATCCTCAGGACTTGGGTTGGCTGGAGGATTTTGGGAGTTGTACCTGCCTCTGCTTCTTCTACAACATACACTTGTGTACCAGCTACAAGAAGACGCAAGGAAGGTAATGCAATTCCTGCAGCTTGCCAGCATCCTACCTATCCCTGAACTCCACTTCTGAGCTGTTTTGATTCCCTTACCTAAGGCTTGTCTGTAGTTCTGGTTTGAGGACAGGAGGATTTAATAAGATCCTGCATGTGAAATAGGTTGGTTATCTCCTGGTAGCTGGCTGCCATCTGGTGTGACAGAATGGAATCTCACAACACAAAACTGGCTTGGTTGCCTGGCAGTGCCATGCTTTGGCTGCAAAAGGGCTAGAGATGTGAAGGACTTTAAAAATACACACACAGGAAAAATGAAGGGAGGGTTTTCTTTCCACTCCCCCCCCCCCCCGAAGGCTTATTTTTCCAGAAAAATTGGAAAAAATGGAATGTAGGATATCTTCTTTAAGAATGATGAATGAAATCTTTGAGACAAGGTGTTCAGATATTTATTCACCTCCATATTATTTCTAAAAACTACTTAGCAACGCAATGTCTTGTGCATGTATACAGCAGTACCATGTGGCTTGTAGGCTGGTGCTGGTGCAGGCTTCCCGCCACAGCAAGTTCCACAGCAACAAACAGTTGTAGCCAGTGTGCACAGAAATGGTACTGATCCATGACACATTAGGGAAAAAAGAGCCAGTTCCCCCATATGAAATACCCTGAGCTGTACCGATGTTGCAAGATCATTGCAATTCCTGATTCTGGTTTTCTTTTCTCTGTTCTTTTTATGGGAATGAATACTGTTGTCTACTGGACACTGTGAAGGACTAGAGTCGACACAATAATTTTATTTCTTTTACTGATGTTGATGGTTTGTTCTCATACCACGACAGCTCTGGAACAATTGTGGGGGTTCTCCCATTAGACTGTCTTGCAGCTGCCATTAAATATGGGATACTCCAATCCCTATTGTACTTTCCAGTGCCATTAACTGCAAAGGTTCATCTCAAAATTTCTAAGTGAAAGGGATCAGACATTGAGGATGCTGGGGCTTTTTAAAAAACTTATACTTGCCTCACCTAGATCTGGAACTTGATGCTTAATCAACATTACTTTTAATTCCTCTATAATTTGTCCTTCATACGTCAGGTTCAGGCTCTGGCACCTTTCAATCAATGTCTCTTTCTTTAAAGCCCAAATTTCTGCCATTTTTCTTCACATGTTTTGCTTTAATCTCACTTCTCACTTCTGCACTTCTAAACTACTTTCATGTTTACATTTTACACTTTACTGCTTTGTATTATACACTTTGGTTCATTTTCAGTTCATATGTCACCGTGCTTCCACCAAAAGCAGAGAAAAAAATAGATATAAATAAAATGGTTTGGGGCCATTTATAATCATGGCAATAGTGCCACAGTCATGAATATGTAGCATAGTTGAATACAGAGAAGTTATGACTCTGTCATTGTAGGTTAAGGACCAATGTGGTGTAATGGTTTGGGATGTTGGAATCATTAGGACTCTGGAACCAGAGTTTGAATCTCCACTCGTCCATGGAAACTCACTGGGTGACCTTGGGCACATTCTCTCAACCTCAAAGGCAAATCTCCTTTGAATAAATCTTGCCAAGAAAACCTGTGATAGGTTTGCCTTAGGGTCTCCATAAGTCAGAAACAACTTGTAGACACACAAGAACAAGAAAATGTAGGTTACATATCCTTAACTTCAATAAGGATGCCAGCCTATAATTTTATGCCAAACCAAGTTATACGTAACATATTTTATGCTTATAAAGTATCAAAGTGGGTTTCAGTCTGTAAAGGGTGCTAATGCGTTTTCCCAGCTTTTCTGAAGATTTTTCTTTCTTTCTTTTTTCTTTTTCTCTTTCTCTTTGTTTCTTACTTTCTCTTTGTTTCTTACTTTCTTTTTTGAAAAAAGTTGTTCTTTTTTTTTTTTTCATTGCTTCAAAATTTCTAGGAATGTTTTCATCTGTGATAGGCTTCATATCCCCTTTCAAACCTCAAACCTGTCTTTTTCTCCCTTTGCTTTTAGGTGGTCTGGCGGAAGCTAGGTGATGCGGCAAGCTCCAAGCCGTCGATCCGGCAACATCTTTCGGGTAACCAGTTCAAAGGCCCTTTATAAGAAACCTCACACCACAAGACTGCGAGCGGAAAGAATAAGAGAAACAAAGACTTCTCTGCCTCTACCTGCCACAGTTATCTCTCCTGCTGTGCCCCCACCCCGCAGTCCTGTAACTGTTCATAGTGTAAATAAGGCATCTCAAGGCCTTGCTAGTAGGCTGGCCTGATCCAGAACAGTGCTACATGGTTTAACATCAATCCCCTTATGGCCCATTGATGTCACTTGTATTGTAGTGGGGAAAATAACCCCAACCTTGCTTTCTTGTATGGTCATATGTAGAAATACCTAAACCCAAATGAATTGCTAGGAGGGAGAATAAGCAAGGAGTCTCCACCTGTGGAGCATATATACTTTCTCATTTGTGCCGATGTGTGGAGTAGCAGCACACCAGCTCCCAGGAGTTTGGTTTTGGGGAAGGACTGAGGAAATCTCAAGTATGGTTGTTGTTTTTTGCCTGTTGAGAAGAACATATTTGTCATTCAGCTAGTCCCAGAATGCCACAACTTTTTGAGGACTGGTCCCAGAATGCTGCAATTTGCATCCCACCAATCTGATAGCAACCCTTTGTGCTAGGGATGATCAAAGTGCAATCTTCCAGAGGCAAGTCCCAGAATCTTTCACTATTGCTTATGCTGGCTAACATTACTGGGACTTATATCCCAACAGTATCCTGAGGGATGCTCCTTGCCAACTACTGCTCTATGGAGTTAAATCCTTGACTATTTCATAGTCGCCTGCAGGGATAAATAATTACAATAGTCTTATCCCTACAGAAGGAGAAAACAAACATTCCTTCACAGCAGTGGTTCTTAAACTTGTACCAGGGACCCCATTTAAATATATTTTGTTGAACATTGAACTATTAATAATTACACCATCCATTAAATCTTAGTTCAGAGGTATTAGAGGGGGAGAGAAGACATTCTCCTGCTTCTTCCCACCAGTTTGCAGCTGGATCAGATTGAACGGCAAAGTATAGGCACAGCCACCCAACTTTTGTCTTGGCTCCCGTCATGTAGCCATTCTGCTCTGGGGAGGAGGAGGGCTGAGTAGCCTTCAAACCTTTGCAGACTCCCTGTGAGGATGTTACAACTGCCCGGGGGTTCCTGGATCACACATTAAGAACCACTGTTTCACAGTATTCTCTCTGTATTAGAATATCCTGAAGTGCTGCGACAAGCTGGGTACTCATTTTAGCAACCTCAGAAGGACGCAGTTCTGAGTTGACCCAGTCCCTGACTGGGATTGAACTCACAATCTTGTGGTTTGTGAGTGAGTGGCTGCAGTACCATCATTTAAACACTGCGCCACCAGGGCTCCTAAGTAACTAAATATTGTCTTCTGGCCCAAACCCCTCCCCAAATGTCGCTTAACAGCCAGCAGCAGCATTGAACGATGGAGGTCTGTTCTTCTTGAGATGGATGCACAGTAGGATGGCGTTTTCAGTCCCCTCCCTCCAGCAATGCACAGAGATGCACTAGGGCTCCTGCTTCTGATTGCCGCAGCCTCATGCACTGGCAGGAGAGGCTGGAAACATCTTCTTCCTCCACCCTGATTGCCACCAAAACAGACCACTGTCGCACAGTACAGCTATTGAATGTTAAGATAGGTTTGAGAAGCATTTGCAATTGTGGCAATAGTTCTGTGATCTATCTACATATGGAACAGTTATGGATCCATAATTCTAGGTTGCCTACCAAACAGCTCTTTTCTTCATGGGTGTTCATGCAGTTGAGCTTGGAAAAGTTACATTTTGGGTTATAACTCTGCCATGCTGGTGGGAGCCAGGGGTAAAAACCTACAGACATCATACATGGCAATTGTGGATTCATAACTACTTCATATTCAGCCATGCTCCATATTGACAACCTTACCCTTATTGCCATGATTGCAAATCACCCACCCACCCAAACCTAGTGTAACAGCCAGCAGCTGCATCCAACAACAGATCAGTGATCTGCTGGTGATCAGAATGTAACAGGATAACATTTCCAACCTCTTCCCACCTGTGATCTCCAGTAAGATGAGTTGTAACTGGAGTCTTGCTTCTGATTGTTGCACTAGAAAATACTACAAGGATTGGGTTTGGAAACATACTGCAGTGTCTCAATCAGTAGTAGAACAGATGTTCATCCTCATTGTGGCTGTTGGCTGATAAGGTAGGTTTGGGGAAATCAGGTTGGGAGATTCACACCATAACTATGGGCCTTTGCAGACTGCTAGAAATAGTGCAAATTGAGTCCACTTTAACTGCCCTGGCTCAGTGCTAGGGAATCATGGGAATTGTAACTTTTTCTGAGACATTGAGCCTTCTCTGTCAGACAGCTCTGGCGCCACAATAAACTACAGTTCCCATGATTCCCTAGCACTGGGTCAGGATAGTTAAAGTGGACTCAATTTGCACTATTTCTGGCAGTCTGCAAAGGCCCTATGTCCACGATGTAGGATCCTGGCAAATGTTTTCAGGTTTTGCAAAAGGTACAAGAGCCTTCCTTCCACAATACATAGAAATACCTGCTTCTTTGTAAAGGTTATTTGTATAGTCAGATGTTAACTCCATATGGGCAAAATACTGTGTGCGTCTTTCTTCTTGCTTGCCTCTTTTAAATACCATAAACAAATGTTTGCCATGTGGACCCACAATATAATTTTGTCCTGATTTGACATTGCGAAGAATGGGAGGCAGTGTGCTTCCCTACCACTGCATTGAAATATTTCTCATTGTAATAATTGAAATAATTGAACTGCATGGGTAATTTGAAACTGTAAAGCAGAAGAACAGCCATTCCAGCTACACAAAGAAGAAGCTGATTCTTCAGAAAAGTTGCTGCTACCATTGAATCAACTCAAGTCTTTCTCTTTCCTTTGAAATGTTGTGTATAATATGGATGGGCTGGTCTTCTTATTACACAGGAGCAGCGCTTTTGCAAACTGCCAAAGACTTTGCGTACTTTTCCCAGGCTCCTCTCATCTCATCACATACTTGTCAGTTTTCTTAAAAGTGGATAACATAAAAAAGAATTGGCAAGCAAATGCCTCTTCTTTAAAATAATTCCTACAAAGGGAGCCTGTAGGGTTAATGTTCCCTTGGAAATTTGCATTTGTGTTTGTAATTAGTGTGAAGATGCCGCAGCTTCAAGCTGTTGTGACCTGGTCTCAGAGAATTTTGGCCATGGTGCTTATAGGTGGTTCAGTTAGTTGGACCTGTTTCTACTGGATGCCCTTATTTGGGGTTTCTTTCTGATTAAGTACCCGTATAGTTCTTCAACCAATATAGAACTGGAATGTTTATTCAGGCGTTTCCCAATATACCTCGTGAGTAGAGCTTGGAAACACTAATTTTGGGGAGAGTATACATTATGTTGGCTGGGGCACTGTGAAGTTCTACTTACCCCCAAAAAGGAACTTTTACAAGCTGCGCTTTCAACCACTTCCACTTTACTAAAGCCACCACTTCAATTACCTTCTTTTCTTTTATGTATTCCTACCTTCTCAGTTTTGTGTAACCAATACTGAGTGTGAATTGATGACTTAAAATCGTTCCTAGCCTCTCCTTCCCAGTTCTTCGTACTTGCTTCCAGTCCCTATCTCCAAATGCCTATTCCTTAAGGTCTGGTTTGATCCTGAGGCTACAAACATGGTATGGCACACTGGGTGGGAAGCTGCAAATAGGCTGTCATCATTTTCCCATGGCATCCATCTCATCTAAATCTGGGATGACCAAACTATGGTCCTCAACATGTTGCTGAACAGGAACGTCTGCCATCTGTCTCTGATTACTAGTCTTATGGGGAAGATTGGGACTGGAGTCCAACAATATATGGAGGAACACAGTTTAACCACTGCTGGTTGAAATAAGCCCCCAACTAGCTTTGCATTACTTCAAAGTCAGTGAGACATTGTTGTTTTTGAAGATGGGTACCACTGAACCAAGGCAGATTTGGATGAATGGGGCTACCTCCTAGGGAAATGAAATTGCTACCAGCTGATGGAGCACTTTACCCATTATGCTCTTCAGATAATGCAGAGCTTAGAAATGTTTTTTAGAGTACAACTCCCAGAACCCCCCAGCCAGTGTGGTAAGGCTTATTCTGGGACTTGTAGTCTCATAGGATGACATTTCCAAGTTTTGTATAGATGTACATTTAACTTCTTTTAAGTATGAATTTTAAATGTAAATTGTGAAGATGAGTGTCTCAGGATGTATGGTCAATATAAGTGCAGTTAACCAAGGAACCTGGACTGGCTGCTTTTGGCAGAGGCCTCCTGACTCTAGAATAGACTTTTCAGAGAAAGCACAAGTATGTTCCAAATAGTGTTCAGAATCCACTGGTAGTTGACTACATGGCTCATTGATTTTTGCTATGTGTGACACCGAAGACAAAGGAGACACCACATTGTTTAAACAGTCAGGGACAAGTGGTGCTTGCATGCCACAAAAATGTGTTTTGATGCAGCTCCTAGACATTGTATGATTCCTTTAGTGGTTTCATTCTAATCACTGCAACAAACACCAGGTAAACGTGGCAAACAAGGCCACTAGGCAAATATGAACTATCTTCCTTTTTCCTTCAGCCACAGACATCTTAGGTGCAAGAAATACAAGGATTTCAGTCACTAGGGTGTGAGAAAGTAGTGCTTAATCTGTCAAAGTCAATCATGTTTTACTGCGAAAACTTAAATGAAAACTAAGCCTGTAACACAATTTGGAGGAGATATGGGAAACACATGGCCCTTTCTCTGTTTGTTGATGGACTGCTAGACCCTATTGTTTTTCACTATTGAATTTGCCTATACTTGCTAAGGCTGATGGGAACTGAAGTCCAAGAACATATGGGAGGTCAAATATTCCCCAGTTCAATGGGGATGGGAAAAGGCAACAATTTTTAAGAGTTGAAAAGAAGTGTCATTTCCCCTAATGGACATGTTTGTCGCCTTCTTCCCCATTGCCATTAGCCAAACATTAACCGAATCCCTGAATCAAGATTTATGTAGGCCTGATCCATCTAGCTGGTGAAGCATTTTAATGATGGCTGTCCTTGGGGATAACAGAAAGCATTTTTAAATAATTTTAAATAATTTAAATAAATAGCAGAATTTGTGGACGCCCAACATTTATTCTGCCACAATGCTACTTATTAGGTTAGGCAGTCATTTATACAAGAACATGCCATGTTGGAAGGAAACAGACTAACCAGTAAAAATATAATCATCACTCAACACAGCTCCAGCCACCAATGCAACAGGCTTTGAAGCAATAAGGCAGAGTGGGCTGAGTACAGGCTGCCAGAAGTTGTTGTACTACAGTCCTCCTCGTCCCTAGCCAGCATAGCCAATAGTGTAGAGTGCTGGGAATTGTAGCCCACCGTAGGGCCAAACATATACTTGCTCCATAGTAAAGCAGCTAGGAGGAAGAGGATTTAAAGACATTCAAAGCATAAACTGAAGGCAGATGGTGCCCAGCCTTGCCCTAGGCATGGTGGTTTGGAGGCTACCCGAAAGCCATGAAAACAATAGAAAAATGAGAAGGCAACCAGGATTTTGTGAAAACCACTCAAGTGGAAATTGCACTGTCCAACTGAAAGTAAATACATTGAAAAGTATGGCATATGTAATGGTCTGGGATTCCACCATCATATTTGCAACAAGGCGTTTATTTTCATAGATGGAAACGTCAAGGTGTACCCCAATACAAGTTATGCATTGTAGAGTTTACAGAGGCAGTGCTATATTTTAATTGTTCCTTTAGAGTTTATCATGAACTGAGCTAAAGTAGTGTCTTCCGGGGTGGGGTGGGGGATTACACTCAATGACTTTACAGTATGACTTGGGTGCTAAAAGTTCAGTTGTCTAAATTTAGAAAAGCAGAAGTTGTGCTAGAAAATGGTGCGGGTGGGAAAATACCTGATTAACAGCGTATTGGATCAGAAGAAGAGTATTTTCACCTCATAAATAATGGCGATTTTAAAATGTACAGTTCAAAGTTATGACCTGCTTCAGATATCATTACAACCAAGTTTTATAACCCTAAAACAGGGCTAGGCAATATGAAGCCTTTTCAGGTCTAAAATTTTCAAACTGAAATTGAGCCGGGCACAAGATACACCTGTGGAACTATAGAGCGGGATGCCTTTGAGCAGATTCGCGGGCTAGAAATTTATTTTTATTAGTCTGGATCCTATTGTTGGTCTTAGGTCCATTGAATGAATGGGATTTGCCTATGTGTTGATTCAACAGTGGATTTAGTGTGTCTACTCTAATTGGGACAAACTGAAAGGATTTGATAGCAGTGTACTGAGCTCACAGTTCCTTTCACATAAAAGTTCTTTTTTGGTTATTGCAGTCCTTCATTTCAGTAGTGTAATTTAGATGGAGAGAGGAGTCATGTTGTTGTTGCTACCGTTAAACAATGGGCATCAGAAACCATTGCTGCTTTCCCACAAATTGCCCAGAAAGCAACAGTAAATTTACCTTCTGTTTTATCTTCGATTCTAAAACACATGGACATTTAGCCCGTGTCCAAACTGTCCACGAGTCTGAACCTGCTCTAAGACATCAGAAAAATATTTGTTGTAGGGTTTTTTCCCCCACCAACATTTTCTTTCTGAGCAATTAATAATATTTGCACATGGGGAAGGAGAAGCAAACTTCAGTACAACGAACTGCAAGCATGCTCCTTGCCTCTCTTACAACAAAATAAGAAAAATCCTATTTCAGGACGGCATATTTTAGCCAAATGATAGCGATAAAAATCAGTGTGTTTGGTTCAGATGTAATCATACTTAAGTAGGCCTACTGGAAAAACAACAACAACTAGACTTGTTTGTCATGACTAAATTGATTCCTGTTGAGTTCAGTGGGTCTGCCTTAGGTATGATCCAATATGGATCCAACCCAGTGTTTTTAAGTGACCTTTTTATCTTTTTAGAAACTGGAATGGGGTGGGGAGGTACTACTGATCTTTTTCAAACAAAGTGCATGACTGTAAAGTGATAAAAATGTATATTTTTCATAATGTGAGGAAAGAGTTTATTTGTGCTGCTTTTGGAAATCAGTATGAAATTATGATTTCTGTTAAACCTGTGATCTTATAACCCTGCTATATTTTCTGTATATGACTGACAAATAGAACTGGAATATGATAGCACCTGTGCTCATGTATATAATAAGCAATGTCTGTAGATTTAGCACACGTTTATACCTTTTATGGAAACACTTTGCTTTTGTGGGGTTGGGGGGGTGGGGAGAAAAAAATGTAAGCAGATTTTTTGATAAGTGTGTAAAACCTTCATTTGAAATATTTTAGTAAAAATTAAGAGATTGTGATAGTGTATACATTTGGTTGAAGAAAATAAAATACGTTATTTGTAAGTGAGCTGTGAGATTTCTGGATTCTTGAGAACTGAAGGCTATTAAAATCCTTGGAAATCAGTGTGAAATTATGATTTCAAGTCAGTGCCATCTTATAGTCCTGTTATACTTGAACTGACACTGAAACATTTTAGACAAACATAGCCACCGCAAGTTTTTGCTGCATGAATTTTTTATCTGAATATGTGTGTCTGACCATTATTATTATTATTATTTTAAAAAAACCACCACACAATTTTATGTCTTTTTAACCATGGTTAAAAACCATTGTTTAACCATTGTTAGGCTTCAGGAATACAGCCATTGGAATATTTATTGAGTTGTTAGTTCACCTATGTTCAGTAGGACTTACTCTGTAGTATAGAATATGCGTAGACCTGAAGCCTAGATGTAATGCAATTACTAGATGTAATGCAATTACTAGATGTAATGCAATTCTCAAATATGAGGGTGGCTTTTTAAGTAAATTGTAGGTTCAGATGTGAATCAGGACTCTGGTTGTGGTGGGATTTTTAACACTTTGGCCTCCTTCTCAGAACAGGGCCCATATCTGTACAATGGTCCCTTGATAACTGCTGGGATTTGGTTCCAGGACCTCCCATAGATACCAAAATCGGTGTGCCTTGTATGCCTAAACAGATATTTTCATTTCACTGAGGACAAAGCTATATATATTTTAAAAAGTTACAGTTTGTGTATATTGGTAGTATCATAAAAGTATGTTTTGTTAATATGGCCTCTTTGAAATGAGAAATGGTAGAAACCAAGCCTTATGAGGAACAACTTCGGGAGCTGGATATCTTTAGCTTTGAGAAGAGAGGATGGAGAGGTGACATGATAGCTACCTTTAAATAACTAAAGGGAAGTCATGTAGATGATGGAGCCAGCTTGTTTTCTGCTGCTCCAGAATCTAGAACACCAATCAATGGATGAAATACAAGAAAAGAGATTCTACCTAAACATTAGAAAGAACTTTTTTTTTTTTTACTAAGTGCTGTTAGACTGTGGGATAAATTGTTTTGGTGGGTGGTGACCTCTCTCTCTTTCTTTAGAGGGCTTTAAATAGAGGTTGATGGGCATCTTTCAGGAGGGTTGTAATTATGTTTTCCTGCATGGCAAGGGGCTGGATGGGATGGCCTCTGTGGCCCCTTCCAACTCTGATTTGATATAAAATGGTAAAATCAGTGTTTGCTTTTTGAAATGTATACATTTAAAAATATTTTCAAGCTGTGGATAGTTGAATCTGTGGATAGAGAATCTGTGCATACGGAGGGCCTACTGTATTTGAAGGACCCTTTCATTGGAGGAACAACCAAAGACAAGGGTTCAGCCTTGGGGCCACATGGCACCCTCAGCCTCATTGCTTTATAACAGTGATTCCCAAACTTTGGTCCTCCAGATATTTTGAACTTTAGCTCCCAGAATTCCTGACTGTTGGCGAAGCTGGCTGGGGCTTCTGGGAACTGAAGTCCAAAACTTCTGGTGAACCAAAGTTTGGGAACCATTGCTGTGCAAGCAGTCTAGAGGCCTGGCAAGAGTGATACTTTCCTCCCTTGGCAGCTTGTTTTGGGGTGACCAAATGACAGAAAAGGGGTGGCCCTGACTATCTAGTCCTGGCAGCATGCATCTTCTAACAGATCATCCTGAGGGAATGTGGCCTTTGACATTAAAAAAAGCACACTTCATTTACCACAGCCTGATAACTGGTTTTCCCTCATGAATCCTCCACTGCCTGAGGCATTTGAACATAAGTGTCTACAAGATTGGTCCTTGTCTATCTGTTTTCTCACACCTTCAAAATAAATCTTAACCAGCAAGAATCCTGGTCTCCAACTAAGTTTTCATTCAGCCCCTAAATTTCTAGCATTGCAGGGACACCGGAAATCGTTCACACCTAGAACTCATATTTAGTGTGTAGAGAGATCTTGTAGCACCTTTGAGACTAACTGGAAGAAGTTGGCAGCACGAGCTTTTGTAGACTACAGTCTACTTCCTCAGATGCATTTAGTGTGTTCATATTCTCTTGGGTAAATTTGGCTTGCTCTTTTTTGTCTGGATGCCTACACTGTATTAATGAAGCTTTAAGTCGTTGCAATGCTATAAATTTGAGTGAAGGAAGTAACAATAGCAGTTTTATTATTTATGTGCCTTCAAGTCATTTCTGACCTATGGTGACCCTAGGGCAAATCTATCACAGGGTTCTCATGGCAAGATTTGTTCACAGTGGTTTGTCTTTGCCTTCCTCTGAGGCTGAGAGTGACTTGCTCAGTGGGTTCCCATGGCCGAGTGAGGGATTCGAACCCTGTTCCCCAGAGTCATAGTCCAATGCTCACACCACTATACTACATTGGCTCATTATTATCTACATTTATTTATATCCCATCATTTCCCCATTTTGGGAGCTTACAACAGTCAAACCAGTTAAAAATTAACAACATACAAAAGTTATAAAGCAACTAAGGGCCTTTGCAGACTGCCAGAAATAGTGCAAATTGAGTCCACTTTAAATTGAGGCACTGCCCTGGCTCAGTGCTAGGGAATTATGGGAACTGTAATTTATTGTGGCACCAGAGCTCTCTGACAGAGAAGGCTCAATGTCTTAGAAAAAAATACAATTCCCATAATTCCCTAGCACTGAGCCAGGGCAGTGCCTCAATTTAAAGTGGACTCAATTTGCACTACTTCTGGCAGTCTGCAAAGGCCCTAAATCATCGTAAAAATCTGAAACCAGTTAAAACAAATTGAAAACAATGACCAATAAAAAATCCACATTATACAAGACCCATCTCTCTGAAAAATCAATTCTCAAAGGCCTGAAAGAATAAAAAGGGGTTTCACTTGCTTGTGGAAAGATAGTAAGGAGGGTGCCAGTCAAGCCTCTCTGGGAAGAGAATTTCTCGGTCTGGGAGCAGTCAATGAGGCAGGCCTCTTCTGCCTTCCCACTAGATGTGCGTCCTATGAGCATGACTAGATCTTAAAACATGGACAGGTAGGTTCATACAGGACTATGGTCCTTCAAATAACCAGGACTTTTAACTATATAGGGCACCATCAGCACTTTGAATTCTGTCCAGGGATGGGAAGCCAGTGGAGCTGTTGCAACAAGGCAAGTGGGTGCTCCCTGTTGCCTCAGATTAATAATCTGGCTGCATGTCTTTGGACCAAATGGTTTCTGAACACTCTTCAAATGAGGCCATTTTGGATAGGGCAAAGCACTTATGAAGGGGGACAACGCTCTCACTTCTGCCCTCTTAGCTACACCTCATGTCTAATTAGGAACATGGATGTTTTGAAAGCATAGCTGATGGATTAAGCTCCCTTGTAGCACATGGTTCTTTTGACTGAATTGACCCATTCAGGCGTCATGGCTGTGCACCTGCATTTCCATCCAGGTTGACGGCAAGTGGCAGTAAATCCTTTGCAAGGAGATTGATTTCTGCTTCTGTCTCCTGTCTCCCAAGTAATCTCATAAAAGATTCTCCCAGTGAAATCTATTTATGGAGGCCATCTTCTAGTTTCATTGCTAACTCTCAACTTACCTTCACTCACCAGACCTGAACACTTGTCCCTTGGGAGAATGTAAGGCCACTGGAAGATACTAATCCAACTCATCACAGCCTCATTCACAGTGAGGGTGCCAACAAAGTTGTGGACTTTGGGAAGGCCTGACAGAACTGACCTGTGATGCTGGCCTTCCTCTGAAACAGATGACCACTACTATTGCCACTAATAAGGCAACAGGCCCTGGATAAGCTTTTTAGCTTAATGAATACAATGTTTAACAGATATGCCAGAGCATCAGATCCATGGGAAAAGCTGTTTAGAAAGTGGTTTTATTCAACCTGTTTGGGAAAACAGGCCTGAACAGGCAATATTTAATGGGTTTAAATAACCAATACTCTTGGGAACATAGCAATGACAGATTCTTGGTACCCCACACATCAAGCAAACATGGGCAGGTAGGTTCACACAGGAGTATGGTCCTTCAAATAACCAAATCAGCTGGATACTGAGTATACAGAAACTATTCTGTTTGGGACCACTAAAATATATGCACACGTCTGTATACGAAAAAGCTTTGACATAATAAAATATACTTGGGGACTTTAAAAAAAAAAGACTGCTTTGCTACTCTGCAGACTTCAGAACCATATTTATTTGAGTACATGTCAACAAAGTCAGCCTTTAAAAAAGATAAACAAGTAGTAAATCACCAATTGCCATTACATTCAGACTTTCACACTTAGAAAATAGCTATTTATGTACAGGAATTTGCACAGAGGTTTAGACATACATTACAGGTCAAGATCCCAGTACATAACAAAACAGAAATGGCAAAAAGGCAAAAAGGATGTTCATTAGCTATAGGCTGCAACTGCTGTCTCTCTGTGTGTATATATATTTATATTAAACAAAATTGGCTCTGTCACTTAGAACAAAGTGTTGCTGGAATGTTATATAATGACAACCAGAAAGGCATTTTTCTCCTTCAGATGGAATGATATCCTTAATCCTGATACTCAAAAAAGGAGGCACTGATTTCTAAGGAGCAGATTTTTGTCTTACCAATGTAACTAAGCCAATATGGCCCTTAAAAAAACATTACTAGTGCAAAGTAATCCAGTGCTACAATTAACTTAGAACTTGAATTTCAATTAGCTTTGCAATATTGAAACTAAAAGCCTGTATTGCTCTCTGCTGAATAAACAAAGCAGACCAGTAAATATTCTAAGTTGCTGCCTTCTAGATTTTCATCCATCCATCCATCCCTACATTACACAAACGATTCCCTTCATTTTTCCCTCAACTATCCTGACCATTAAACCATTCCCCAAGGTTAAAGATAGCTTATGTACAACTGCTATCTCATCCATGTAGCACGTCCAAGTCCTGCAACGGGTGGCATGCCAGGTGGAGGTATTGGAGGTGGTACTGGTGGCTGTCCACCAGGGGGCACTGTGGGAGGAGGATAGCTGGCAGGTGGCATTCCCAGTCCTGGAGGAGGGTGAGGTGGGACAGCATGGGAGGGAGGCAGCCGAGGGGGTGGGAAGTTAGGATTGTAAGTAGGTGGTGGAGGATATCCTGGAGTAGGAGGAGGAATAGTTGGTGGTGGAAAAGATGTGGGTGGAGGTGGAGGAACAGGTGGAGGAGGGTTGGGAGGATACACATGAGGGTGATATGGCAAGTGAGTTGGAGGTCCATAGGTGGGTGGCAGAGCTCCATAAGTTGGTGCTTCTGTCTTCATCATTGATTGAAGACTCTGATATCCCTCTCCTGACATGTAAGAATTTGTAGTGGACATGCCAGTTATATAACTAGATGGCGGGGGTGGGGGTGGTGGACGGTGAGGCATAGGTGGTGGTTGATGTACAGGAGCCGGATGAGATGGAGGCGCGATTGGGACTTTTGCAATGTCTACGGAATCTACTATAGATGTCTGGTCACCTCCCATGGAAACAGCAGTTGTCAGAGGAGGCTTATGTTCTGAAAAACAATAAAATGCACAGGTCAACTGCATATGCCAATGGTACAGTATGGAAAACAAAGGAGCAAATACAAATGTCTGAAAAGAAAGACCATCAAAGAGAAAATCAGATAATGCTAACAAAAAGGGATATGAAGAGACAAAGGGCCTTTGCAGACTGCCAGAAATAGTGCAAATTGAGTCCACTTTAACTGCCCTGGCTCAGTGCTAGGGAATCATGGGAATCGTATTTTTTTCTAAGACATCGAGCCTTCTCTGTTAGGGAACAATAAACTACAGTTCCCATGATGGACTCAGTTTGCACTATTTCTGGCAGTCTGCAAAGGCCCAAAGTCACTCTTCATTTATCTGAGTTATATTAAATCTAGGAAGGGGAAATGTTAAAAAAAAAAAAAAGCAAGACAGGTGGATCATCATGCAAGCTTCCTTCTCTATTCACTTAAATAGGGAAAAATGCTGCATCAATGAAAAGCTATTACCGTGGATACTTTAGGCTTATTTAGAAGCAACAGGGACACAGGCTCTACCCAACTCATCCGAGGCAGCATATCACTTTAGATGTAGCATGTATCAATTTTTGTCTGAAGCCACTAAGATAAGGGACTGGACCAGAGTATTGAGGTTTATCTGCATTATATGAATTGGCCAATTATTCAGACACTAGATTATCAGAGTTTTATTTAATGCAATATTGACAATAGAGTAGGAAAAATGTCAGTTGTTTGTATCCTTCTGCAATGGCCTCTATGCATTATCAAACTACATAAATACAACAAAAAGACAGAGCTGGAGAAACACAATTTGCTTAATCAAATGAGAGTGTGTAGGAACTGTGAAAATTTGCTTACAAATGGTTATGGATTAGAAATATGAAAACAACTGGAGAAATGTACAAAGAATGCAGCAGGTTCTGCTTATTTCAAAAAAAGATAGGCGTGTTTGGAAAATAGCAAATTCAGAGCATTAACACTACACACTTTATGTACTGGCACACTATCTATCTGGCAGTCTCCCTTTTTGCTGGGGGCTGAGGGAATAAAAACCAAAATCATAAAGACAACTTTCTCAGCTTAGTGTCTGCCTGACATGGTGCACTACATCTGTCGGTGGACCGGTCAGGAGTCATTCTGTTGATGATGTGAGGTGCAGCCCAACACAGCTGGAAGACACTAAGCTGAGTAACATACATTAAGGTTAAAAGATGGCACTGCCTTTCTGAATGTTCTTGCAGAAAAAAACAGAAAGCTGAGAACACAGAACTTCTATTAAGTTCTCTCTTGCAGTTCAAATCAAAGTGAAGATCATGCAGCTGCACTATAAATTATTTATATCCTGTCTCAGGGTTAATGGAAAGACAGCCAACATGTCAAAGAAGTGGAATAATAAGCAAGTTCTATATGACAGAAGTCCTGCTTGGCATCTTGCTAAAGCCATTTCTCTCTCTCTCTCTTTTCTTTTTTTGACATTACCAGATTATTCATTTCAATTATTTCCTTCCCTATGGCATGGGATGTGCTCTTTTTATTTATATATGAACTTTATTAAAATAAAACTCAGTGGTTGTTTCCATCTTGCTCATAAATAAATAATCTCATCTTCTTACATGACTTCCAATTTGTTCATCCTGCTACATAGAACATCTCATCTTTGTTAAGTTAACCGCAATTACACATATAATATTGACATTAAAGCCATTTCACAAGTCAAAACACACTCAAATCTGGACTATAGGAGAAAGTTTATTCAAATGTTTTATTAGACATCTGCTGCATAAGGAATAAGGAACAAAGGACCTTCCCTTCTCTAATATTCTACATACTAAAATAAGCATTACTTTTTAAAGAAATTAGGTAATACTTTCAACCCCAAAGTAGAACTTACCAGGTGGTGGATGCACAGGGGGTACTGGTGGATGAGAAGGTTCCATTTTAGCAACCTTAGCAGGAGGTGCCTCTGAAAGATTTGGAAGCAGTGCTGCGATTAATAACACAATAAACAAGTTAATAAGACTCCTTTCAAATAAAAAAAACATTAAATAATGCAATTAGAGTTTAAAATTCAATGTTCACTTTGAAGTGGACATATACACAAACTTGTACAATCTTCTTATGATAAAAAATAAATTTGTTATAAGAATGGGGGAGAAAAGCCATTTTACCTGCAGATTTGGTTTCTTCTTTTGGTGATACAACCTGTTAGTGGGAGAGAAAAAAGGTGTGCAAATCAAATTCTCCAATCACATTAGCTAGTAATGTCAAATACTAAACCAACCTTCTAACTGCAAAAGTTTGGAATTTTATAGAGTTGCCATTTCTAATTTAATGAAAAATAGGTATTTTTAAATCTCAGACTTTAAACTAGTTGTGACGAACATGCTGCCCTCCACATGATGTTAGATCCTTTCACAAAACCCAATTTTCAGTAAGTTTTTGGCAGGTTCATTTGTCAATAGCCTAAGCATTCAGACATCACTATGATTATTCTGATTTTCACAAGACTATAAACCACACTCAACTGAGAACACTGTTTCCAAAGGTGTCCTATTTGAACAAGCATGTAGGCTAAGTGCTACAAGGTTTTGGACTTCAGGCCCTCTGACTGCTTAACTAGATCATCTTGGTTGGCATGAGTTATGGATATAGAAATAATATCTGCCCCTTGTTTGCCCTACATACTATATAAGTGCTTTTCAATCTTGCTTTATTCTGCACTGTGCTTATGATTTGGTTCCTAAGGTCCTACAAATTTTCTAGTGAAATCAAAATGCTATGTAAAACTATACCTCTGCTATTTTTGTTGTGTTGTATTACATTTCCCAAAGAATGTTTGGGTTACATATAGTTCATCTGTCATCCCATGTAAATAAATCCAGCTCCTCGATTTAGTTGTCTGTGTGTTTGATTCTGGTATTGACTGGTATGAAGTCCAGTCTCGGCCATTTGGTCACATGCTTCTGCTCAGAGTATCTGTTTAAGGCTATAAACCAGAGGCTGCTGGTTTAGATCCTTAGGGCCTCTTGGAATCTTAGGACTGTGCTGTACATCTTAATCTGCTAAATCATAGAATCATAGAGCTGGAAGAGACCACAGGGCCATCCTGTCCAAACCCCTGCCATGCAGGAACTCTCAATCAAAGCATAGATGGCTATCTAGTTTCTGTTTAAAGACCGAAGGAGACTCCACCACTCTCTGAAGGAGTGTGTTCCACTGTTGAACAGCCCTTACTGTCAGTAAGGTCCTCCTAATGTTGAGGTGGAATCTCTTTTCCTGGAGCTTGCATCCATTATTCTGGGTCGTTCTCCAAAGCAGCAGAAAACAAGCTTGCTCCCTCCTCAATATGACATCCCTTCAAATACTTAAACAGGGCTATCATATCACCTCTTAACCATCTCTTCTCCAGGCTAAACATACCCAGTTCCCTAAGTTGTTTCTCATAGGGCATGGTTTCCAAACCCTTCACCATTTTGATCGCCCTTTTCTGGACACACTCCAGTTTGGGTCTGACCAAAGCAGAATACAGTGGCATTATTACTTCCCTTAATCTAGACACTATACTTCTATTGATGCAGCATAAAATCGCATTGGCCTTTTTAGCTACTGCATCGCACTGTTGATTCATGTTCAACTTGTGGTTTACTAGGGCTCCTAGATCTCTTTCACATGTAGTTGCGTTAAGCCAGGTGTCCCCATCCTATATCTATGCATTTCATTTTTCCACCTTAAGTGCAGTACCTTACATTTCTTCTGTGTTGAATTTCATTTTGTTAGCTTTGGTCCAGTTTTCTAATCTATTAAGGTCATTTTGAATTTTTTTCCTGTCCTCTGCGGTATTAGATAATCCTCCTAATTTGGTGTCATCTGCAAATTTGATAAGTATGCCCCTTATTCTTTCATTCAAGTCATTAATAAAGATGTTGAATAGCACTGGGCTCAGGACAGAACCAGGATGAAAAGGAGCCATTGTTGAGCACCCTTTGGGTTTGGCTGGTCAACCAATTACAAACCCATGTATCAATTACCTTGTATAGCCCACATTTTATTAGCTTGTTAGCCAGAATGTCATGGGCAACCTTGTCAAAGGCCTTACTGAAATCAAGATATGCTATATCCACAGCATTGCCTTCATCTACCAAGCCGGTAATTCTATCAGAAAAAGAGTCCAGATTTGTCTGGCATGACTTGTTTCTCTGAAACCCACATTGACCTTTTGTGATTATGGCATTCCCTTCTAAATGTTCACAGACTCTCTGTTTAATGCTCTGCTCTAGAAGCTTTCCTGGTATTGATGTCAGACTAACTGTACAATAATTGTTGGGATCATATTTCTTTCCCTTTTTGAAGATGGGGACAACATTTGCCCTCCTCTAGTCTGTTGCGACTTCTCCTGTCCTCCAGGAGTTCTCAAAGATTATTGCCAATGGCCCAATATTACATTTGTCAATTCTTTTAATACACTTGGATGCAGTTAATCTGCTCCTGGACATATTCAGGTATTCCTGTACTACCTCTTTACTTATTCTGTGCTGCATTTCCCCTATTGTGTCCTCTGCTCCATTTTCTTCAGGTTCAGCACCCTTTTCCTTTTTTGAGAACACTGAGGGAAAGAAGGTGTTGAGTAGTTCTGCCTTTTCTCTGTCCCGTTAGCATTTTGCCATCTTCTCTGCGCAGTGGCCCTACCATTTTCCTCCTTTTTCCTTTTGTTATGGACATACCCAAAAAAGCCCTTTTTGTTGTTTTTAACCTGTCTAGCAACCATAAGTTCATTCTGCACTTTAGCTTTTATGACTTTACCCTTATACGTGCTTGCTATTTGTCTGAATTCCTCTTTAGTGATTTCCCCTTTTTTCCCACTTCTTATACATAATCCATTTAAAATGTAGCTCAGTTGTAACTTTCTTAGTCCATCTTGGTTTCTTGAGACACTTCCCATTCTTCCTCCTCATTAGAACTGTTTTAAATTGTGCCTTCATTATCTCCCTTTTGATAAACTCCCATCCATTCTGAACTCCCTTCTCTTTAGTATTCCTGACCATGGGATCACCCCCAATATTTCCCTAAGTTTACTGAAATAATAATAATAATAATAATAATAATAATAATAATAATACATTTTTATTTATAGCCCGCCCCTCTGCACAGCAATCGAGGTGGGTTACAGCATTATAAAACATACAAATTTAAAAACATTCCTTATCCCATATCCAACCCTCCCACCCCTTAAAACAGGATTAAATTAAAACATAATACAATATAATAAAACACAACAAAACACTAACAAACAACAATGAAGCAGGCCACAGGAAAGGGACAGGTAGAACAGCTCTCTTAAAGTCTAGAATGTGTGTCTGACTATGTGTGGCTTCTCCTTTCCACTGTATAACAAGATTCCAGGCGAACATGATCACTCCCACCTAAGGATCCCATTATTTGCACCCCATTAACCAGTCATCCCTGTTGGTTAGGATCAGATCTAAAACAGCAGATCCTCTTGTTGCCTCTTCCACCCTTTGGACAATGAAATTGTCTTCAAGTTAGTGAGGAATTTTCTAGACATTAAAGTTTTGACTGAGTTTGACTTCCAACAATATCAGGATAGTTGAAGTCACCCATCACTACTACATCTCTCCTTTCTGAATGTGATGAGTGGTCATCTGTTCTAGAAAGGCATCATCCAATTCCTCTGTCTGACTTGGTGGTCTGTAATAGATTCCCACAATAATATCCCCATTGTTTCCCTCCCCTTTAATTTTTATCTAGATGCTCAACACCTGGCTTCCAGGATTGAAGTCCTGGACTTCTTCAATGGTATAAATATCCCTGACGTATAATGCTATTCCTCCTCCTTTCCTGTTTGGCCTATTTTTCTTTAAAAGATTATACCCCTCTATTACTACATTTCAATCATGAGCTTCATCCCACCAGGTTTCAGATATGCCTATTATATCATATTTGCTTTGTTGTGCTAGGAGTTCAAGTTCATCTTGCTTATTTCCCATGCTCTGGGCATTAGTGTAGAGACATCTAAGACCATGTGTCCCCGCTATTTGCTGCCTGTGCAATTTTTTTTTTTTACCTCCCACTGTTGGGTCCTTGCACTGTTTGCCTTGCTCCCTCTATGACAGCGTTTTCTCCAATCCCTTTTGCCTTCCAGAATACTGTCTCCCTCCCCCACATAACTTAGTCTAAAGCCCTCCAGATCAAATTTTTGAGACTATTGGCAAAAATGTTTCATGGAACCGCAGCCCACAATCCAAGAATCCAAATTGTTCTTGGTGGCACCATCTGTGGAGCCAGTTATTCACACCTGCTATTTTCCTCTCCCTTCCTAGACCATGCCCTTCAACTGGGAGAAGAGATAAGATGACAACCTGTGCATCCAGCTCTTTCAGCTTCCTACCCAAAGCCTCATAATCCCTTCTGATGTTCTGAAGGCTATGCTTTGCAGTATCATTGATTCCCACATGGACCAAAAGGAAGGGGTAATGGTCAGTAGGCTTGACAAGCCTTGTCAATCTGGCTGTCAGGAGACAACACACCTCTCGAGACATCTTGTCAGGCCCACAAACCACTGCTTCAGTACCCCTCAGCAAGGACCACACGCCTCCTCTGAGGCTTAGCAGCAGCTGTTCTCTGTGGTGGTACTCTCAGGCTCCCCTGCACTGTCCCTGAAGTCTATTCTTGCTGTTCTTCCTCATCATCCCTGATAAGGGAGAGAACTTCAAATCAATTCTGTAGCTACAAGCTCCCAAAACAATTCCTGATTTCCCTACTTCTGTGTGTGACATTCCTCCAACTGTGTATGTGAAGTGAACTCCTCGCCAGCAACTTCCTCTCTGTGTTCCCCATCCAAGACCATCCAGTCCATTCTGTCCAGGAAAACCTCTTGCTCCCTAATATACTGAAGTGTAGCTAATTGGGCCTCCAGCTGCTGTACTTTCTCTTCAGGAGGGCTACCAACTTGCACTTGGTGCAGGTGAAGTTCCCCACATCTCTTAGGAACAAGACAAACATCCCACAAGTGTTGCGGGTGACTGCAGCAGGTCCCTCAGTGTCCATAATGAGAAGTCTTTAAAAGGCACTGAAACAAGACTGTGGGCTTCCGCCTCAACTGTGGGTTGAAATCAGGCTGAATGGACCTACTTGGGGTGGTACTGATCCAGAAAGTGTGTTCAAGGGAGTTAGCTGAGTTGGCATCCTGGGCCTACTGACTCTATTCTTACTGATTCCTATCAGTCCTAACCAGCATGATAGGAGGAGGAATCCAACAACATCTGGAGGATCACAAGTTCTCAACCCCTGATCTAAATCCTTTAATAGCAACAGCATCAATGTTGTTCTTACAATTTCATTATTGGTAATGAACATGGTAAACCCTTCTAAGTTTTGATATTCTGACTGGCTGTACCACCATTCTTGAAAAGAAAATGCCCTAGAAGATCCTACACTATGTTAATTTATGTGATAGGATCTTCTTTCCCTGTTGCCAATCTGACAGCCCTCTGTACCTTCTGAAAACCTGCCCAAACCCAGCAGTTTCCCAGCTCTCCACAGCAGGTTTGTAGAATTCAAAGGAGCTATAGTAGAATTGTCCATCTCACAATTCTCCTGACAAAGCTACTTCCACAAGTGAAAGTACAAGTTTGGATCCTGGGTTTGCATCCATTTTATGTCATGCTTTCAATGGCTTAAAACAGAGAGCTGTTTATTTTATTCACAATTTATTACTGCACTAGGTTAAAAGCACTAGGGGTAGTACTATACCTAGCACAGCAAGTGCTTTTAAAAGCAGGAAATGACATCTTAAAATAAAGGTAGGTGCAAACCTAGAAGGTTATGATTTCTGATATTCTTACCGCTGGTCGTTTTGCCTGTCTGGGAGGACTTGACTGAGGAGATGGTTTTTTGGACTGTTGAGTTTGTGGTGGTTGCGGTGGTGGCTGCTGCTGCGGCTGTGGCTGCTGTTGTTGTTGTTGCTGCTGCTGCTGTCCTACCTGCTGAGACTCTTTTGGCTGTTGTGTTTGTGACTGTTCTGAGCTTTGACCTTGCTGAGACTGTTGGGATGGAGGCACTGGAGGGGTAGACTGAAGGGAAGGAGCCTGCTGTAGCTGGTGTGGGGTATGGTGTGGCATTTGTTGCTTCCCCTGTGAGTACAGGTCCAGGATCTGATGACAGATATCTTTCAAAAGAAACAAAATAAAAACCAGAAGTGAAGCATTTTGATGAATAGTCGAAGACCTGTTGAAGGTTGCTCTGAAAATTATACCAAATACATTTTATCTAGTATATTTTAAGATGACACCGCTTTCAAAATTACTGCATTATTTTCTCTGCTTTGCTTTACACAATGCTCAAGTGTTTGTTTCACAGCTGATCAAACCATCAATAACTTCCCTCACATGTGGTTATCTTCCATTTCACATGCTTTTCTTAACAGAATAGAACAGAAGAGGTACAGATGCCTAAAACAAAAATAGCAATAGCAATAGCATTTTACATTTCTATATCGCATCATAGTGAACTAAGCACTCTCTAAGCTTGCCCCCAACAAGTTGGATACTCATTTTACCGACCTATGAAAGGATGGAAGGCTGAGTCAACCTTGAACCTCTGCAGTATCAAACTCACAACACTGTGGCTACAGTACTGGCATTTAACCACTGTGCCACCACCAAAAAGAAACAAAAACCAGAAGAAAGAGGCCACATTCTCAAGTCAAACTAAGCCAAAGATTCAACTGTCTTGCAAATGATCAATAAGCCAATTTGTTTCTCTTATTTTTGGCCTTTCTCTAGTGTTTTTTTCTGCCCCTTCTACAGATAAGGCAGCTGGACACAGGCCACAGTTATGTATTCTGATATAACAAACCAGCCATGGTTTAAACCAATTGGCATTTCTGAATGTGATTTATATGTGGCTAATAAACCATGATTTATTTGTAGGGACAGATTTTGAAACAAAAATAAGCAAAAATTCAACGCAATACTTGCTTTGAGCTGTCAACTGGACAGAACATACAATATCAATTGATTCTAGAGAGTCACACGCAAGAACCCACAATGGGAATTGAATGAGTGGGCTGCCAAGACTGGGGTAAGCAATTACTGCAGTTAATCAGAAAAAAATAAAAAGGGATTAAAGTGAAAGGGATCAGAGCAATATATACATAAATCCAAAAGAACGATGATTGACACAGAAATAATGGCTATATTTCTGAAACTCTGAAAGACAGCTCTCTTGCCTTCAAGACATAAATGATTTTAAGCTAGTGTATCTTGGACTGCTTGGTTTCTAAACCTAGATATTCTAGATTAGGCCTACCATAACCTATTTTTAACTGTTTATTTTTTTTAGAGTATTTATACCCCACTCTTCAGCCACACAGGCTCTCAGAGCACCTTACAGTTTGCCAATTTGACAGTTACCTGCCCTCAGATTTACAAAAAAGG
Organism: Phrynosoma blainvillii; assembly: GCA_026167975.1. Lineage (NCBI taxonomy): Eukaryota > Metazoa > Chordata > Lepidosauria > Squamata > Phrynosomatidae > Phrynosoma > Phrynosoma blainvillii. The sequence goes on along the minus strand of JANUYF010000001.1, from coordinate 432,349,510 downwards.
AGAATGGAACGGCAGAGGGTAAGGGGATCAAGACTAGGAAATAAAGTTCTTCTCTCCCTCCAAAGCAGTTAAGCTGGAGGGAGGGCCTTTCATCTGCCTCTGGGCCTAGGCATGGTGGACTCTTCTCCCCCTCCAAGGCCAGAGTGGTAGCAGTTATGTTAACTATGGTTCCCCTTAAGCATATGTTTTTAATTAAAAACTAGAAGTGCTCTACATCTAATGGCCAAATAAACAGCTTTATAAATGAATTAAGAAATTAGCATTACACATTCTCAGCTAGGCAAATGAAACAATATTTTCTTCAATATAACTTCTTAACAAGGAGTGTAACACACCATTTTATTTAAATGTCATATTCTACATTAGGCTGAACAGCAGTTCAGTCATCTACAAGACAAGTTGTGGATGATGTAAATTGAACAAGCAATTCAGATAGGAGAATTGAGCAGCAAATGTTTCCATTACCTTCTAGGACATCAACAGGTACATCCTGCACAAACTGTTCCCACCATCTTCTGTACATTGGCTTTGATGTCCACTCCTGAATCTCAAACTTACACAAGCGACCAGCCAGATACATAACTGCAACAGCTATAATCTCAGGTTCCCATTGTAATGACAATGTAGTGCACAGACTAGAAAAACAAACCACAGTCAGCATTAGGACATAGTCCCATTAAACATCTCAATGCACCTTATTATTACAATATGTAAAATATCTTGAGTGCTTCAGCACAAAAGTGGGGGAGAAAAATATAAATACCTCTAAAACAAAATTACTGACTCAGACAAATCAAAGAGCCTCATATCAAAACTATTGGTTACTGACAAAAAGGTTGTTTATAATCTATAAGCCAGGGGTTGGCAACCTACGGCCCATGGGCTGCCCCCCCGAGGCCTTTGGATCAGCCCCCGCCGCCCCCTACGTGCGTCTCAGCCACCATTTTGTTTACCAAAATGGCGGCTGCGACTAGTTTGCGATGCGCAGTACTCCTGCGCATGTGAGTTGCGGCCGCCATTTTGTTTACCAAAATGGGAGCTATGACTCGCTCGCGCATGCGCAGTACTCCAGAAGTACTGCGCATGCACGAGCAAAGCGCACGTGCGCGGTACTTCCGGTGTACTGCGCATGAGCGAGCGCACCACCATTCCCACCACCACCACCATTGGCCCGCGGAAGACCAGGGGATCCCCGGACTGGCCCCAGGTAAGGGGAACTTGCCGACCCCTGCTATAAGCTGTCAAATAATTTATAAAACACACACACAATTGCATTTAGTTCACTCAGTATCATGAAAGAGATAACCAATGACACAATTTTCTGTAAGAATTACTGTCTATTCGCCAAATTTATAATATAAAATGTCTCGCTTCAAAATAGTTACCAAATTTAATCATCTCAGCAACTCTTGTATCAGTGCAAACACCAGTGTGGTATAGGATGACAATCAATACTACAATCAGAAGTTTAAGAGTTGCAAAAACATTAGCAGTGGAATTTATTAAGACATACAGTACTTAAGAAGCAAAGGGCATGGAAATTCAACCTATCCTTGCAGCATCCTACTCCAGTTAATGAAGATGATAATTGATGTCCACCTTGATAATTCTGAATTGCAATCTTCCCCAGAAATGTCTGAAGGCCCTTCTATTACCATCTTATACAGTATAACAAGATGTGAAATGCAAAGACTTCCCATTTAGTATGAAAACTGTGATCAAGCGGACAATCAGAACTGCAAAATAGACATATTGGTAGATTAACAGAAGTTTCTGGACTGTTTTCAAAACAAGCCCCACATAAAACATATTATAACAATCCAAATTAGAACAGGGCATGAGTAACTGAAGCAAGGATACCCCTGTTTGTACCATATGATAGCTGGCACAGCATGGTGAAAGGTGCTGCATGTCAGGAAAGCTTACTGAGCCCTCAGTGACACAGACAGACTAATAAGGGCCTCTAGACTATTAAGTTGACTGTGGAGCATGCAATCCCCTAAAAACAGGCTGGATACCAGTTACTTGGACAGGGAAAACATGCACTAGCAGTTATTTCATCTTGTATGGAATAAGCTTCAATTTATTTGTCTTTATTTAATCCACTATTGTGAACTGGCTGCTACTCCATTCACTCAACACTTTGATACCTAATTGTAGTTACATTCCAAAGCACGTAAGTAATTTTTGACAAGAAAGCAATAAGAAACTCAAATAAATGATCAACAGAAATGATTAACAACTATTCAACAGAAATAGTTTGCATTAAATTAGCATATGATTTGAAAGGATCTTTTTTTACCTGTCATTTACAAATGTCCATGCCATCTGAACCAGTTTCTGAATCTTGTTCTTATCACCTATTAAGAAGGGATGGAAAGGATTACTGTATTTAAAACAAATTACTTTGTGGTCATTAGATGTCTAGTGTAAGCCACCAAACGTTTATTTAGAATGCCCATGAATTTCAATGACCTGTCTTCAATTACAGTTGTCCCTCCCTTTTCGCAGAGTTGGAATCCGTAGTCTTGCTCTTCATGGGAGGGATAAGCGGCCAGTAATAAAATGGCGGCGCGCACCTGCATGCAGCCTTGTTCATGTGCCATGGGCGCATGTGCCATCATTTTCTATGGGACTCAAATATGTGCAAGTTGCCATTTTTGCGAGGGGGTCCGGGACACCCCCCCCCCGAGAATTGGGAGGGGCAACTGTACATCTACCAATTGTTCAGGCAAGCGTGATATCACCTGCTAGCATGTCTTCTAGGGAATTGCATTGTGAACCCTGCCCAATCCACATCCAAGAATTTAAATCACTTACTTAGACAAGGTGAAGTGCTTTGACCAGACAAAGCAAAACTAGTAAGAGACAGCCTATGCTATACTTTCCAATTCTGGAGCAATTCTGGAGATTTGACAATGGGGAATTTGGAGACTATCATTTTTAACTTGGTCAGATAGGCCAACCAATAATTTTAGACCCCTATCTACAAGGTTTAATTATAAGATGTGCACTGATTTTTAGCCTTTTTAGATTACAGGCTCAGCAAACCTCTGGAGAACGAATGAACAGCAGTTTTATATGTCTGCCCAATTTACAAAAGGAAATTAAATATGTACCTCCTCCTAGTCTGGTAACCACATGCTTAAGTACAAAATTCAGCTTCCTAATCCAACAGAATATGCAGTCAAAGCCCAATCTGCTAAAAAGAAGATTCTGCCTTCCCTCGTCTTCATCAAACAATTAACTGGCAGATTCAACCATTGTAAAGAGGGCCCTGTACACAACTCTAGCTACTTTGAACTGAGGTGACTCAGGCTCAAAGTTAATTAATTTGCCAACAGAACATGTTGCTGGACACATGCCCACAGGGTATATTATAGGACATGAGCAGAATGAAATGTTTCCTCTCCTAGGGCAAAAAATAAAAAAAGTAACAAATCACATGTGATACTTTTTCCAGCACAGGTGTTGTTTTATATACAGAAAAAACAGACACTGAATCATTGTTAAGTTCAGCTCTCAGCTCATCTACAAAACAGTCAGTGAAATCATACAAAGAATGCAACAGTCTAAATGTCAGATTCTTCTTAGTCCTGTACCCTCTCTATATAAACCAAAATGATGTTACTTGGCCAACATTTCATATTATCCAGGGGCTGATCAAAATGGCTCAGGTGGCTTAAACAAATTGATAACAGGATTTTAACGGCACACAATGAATGTTCAGCAATGCAATTGGTTTGATACCTTTAAGTTGCTTAGCATATTTAAGCAGGAATTGATAAGGGTGTTCCACTTGTAAATCAAATTTTATCGTCTGCAACAAGATCCTTTCCAAAACCATAACTTCTTCCTAAATATCATAAGAGAGCAAAGAATATATTATTTCAAAATGCCATCTCATTATTTTTACATTTTACATAAGTTCCAGATGGCATTACAAAATAATGCCAGAAGAAGCCATATTTAGAATTCTCTGTTGCTAAAGTACTGGTCTAGCCTGAAATAATCTCGCAATTTTTAAAAAATAAGTTTCATTTAGAAACAAAATAAACCTAAGTGCATGTAAGCACCTATATTTTCACAGTTGTGTAACAATGTTCAGGGACAGCAATGTCCTCTAAAACCCTCCTTTTTAAATTTCCATAGCCTACATTTGGTGTTACTGTGGCCGAAAAGCATGCAGGACCTAGTAGGAGGACAACACAAGGAACTACAGCTATGGCCAAGTCCTAAACACCTCCTGTTTCCCTTTCAAGCAAAAAAGACGCATAGCATCAGCAAGGGAAAGCATCAGCAAGGGCAAAATAGGAGGACAAAAAGAGGCATGATGTGGGTTGAAATTCTGATAGCAGTGAGAAGGAGTTTAATTTTTTGGAACCTGACCCAGTTTTTCAGTCCCCCCACTATATAGCCTGATGGCAAATATCACTGCTGATCTCTGCTGTACAACCACACTGGGGAGAGGGGGATGTCTGATAATGCTGCACAGTTTTGGGGAAAGAGTGAAACTGCACACATGTGCAGTCAAATGCTAACTATAAAACAAATAGAAGTGCTTTTGTTCAATTTGAACAGGATGACTTCCAACATCCAAAGCAGAATTTCTGCCATGAAGGCATATTTTAGTTGTTGATACTCCCTCATGAAAGCTACATTATTTTCATTTTTCAGTAGATTGTAAATAGACACTTTCTTTCAGCCCAACATTACTCCTTATAAATTTGAGACAAAACTAAACATCAGTGGCTATGTCATGATAGAGCAGAACAGAGCCCCTTTAATCTTCCTTTAGTAGTGCAGGTGGAACTGTTTCATAGCTTAAAATTGAATTCCACTGAACAGGGGTGAGTTATATCCTCCCAAGTCACCACCGCAGTGCTTTACTCTTCTCATGCTGGTTATTTCAGTGCATAAAAGCTAACTAAACTCTTCAGTCTACCACAATTTACACAAGAACAGACAACCACAATCGTTTTTATGGGGAGCTGCTCACAAAGTATTCAGAACCTTCGAAATTTCCAAAGCTACTGACAATGTGGCAGAACAATCTAGTGACACATATATCTTAATAAATTTTGAAGTAGCCAATTAAATGTTGCGTCTATGTTAACCTGTAAGACTTTCTAGCATTTCTTAAATTTATAAAAATTACCTTTGCAACTAAGTTGTCTGAAGACTTTGTGGCTACAAAAATGCCTATAATTACTATAACAAAGAAAATAAGTTACAAAAGTTTATTGTTTCCAATGTGCTTACTGTATGCATATGGCTGCACTCTGTGTGACCAGTTTCACTGCTTCCCCTGTGCAATGGGTTATTTCTTTGCTGAAAAGACAGGCAAATGCAATAGAAGAACAACACACAAGCACTGCAGTACACATTGCCTTTCAAAATAATAGAATATTCTCTAATTGAACCCAGCCACTGAAATAGTCTTTCAGCTGTTAAATAATAACTTAAGTTCCCAATAGTTTATATAAAAGAATATATGTATTTTTCTAGCTTAGGTTACTATTAGTTTATTTTACTAAAAAAAAAAATTACCACTGAAATCATGTGCTAAACAAGTACAGACAATAGCAATATGGTTACTCCATGACAGCTTAAGGTGAAAGAATTCTTAGCACATGACATTTTACCTTTGGATCATCTCCAAATTGTCCAAACTGCACATCGTTTAGTAAACTACGAGCTGTTTTGATGATATCTTTACATTTTTTGGGTGTTTCTTCAACTTTCCCTGCTAGGAAGAGGCAGCAAGCTCCAGTAACCTATGAGAGAGAAAAAGAAGTCTTTACAACATTGTCTAGATTTGTAATTCAGATTTTACTTATAATAAAAAAAAACTCCTATGCTATAAAAATTACTCATTTTTCCAAAGGAAACTGTTTATACACTGAACAGGAAGACATATCCTTTCCCCCAAAAATATCAGTGTTTTATTTTTAAAGAATTGCTAAGTATGATATTTTGTTGGGAGTTAGGGGGGTTGCAGACTGCCAGAAATAGTGCAAATTGAGTCCACTTTTAGGGTTAGGGTTAGGGAATCATGGGGACTGTAGTTTATTGTGGCACCAGAGCTCTCTGACAGAGAAGGCTCAATGTCCCAGAAAAAAACAACAGTTCCCATGATTCCCTAGCACTAACTCTAATCCTAAAAGTGGACTCAATTTGCACTATTTCTGGCAGTCTGCAACCCCCCCTGAATTGTTTTAAAGGTCCAAATGCAAATACACCAAGTCAAGTTAATCCTGTATTCTACTGTTTCCTACAATCTCCAACTTGAGATAACATAACTGATTCCATGATTAATAAAGGCTAGAAATAATAATTATGAACACTTTTTCAAAATAGTAAAATAATAGTAATAACAATAAAAAACAGAGCAGTAAACCCCGGTGTTGTTTCCTTAATTATGCATCATGCTAGAAATTGCACTGTTGGTACAACTAATCCATTCTTTGTACCAACCTGCAACAGCACCAAAAAGTACACTTGGGTAAACAAGGCAAGAGTCTAATCTTAACATCTCAACCAAGTTGACTTGCTGGGCCACTAACAAGATAAGACTCCAAAGCAAAGTTTGTTCTTGGTTTACAAATCCTTGTTTGCTTAGGAGCAACAAGCCAAAAACCCCAATTCATACAATAAATCAAACTTTTGAACAGGTTAGCTTAGCTGTATTCACTGCCAGGCGAAGTCAAGGGATAGCAAACAGACTGAATCCAGCAACATGTACTTAGTAAGTAAAAGTAAAGGTAGTCCTTTGACATGAATGTCTAGTCGTAATCGACTGTAGGGGTGGAGCAATAAGTAAAAGTAAAGGTAGTCCTTTGACATGAATGTCTAGTCGTAACCGACTGTAGCGGTGGAGCTCATCTCTGTTACTAAGCCAAAGAGCCAGTGTTGCCCGAAAATGACTCCGGTGGTCATGTGGCCAGCATGACTGCACTGAACACTTCCCACCAAAGTGGTACCTATTTATCTACTTGCATTTACATGCTTTCAAACTGCTAGGTTGGCAGAAGTTAGGACTAGTGACAGGAGCTCACCCCATCATGCATCACTCAGGCCTCAAACTGCCAACCTTCTGATCTTCCAATTGTCAGAATTGGTGTCTTAACCACTAAGCCACTGCATCTCTACTAAGTATATCCCTACATACTTAGTAGCTCTGGCTTATCTTTGTGCACAAAAGCAGCCCCTGTCTGAATTCAGAACATGACACTGAAGTGAAGAGTAAATAGTTAAAAACTCCAGCCTTACTTTATGCTTTGCGCTATATGTATATCGTACCACAACTAAGCATAAGAATATGCACCATATACAATGCATCACATATTCCTCTCTCATTCTATCTTTTGTTTCTCCTTCCTGTGTTCTTGCCCTAGTCTCTTTCTAGCCTGTAATCCTCTTGGAACAGGGATGTGCCTACCTCTTCTCAGTATGATGTGGCAGTATCATGGATGGCACAATATCATAATTCACCATAACATTGTTTTTAAACAAAAGCTACAAATATATACTTACATATCTTGGGAACTGTTTGAAGGAGTGGAACATATAAAATCGATGGAAGTATATTATTCCAGTCGCCAGAGTATCATAATGTCTTGATCACAGTTTAAGAAAATTAACAGATTAGCTGAAATTCAACTTTAAATATAAATATCAAATAAACTGAATAATGCATACAAATGTATACGGTAGTGCTTTAGCTTATTAAGATTATAATTTCATTATAATTGGGAAGGGGAGGTTGGGTTGCATTGGGTTAGGGAGGGGGGATGAATTCAGCAGATTTTCTTTCAAGTAATAACACACAGCTGTGTATGATGCTATACTTAACACATGACTTGCTATTTAACTACAGGAACTCTGAAAGACAGCAAAATCAGTTTTGCCATTCAGCTTTCCTTGTTCTGAAACACCATGGTGTGATAATATTTATTTTATTTTAATTACTATGTTCCTCTAAACCTCTATGTCCATCTCTACATCAATATTCCCACACTGTTTCTGTATGGAATACTTTTGTACTGCCTCTGTACTGAATGGATTCAAGTGCTGACTACTTTCCGATGACGTCACATTTTACACAGCTGATGTTGACTATTTGTTGAAAAAAAGAACCAATGTTACAGAGCCACTGTTGCCTATAAGTCTCCCTTTAGGCTTGATCTTTCATTTCTGAAATTATCATTAAACTTGGTCTCTGCCTTAAAAACAAAATATTGGACAATATACTCTAGCCAAGATATCAGAGTCTCAGAAAGAGCTACTTAACTCCAATATTACGATGAAGGAGATCACCAAAGGTATAAAGGAATGAAATTGGGCAAAGCCCCCGGACCAGATGGGTTTTCTGCAATTTATTACAAGACCTTACAAGATGAATTGAGTCTGTCACTTTATTTCTTGTTTAATGAGATCCAACAAAAAGGAATACCAGATTCCTGGTCAAAAGCAAATATTACTCTCATTCTAAAAGCAAATAAAGATCCCTCTTTCCCTCAGAATTATAGACCAATCTCCTTGTTAAATTTGGACTACAAATTATTTGCAGCAATATTGGCTAAAAGACTAAGGATGGTTCTTCAAGAGATTGTTCAAAAAGATCAATCAGGTTTTTTTACCTCAAAGGCATATGAAGCAAAATATAAGAACTATGATAAATCTTATAGAATACTACGGAAAAAATCCAGGGAAGAAATCAGCTTTACTATTTCTCGACGCGGAGAAAGCTTTTGATGAAGTTAATTGGGATTTTATGTTAGAAACTATGAAAGCAATGGACTTTGGAGAGATATTTATAAAATGGATCCAGCCCATTTACAAAAATCAATCAGCACAAATAATAATAAATGGAGAAAAAAACCAAGAGTTGTCCAGTATTGAAGGGGACTAGGCAAGGATGTCCTCTATCCCCTTTATTATTTATTTTGATATTAGAAATTTTATTAGGTCAAATAAGGAAAGACAAGACAATTCCTGGGGCCCAAGTTAAAGGCTACAGTTATAAAATAAAAGCCTACGCAGATGATCTAGCAATCAATCTTGAAGACCCAATTGAAAATATTAAGAAATTAATGGAATTAATTCAGAAATATGGAAATTTTGCGGGCTTTAAAGTTAATAAAACCAAATCAGCCATATTAACTATGAATACGTCTAGAAAAGAAGATGAAATTTTAAAGAGAGAATCCAGTTTCCAAGTTTGTAAAAAGGTCACATACCTTGGTATAACTTTATCAAAGAAAAATTCAGAGCTATTTGATAATAACTATGTACCTTTATGGAGAGGCATAAAAAAGAATTTGAATAGGTGGACATTGTTAAATTTATCACTCATGGGCCGGATCTCTTCGATTAAGATGAATGTCTTATCCAAAGTAATGTTTCTTCTACAAAACCTTCCAATATTAATGAATGACAAGGTTTTTAACTCTTGGGAAACTGATATATCAAAATTCATCTGGGCTGGTAAAAAACCGTGAATAAGGTGGAAAATAATAAAAGATGCTAAAGAGCGAGGAGGGCTTGGTATCCCGGATTTAAAAATGTATTATTACTCCTGTACCATAGACTGGATCTGAGAATGGGTATTATTGGAAGATGAAAAAACACTAGCCCTAGAAGGATTCAATAACAGATACGGCTGGCATGGCTATCTATTTTATAATAAAGCAGAGGTTAATAAAGATTTCTGCGATCACACTATCAGAAGAGCACTCTTACGAACTTGGTCAAAAATCAAACAAAATAATTATAATAAACTTCCAAACTGGTTTTCATCGCAAGAAGCACTAGGGCTTGCTCAGGCAACACAACAAAAAGGTTACTTTAAATATGAAGACTTGTTAATTTGGCAGGGTGAATCATCAACTATAAAATCACCTCAAAAATTGGAAGAAGACAGTTTCACTTGTCATTGGTTTACTTATCGTCAAATATATGAGAGATTTAAAATGAATCTTAAAATAGAAGGTATAAGTAACAAGAAAACAGAATTAGATGAGATTATAACGGGACCACATAAATCAGTAATTTCCAAACTCACAAACTCCTTCTGAAAACTGAAATGTATTCTGAAACAGTTAAAGAATGCCTTATCAAATGGGCAAAAAACATTGGTCACCCAATTAAATTAGAAAGTTGGGAAAGAGTCTGGGGCTAGGATTTAAAATTTACACGTTGTATGGATATCAAAGAAAACTTTTACAAAATGGTACACAGATGGTACCTGACACCTTATAAACTGGCAAAAATCCAACAACATGAAACAGGCAAATGTTGGAAGTGTGGCACGACTAAAGGGACTTTATACCATATCTGGTGGACATGCCCAGTTGCAAAAGAATATTAGAAGGAATACACAAGACTCTGCAACAAATAACTCAAATTACAATAAAAATGACTCCTGAGTGCTTCTTATTAAACATAGTGGAGGGGAAGGAGGAAAGGAGGCATTTAAAATATATTTTATATTCTGTATCGGCCGCTAGAATGGTCTACGCTCAAAAATGGAAAGAAAAAGAAGCACCAACTCTGGATGACTGGCTTACAAAATGCCTTGACATGAGAGAGTTAGATAAACTAACAGCATTCTTACCTGATAAACCGAACCAAGACTGGAATAAAACTTGGAATTCATTGTTAAATTTCTGTGACCAGAAATGGCATGTCTAAGTTCCTAAACCCGATAACACAGCCGAAGTCGGAATTAGTAAAAAAGAGATGATAGAATATTTTACGAGCACCCCTTTATTTTTATTATATTATACTGTTGTTAACAATACCGCATGGTATATAATCACTCTCACTAGATGTACTGATCTGTGGATGAACCCTAATGTTACAAATTCAAGAAGAATAAAGCTTTTTTATAAACCAAACCATAATTAGAAACATAATTGTTGGGATTAGGAGGGTGGGGAGGGCGGGGAACATTGGATTGGGAATGCTTTGATTTACACACAAATCAATAGTAGAAGTTTTTCACTTCTATTTTTTGTATTTTGTATTCATATTTATGTGTGTATTCATATTATGTGTGTATTATCAATGTGTGTAAACGAAATGTAAATACATCATTTGGATACTATGTAAGAAAATATGGAAAGTTTAAATATGCTGCAATAAAGATATTTTTTAAAAAGTAAAAAATAAAATAATAAAAATAAAATAAAAAAATAAACTTGGTCTCTGCCCTCAGATTAGAAAGCACCAGGGAGTACTCTTATTTCCCACCATATAAACCCCTTAACAATAAATAATAATAATAATAATAATAATAATAATAATAATAATTTTTATTTATATCCCGCCCCTCTGCCAGGCAATCGGGGCGGCGTACAACATTACAAAACTTAAAAACAATACATCAAATTAAATCCCGTCCCTCCTTCACCCACCCGCCCTTCCCCCCAAACATACAAGCAAACTAAATAACAGTAATTAAAAATACAAATAATAATAAGCACATTGTAGGTAAAGCATGGGAAATATCTACATTCATTAAGAAAGCTTACAAAATGAAAGTGATTCTACAACTGTTTTTTGTTTTTAAATTAGCCCTTTTCACTTGCTAATCTGTTTATAAGTAAATCAAGGAGCAATGCTACTGTGCAAAATCACCATACTTCCTGCAGCTGCAAATTGTTGCATATTGAGGATGCGCTTGTGCATAATCATAACATATGGAGTGTACACTCAAACCATTATACAACTGTACAAACTCTTTCACAAATTACCACTGTGGTCCCACTTGTCCTTGGGTTTCATACCTAAGTTTAACAGGTAAACAGGGCTTGTTAAGGTGCTTTAGTTTGTGATAAACTTGTTACAAACTGTTTTTAAATCTCTGAAGAATAATTCAAAACAAGTTTACACTTGTCCTGCCACATTGTCCTCCAATGTTATAACAGGATGTTCAAATAATTTATAACACAGAATCTATCACGTTCTTTTTCCAAGAATCACAATGAAAATATATGAGCATATATAGTTAATCAAAAGAAAGTACAGCTGGCCCTCAAGTTCTGAAGCGTTTTCTTTTGTGGATTTGATTTGCGGGTTTATAGCTGCCTCTGCCACTGTTCTACAAGCCTTCCCCTCTCCATCTCCTAGGACAACAACACTGCTACAAAAATATCCTGTAGAGTTGTCCTCCTTGTTGCTCCTCTCCATCTCCTTTCCCAGTACATACTTTGGCTCATACCTCCCTCCCCCACCTCAGCACTACAATGCCTTCGTCTTACTCCCAAGGCCACTTCTGCTGCACTTCATCTCCTTCCCTGCCTCCCCATTCCTTCCACTTCTCAGCTGCCCCCCCCCTACTCCACTTCGTGCAGAGTTCTCATGTCATCATGGCTTTCATGTGGGTAGTATCACTCACTTGCTGGCCAGAAAGGCATGGGAGTACACACACTTGAAGTGGATGCCTAGAGAGGAGCTCTGGCTGTGGTGGCAGTGGCAGCAGGGGGCTGCTACTAAGCTGCCTCCCAGAATTTCTTTTGAAAATGCAAGATATCCTTCCCTCCCTCAGCTGGCATTCTGTGCTGAACTTGGGCAGATCCATTTTTCTTGGCCCTCCCGCTGTAACCCAGCCACACTGCACTTGTCCAAGTTCAGCTTGGAAGGCAGGAAGGAAAGGAAAGGCGAACAGAAAGAAGGAAGGAGGAATGGGGGGGGGGCTTGGTGGCAGGCCTCCCTCTCACCCCAAGGAGCCTTCCTTCTTGCTCCCTCTCAGCACCAAGCCTTGGCCATGATCTCCTTCTCAATGGCCTCCTTCCTCTCCTAGCCAGGTGGGGGGAGGGGGCAGCAGAAAAACAGTCCAGCAAAGCTAAAGTCAGGCAGGCCCAGGTCTCCTCAGCCTGGGAGTGAGGCAGAGGCAAGCCTGGAAAAAGAGACAGAGAGAAGGTGGTGGATGAGAAGAACACAGTAAGGAAGATGTTTGCAGCAGCTGCATTTTATTTATGTTTTTTTCCACTTTCGCAGGGGGGCTGCATCCCTAAGAGCCAACTGTATATTAGAAGTACTTTTCTGTGATTTTAAAAAGCTGAAGCCACCCCGCGCTCTTCGGTCCTCTGGGAAGAATTTATTACAGGTGGAAAAATCTAGACTATCAACTACTTCCCAGAGGGCCTTCTCTATGACCACTCCTAGACTATGGAATGGCCTGCTGGACGAGATCCGCCATTTGTCAACTCTAGACAGCTTTAAAAGAGCTGTCAAGACGGATCTTTTCTGGCAGGCCTTTCCCGACTAGTCTCCCCAGTCATGGAACCAGTCTTTATGTTTCTTTTCCCCATTCTCATCCGCCGTATTTGCTGCCGTTGTAATTATTATAATTATGGTATTATTGTAAATTCAATTTTTAATTTTTGGGCATTTGCCTTATTTTAAACTATTAATTAAACGTTGTTTAATATTTTTTAAGGGGTGGGAGGGTTAGGGTGGGGTTTGATCTTAGTGTATTGTATTTTTATGTTGGAAGCCGCCCCAATTGCAATGCAGACAGGTGGGGTATAAATAATAATAATAATAATAATAATAATAATAATAGTATTCTATTATGGTGGCAGAAAGACAGCCAGGTTATAAATAAATTCGAGCTGAATATGAATGGACTTTTATCACTGTAAACCTATTTTTCATAAGCCCCCCTCAAAAAAAAAAGGGGGGGAAGGGAAAATTGGATAAAATAGTTAAATTCTTGGTTAAAACCATAAAGATGGGAGGGGAAGGATCACTGTTTTTAAATTACGAAGTGTTTGCACATATTTAAATATCTTACAGAAGCACTGCTAATATTTGGGTTTTAAGCAAGAATAGTATTAATTCAATTGTCAAGTGTAAGAAAACTAAGAAATTGTGTAACATACTAACTCAAAGGATACAGTCCCAAACGGGTTCCCACATCAAATATGAACCGAGCACCTTCTCTTCTGTATCTTGCTTCAGTAGCAGGATCAAGTCCTTCCAATTGCGATGGTGTATGAGCCAAATCTTTCTTATCCCAGTACCAGCATGGTTTTGAGTGGTCCAGGTTTGCTGAAGACACAGAAGGGCTGGAGTTTTCCTTATTTTCCTTCATTTATTGATATAGAATGGTTCCTGTTTTCAGTAATCTGCTTTTCATATAATGACCTCTGAAGAGAAAATATTTGTTGAGGATATATTTTAATGATTTAATGAGGATATATTTTAATGATTTTTTCACATACAAAAAAATTAAATGTGAACTAAGAGAAGTATTTATCAGTTTCATCCAACCCAGCATGAATGGGGCCATTACAGGTAGGATGTGATTTCCTGTTCTTATAGCCAAAATCACAATGGAGGTTTGCACTGAGTGCCATGTTTCCAAGCATTCTTGTGTACTAGTGTCTATTTTCTACAACTCAAGAGGTCAGGTACCCTGGATTTTTCAAGCTCAAATCCCATTTCTCCTTCCCATGAGTTTCATTTCTCCCTTGCAGTGTACTGCATCACTCAGGGGACCCAACAATGAACAAAACAATAAAGTATCATTTCTCTGGAGACATGTTTGTTGCCAAACACTTAATAACTTGTTCTATAGCAACGGACACTGTAATACCATTGATTCCTGCATCAACAGATACTTGCAACTGCACAGCAAAAATCTCAGAAGCACCAATCTACCGTAGTTGACAACAGAGAAGAAGAAAATCTAACCTGTTCTTTAATGCATGTTTTACTATGAAAAAAATCAGCAATTGATGCTTGCCATAAAGGGCAATTGTGACCCTTCAGATGTTCTTGGACTTCTACTCCTATCAGCTCTGGCTAGCATAGCCAATGAGGAGACAGGTTGAGAGTCACTGCTCAACACCGGGAGGACCACAGTTGTTGTAGAACAAGGTACAGGCTGAATATCATTTATCCACAATTACAAAATCTGAAATGTCCCAAAACTGTCCACCTGGGTGGCTGAGATAGTGACAGCTTTGCTTTTTAATGGTTCAGTATAAACAAACTTTGTTTCATGTACAAAGTTATTAAAAATATTATGTATAAAACTATCTCCTGCATATGAGTATAAGGTGTATACAAAAGAAATGAATTTCATGTTTGGGCTTGGGTCCTTTCTTTAAGATATTTCATTATGTATATGGAAATATTCCAAAATCCAATTGAAAAAATAATCCAAAATCCCTAACACTTCTGGTTTTAAGCATTTCAGATAAGGGGGACTCAAATCTGTATGATGACCAAAAGATTACCCATCAAAGCAACATTAAAAGAGCACTTACAGAGATAAATTCAAATGCTGGCAAACCCTAGATTCCATCATATGAAATTAAAACCTACAATGGTTCCTATGAAATTATTTTTCTAAGACAACTCTGTAATAATCTATTTCCAATATGACACCGTGAACTGAATTCTCAAAGCAGAGTGTCTTCAAGATACAGTTTCTAAACTTTTCAAATCTTTGCTCCAAATGTAGTCTAATTAGACACATTTACTGGATTGTAAACTGCGGTGGTGGGATTGGTTCAACCCACAACTCTTCCACATTGCAGAGATAAACCAGTTTGACACCACTTTAACTATCATAGTGCTATCCTGTGGAATCCTGGGATTTATAGTTTGGTGAGCTATTCAGCCTGGTGTGCATCTAAACTGTAGAAATAATACAATCTGACACCAATTTAACTACCTCCATCCTACAGAAACCTGGGGTTTGTAGTTTAGTGAGGCACCAGTACTCTTTGGCAGAGAAGGCTAAAAGCTAAAATTATAAATCCCAGGATTCCACAGGATGGCGCTACAGTAAAGTAGTACCAAAGTGCTTTATTGCTACAGTGTAGATGCGCTGCTCTTGCTTCACCAAACTACAAATCTCAGGATTCTGTAGGTCAGAGTTGGGGCATTTAAAGCAACATCATGTTGCATTTAAAGCAACATCAAACTGTTTTATTTCTGCAGTGTGGATACATATACATACACCCAGTTGTGAGTCGCAGAACCAATCTAACAATAGTTACAAAAATGCCTGAAGCCTCAGTTATCTGCAATCAGCTATCCCCACTACCACAGCCACACACAAAACAGCCTTAACATTTACAGTCACCCTTTTGTTTTCACAGGGATCTATTCTGGACACCCCACCCCCACAAAAATGGAAACTCGGATATATTCGAGCCCCATTGACTTGAATGGCTGCGCACCATGGGCACGCGCACCATTTTAGCCAATGGGGCTTGCCCCTCCATGAATAATCAAGACAGCGGACTTCAAGTCCGCGAAAACAGAGGGGTGACTGTATTTATAGGCTATCTTTCTCCCAGAATGGAATTTGAGGTGGCTTACAATAATTTAAAAAAAAAAAAAAAACAACCCTAAAACATTAAGCACATTAACTATAAAATTAGACAGGATAGTTGTCACCCTGTATACATGACACTCATATCAGATACTTTTTTGTTAAAGGGAAGCAAATGAATTTTTTTGCTCCAGGGAAGCAAATGGAGTTAAAAGGGGTGTTTCTCCCATGGGAAGAATCATAGAATCATAGAGTTGGAAGAGACCACAAGGGCCATCCAGTCCAACCCCCTGCCATGCAGGAACTCCCAATCAAAGCATCCCTGACAGATGGCCATCCAGCCTCTGCTTAAAGACCTCCAAGGAAGGAGACTCCACTACTCTCCGAGGGAGTGTGTTCCACTGTCGAACAGCCCTTACTGTCAGGAAGTTCCTCCTAATGTTGAGGTGGAATCTCTTTTCTTGCAGCTTGCATCCATTGTTTCGAGTCCTAGTCTCTGGAGCAGCAGAAAACAAGCTTGTTCCCTCCTCGATATGACATCCCTTCAAATATTTAAACATGGCTATCATATCACCTCTCAGCCTTCTCTTCTCCAGGCTAAACATCCCCAGCTCCCTAAGTCGTTCCTCATAGGGCTTGGTTTCCAGACCCTTCACCATTTTAGTTGCCCTCCTTTGGACACGCTCCAGTTTCTCCACATCCTTTTTGAATTGTGGTGCCCAGAACTGGACACAGTATTCCAGGTGAGGCCTGACCAAAGCAGAATAGAGTGGCACTATTACTTCTCTTGATCTAGACACTATACTTCTACTGATGCAGCCTAAAACTGCATTGGCCTTTTTAGCTGCTGCATCGCACTGTTGACTCATGTTCAACTTGTGGTCCACCTGGATTCCTAGATCCCTTTCATACGTAGTCTCATTCAGCCAGGTGTCCCCCATCGTATATCTGTACTTTTTGTTTTTCCGCCCTAAGTGCAGTACCTTACATTTCTCCGTGTTGAATTTCATTTTGTTAGCATTGGCCCAGCTTTCTAGTCTGTTCAAGTCATTTTGAATTTTGATCCTGTCCTCTGGGGTATTAGCTACTCCTCCTAATTTGGTGTCATCTGCAAATTTGATAACTATGCCCCCAATACCGTCATCCAAGTCATTAATAAAGATATTGAATAGTACTGGGCCCAGGACAGAGCCCTGTGGCACCCACTGGTCACTTCTTTCCAGGTTGAAAAGGGGCCATTGTTGAGCACCCTTTGCATTCGACCAGTCAACCAATTACAAATCCATGTAACAGTTACTTTGTCTAGCCCACATTTTACCAACTTGCTTGCAAGAATGTCATGGGGAACCTTGTCAAAGGCCTTACTGAAATCAAGATATACTATATCCACAGCATTCCCTTCATCTACCAAGCTGGTAATTTTATCTTTATTTTAAGAGAAGCCTTGTAGATCGGACTGGGGAGAGAAGGAAGTGATGTTCAATGGGGAGTTTTTCCAATAGGAAGAGAAGCCTTGCAAATTGGACTGAGGAGACAAGGAAGTGGTGTTAAATGGGGAGTTTCTTCCACGGGAAGAGAAGGCTTGCAAATTGAACTGGGGATGGAAGAAATTGGTGTTAAATGGAGAGCGGGGCATCAGGCTTGCTTGTTTCAGGACACATCTAAGTAGTATTAATGTACTAACCTGTATATACGTCGACCCAGAATTTTAGGGTCAATTTGAGGGCATATATTTCTCGACTTATATTTCTTGAGTATATATGGTACTCGTGTATAAGTTTAAATAAAAAGTAAAAAAGTTGACCCAAAAAACCTGGGTCGACTTATACGTGGGTCAATACAGTATCAAGCCTCATCCCCAGCCCAGCTGTCTCCTGAGGTGGAGCTGGGGTAGAGAGGAGAATGGAGGGCTGGTGCTTGCCCCCCTGAGCCTTATCCCCACCCAGGCTAACCAATGGGAGATAGCCGGGGGGGGGGGGGGGAGGAGGAAGGCCTGTGGAAGAAGGGGAGGAAGGGTGCTGAGTGTTTTACCCTCAACTTGTCCATGGATCGAGTGTTTTACCCTCAACTTATCCCATCTCCTCTAGTTTTGGCCCCAAAAGCTGCCCTCAACTTACACATGATGTCAACTTATAGTTAAAGATATGCGCTATATTTCTCTGAAGATGCAGGCGAAACGTCAGGAATACATTGTTCAATCTAGAACATGGCCTCACAGCCCCAAAAACCCACAAAAACCTATGGCTGCTGGCTGTGAAAGCTTTCGATTTACATATGCAGTACGTCTTTGCTCTTTGAATTCAAGGTGGCTTGTTGTTGTTGCGTGCCTTTATGTAGTTTCCGAATTAGGGCAACCCCGTCACGGGGTTTTCTTGGCAGGATCTGTTCAGAGGCGCCTTGTCACTGACACCCTCCAAGGCTGAGAGAGTGTGACTCACCCAGGGTCTCTCTATGGGTTTCATGGCCGAGCAGGGAATTGAACCCTAATCTCCAGTCATTCATAGTCCAGCGCTCTAACCACTGAACCACACTGGCTCTCTCAAGGTGGCTCACATTTATTTAAAGAAAAATGACACTGCAACATTAAGTACTTTTAAGTATAAAACGAAGGTAGCACAGCTGTCACCTCATAGATCCATCCATGACACTTGTGTGACAGATATTTATTTGAAGTTATTTCTGACTTATGGCTAACCTTTCACAGGGTTTTCTTGGCAAGATCTCTTCAGAGGGAGGTTTGCCATGGCCATCCTTTGAGGCTGAGAGAGCGTGACTTGCCCAAGGTCACTCAGTGTGTTTTCACGGCCGAGTGGGGATTCGAACCCAGTCCTCAGAGCCGTCGTCCAAATCTCAAACTACTAGGCCACGCTTCCCAACTTGAACTCCCGCCTCCTCTAAATAAAGGGCTCCATTTTCGCCCATGACGACGACCAGCGGTCAAAAGGTCGCCTCGTCTTTCTCCCTCAGCCTTCCAGGCGGCCAACGGTTCTCCCTTCCTGACGTAAACCCGCACAGAAACCAGAGAAACTCACCGAACCGACGCAGCACCTCAAGCCCTCAACAGACGCTCCAGCGCAGCGCCATCTTGGAAAAGCCGGAGCGGAACCGTTGGTGACGTCATCACGCCAGGCACGCGGACGAGTGTCTAGGAGTAAAACCACCCCTTGGGGACTCTTTAACTCCAGTCCCCTTCTTGCGCAGGCGCGCGAGGAACGAAAAAGGCGAGGTTGACACTGCCGACCAATAGAAAGGGAGAGAAACGTAAGGCGAACCAATCAGCGTCTCAGTGGGCGGGGAGAGTTTGTCACTACCCACCAATTAGAATGCGAGTCTCCCTCTCTACGACGTTCGCTCTAGTTGCTTTTATCCTCACAACAATGGGTGAAAAGACGGGGGGGGGGAAATGTAAAAGAACAATTATTATATTGGATTGGCCAGGGCGGCACAAATGTCAGACATAAGAACCAATAGTGAGCCAGGTCTCTATGAAGGGAGGCGGGAGGAGCGGAGCGAGGTCGACAGTGCCGGCCAATAGGAAGGAACACAAAACCAAGATGAGCCAATCACCGTCCGGAAGGGCGGGGAGTGATTATTATTCCTCACCAATTAGAATGCGAGCCTCTCTCGCTCCTTGTGACGTTCTCTCTGGTTGCTTCTTTTCTCACACGATAGGTATAAAGAGGCAAAAAAAGGGCAAAAGGACAGTCTTGAGATTGGATTGGCCAAGGCGGCTCAAGTGTCAGAAGTGAGGACCAATAGCGAGGCAAGTGTCTGTGCTGGGAGGCGGGCCCACAGGAGGAGAGGGGCGAGGTCGGCACTGCATGCCAATAGGAGATGACACAAAACTACTCAGCGTCTCGTTGGGCGGGGAGAGAGTGCCATTTCCCCACCAATTAGAATGCAGAAAAGAGGCACCACCGGCCAGTAGAAAGCGACACAAAAGCAAGGCGGACCAATCAGCGCCTTGGTGGGCGGGGAGAGAGTGTCACTCCCCACCAATTAGAACGCGAGCCTCCCACCCTCACTGCGACGTTCGCTCTAGTTGTTCCTCTCCTCACACCGTAGGTAAAAAGAGAGAGAGAGAGAGAGAGAAAGGGCAAAAGGGCAATCCTGAGACGGGATTGGCTAGAGCCTCCCAAGTGTCAGACGTGGGAACCAATAACGTGTCAGATCTCTGTGCTGGGAGGCGGGGCCCATGGGGGAGCGGGACGGAGAGGGAGTGAGTTTGTATGTCTGTGTGGGAAAGAGAGGGTGGGAGTGCGCGTGCGCACTGGGATGAGGGGCTGAGGTTCGCGGCCTCCGCCGCCTCCTCCTGTTCCCCTTACAACCGTCCCGCCGTGAAAGGATTTTGGTGTCGCCGCTATCGCGAAAACAAGGTAACGGGAAGGCCTCTTCGGTCCCCCAGCCTCCCTCACGTACCCCGGGATACCGCCTCAGAAAGAGAGGGATGGGAAGGAAGGAAGGAAGGGGGGACCGGGCCTTGGCGTCGTCCTCTTCTTCCTCCTCTGTGGAGAAAACTCGCTTGCCATTTTCTAACCCCGTGGAATATAACACGCGTTCACGGTGGTCGTGTGAACCCGCCCGCCCCCCGTTCACACGAGCTTTCTCTGACACGGATCACGCCCACAACCCCATTTTTTTTTTTAAAAAAATGGACTAACAGCCCTTTTGCCTCCTCCTCATTGTTTCTGACTCATGGCGACCCTACCATAGGGTTTTCATGGCAAGATTTATTCAGAAAGAGTTTTTGCCGTTGCCTTCCCCAGAGGCTGAGAGAGTGTGACTTGCTTAAGGTGGGTTTCCGTGGCCGAGGTGGGATTCGAACCCTGGACCCCCAGAGTCTCAGTCCCGCACTCAAAGCGCTACGCCACGCTGGCTCTCTCAAGGTGGCCTACGTTTATTTAAAAAGGATAAAACTAAAATTAAAACATTCAGCACGTTAATTATAAAACCAGATAGCACAGCTGTCAATTCATATATCCATGACACTCCTGTGATGCTTATTTGTGTGTGTGTTTGTGTGCCTTCAAGTCATTTCCGACTTATGGCGAACCCTGTCATGGGTTTGCCTGGTAAGTTTCTTCAGAGGAGGTTTGCCATGGCCTTGCCCTGAGGCTGAGAGAGTGTGACTTGCCCAGTGTCACCCAGTGCATTTCCATGGCCGAGCTGGGATTCGAACCCTGGTCCCCAGAGTCATAGGGCCTGAACAGACTGCCAGAAATAATCCAGCTTGAGACCACTTTAATAGTGCTGGCTCAGTGTTAGAGAATCATGGGAACTGTAGTTTATTGTGGTAACAGAAAAGGCTTAATGTCTCAGAAAAAACTACAATTCCCATAATTCCCTAGCATTGAGCCAGGATAAAAGTGGTCTCAAGCTGAATTATTTCTGGCATTCTGTGCAGGCCCATAGCACAACACTCGAACCACTATGCCATGCTGACTCTCAGGGTGTATCTAGGTAAAGGTAAAGGTATTCCCCGTTGACAAGGTTGTCAAGTCATGTCCGACCATGGTCTCAAGGTGCATCTACACGGTAGAAATATTGCTGTTTGAAAGCACTTTAACAGCACTGGCACCATCCAAAAAGCATCCTAGGATTTATAGTTTGGTCAGGCCACCAGCAGTGTTTAGTCTTCAGAGTTATAGTCCCAACACTGAAACCACTACACCACGCAGGTGTCCTCCTTTTCCAGGACATATCCTACATTTCAGCCTTCTGTCCAGGAGGAATTTCAGAATATCCTCCATTTTGAGCATGACTATGAAGCATGCATTTACTTTTTAATGAGTGTTTTTAGGCCTGTTATTTTGCCACGTCCTACATTTCCCTTGAATGGTGGGAGGGGTTTCCCTCCTTTATGGTTAGGACATGTGGTCACCCTGCCCTAAGGTGAACCTATCATGGGGTTTTCTTGGCAAGGTTCCTTCAGAGCGGGTTTGCCATTGTCATCCTCTGAGGCTGAGAGTATGTGACTTGCCTAAGGTCAGCCAGTGGGTTTATATGGCCGAGCTGGGATTCAAACCCTGGTCTCCAGAGTCGTAGTCCAACTCTCAAACTACTATGCTGTGGTGGCTCATCACATGAGGCATTTCCCCTCCTCAAGAATCAGTCCTGGCTTTTTTACTACCCAATTCTTTGCTTTTTAAAATGTTGCTTGCTCACATATATGAACATCACCAGCCCTGCTGACTGGACCGTTGTGAGGTGAACACAAGTCTTGTCTGTGCATGACTACTTTTAAGGAGGCCCCTCTTAATTCGTTGGGAGTTTTTTCTTTTATGAAGATACATAAGACTGCATCCCCAACGAAGACCCCTCACACCCAGTTTGTTGTTATTGTATTCCTTCAAGTTGTTTCTGCCTTATGGTGACCCTAAGGCAACTGTATCGTGGGGTTTTCTTGGCAAGACTTGTTCAGAGGAAGTTTTGCCATTGCTATCCTCTGAGGCTGAAAGAGTGTGACTTGCCCAAAGTCATGGCTTAGCTGGGATTTGAACCCTGCTCTCTAGAGCTGTAGTCCAACACTCAAACTACTATGCCATGCTGGCTCATCACTTCATGCATTTCCCCACCCAAGTAATCAGTCCTGTCTTTTTCACTACCTAATTTTTTGCTTTTTAAAATGCTTACTTGCCCACATACATGAATGTGTGGCGCCACAGCCTTGCTGAATGGATGATTGTGAGGTGAGCTGACCAGGGCCAGCCAGGCTTCAACACGAGTCAACACAAGTCTTGTCTGTGCATGATTACTTTTAAAGAGGTATCTCTGAGGTGCAAAACACACTGCAGAAATACCGTAATCCAGTTTGAGACTGCTTTAATTGCCCTGGCTCAGTTCTAGGTAATCCTGGGAATTGTAGTTTGTTGTGGCACCAGAGCTCTCTGACAGAGAAGGCTAAATGTCTAACAAAACCACAATTCCCAGAATTCTTTAACACTGAGCCGGGGCAGTTAAGGTGGTCTCAAACTGGATTATTTCTGCAGTGTGTTTTGGACCTTAGTTCATTGGGACTTTTCTCTTTTATGCAGGCACATAAGATTGAGGCCCCAAAGGATTGCCTTCACATCCAGCTTGTTGTTGTTGTGTGCCCTCAAGTCTAAAATTTCCCAGTTTCTGTCTTCTTCTCCACTTTTTCTCTTTGCCCTCAGTTTATGTCATTTGTAGCAAACAGAGTTCAACTTGCAAAAATAGTTTTCCCTCAATTAACTCAGCAGGCGAGGGGAGGGGAGGGGAGGCAGAATCTAATTGTTGTTGTTGTGTGCCTTGAAGTCATTTCCAACTCATGGCAACCCTAAGACGAACCTAACATGGGGTTTTCTTGACAGGTTTTTTCAGAAGGGGGTTTGCGATTGCCATCCTCTGAGGCTGAGAGAGTGTGACTTGCCCAAGTGAGTTTACATAGCCAAGCTGGGATTCGAACCCTGGTCTCTTGAGTCACAGTCCAACTCAAAACACTACACCACACTTTCATTTAAAACACAGCAACTTTGCTACATGCTTGTACCTTCCATATTCATTTCCAGCAGAGGCTTCTTAGCTCCATGCCTCTTCATTTAGTTTTGCCTCCCTCCCTCTCTTAATAAAATCAGCCCACAAATTCGTTGTTTGTTTTGCAGTTTGTTATGACTGTGTGTCTTACATCTTACTGGACTTTTGCTTCTGTGGCTTCCATCTCTCCATGCTGCTTATCATAACATGGCCTAACCTGATGCTGTGTCACCACAAAGCCCACAATCTTCTTATCTGTCCTACTTTCTTAGTCCCACCTTGTTAATTCATCCCTCCCACGGTGTCTCTGTCAATTTAAGTATATACTTCCCTATACTTCCCTATCATCACTCTTTGCTGGATCATCTCTTTTATTTCTACACTGTTTCCATGTATTTAAATGAGCCCTCTTGCTAATATTCCCATACCAGTCTTAACACTTTTTATTCTTGTTTTTCTGCTCTGTGTCCTGTTGTTTCTTGGCAGGTGACAGTACAATCTTATGCATATTTACTCAGAAGGAAAGGCGACTGTGTTCAATAGGACTTACTCCTTGCAAGAGGAGTTAGGATTCCTTTGTTTATGTTCTGAAAAATAAGCCTTGCTGCATTTGTTGGGGTTGTTCTGAGATAGGTGTACCTAGGGTTACAGCCCACATTAACTTAATTAAGTTGTTATAGTTTGTTTTGTTGATTAATAGTTTTTTCAAATTTAATTTTGTAGTTCCTGTGTTTTGCTTCTTTATTTCTAAGGTCTTCAGAGGAGCATTCATCACTTCTCCTTGACCTTAATGCCAGCTCTGTTTCTTTCACAAGCATGCTGATGGTATTTGTTCTTTCCTTTGGTTTTTTGAAAATAATACTGAGTAATCTTCTGTCACATATACAGCTTCTTTTCCTAAAGTGCCAATATTTCAAGTTGTAATTTTCAAGTTACATTCCCCTCCTAATTCTGGTTGTAGCTTTATCTGGTTTCATACTGGGGGCATAATGTTCAGTCTAAAGACATTTCAGGCTTTGCCTGTCAAACCAACAGACATGTCTACTTTCCAGGTTTAAACTGCAAATCACCAAATAATTCTTAAGAAGTGACTGCATCTGCCTCTAACTTATATCCTTCATTTTAATTTGCTATAATTCAAAGATATAGCTGTATTAGTCTGTAGAATCAGTATGTAGAGAGATCTTGTAGCACCTTTGAGACTAAGGGGGGTTGCAGACTGCCAGAAATAGTGCAAATTGAGTCCACTTTTAGGGTTAGGGCTAGGAATCATGGGAACTGTATTTTATTGTGGCACCAGAGCTCTCTGACAGAGAAGGCTCAATGTCTCAGAAAAAACAACAACAATTCGCATGATTCCCTAGCACTAACCCTAACCCTAAAAGTGGACTCAATTTGCACTGTTTCTGGCAGTCTGCAACCCCCCTAACTGAAAGAAAGAAATTGGCAGCATGAGCTTTTATAGACTTCAGTCTACTTCCCGTTATTGATCTGAGGTAATCATGCTTTACAATTTCTCACAATCTCAATTTGTAATAAGTTCATCACCTTAGTAGTGCATGTATGTATGCACCCACTTTCTACATATTATGCTCTTAAATAGTGGCATGATAATTAATTCTTTTCCCCTCCCCTCCCTGGGCTGCTGATTATAGATTATAATACAAGTTATGAAGGCTAAAGAGATAAATATTTTTAGTCTACATAACTGTAGTCTATATTTTCCAACTTTTGTAACACATGGTTTTCTTACATTTTTGTCAAATCTATTCTTTTATTATCTTTCAGTCTAATATACTTCTCCTTGTTTGTGCGTTGTGTGCCTTCAAGTCATTTCTGACTTATGGCAACCCTAAGGAGAACTTATCATGAGGTTTTCTTAGCAAGATTTGTTCATAGCAGGTTTGCCATTGCTTTCCCTTCAGGCTGAGAGCATGTGACTTGCCCAAGGTCACCCAGTGGGTTTCATGGCTGAGCTGGGATTCAAACCCTGATCTCCAGATTTGAAGTCTAATACTCAAACCACTACGCCATGCTAGCTCAAGAATGGTAATGAGAGCAGAAAAAAAGATGGACAAGCTGCTAAATTGATATGCCTCTGTGTTCCCTTTAATAAAATGGTGGCTGAAATAAACAACTGAGTTCCTAGTTATTCCTTGTTCTACAGGTAACTGAGGCATATATCCTTTTTGGCACTTACTGTAAACTAATAATTTAAAGATTCTCTTTTATGGGAGGTTTTTTTGAAATTAGATTAACTCTAGGACAAAAACACATTGCAGAAATAACTCAGTTTGAGGCCACTTTAGCTTCCCTGGCTGAGTGCTAGGGAATCCTAGGAATTGTAGTTTATTGTGGCACCAAAGCTCTCTGATAGGGAAGGCTAAATGTCTCACAAAACTATAGTTCCCAGAATTCCCTAGCACTGAGCCATGACAGTAAAAGTGGTCTCAAACTGAATTATTTCTGCAGTGTGTTTTGGACCTCTAGGGATCCTTTCTGTGACTAAGGTTTTGAATTTTGAAAAATAAACCATAATAAACAATGCTTAATTTGTGGCTCTTACTCTGTGTTCTAGTATGAGCACCATTGTTTGAGAAAGTGGCAAAAGGCTTATATTCAGTGGCTATGCTTGTGTTAATGTGTGTGTTTTTAGTAACTAAACTGCTTCAAAACCCACAAGAGAACCCTGACAACCATATGCTGTCTCAAAATGAAATGATAATTTATCTTTTCCGCCCTGTCAGCTCAGTTATATTCTCTGAAAACTAGAAACGTATGGTTCAGTTTTAGGTCATTTTTTCAGAGTATTGTCATTTCGTTTAGCTGATACTATATATTTGGAAGGTATATTCTTCTATCATCTATCATGTAATATGTACCCCAAAATCTCCTTTGATTCTAATGGCCATAGATTATTGAGAAAAATTGTATGTAATGTAAAAAGCCTGATCAGTCAGGCACCAGCTTTTGACTTGCAGTTAATTAAATAAGATGGCATACTTTTCTGATATGTAATCTTGATAAGATAAAAGCTCTTTTTCTGGGGGTTGAATTAGCTTTGCTATGCAAAGCTGCTAAAACCTAATTTTTAATGAATTTTTAAGAGGGAATGCACCAGGAAAACTCTGATCCAATTTTCCACTCGTATAGTTCATACTGGCAGAATTCATTCCTTTAAAACAGAGTATCTAATTCAGTCAGTCAGTTTATGAAAGGAAGCTATCAATTACATCAGCCAAAGTACTAATTTGGGGATGTTGCAAAACATATTGGCTGGTGTTGGTGGCTTAAGTTCTTTCTTCTGGTTACCAAGCTTGCCTGCTTCTCGGAAATACCTGTTTGACCATAACTGAGTGCTTGATCTGGATAGAGTACTGAACCAATAGTGAAGTAGTTATATTTTCAAGAAGTGGAGCACGTTGGAAGTCAAAACTTCTGTAGAATTCTCCTTGGCTTCCTAGACCTTTGCCCTTTGGGAGATTAGAGGTTCCTAAGTATGGGAATCACAGGATTCAGTTTCTGCTTTCCACTTTCAGCAAAATCTGCAAATATATTCCTCCTTGCTTTCTGAAAATGTATTCTGCAAAGGTTATTGTGTATGTTTATGCCATGTGCTGCGACATGCCAGAGATCCATGGAAATTCTGACTTGTCATGAATTAACAGTGATCATACATTGTGCTTGATCACTCTTGCTTTCAGAGTAGGAGCGGCTGAACAAAGTATGAAGATTCACTCCACAGTTGGTTTGTTGTGTCTCACAGCTGGCAGCTCCCCTTCACTGATTTATTCCTTCCCCACAAACTACAGAAAGAAGTTTGTTTAGCTGCTCTCATTGCAAGCAGCATCACATTGCTTCCTCACGGCAAGCCAAGATTCTTGCATATCTCTAGTTGGTACAAGTGTGCTATTAAGTGAAATTTTGAAGAAGCCTTTCTTCATATAAGCTGGCTTTATTTAGTTCTTACAGATGGACTTGGGAGAATATATAATTTTTTTCATTATAGAATTGCAGCCTTGTACTCAATTAACTTTATAGTAGCTTGGACTTTGAAAACAATTAAAAGGGATTTGGAAGGGATCTGACTGGCTGTATGCAGAGTACTTAGAAAGCAGTTTGTTCTTGAGTGTTAACTTCACTCTTGGTAGTAATAAATTTTATTTTTCTAGAGCAGCCCTGGGCTGGCTAGGGATAATGTGAATTGAAGCTCAGTCCGTTTGGAGGGCAGCAAGTTTGGGAAGCCTGTTCTGAAGGCATTTAAAAGCGAATATGGCTGTGGGTGCTTGTCACAATTGCTTAGTTACAGAATACCTTTTTGATATATTAAGAGCAGGAGCAAGTTTAGATAATATAAAGCATCCTTAACAGTAATAATTGCATATTCTTTGCCTGTTCACTATTTTCTCTGCTTACAATCGTTCTTTTCTTATCCTATGTTAAAACTTGAGATTGAAAGTTCCTTAGTGCAACAATCTGCCCTCTTTTTTTCTGTAAAACACTGTACTCACTAATAGCACTACACAGGCTGCATCTGCATTGCAGAAATAATCCAGTTTGACACCACTTTAACTGCCATGGCTCAATGTTATAGAATTCTGGGAATTGAAGAACTAATCCAATTTAACTGACATGGCTCCATGCTATAGAATCTGGATATTGTAGTTTGTTGTGGCACCAGAGCTCTGTGACAGAGAAGGCTAAATGTCTTATAAAACTATAAATCCCAGAATTCCATAACATTGGCAGTTAAAGTGATGTCAAACTGGATTATTTCTGCAGTGCAAATAGAGCTACAAATGGATTTCATAAATCCTGTTCACACTTCCCTTCTTTTCCTTTTCTTTTCTGGGATTTCCCAGTGGCTGAGTTCCATTTATACCGCCAATCCTCGACCCTTAGCTATCTCTAATAAAAGCCAGTAATAAAAACAATGTGTCATTTAATTCTGTTTGTCCCTGGAAATCAACTAACATTGCTAGTCATCTGAGTAATAATATGTTTACTGTCCTAGTGTGTGTGCATGCGTGCACACACACATATTGGGCATCTTATATTTCTGTTGGTGCATTTGTCGCTGGTCCATGGTTTTCATTAAAGCCCTGAATATTAACCAAGGCAGATTGCAGGAGTACGATGTTTTCTTAGAACTTATTTCTCTGGAACCTTTCAGTGATTCATACATCATGTATTTGGAAGTAGGCTCCCTACATTGGTTTCTGTGGCATAGGTGTGTAAAGAGAAAGAAGGATAAAACATATTTACATGTGTGTGGGGAGGGGGAGATCCCATAGGGTTTTTTTTAATTTAAATGAGTTTTTTTTAAAAAGTTTCAGCTGTGTGGGTTTGTTTTTGTTTTTGTTTTTTTAATTCTGGAAAAATAGTTGAAAATCTAAACTTTATGCATGTATACAGGCTTAGAACTTAAAATGTTTTTATATAAGTGTATTGATAAAGAGAACATTCCCATCCGTCAGCAGCTCTTCCAAATTCTACATATGGAAAGTGCTTGCTCCTTTCCTGAGGAATGAGCAATTTTCCTCACAGTCTGCTGTGCCACAGTTCAGAAGAATCCCTCACAACCCTCATGAAGATTTTCATCTAGAAGTTGAGTGGCAAGGTCTGTTTGCCTACATTATCTGAAATAGCTCTTCCAACCAGGCTTCCCTCCATGCACTGATATGAGAGTTTTATATCCTCCAAGGGATTAGCCAATGGAATATATTGTTTATACTGTATAATCCAGGTCCTGGTATTATTTTAGCCCAAACACTAGAGCAATGTTTCCCAAACTTTGGTATTCCAGATATTTTGGACTTCAACTCCCTGAATTCCTGACTGCTGGCCAAGATAACTAGAACTTCTGGACGTTGAAGTCCAAAACATCTGGGGGAGCAAAGTTTGGGAATCACTGACTTAGAGGTTGAAAAGCATGTGAGACAGACAACATGGGACCTTGTGACCATGGGTTGGAACAGAACAACCATTATAACAGTGTATCTCCCAAGCCCAGAAGGATACCAGGGTTGATGGCATTGAAATTTGTTGAGAGGTATAGGAGAACTATCACTATTGAACTCCCTGTATTTGTTCCACAGTGTATGTCATCCACCAGGATGACCATGGATGTTTCCATCCATGACTATCCCCAACCCAAGCAAAAGAAACAAAATTGTATCATCCAGCCACATAGTGTCATCCAATTGTATGTGTTGTCTAAAAGCAGACACAAGTCTAGAATACAACAAGCAACTGGTTAAAACCTGCAGCCTAAATAGTAGCTTCAAACCAATATATTCTTATTATATATATATATATATATATATATATATATATTCTGAATATTCTTATGGCACTGGCTCAGTGCTAAGGAATCATGGGAATTGTTTTTTTTTTTCTGGGACATTGAGCCTTCTCTGTCAGAGAGCTCTGGTGCCACAATAAACTGCAGGTCCCATGATTCCTTAGCACTGAACCAGGACAGTTAAAGTGGCCTCAAGCTGCATTATTTCTGTCAGTCTGTAAAGGCCCTTAGGCCCATTTTCACCTTCACACCATGCTTCATTTCTCTCACCTTTATTGATTATCACCCTTCTACATTATTTTCAACATTTCAAACCAGAGTTTGGAAGTAACAAGTTAAAATAGCATATAAAAATAAGGAAGGGAAGGTAAAGAAAAAGGTCTTCTGATTGCTTTATGACTAATTGGTTTTTGTGGATTACAATCCACTTCCTCAGATGCACTGATGGAGTATAATATTCATACCTTAGATGTAAAATGCACATACATAGTTGTGTGGGTGGAATTAGATGGAAAAAGAATACAGAAAAGTAAAATTACATACTGGTCATACACCTTGAAAGAGGTTAACATAAATGTTCTAGCATATATAGGCTAGTGCACTGATTTGCTGTATTCTGCAGACATTAACTTTAAAAAGAAAATGGACAGTTTATATATGTGTAGCCCACCATGATATCTTAGTGTTGTTCTTGTGTGCCTTCAAGTCATTTCTGACTTATGACAATCTAAAGTAACCTATCATGGGGTTTTCTTGGCAGTTTTCTCAGAGGGGGTTTGTCATTGCTGTCCTGTGAGGCTGAGAGACTGTGACTTACCCAAGGTCACCCAGTGAGTTTCCATGGCTGAGCAGGGATTTGAACCCTTGTCTCCAGAGTCATAATCCAACACTCAAACCACTACACCACACTGAATCATGTGTTATTTTATATATTTCTCCTTTACGGGTTTTTGTTTTGTTTTATTTTGTTTTACTCTCCTTTTTTCACTTAATTTTAAAAAATCCAATAAAATGATATTTTTAAACTATAGTATTCTTACAAGGTTTGCAGTGGATATTTATTTCTGCTATTACTTGAGTGAAGTAGATTTTCACCCCACCCTACTACAGCAACAGTACAAATAAAAAAGAATAACTTACCTGCACTTTGAATGTAGAATGTTAGGAAGAGGTCTAGCCTGAACCTTTTCACTTGGCACACTAGCTTTCTGTGTGTATGGACATTTTATATGGGAAATACATTTAAATAGTATAGTCCCAGAAAAGTTTTATCACTTGACAGAGGAACCCTGAAATTTGTGATCAGAGGTAAGTACCATTGAATTTAATAGGGCATGCAGCATTTTTGTGAGCATACAGTCTCTTATTCACTGAAGTCAGCAAAAATGGAGGGCCAGCTGTAGTTATTTTCATTTCTTGGCCCTTTCTTACTCTCTGAGATATTATATTTGCACAGATATAGTGGACTGTACAGCAGTTCAGTCTTAAAGTTAGGCATATGTTTTAAGAGTTTTGCCTAATACTAACATAATATATCTTGGTTGGAATCACACTGTAATAAGCAAAGTTGCAAAATCATCAAGCTTACATTTATTTACTGCAAAAACATTAATTTATTGCAATTGAGTCCATTTTGATGGAAGGTACTGTGTGCACATTTTTGTTGACTAAAGCTGTTGTGTGGGAAGGAAGTGAATATATTTGTGTCTCATCAAGGAGAGATTTTTGGTGGAACACAAGTTCAAAGCTGAACATAACATTAGATTTTTGCTTGTGAGAGTGAATGGGAGATTGGTTAAGCTCTTGCTTCTTTGTGCCAAGTTAGTTGCATGTTCTATTTTTGGATATGTGGTTTAGGTACATATACCCAAACATCTTTTGCCACAATTGAAAGTTTCTTCTTTAGAGCAGATCTCTGTAGTTTTCCAGAAATCTGTTTTGTGGATACATTCATGCCAGCATATAGAATAAAGCATTTTAAGCACTGATTGCTTGTGCAGGTGGGCATTACTTATTCTAATTCACCTTACCAGTCCTTAACACATGAATTTAAATCCCATTGAATCAGTAGGTTTAGAGAATGCCAAAGCACACTGCAGAAATAATCTAGTTTGAGGCTGCTCTAACTGCCCTGGCTCAATGCTAGGGAATTCTGGGAACTGTAGTTTTGTGAGACATTTAGCCTTCTCTGTCAGAGAGCTCTGGTGCCACAACAAACTACAAATCCCAGATTCCCTAGCACTGAATCAGGGCAGTTAAAGAGGTGTCAGACTGGATTATTTCTGCAGTATGTTTTGGCTCAATGTTAGCAAACAGTAGACAAGTCTGCTGTTTCGGTAATACATGTAGCTGATTTTTTCAAAATGCTGCTGCTTATTCTGCTGCTGATGAGGTATATCTATTTTCATAAGATTAAAGCCCAATTTTATTTATACATTTAATTGTGCTACCTAAATGTGTGCCATGTGCATTTCTGCTCACAATAGATATAAGGGATCTACACTTCAAGTGTAATTGGTAAGGCTTAAAACAGTTATTCTAGGTCAGTGTTTCTCAAACCTTAATCTGCTAGATCAGGGGTCGGCAACTTTTTTGGGGGTGGGGCCGGTCTCCCTGGCTCCCGATGCCACCTGGGCCACGGTGGTGTGCGTGCGCACATGCGCACTACCACCACAGTGCACATGCGTACGTGAGCTCAGGCGCCATTTTGGAAAGCCAAATGGTGCCCACCGTGGTGCGCTTGCATACGCGAGCGCAGGGCACCATTTTGGATGGCACCCCGCGCTCGTGCACACATGCACATGGCGCCATGTGCCGTTTTAGAAGGCCAAATGGCACCAGCGTTGTGCGTATACATGCGCGTACGCATGTGCACTACGGCTGGTGCCATTTTGGAATGGCAACTGACGCCGGCGCCGGCGACGTGCTCATGCGCACGCTGGCGCTGTTTGGCATTCCAAAATGGTGCCCGCTGTAGTGCACATGCGTGCGCGAGCGCGGGCGCCATTTTGGAAAGAGAAATTGTGCCTCGCGTCGTGCGCAGCGGCCACAGTGGCAGGACCAGCCACGGGCCAGTTCCAAGGCCCCTGCGGGCTGGGTTCGGCCCGCGGGCCGTAGGTTGCTGACCCCTGCCCTAGATGTTTTGGACTTTATGTGCCAGCATCCCAGACCATTGGTGACCTGGGCTTCTAGGACCTGAAACCCCAAATATCTGAAGGACAGAAGACTGAGAATCACTGTTCAAAAGCATATCACTTTTGTTTTTCTTAGAAGCCTCCGCAGTATTTGTTTACCTCCGTCTTCCATCATTTCTTCCCCTCCCAAGAAATTCAGTGTGTTGGTATCTGTTGTAAGAGCAAATTTGATACATAACCATTAAAAAAAAAAAAGCATAGATTTTTAACACAAGACTTTTGTTTATTTTGCTACCTATTAAAGTTCAAAGATGGGGAAGAAAAGCAGAGTCAAAACTCAGAAGTCAGGTACTGGAGCTACAGCTGCAGTCTCTCCGAAAGAAATGCTGAATTTGATTAGTGAATTATTACAGAGTAAGTATATTAACCCAAATATCTGGGATGGGAGTAAGGAATAAGATGAGAATGTGAATGGAGTTATATGGTGAATTAATAGTATTTGACCACCCTACCTGTTTTTGTAGCCTCAGCTTCCACTGAATTCAGTAGCAGGCCTCAAGTAAAACATGCCTTTTTATTCTAAAACAGTTATTGAAGGAACATATGCCTTATTTTAGAGAGAATGTAGCTTGTTGGGTTTGTACATCCATCAAATTTTGGGTTGTAACTCCCAAACTGACAAAAGTCCAACCACTACCACCATTCATAATATATCCTTCCTAGCAATGAAAGTAATGAAATTCAACATAGAAACTAATGACTAATGCTTTCGTAATACTAAGGAAAGGATGATTATATTAACAATTACTCAAACCAGCTAAAACCACCAGATCAGCATTTGAGTTTCTGGAATGGGACTTTTACGGAAGCCTAACAACAATTATGGATTATACTTATATGGCTATTTGTTGTAGACCCCTATGTATACCTCCCTAGTGGTATTTGGTTTTTTATTTCAACTTTGTATGTTTTATTGTGATTTTTTTAAAAATAAAATTAAAAAAAAACCTAAGGAAAGGATGAAAGCTAAATTGCAGTGAACAAAACATTTTATTGTTTATTTTTTAAGAATGCAGCAGTCCAACTCCAGGTCCTGGAAAAGAGTGGGAAGAATATCAGCAAATTCGAGCTCTTGTTGAGAGAATTCGCAAAAAGCAGAAAGGTAAGCAAGAAAGGGGATTTGTATTGCTCATTGGCAGAAGTAATGTTTTCATGAAAACATGAATCAGTTTTTAACTCATATTTGTAAGCTTTTCCTTTGAAACATAGATTGGGTAGTGTTCAGAAGTAATCCACCCCAAAATGTATAGAAAGTTTGCAGTTCTTGAGCAGTTCCATATATTGATTTGCTGATAAATTTAGCAGTACCTTCAATAATTATTGGTATTCAGCTTTTAACATTTTAAAGCAAGTAACTGCACTTCAAAATGTATTTCCTGTTAAAATAATTGTTAGTGCAAAATTAATACAGAATCTTCAGCAATCTCATTTTATAACAAAGCAAAGTGAGAACTGAACATAGTGGTTTGTTTCTATAGACACTCTTGGTGTTTAGATTTTATTTTTTTCTCCTTCCTCTGATTTGTAGCATCACAGTTACAAAAAACTAATCAGAATATATTTTGGGCATGGGGAATTATAATTGTAAAATGGCACAGGTGGGAAGTAATCTGTTTTCAGCTTATATGGTAAAAACAATTCTTATATTGGTCACTGAAGAATTCTGTGTTCGTATTTTCTCAAAAAGGGAGAACAAACTAGACCTGCTGCTCTAGAGACTCTTTCCATTTATATACAGAATTAGAAATTGGGAAAACATCACAGTGAAATAATATAGGTAGTACAGAATACTTTTTGAAATTATTACAGTAATGTATGTACAGTTCTAATGAACAATTCTCATTTTGCAACTTTCTCTCATAATGTAATCTGTCAGTTTCACTGTCCACTTTGCCATTGCTTTTTAAAACAGTCCAAGATATACATGGTGAAAAGGCTGTGGCTTGATTATATTGCTGGAGAGAATTTCAGTAAAGTGAGATATGCACACCCTGCCCTAGATTTCAGAATAAATTGACACAAATTTCAGATTGCCGATAATGGTAGTTGGTATTTTACTTTCTGATACGTAAAGCCAGAAGTCGCAGCATTGTGAGGAGTTTGAGAGTTGCAAGTACTCACTCCTTATGGTCAAGGTTGTCTTTTAGTTTAAAAACTCTAAAGATTTGGGGTTGCTATGATGAACAGACACATTCTGTACTTTTTCAAGAGGAATAGTGATGAATAATGCTGATATGTTAAGTAGTAGTGGTAATTCACCCTGTGTTTTTGTCTGTCATTAAATATGTACTTAGGTTTGTCTGTTGTATTTGATGGTAAAAGAGAAGATTATTTCATTGAACTAATTAAGTGGGCCAGAGAGAATGGTGCATCCACAGAGGGTTTTGAAGTGGCTAACTTTGGAGAGGAAGGTTTTGGTTTGAAAGCCACAAGAGAAATAAAAGTGAGTATAACATAACTTTGATAAGTAGAATTCAGAAGCATAGCCATGTTACCCTGGAATATCAGTATTCCTTTTGCATAGTGCTAGCTTTGAAAAGTATATTGGGAATGTAAAAAGATGACCAATTCACAGGTGGAAATCATGCAACCCAAGAAAGTCCTAGATGGCTTGGAATTCACATGAAAGGAACATGGCTCCCAAAACACAATCTGTAGGATGAAGTTTTGCATTCTGACGCTCTTTTTGCCTTCTCCCCATAGCAGAAGATCAGCCCCCAAATTGTCTGAAACTAGTTCCTAGAATGTTGCTTCTAGTTCTCGGAAATGATAGTGGCATTGCAAAGAGCTGGTAATGACCCTCCAAGAATCTATGCTTGTGCACCTGATTTAATCAGTTTTTATGTTTTGGGAAATTAACAGCTAGGTATGCAGCTGGGCTTTCTGACCAATGGTCTTTCTCCAAGTCCTGGCTAAGGCCCAGGGATTCTTTTGTAGATTAGCATGATTCTCTGAAGGCCTGGCTTTGTAAGATCACAACATTCTAATTATTTCTTGAAGGGTAGAAAAATGTGGTGCAGGGCCTCAGTTTCGTCTCCCTGTCATCCTTAAGTTGGTCTGTGTTCTTGACTGTGGCAACTTTATTTGTTACATTTATATTTCACTTTCCTCTTCAAGAACTCATGGCCTATATAGAGTTGCTACATTTTCTCCCATCCTGACCTGAGCTAATTTAGCTACAGTAAATTGCTGTTATCATCATAGCTTCAGATCACACTGTATTCCCCTTGGTTTTTTTGTATATGTCACTCAGAAGTACTGATACATAATTTCAGTTTTGGAAAAGCAGTTCATGGAAGGAAACCTGTAAATTCTAAATTTTAGATTGTAGTACTATAATGGGAATATCTATTGGATAAATTTTATTAAGCTGGATTTTAAAAGTTTGTTTCCATTGTTATTATTGTTGTTATTACAGTTTTGGTAAATGGTTTAGGATCTCTGTTATCATTATTTTGTCTTGCCGTTTAGCATAGGCATACAGTAACATTTAGTGGTGTTTAATTTTACTTCAAAGTGGGTGAGTGAGAAAGTAGTGTTGTAGTTAGGATTTCAGAAGGTGGCCATCCCCTTTCAGTAGTTTACTCCAGTTGTCCTGAGTTTTTCCTTAGCCAGTTGACAACTCCTTCCTACTATCCCTACCACTAGAAGGATGATGAAGGAGGGGAATACCTCCAGATTTTTCTGCTGCTTGATGCTTCCTGAACTGCTTCCCAGCTAGAAAGCATAGCAGGTCATTCACTCCAGTGCCTCTGCCTTCTGCTTTTTTCTTTCTTGCCACTTTGAAAAAAGGACAAAGAGAAAGGATGACCAATTGCTTAAGAGTTCTGTTGCCTTTCCTGGCTAACAAGTAAAGTATTTGGTCCTTGAACAGATGCTAGGCATGGATTGGATGTCATCATTTGAAACCACATGGCTCTCTGTTAAGGTAGCCAGCAGTCCTAAAGACAAAAGAGAGAATGGGCCTTTGCAGACTGCCAGAAATAGTGCAAATTGAGTCCATTTTAACTGCCCTGGCTCAGTGCTAGAGAATCATGGGAATTGTATTTTTTTCTGAGACATTGAGCCTTCTCTGTCAGAGAGCTCTGGTGCCACAATAAACTACACTTTCCATGATTCCCTAGCACTGAGCCAGGGCAATTAAAGTGGACTCAATTTGCACTATTTCTGGCAGTCTGCAAAGGCCCAATGACGGTTTTGTAGCTTAATACAGGTTGAGTTTCTCTTATCTAGAATACTTAGAACCAGAAGTGTTTTGGATTTTGGTTATACATAATGAAATATCTTGGACCTGGGGCCCAAGTCTAAACATGAAATTTATTTTTGTTTCTTATGCACTTTCTACACATAGCCGAAAGGTAATTTTATACAATATTTTAAAATAATTTTGTACATGAAACTAAGGACCTTTACAGACTGCCAGAAATAATGCAGCTTGACTCCACTTTAACTGCCCTGGCTCAGTCCTAGGGAATCATGGGAACTGTAGTTTATTGGGGCACCAGAACTCTCTGACAGAGAAGGCTAAATTTCTCAGAAAAAACTACAGTTCCCATGATTCCCTAGCATTGAGCCAGGGCAGTTAAAGTGGACTCAAGCTGCATTATTTCTGACAGTCTGTAAAGGCCCTAATTTTGTTTACATTCAAGTGTCAGAAAGCAAAGGTGTCACTATTAGTCACCCATGAAAAAAGTTTTGGATATTGGAGCATTTCAGATTTTCAAATTAGGAATACTCAACCTGTATGGTAATCCCTGATCTTTTCAGTGATACACAGGCAAACAGCAATAGTTAGCTAACCACTTTTGTATGAGATAGGAAGGATATCTGAAAATAATTTATTACTCATCAGACCAGTGATGTTTTAAAAGGCTGGTTTGGCATGTACGACAAAAAGATAATTCCTAATTATATATGCTGTCTGTTTACTCATAAAATGCTGTGCACTTTGCTTTACTTTTTTAGGCAGAAGAACTCTTTCTCTGGGTTCCCAGAAGGATGCTGATGACCGTTGAGTCTGCTAAAAATTCAGTCTTGGGTAAGTGGAACTTGCAAGATGTCTTCTTCAGCATGATGTTGAATCATCAAATAACAGTTACAGTTGGTTAGTATTTGTTGGGCAAATGGTAAATCAAGAGCCCTGGGTGGTTGTATGAGAACTTTTTATTTCCAACAGTGGAAAAGTAGGGAGCAAACTAATATCTTAAATTTTACTTTTGCGTTTCTTCAGACCTTTCAACCTCCTGATACTGTCTTTCTAGAGATGAATATCATCCATGTACATCCAGATTTCTCCCATCATAAATCCCATGAATACCATATTACATGCACAAATCATAGTAATAACTATGAGAAGTCAGTTCAGGGTGCAGAAATTTTGCACAAAAATTCATGAAGCACTTTTATAAAAGATTTTTGCAGTGAATTGTAAATTTGAAGCAGCTTGCAGGAATGCGGAGACAGAAATTTCATACATGTTACTGCAAGACTGACTTCTTTCTGTAGGTGATTTTTTAAAAATGATAACTTTATATGTATTGGTATTTCTATTTTGAAGAAATTGAGATTCCTTTATGGGTTGTTTTTTCTAGGATCTTTGTATTCTCAAGACCGAATTCTCCAAGCCATGGGCAACATTACACTAGCATTCCAT
The DNA here is from genome assembly GCA_026167975.1 of Phrynosoma blainvillii. Taxonomy (NCBI): domain Eukaryota; kingdom Metazoa; phylum Chordata; class Lepidosauria; order Squamata; family Phrynosomatidae; genus Phrynosoma; species Phrynosoma blainvillii. Next base: position 432,310,565 of record JANUYF010000001.1, on the reverse strand, counting down.
CTTCTTTGTGAACGATGCAACCCCAATTCTTTCTGGCTGCCTTACATCCAGACTCTCCCAAGTGAATACAATACTCCTCTTTACTTTGAAGAAGATGAGGTTCAGTATCTTCAGTCAACTCAGGCCATACATGATGTATTCAGCCAATATAAAAACACTGCTCGACAGTATGCTTATTTCTACAAAGTTATCCAGGTAAGAGTCTAAAAAAGAAGTTGTTTTATATACAGTTAATAGAGACATTAAAATTCAGTATTAGAAGTTTTTTTTCAACAGCCTAAGAGGGACTGGGGACCAACAAAAATGGATCTAGGGAATACACTTTCCCTACCCCTTTTGTAGTTTACATATATCCAGTTTCTTGCCATATGTTTTATGTGTGATGGCTTAGATGAGTCCTTAAAAACATTAAGCATAGTTTGCACTTCCTAAATAAATGGGATTCCTAGTGACTACATGAATGTACTGGAAAAAACTATAACCACTGGCTCAGAGCTTTAATTTTAAGGTTGGTGAAGTACTTAAGTGATGCTGCACCTATTTCTTTTGCTTTTTGTTGCTAAAAACAGTGGAAGAAACATACACTGCATAATGCACTACAGTTTAGTGTGTTGTGTAGTGTAGTGTAGTTTACCTTTCTGTGTGTCTACACAGGAAAGTAAACTACACTCCCTATCTTTCCTCAGAAGAAAGAGAGGAAGAGTGCTGTCATGCCAACTGCAACTGAAGGAGTCAACACAGCAGAGCTTGCTCACTTGTTCCTGCTCTCCTCCCTTGCTTTCCCTACCTTCCAACCTGTTCAGAAAAGAAGAAAAAGCGGCTACTAGCACCCCGCTCTTCCAGGAAGAGCAGGCAGCTTCCTGACTGCTTGGCTAGAGAAATAAAGCCCAGGAAAAATAACCAGGACAAAAAATGTTCCCTATTTTCCTCCAAAGTCTTCCCAGAAAAATAGAAAAAATGGAGTATTTTCTTGGCAGTGATTAAAATATTGACAACAAGGTGTTCCAGTATTTGCTCCCCTCCCATTATTTCTAAGAACTATATGGCAGGTAGATTTTTATGTAACACTATGTACTGTATTTCACAACATTGCAATTCATGGTCCTGTTCCTCCCCCCCCCCCCCCATTCTTTTTATGGAAATATATGCGTTAGATTGGCCTGACTATGGAGGAGAGAGGAGACAAAATAACTTGGTTTTACTCATGTTAATATTTCTTGTGTTTTAACTAGGTTTTGGGTTTTTGGCAGATGCACACAAACCAGCAAAACCAAAGAGTTTCCTTATACTTCAGGAGTTACTTTTAGCTCAGTCCCTAGTATTTCCAATTGTAACAAAAATATAATTTAAAAAATTGTAATTCTAAATGAAATGTACTTTTAATATACCAAGCATGAGAATTTTATGCCAAACCAAGTTATTTATAATGTGTTTTTTTTTCTTAAAGTAACAAAGTGACATTAAATCTTTAAAGTATGCTAAAATTGCATTTTTATGTTTTCCCCCCCAAAACTTTGTATAATTTCCAGAAAAAATGGGGAAAATGGGTTTTTACTCCATGGCTTCAACATTTTCGAAAATTTTGTACCTCTACACCCAGTTCTGTGGGTCTTTAGAGTAGGCTGTCTGAGTGAGGTGGATCTGACTTGGGAAGTTGCCTGTGTTACTTTTAAAGCCTGGCTCTGAAGACACACAAAGTCAGGCAGTAAAGCAGGCTGTGAGTGGCAGCAGCAATCTTTATTCTTTTTACTGGGCAAGCAGGCAGGTGAAAGGGGAGAATGGCTGGAGGGTGAGCTTTGCTGCACCTCTTTGTTTGGATGCAGGTGGCAGCAATAATATTCCCCCCTACCTTGTCATCTGAACGTTGTGAGTTGTTTTTACTGCATAAAATCATTCCAGGTGGCATTTTGAGTGGTTTTCATGTGAAACTTTGGAACTGTCATGAGAACTGGGGTAGGGGGGAACTAGGTTGGGGATGGCATATGGCCTATAAGCCACACTTTCCCCTCCCTTGCTATAGTAGGATCTCATTGTAAAATAGACAAATGGTTATTGAATTTCAAAGAGGTTGGTCTATCATAGAGCAAGTAACTCTGTAAGTGAAGATACAGTTATTTTCTGTGCATTCATGTATCCGATGCTGTTCCTGATCAAGGATTTTATCATCCAAATCATATTTTAAACATGTAAATCTACATTCTGGGGAGGGGACACACACATGCTTGCGATAGGTACCCCTGGCCCAGGGAGGGAGTTTTATCAACCTATCCTTGATGGGGTCACACTTCCCTTAAAGGACAAAGTACGCAGCTTGGGAGTACTCCTGGACTCATCTCTACAGTTGTCATCTCAAGTAGATGCGATGGCCAGGAGTGCTTGGAATCAACTCCAGTTGATTAGCCAACTGCATTCCTACCTGGACCGACGGGACCTTGAAGCAGTAGTACTTGCCCTGGTAATTTCTCGTTTGGACTTCTGCAACGCCCTCTACATGGGGCTACCAGCTACCTTTGTACCAAGTTCGGAAGCTTCAACTGGTTCAAAATGCGGCAGCCAGGTTGCTCACTGGAACATCTAGGGTGGACCATATTACACCTGTACTAAAAGCTCTTCACTGGCTGCCGATCAGCTTCTGGGCGCAATACAAAATGTTGGTTGTTACCTTTAAAGCCCTACATGGCTTGGGCCCAAGTTACTTGAGGGAACGTCTCTCCCCATACAATCCGCCCCGCACTCTCAGAACATCAGGGAAGAATTTATTAGATCATTATCCTGCCAGATTAAGATCAACTTCCCAAAGATCATTCACGGCAGCTGCCCAGCCTGCTGGAAGAGATCCGTCTTATTACCACTCTAGAAGCCTTTAAGAAGGCACTTAAGACGGAGCTCTTCTGGCAGGCCTATCCACCTGATCTCCCGAATTGAATTTAAGGCTAAACAGTACTGTCTTATGTGGCCTGACAATCGAGGAAGTTTGATTATCTAGGGCATCTAAGGTATTAGATTTTGCACTGTTTTTATTGTATGGTTTGTTGTTTTTATCCTTGTTATGTTTTTTTTATTGTATCCTTGCACATTGTTGTACATTTTATTGTTGTACTCCTGCCTCGATATTATTATTATTATATAATGTTAGGGAAGGGAGAAAGTTAGTGCATGCATGCTAACACATCAGAATTCCTCTGGTAGCTGACCTGCCTGTGGTGACAGGATCAAGTGTGTTTGGCAGTGATGTTTGTGGGTGTGCATGTGTGCCTGCTTTTGTCTCATCACATTCCTGTTTCATCTTTGTTTGTGGAGGTGAAATGTATTGAGGTTCAAAAATGGGATCTTTCAGAAAAGAAGATCCTCCTAGCTGTTTCCTAGTTTCATAGACTACAGCAGGGGTAGGCAACCTTTCCCCTTTAAGGGCCGAGGGACTTCAGCTCCCAGAAGCCTCAGCCATGTTGGCCAATAGCTCCTGGGATTCTGGGAGCTGAAGTCCCTCGGCCCTTAAAGGGGAAAGGTTGCCTACCCCTGGACTACAGTATCAAAGCTGCTGCTGTGAGGGTGGTATGGCCTATACGCATGGGCAGGATACCACAGACCTGTGGCATCCCACCCGTGGTCCTGGCCTGTTCTCATCCCCAGCACCTACCTGGACTGACATGGCAACAGATGACTGTTCACCTGCCCACCCGCCACCATGCTGTGGAGCTATCACACACACCATTACATGCCACTGCATGTCTCCTGTGAAGGCCCCTGCTGCAGCCCATAAGGACAAAAGCAAGGCACTTGGCTTCACCATTGTGGGCAGGCACCCTCTTCCAATGTCACAGGCTACAACTGTGGGCCCTCACAGGGGATGCAGCAGTGGCTGCAGGTGAGGAAGTGCATGGCCTTGGGTCTCTTGGTTGTCACAGCAGAGTTTCTAGGAAACTTGGCCACAAACAGCTGATTTTAAAAGACTGAGCTAAGTGCCTTTTGCGCTGGTGTCATGCCAGAACTGCGGGATTGGCATTTGGCCTAGCTGATCCTGGTCTGGGCCTGTTGACCTGCAGCATCAACACAGGACAATGCCAGGCTGGGGGGGAACACAGGCCTTTTGCCGTGTACATACAACCTTTATGTGAAAAGACTTGTCTGGGACAAAGTCCCTTTGTGTAGTGAAATTGCTCTTGGGTACTATTTGTCTGACAGCTCTCTGGAACTGGCAGGCCTATAGACCCATGGTGGTGAAACTATGGAACGTGAAGCCATTTTCCTTGGCATGCAGAGGGCGGGGAAGAGGAGGAACAGGTGTGTGCTTCTTCCTCTTCTTCCCAGCCATCTTGGGTCTTTAGCTGCCTCCAGAGAGACAGCTGAAGGCCTGGGAGGGGGCGAGGGGAGGAGGAGGAACAGGCGTGTGCCTGTTCCTCCTCTTCCCAGGCCTTTAGCTGCCTCTGGAGAGACAGCTGAAGGCCCAGGAAGGTTGGGGGGGGGGAAGAAGTTGCGCCCCAGAAGTTCCTCTCCTGGAAGGCAGAAGGTCCCCCCCCAGGGCTGAAGTCCTGCCCTGGAAGTCCTTCCCGCCCCCCCCAGAAATTCTGCCCCATGGCACTGGGTAATACCCGGTGCCAGTATGCCTTTTAGTTTGGACACTCGGCCTCTAAAAGGTTCGCCATCACTGCTATAGACTCTTTGAAGAGACGTAGGTTTGGGGATGAGACACAGAAGTGGGAGGAGAGTACTCTTTCATTGCCAAAAGTGGTATTAGTCTCTTGTACCACCTTATCACTCATTCTTAATTCACGTACAATGTTTTACCAAGTGCTTCTACCATGTAGCCATTTCCTCCCCACATTGTATTTGGGTTTGTGGGTGTACTTAGCTTTGTGGTAACACAGCTGTAACATAGCTGCCTATGAATAAGCACGGCTTCATATTTTTAACATCGGAAGATAAAAGCTGTTGAAGTAAAATGTGTTGGCGTTAAGCTTCAGTTTGCCTTTGAAAATCATGGAAACACTTCTTAGGTGGCTATTGAGTGCTTCATTAGTGCTTTATTGCAATAAATACTTCCAGTATAGAGATGGGTGCATCATGTAGCAACAGTGTTTCAGCCATCTCTATTTAATGGGGCAGAATCTCAGTTGAAACATAATCTACTTCCTGCCTCTCTTTATTGAATTGTAATGTCTTATTTTCAATTATTTAGAACTTTTAAAAATATTTTAAAATGAAAATTTTGTACATAATGTTGTCATAAAAACACTTTGAAAAGTAGGTTAGACAAAATAGTCCCAGTTTGCCTTTAAAGCTACGTGAGATTTAAAAGAAAAAAACAGGATATGAAAAATAGCAGTACTAGGTTTCCATAGCATCAATGATCTCCTGAGCATAGTCCTTTCCTTCATTTCAAGCTTTCTGTTTATACAAAGACTGTCCTGTTTTGTGCTTTAGGAGTCTAGGTTGCTCTAAAGTTGCAGTATTATCACTTGATGGTATTTATAATTTGGGCAGTTCAAACCATCAATGGCTAAATCTAATCTTTTTGTAATAGAACTATGTAGGATTGAAAGATTCATATTTCTTCTTTTGGAACAGAAGGTGCTATATTAATGAGATGCCAATGTCACAGATAAGTTCCAGCACTGAAAAAAAAACTGGCAGCACAAGGCATCCACTGTTGCTTTAACTGTTGGGTTAACCAATCTTCATGCTTGCCATATGTTATCTTACTGTTAAGTTAGTAAAGTGTACCACTGAATGACTTGATAACTAGATTATAACTTGTATGTAATTTTGGCATTCAAGAGTAGACAAGTGTGATCATCAACTTGCCAGAATTTCTGAGTGAGAGGTGTTCTTGGGGGAACAATGGGGGTGTCTGTATGTGTTCTTTGAGAGGAACCTTTTAAAACGTGTGTTACATCTAAAATCATGTTGTATTAAAAGAGTGTCCTACTGCAGTAGCATTGCTTATCTCAAATTTGGAATTCAGATCAGGTTCAACTACTGGAGATTTTTAAACAGATCTTGGATTACCATCTGTTGGGGATGGTTTGGCTGTAGATTCCTGCATTAGCAGGGGATTGGCAATGCATGAATGCTATGACAACGCATGGATACTATGGCCTGGATGTTTCTAACTTTAGTATTTAATGATACATCTTTAGAATTGATGATCATGTCAATTTCGTTCATTGCTGCCTTTGCAAGTCTTAGCCTTCTTCTGATTTTGTGACTACAGTCTCCATTTTGTTAGTGAATGAACAAAATCTTGAACTATTTTGTTTTTTTCATCGCCCACTTTAAAATTATGTAAGGTTGCATTCATTATTTTTGTCATCTTAATGTTCAGTTGTAACCCAGCCTTTTCACTTTCTTCCTTGACTTTCATCAGTAGTTGTCCCAAGTCTTTGCTATTTTCCTCCAGTACCATGGTGTCATCTGCGTATCTTAAATTGTTGATGTTCCATCCTCCAGTTTTTATGCCTCCTTCCTCTGTGTCTGATCCCACTTTCTGGTTATGTTCTGTTTATAAATTTAGCAGACAGGATGATGATAGTTAACCTTAGGGTGATAAAAGGCAGTCTTGAGGTGATAAAAGGCACCCTTTCCCTGACCTCTTTGTCAGTTGGAAACCATTCTGTTTTTTCCATATTGTGTCCTGACACTGGCTTCTTCTCCTGAATATAGGCTATATGTTGGGATAATCAGATGTTATGGCACACCCATTTCTTTTAGAGCAAACCATAATTTGTCATGATCTACACCAGGGGTAGGCAACCTTTCCCCTTTAAGGGCTGAGGGACTTCAGCTCCCAGAAGCCTCAGCCATGTTGGCCAATAGTCCCATGTTGGCCAATAACTCCTGAGATTCTGGGAGCTGAAGTCCCTCGGCCCTTAAAGGGGAAAGGTTGCCTACCCCTGATCTACACACTTGAAGGATTTGCTATCATCTATGAAGCACAGTTTGGTTTTCTTCTGAAATTCTTTTGAATGTTCCATTAGTCAACATATATTTACATTATAATCCATAATATTTCCTTTTCTGAATCCTTATGTATCTTAGCATTTTCCCCTCCATAGATGATATCCAATTGGAAACCTTGAGTAGGCTCAGAGTCAGGTAACTAGATCTTTTCGGTTTTGTTCTCCATTTGCAGCTTGTCCCCTTTTATTCTCACAACAGCTTTGTAAGGTTGATTAGGCTTAGACACAGTGACTGACCCACTGAGTTTCATGGCTGAATTTTGAACTTCATTCTTCTTAGTCCAGCACTCTCTTGCTGCACTAGAGGGTTTTTATCCTTTATTTGCCTTAAGAGGTAAAGTGGTTTGAGGCATTAAAGCTGGTATTATTTAAAAGCACTTTTATGTTCATATGTATATTTCATTGCTTCATGAAAGCTGTAGGGGAAAGGACCATATTTTAATAGGGTAGTTCTAAGCCTTCCTTGATGTAACCAGTGTGGATATTTCTGAATGCTGAGGAGACTTCTTCCTTTTACAGTTTTTGCCAGCTGACTTTTAGTTTGATTTGACAACTGAAAGCAGGTGTGAGATTGCACAGACAAAAATAGTTCTTTGCGTTATGCAAAGGCCCACACTGACACCATTTAAATGCATGTAATTTGATGCCTAAAATGTAAATAAGTGCTGTGGCTGGATCTCTTAAACTAAGAAAATGTTATTAGACTTATACTTGTTTTTTCCAAGAGGGCTCCCCCTCACTTTGTTCCAGTATGTATCCAGACACATCCCAGATGTGTGCATGGTACTACCATTAGCATTTCATGGATATTTGAATGGGCACAGCTGAGTGAATGCAGTCTGAATGTTTATTGCATAGTGCTGGATTCTTTGTGCCCTGAAATGTGATGTGATAAGCACAAGAGGGAGCCATATAGTTTCCGGATATTCAGAATGAGATTCCTTGCTCTTTGAAGATGGATGTTTTAGTTTGTCTTATAGAGGAATTTACAGTGCTTTCCTGATTTAACTTTCCCCTAAGCTTCACGTGAGCATGTTTGCAGCCTTCTGTAGAGAATCTCTGCATAGATTACTATGAAACGTTGTGCTTTAGCCCATAACATACACAGCAGTACACTGCCAGCTGTACCTCTTCTCTGTGTGGTTAGACAGGGAAAGATAAAGGAAAATATGAATGATGGAGGTGATTCATTTTCCTTTCTAGTGACAAAACAGTTTCGTATAAGTATTGTTTTCTAAATGGTATTGTGTTTCTACTGTCAACTATAACACCCTGAAAAATGAGTGTTCCATAGCAAAATAAAATAATATCAGTGTCATTTAATTTGCTAACTAGGTGGAGAACACCAAACCATCTCTCATTTCACAAAGCTTTTTACTTGTTTCAAAATGCAGGCACACACACCTGCCAGTTGCTTCTCAGTTTTGAACAGTCAAGAACCAAGAATATGGTCCTTTTTGGTCAAAAACACACTGCAAAAATAATCCAGTTTGAGAACGCTTTAACTGCCCTGGCTCAGTGCTATAGAATTCTAGGAATTGTAGTTTATTGTGGCACCAAATCTCTCTGACAGAAAAGGCTAAATGTCTCACAAAACTACAGTTCCCAGAATTCCCTAGTGTTGAGCCAGGACAGAAAAGCAGTCTCAAACTGGAATATTTGTGCAGTGTGTTTTGGACCTATATTTGTCCAATATAGGGGCAAGACCAGATCACAGTCCAGGCAGTGCCTTTCCTCTTACTACAGGGCAAAGGCAGTGTAAAAACAACAACACTCTTCCTATGTACAGATGCAATCCTAATGCTCAAATATGATTTTAAAAAATAATTTCACAAAAAAGCTGAAGAATACAACAAAAGAGGCAGAATTAACCATTTAAAATACCTTGGTCAACAAAAGTGTTTGAGTTGGTGTTGAAATAACTTCAGTGCTAGTGTCAGTTGTACTTCCCAGAGGAAGGTATTTGCTAGTTTGGGCACCATAACTGAGAAAGGTTTCTCTTGCTGACACGTAGGGTGCATTCACATGGAATCATAAACAAGAATAAGAATTCTTCTTCGTGGTCTCTGCGAATGCACACAAATGGGTAATCAGTGCGCATGCGCAGCAACTTCGGAACCTTCTGGAATCACTAGGCAGAATAAAAGTTGCAACTTTTGCCTGGGCTGGACTTAAGTTGCAACTTTTTGGCGGTAGCTCCGCCCATCCCTATGTAGGACCTCCGTCGGTACCGCCCCCTCAGTTCCTTTCGTCCGCCGCGTTAGCAGCTTTAGGGAACCTTCTCTTGCTTAGCAAGCTCTTGGGTTTTGGAATCACGTTTTGAACTTGGACTGTTTCTCGGATTTCGCTTGATTTTTCTCCTACCTATTGACCTTGGCTCGTTTTGACTTCGGCTCTGCTTCTCTGATATACTTGTTGTCTCCTGGTGACCTTGGACCGTCGACTACTGGTAATGGCTTCTAAGTCATTCAAAAATTGCCCCAAGTGTAATAACAAGATCCCAAGTTCGGACCCGCACACTCTCTGTTTGTTGTGCTTGGGTCAGGGGCATAATCAACAGGCCTGCCTTCATTGCCGCTCGATGACCTCCCAGGCTCTGAAGAACAGGGACAAGCGGCTTAAAGCGGCCCTTTATGAGGAGGCCCTTCATCCGCAAAATGTGGTTGCTGCAGCGGATGCCTCAGCGGGCGCCCCAACATCTAAGCCTGCCTCGAAAACTACTTCCGAGGCACCTGCAGATGTGTCTAAAAAAGCCTCTAAAAAGGCTTCTTCTGACCGCGCCCGCTCCCCGGAGCCGCGCAAGAAATCTTCAAAGAGACACCACTCTCTGGAGAGAGATTCCTCTAAGGCCGCAGATCCGGCTCCCAAAAAGCCACGTACGCAGCCTGGAAAGACTAAACAACACCCCGAGATGGGGACCGAGCCTCCAGTGTTAACTCGCTCTAGATCTCCTTCGCCTATTCCGGGGCCATCCTCAGCAGTTTCCATCCCGCCACCTAAGAGGATCGTTTCCCCTCCGCTTCGTCCTCTAATCTCTGATTCCGAGTCGGAGGGTGAGATCAGGGAGGAAATACCGTCGCTCGGGATGGAGCGGACCCCGGCTCCAGCTGCTTCTACGGTCCCGACCGTCTCGAGAGACGTGGCTCACCTTGGATCTGAGGCTGATGAGGCCTGTCTCGACCCTGAAACTGATCAGCTCCTCAGAGACAATCCGGACCTGATCTTCGATTCCCTTACTGGGAGGTTCATGCAGTAAGTGGACCCGAAAAATCTTCCAGGCAAATCCGCTTCACACGCGGCTCGTCATCACAGCAGAGGGTCGCCATCACCGCCCAGGATGGCTGTCCATCACCGCCATCGCTCCCCATCCCGGCGTTGGCCTCGATCCCGATCTCCTTCTTCATCTCCACAGAGACACCCACCTTCTAAACGTCAAGCTCGTCGGGAATTCTCTCCATCCCGATCACCATCGAGATCGAGATCGAGATCGCCCTCCGTTGTATCTGTGGCCTCTTCATCGCCGTCGCTTTCTCCAGCCCCACAGCTTGACACCGCATTAGTTGACTACCATCCTGCTTCACCAACTGATGATGTGCGGTTTTTTACTGAACAGTTCATCAGAATGGCTGAGGCATTGAATATGGACCTGGTGCGTTCGGATCACCAGCCCAAGGATGCGGTGGACTCGAGAGTGCAGGGTAGAGTCCCAACTCCTCCAGCCCTCGGATTCCTCCCATCTCTACAGGATATAGCAGAACGTTCCTGGGTGGCACCTGCTTCTGTGGCTTCCACTTCTAGGAAGATAGAAAGTCTGTATTGAATTGCTCCGTCTAACGCATCCTGGCTTTTTGAGCATCCGAAGCCCAATTCTGACATCGTCGAAGGGGCCCAGCCTACTCAGTCATCAAAGCTCTCCACGCCTGTAGATAGAGAGGGAAAGAAAATTGATGGACTGGCAAAAAAATCATACGCCGCGGCTGTATTGAACATGAAGGTGGCTAATTATTCCGCCTGCATGGGTGCTTACCAACAGCACATACTTGAGAGATTGTTGCCCCTCCTCGACTATCTGCCGGATGACCAGAAGGCCTTGGCTGTTGCATTACAGTCAGAGGCACACTCTGTGGCAGGCCAGCAAATTGTTTCAGCCCGGCATTCTGCAGACTGTTCAGCTAAACTTGTGGCTGGGGCTATCGCTCTCAGAAGGTTTGCCTGGCTACGTGCGACAGACCTAACTCCCATGGCAAAGGCACTTATAGAGGACCTTCCCTTCGACGACTCCGGACTTTTTCACAAGAGTACGGACGACAAACTCAATCAGAAATATAAGATGAAAGTGGCCGCCAGGAAACATGGTACGTCCACCTTCACTCACCATCAGCGCCGTCGCATTTTTGGAGGCTCCCGACCTGGCTATGCTCAGCACCAACAAAAGGGCTTCAATACCGAGAGAGCTTTCCAGCCCGACCCTCCGAGGCAGAGGCTCCAATCCAACTCTTCTTCCTCCTCGGGTCGTCGCCCCTTCCCGCAATCTAGATTCCGACAATACCAGAGGAAGGATGGCGATAGGCCTAAAAAGTTCTGAAGTTTTGGAGTGTGCTTCGCTGACCCCTGCCCCTTCGGGGATAGATTGAGACCTTTTATCACCTCTTGGTCTCAAATTACATCTGATTCATGGGTTCTCTCCATTGTGGCCAATGGTTATTCCCTTGAATTTTCTGAACTTCCTCGCACCGGGGTTTTCTTGTCTACCCCCCCTTCCCACACCTTACTCGACGAAGTACACTCTCTCATGGACAAGGGCGCTATAGAGCCCATTGACTCTACAGTCTTTCAGTTCTGCTTCTTCTCTCGATACTTTACGGTACCGAAGAAGGATGGTGGCCTGAGACCCATTCTTGATCTACGCCAGTTGAATAGGTGCATATCATACAAGCGTTTCCGTATGGTAACATTGGCATCTATTTTGCCGTTACTGCAGGAGAACGTCTGGATGGCGACTTTGGACCTCAAGGACGCGTACTTCCATATCAGAATTCGGGAGGACCACAGACGTTTTTTGGCCTTCACTGTAGACGACCAGGCATTCTGCTACAGAGTTCTACCCTTCGGCCTCTGCACCGCCCCGAGGGTTTTCACCAAATGCATGGCTCCAATTGTGGCCTTCCTTCATCAACGAGCCATTTGCATTTACCCATACTTGGACGATTGGCTCCTGGTGGCCCCATCTCGAGAGCGGCTGTTGGAGAACATCGATTTCACTCTGTCTCTGCTTCAGTCCCTAGGTCTGTTGGTCAATCTCGAGAAGTCCTGCCTTGTTCCATCTCAACGATGCAGGTTCATCGGCGCCGAGCTCGACTCCACCACATCGATGGCGTTTCTCCCGGACGATCGCTTCCAAGCGCTGAAAGCTGCTGTGTTGGGGTGCTTGCACAGAAGGCACGTTTCCGCACACTCTGTGCAAGTTGCTCTGGGCTACATGGCCTCGACCATGTTTGTGACGGCTTGGGCCCGACTACACTTCAGACCTCTGCAGTCGTGGTTCCTGTCTGTTTTCGATCCAGCCCGAGATTCTCCATCCCGTCGGCTGACGGTACCGAGGGCAGTTGCTCGGTCCCTACGATGGTGGCTCGATCCAGCCAACGTCTGCTCCGGGATGCCCTTTTTTCCGCCACAGCCTCAACTGTCTCTCACGACAGATGCGTCGATGGACGGGTGGGGAGCTCATGTCAACGACCTCATGATCCGTGGTCACTGGAACAAGAGGGAACGGTCTCTTCACATCAACGAGCTGGAGATGCTGGCAGTCCTGAAAGCTCTCCGCGCCTTCGAGCCAGTACTTCGAGGCAAGGTAGTCTTGTTGTCTACAGACAACACTACCGTGATGTACTACCTCAACAAACAGGGGGGAACGAGATCACCTTCCCTCCTGCAGGCATCTCTTCATGTTTGGAACTGGTGTCTGGCTCACGACATTATTCTGCAAGCCATCCACCTACCCGGACAGGAGAACGAGCTGGCAGACCAACTCAGTCGTTCAGCAGACTCCTGTCACGAATGGCGTTTACACCCCGAGACGGTGGCTCGCCTGTTCCTAACTTGGGGCGAACCCGAAGTCGATGCCTTCGCGACGCATCTCAACAGCCACTGTCACCGATTCTGCTCGAGGTTCAAGGCTCCAGGTTCCATAGGCGACGCCTTCCTCTACCACTGGTCGGAGACCCTGCTGTACATGTTTCCACCGTTTCCGCTAATCATCAGGGTGGTAGCAAAAATCAGGCGGGACAAAGCCAATGTCATTCTCATCACCCCGTGGTGGCCTCGACAACCGTGGTTTGCCCCCCTTCTGGATCTCTCGAACGGGAACTTCCTCCGCATCGAGCATCGCCCAGATCTTTCCATCCACGAGGGCCAGGTGCTCCATCCCGAGATAGAGACCTTACAGCTGGTGGCCTGGAGAATTCGACCTTAGCAAGATTGTCTTCCCCTGTCATTGCAGCGGCCCTCAAGCCCTTAACTCAAAAATCTTATGCCCCAAAATGGGCCAGATTCCAACTGTTTTTGGACTCAAAAGACTTGTCGCTCTCAGAAATCTCTACAGAGATTGTATTAGACTTCCTCATGTTTTTGATGGATGGAGGGCTAGGACTACAATCCATTAAGTGCTATTTGGCAGCTATTTCTTCGCATCTTCAGTCTCGGGGTCGTCCCTCCCTTTTTAGGGACCCCATAGTCAAGACCTTTCTAAAAGGACTTTCCCATTTACATCCACCACTCTCGATACCGACTCCAGCGTGGGACCTTGGTGTTGTTCTTGCTAAATTGACTTTGCCACCCTTTGAACCTTTGGCCACAACTGATCTAAGGCTTTTATCCTGGAAAACTGCCTTTTTGGTGGCAATTACATCAGCCCGCAGGGTTAGCGAACTGTGTGCACTCAGGGTGGATCCTCCCTTCCTGATATTCCACAAAGATAAGGTGGTGCTGAGGCCGGACATTACCTTTCTCCCTAAGGTAGTTTCTGCGTTTCATTTGAGACAAGATATCGTACTTCCCACTTTGGCTCCGAACCCGACAACTAGTGAGGAGAGACGCCTTCATCTCCTGGACGTTCGTCGGGCTTTAGCTTTCTATGTGGACAGAACGGCTAGCTACAGACGGGCTGAGCGTCTTTTCTTGTGTTATGGAGAACCTAAGAAGGGCCTCCCGATCTCGACCCAGAGATTCTCGAAATGGGTAACTTCTGTCATTCACCTTTGCTACGAGATGGCCGCCAAGGAACCTCCTGTCGTGGTGAAAGCTCATTCCACCCGTGCGGTAGCTGTGTCCTCTGCCTTCCTGGCCGGGATACCTTTGGAGGACATCTGCAAGGCTGCGGTCTGGTCTCAACCCTTGACCTTTGTCAAGCACTACCGGATGGACTCGAGAGCCAGACGTGAGGCAGCTTTTGGGAGGGCAGTGTTGCTGTCGGGACTGCACTAAGACGTTCTCGCCTGCCTCGATACCGGGCACAGTGAGTAAGAGGGGGGGGGGGGTTCCCTTCCTTTTATTATTTGCTAATATTTGACATGCTATGCATATGTAAAGTGATTGTCATGACAGGGCACGCCCTCCTCCATGGACCAAAGCTTGTCAGTCTTACCCATTTGTGTGCATTCGCAGAGACCACGAAGAAGAAGAACAGGTTGCTTACCTGTAACGGTATTTCTTCGAGTGGTCCTCTGCGAATTCACACAAATCCCGCCCATCCTCCCCTCATCGTGCCTGCTTATGTGTGTGTGTTCTGTTCACTTCACAGCTGGCGGCGAACTCAAGGAACTGAAGGGGGCGGTACCGACGGAGGTCCTATATAGGGATGGGCGGAGCTACCACCAAAAAGTTGCAACTTAAGTCCAGCCCAGGCAAAAGTTGCAACTTTTATTCTGCCTAGTGATTCCAGAAGGTTCCGAAGTTGCTGCGCATGCGCACTGATTACCCATTTGTGTGAATTCGCAGAGGACCACTCGAAGAAATACCGTTACAGGTAAGCAACCTGTTCTTCTTTAGAATGCTGGTTTACTATGATGTGCAGATGTAAGGTATGTGGAGGAAAAACAACTTGCTCCCGTGGGCCTATTTTTTTAAACAAATAAGCTAGGAATGTTGTTGTGTGAACATACGTTTTATACTGAAAACAATCCACAAGCAAGGTAAAGAAAATCAGATATAATGGATAAGACTTGGCAAGATCTGAACTCCAACAGATGATATGCGGCAGATATTGCAATAGTTATGTGTGTGATAACAACTAATATAAATTTTACATAAGGGATGTGAGGTGTTATCAGGTATGCTCTCAGTCTCATGTTCGGCAGACTCAGATCTTAAAAACCAAGACAGCATCGTAGTGTAAAAAAAAAACCTAAATATTTATTTTGGATTTCAAGACAGAAGTTCACCACAGACTTGGCTATGTCAGATCTGATTGTTCTCCAACCAGTGTCCCCTTTAAGAATGCCCCTATTCCAGCCTCTCCTTCCCAAACTGTGGTCTGTGTGTGGTCTTTGATCTTGATCAAAGCAATTCTTTAAACTTTCCCCCTTTCCTCAACTCCCCTTCTCCATTATCATTTCATCATTCCCAGGAAGGAAGGTGTTCTTCGTTTACCATCGGTGTCCTGCAACAGGAAATAAACAATACCATAAACTGCAACCCCTCCTGCCACTGCCTGTTTGGTTCCCAGCCTTGCCTCCCGTTCTTATTACTACCCCTCCTTGATCTTTCTTTATTTAGCCATAGCGCTATTTCACCCTATCAGTTTATCCCTATATCACCCAACCTATTCCATTATTATGACAGATCCATATGCCTATGGATATGACACTCAGAGCAGATGAATGAACTCATTCATGTTCTGAGTGCACATGCTTATAAGGGATCTTGTGACTTGGCAAGTGTGTCTTAGCAAATTGG
Organism: Phrynosoma blainvillii; assembly: GCA_026167975.1. Classification (NCBI taxonomy): domain Eukaryota; kingdom Metazoa; phylum Chordata; class Lepidosauria; order Squamata; family Phrynosomatidae; genus Phrynosoma; species Phrynosoma blainvillii. Next base: position 432,294,657 of record JANUYF010000001.1, on the reverse strand, counting down.
AGTGAATAAACCACATTCATACAGAACTCTTTAAAGGAAAAGTTATACTGAATAGTCAGTTATCAAGATATACATGATAATTGCATTGGGGAATAACAGATGCTAAGGTAGAGCTTCGTAAATAGCAAACATTACATGTAAAATGCAAGTAAGTACCTAACAGAGTACAGTTTGTTGGGAAGTGTAAGCAAGCGTGCAAAGTCAAGAGGGATTGGAGTTAAAGAATTTGAGATTTTAGCATTAATAAGGGGAGGGAGAGATGAGAGAAAGAAGTCCAAAAGTAAGGAAAGTGCAATATTTTCCCTGACACACACACACCAGATAAAGGGGAGACCATTTTGGGGAACTGAAATGTGCAAGGAAAGTATTCCCCAAAAGGTAGGTTTTAGAGATGACAAAAAGTTACCTCTCCTTTTGGACTTTGGTAGGGAAAAGCTTGGAAGTGTTAGCTTTCCTGGCTGAAACAGTACAAAGAAAAAAAGAATATTGTGCACCAGATGAGACATTATGTGCCAGATCAGGACTTTAAGGGCAAAGGGAAGCTAGCAAGAGTCTCTAGTCAAAAGGGTGGCTGGGGCAAGAAAACGAAAGTGATTTTAGCTTAAAGAGAACAATACTCAAGGCTGGCTACAGGGAGCACACAATTCCATTGTTACAACAGCTCCACTGGCTGCTTGTCCATTTCTAGACACAGTTTAAAGTGCTATTATAAAGCTCTGTATGGCTTGGGTCGTGGTTATATGAAGGACCGTATATCTATTTATGACACTATTGTTGTGTTTAGATTATCTAGAGAGGTCCTTTTCTCTGTCCCACCACCTTCTCAGGTTTTTTTGGCAGGAACAAGAGAGAGGACTTTCTCTATAGCTATTCCCAGATTTTGGAACATTCTCCCTCTCTTGAGAGGCCAGGATTGTCACATCCTTGCTGTTCTTCCATCAGGAAGTCAAATATTTTTATGCTGTCAGGCTTTTACAAATTGACTACAGTTGGGCTTTTAATGCTGTATGGTGCTGTTTTGAAGGTTTGTATATACTGTAGTCTTTTAATAAATTTTAATATTTTTTAAATATTCAGTGCTTTAACTTTATAAATGATATAATTTCTTTTTAAATGTTATAGTTATACATTTATTAATGTCTTGGTATAGTGTTTTCTTTTCTTTTAAATACATTATATTATCCACTTTGAATCCCATTATTAAGGAAAAGGTGGGATATGAATAAAGAAAATAACAAGCTTGGTTGAGCTTCAAGTAGAACCCACCCCAAGAACCAGTTGCCTTTTAAATTTGAGGTCTTTTAAAAAAGATCTCAGGCAAAGGGGGGGGGGGGAGCTTGAGATGTAGAACAAAGGAACATCTTAAAATAAAGGGTGCTCATCTAGACTTCCTGATAGAAAGTACCCAAATTACTTTCTTTAGCAAAAGATAGTAAATTCTCATGGTGAGCCAGCACGTTGTAAAGGTTTTTGCATTGGACTATGACTTTAGAGACCAAGCTTCAAATCCCAGCTCAGCCATGGAAACCCACTGGGTGGCCTTAGGCAAGTCATACACTCCAGCATCAGAGAGAGGACACCCTCTGAACAAATTGTGCCAATAAAAACCCCTGTGATAGGCTTGCCTTAGGGTCTCCATAAGTTGGACACAACTTGAAGGCACACAACAACAACAGTACATATCATGGACAAGCACAAAAGTATTGAACCAATCAACCTATGCCTGTTTCTCATAGTTGTAATTTCCTATCTTCACTGCATTGTTTGGCAACTGTAGGATAACATGCTTGGAGAGAAAGCTTGCTGGTATTGTTTGTTGTGTGCCTTAAAGTCATTTCCGACTTATGGCAACCCTAAGGCAAACCTATCATGAGGTTTTCTTGGCAAGATTTGTTCAGAGGAGGTTTGCCATTGCCTTCTCCTCAGGCTGAGAAAGTGTGACTTGCTCAAGGTCACCCAGTGGGTTTCTGTGGCTGAGCTGGGACTTGAACACTAGCTTCCAGAGACACATTCCAACACTCAGACTACTATGCCACGCTGGCTCTCAGGTATTCAGTATTTCAATAATTTAATCATATTCTTGACACATCTGTGGTTGTTAAATGAAAATGATGGAGCTGAAATTAGAAGTTTTTCAAAAATGGATGCTGGCTTCAAGGTCCTGACTCAGGGGTAGGCAACCTTTTTGAGCCAGGGGCCGGATTGCTGTCCCTCAGACAATTGAGGGGCCGAAGCCCCAAAAATAAATAAATAAATAAAAATAAAAATAAAAAATTTAAAAAATATGCATGCACACTCTCTCAGCCCCAGAAACGCCATGGCAAACCCCCTGTGGAGATTTTGCCAAGAAAACCCCAAGAACAAGTAATAACAACAGTAATCAATATCATCATGGCGGGCGCTGGCTCCAGCGGCAGGACCGGCCTGGGACCGGTCCAAAGGCCTCGGGGGGGCGCTTCCGCCCCCCCCCCCTTAGGTTGCCTACCCCTGTCCTGACTAGAAAAGGCTTCCCCAGCTAAACCGTCTGTCTGTAACCAGACAAAACATTTTAGAACAGACACAGGTACACACTTGTATCTTGGGAGGGGTGTTGTACAGGTGCACATAGTTCATGACACGGGCAGCAACATGCTTAAGACACCACCAGCAGAGACCGAGTTGGCTGGATAAAAGAAGCATGACCAACACTTTAAGCACAATATACTGTCATGCTTTGTATCCCCCCCCCCAACAATAGTAAAGGTGAGTCAGATTGCACACCATACTAATGTTTGAGTCACCTGAAATTCTACTCCAGGCAAGTGAGACTTCACTGCACCACATCCTGCCAAATGCTTCATTTACATAGAAAACATTCTAAAATATGTTCCTCGGGTCATTAGTAGCCAGTGTACATAGAAATAAACATGGGACTGGGTGAATACATGTAGAATGAACAGGGAACTGCCCTAAATTATATTTATAAACATTCAGGAGAGAAGCCTTTATGAAATGCCACAGCATCACATCCAGACAAGTGTTGGTGCCATGGCTGGAAGTGACTTCTACATAAATGAAGTATTGGGCGAGATTTAATTATTGGCTTTGAGCCACAATGAATAATGGACATAAATCTCCAGTGGATTGGCTTATATGAGATGCTACAGTATTATAGAATCATAGAGTTGGAAGAGACCACAAGGGCCATCCAGTCCAAACCCCTGCTATGCAGGAACGCAAAATCAAACAATCCCCGACAGATGGCCATCCAGCCTCTGTTTAAAGACCTCCGAAGAAGGAGACTCCACCACCCTCCGAGGGAGTGTGTTCCACTGTCGAACAGCCCTTACTGTCAGGAAGTTCCTCCTAATGTTGAGGTGGAATCTCTTTTCCTGAAGCTTGCACCCATTGTTCCGGGTCCTAGTTTCTGGGGCGGCAGAAAACAAGCTTGTTCCTTCCTCAATATTCCTCTTCCTCTTATTGCCTTCTCCCTTACCAAGCATTACTGTCTTTTCTAGCAAGTCATGCTTTCTCATGTTGTGGCCAAGGTATGATAGTCTCAACTTAGTCATATTGGTTTCTAGGGAGAGTTCAGGCCTGTTTTGTTCTGGGACCCATTTATTTGTCTTTTTAGCCATCCACAGTATCCACCGGATTCTTCTCTAGCACCACATTTCAGACTGATTGATTTCTTTCTATTCACTTTCTTTACCATCCAGTTCTCACACCCATACATAGTGATGGGAAATAATGATGGAGTGGATAATCCTAACTTTAATATTCAGTGATATATCTTTGCTCTTCAGGATCTTGTAACAGTAGGAAAATTAGGAGCTGAGTGAGAACTTTCAATTTGAAAAATCATAAAACTTCTCATTTGGGAAGCTGTTATCATGTGTATTTTGGACTCTCTTTGCCAGCATAACTACTTTTAATTTATTCCTGCTCCTCGGAATGGCTTACGATCCCATTAAAATAGTCTCCCCAAACACTCTGCCTGAAAATGCTGTGCTTCAAAACCATACATGCCAATATTAGATGAAATTGTTTCTGCACATTTCTAAGTCACACTTGGGAGGAGTATTATGTTGGTTAGAAAATACAGAGGTCTATGGAGACTCTTCTTTTAGAAGATGAGGTTTGTAACCTCTCTCCTGGCCACGAATTCAGATGAGCATTTGTTTCTGCAGCTATAATAGTACCATTTCTTATTTTCCTTAGATCAAGTTGTACTTCCGGAGAGCAAGTACTTCCATCTCTAGGGATATTATCTGTGTTCTGGGACTCTATGCCTCAACAGTTAATCAAACTTCTTTACAGATACATAGGGCTTAGGAATTAATACTTTTCTTCTTCATGTAACTGCAGTTATGAATGTTCAATAAAATCAAAGCACAGTAGAAAGCTGATGTATCTAGAGTGAAATACTCAAAGGAACTATATATTCTAAGCACTGTTAAACTGTTTAAGGGACTTATCTTTGTGAAAATTACTAATTTAACTAAATTAGAAAATGGATTATTTTTTATATTTCCACTCTGTGATCTGTCTTAGTATAGGAGGTTAGAATATTTCTAAATGGAACTTCTTTCTGTGTTCACTATAAGGAAATTGAAAGTATAACTGCTTTGTTTCATTTTGCATTTCTGTGCTGGAGAGCTGTCCAGAATCTGTTAGCTGAATCAGTCTTAAGTATTCAAAAGCCTCACCTACTGCTCACTTGTATGCTATGTGACTGCCATGTGAAGAGGTATCTAAGTTGAAGAAGCACAATTATAATAGATCATTTCGGTGGCTATATATATATATATATATATATTCCGGTAAAAACACCATATTTGCCAGTATTCTCACTGATGCCTAAAAACTGCTTAACTATTTGGCTATTAAATTAAATAATACGTTTTCAAAAGCACCACATTAAAACATTATAAAACTGATTTAAAATCATACAGATGTTAAAATCAGATAAAACATGCATCTATATTAAGAACCTTTTCTGCTTAACCATTAAAATCTTGTTTAAATTAAAATGTTTTTGCTTGCCAGCAAAAGAAAAGCAGGGAGGAAGCCAGCCTAATCTCCCATGAACATAACTAAAAAGGGCCTTTATATTGTTTTTAACCTGTCTAGAAAACCTGAGCTTGTTCTGACCTTTAGCTTTTCTAACTTTCTCCCTGCACAAGCTGGCAGTGATTTAGTGATTTCCATTTTTAATGATTTCCATTTTTAAAAAATACATGTCCCTTTTGAGTCTCAATTCAGTTGAAAGTTCTTTAGACCTCTATCTTGGTTCCTTTAGACACCTCTCATCTTTCCTCATTGAAACTGTTTGGAATTGTGCCTTCAATATCTCACTTTTAAGAAACCCCCATCCATACCGCCTCCTCCCATACAATCCTCCCTGCACTCTCCAGTCCTCTGGGAAGAACTTGCTGGAGCCTCAAAAATCTAGGCTCTCAGCTACCTACCAGAGGGCTTTTTCTGTTGTCGCCCCCAGGCTCTGGAACGGCCTGCCGGACGAGATCCCTCAATTAACATCTTTAGACAGCTTTAAAAGGGCTGTCAACACAGATCTCTTCCAGCAGGCCTTCCAGGACTAAATATCCCGGCCTCGGCCCTCCTCCTCTTCACCAGATCCTCCATAACCCTTCCCTTGAAGGAAGCTGCAGGGGTTTTATTGTTGTTTTATTATTGTATATTTTAAACTTGCTAGAAAATTGGTTTTAATTAAACCTGGTTTAATAGTTTTTTAAGGGGGAGTGGGAAATACGTTGGTTTTATGCTGTATTATTTTAATGTTGTGAACCACCCGGATTGGGTCACCAATGGGCGGTATATAAATAAATTATTATTATTATTATTATTATTATTATTATTATTATTATTATCATGAACTCCTTTCTCTTTTAGTATTCCTGATTGTGGAATCACACTCAGTGCTTCCCTAAGTTTACTGAGATCAGCTTTCTTAAAGTCTAGAATGCATGTCTGAATACGCTTGGCTTCTCCTTTCCACTGTATAATAATCTCTCCACCTAAGTGTCCTACCATTTCCACCACATTAACCAGGTCATCACTGTTGGTTAGGATCAAATATAAAATAGCTGGTCCCCTTGTTGCCTCTTCCACCTTCAGGATAATGAAATTGTCTATAAGATGAGTGAGAATTTTTTTGGACCTTACAGTCTTGGCAGAGTTTGCCTTCCAACAAATATCAGGATAGCTGAAATCTCCCGTTCCTACTACATCTCTCATTTCTGAATGTTTGGTCATCTTTTCCAGGAAGGCATCATCCAAGACCTCAGTCTGGCTTGAGGATCTGTAGTAAACCCCCACAATTGGCATCACTGTTGTTTCTCTCCACCTTTATTTTTACCCAGATGCTCAACCTGGCTTCCAGGATTTAAGTCATAGATATCTTCACATATGTAAACATCTGGATCATATATTGCTGCTGCTACTCCTCTCCTGTTTGGTCTGTTTCTCAGAAACAGATGATACCCCTCTGTTACTGCATTCCAATCATGAGACTCATTCCACCAGGTTTCAGTGATGCCTATTGTACTTGCTTTGCTGTGTTAAAGTTCAAGATCATCTTGTTTATTTCTCATGCTCTGTGCATTAGAGTAGATATATCTAAGACCATGGGTCTTCCCCCTATCTGCTTATTTAAGGTTTTCTTCCTCCCACTGTTGGGTTCTTGCACTCTTTGGTCAGTTCTCTTTATATATTCTGGGCTATTATCTCCAGTACTTGATGAAATCCTGCCTTCAAGAATATTGTCTCCCCCACATAACTCAGTTTAAAGCCCCCCTGATCAGGTTTGTTCTGTCTGACAAATGTTTCAAAGCCATTCATGATTTTGCCCATGTCTCACTTGGTAATGACATTTGGATCACATTTTTCTAATATGTTTTCTGTTTTAGCAACCAGTCATTTGATTTGGGAATTATCCTAGCAGTTCTCTTTTTGAAGGACTGTCTAATTTGTGTGTTCTGTCTGGTAAAACTGAGGCTGAGGGAGGTTTGGGGTGTGTATGTCTGTGTATATGTTCCATGTTTCTTTGATTTATGCTTTGTTCAGATTAGACAACCACCGATTACCCACTGGATTTTTGGTTGGCAGATATAGTGGGGAAATGTTATTTGATGAATTAAATTTTTAAAAACAAAATAAAACAGGACAAGCCCTGCTTGTCACATTTCCATAACCCTTTCAGAATAGTTACATAATTTAGAAAGAATCAGGATGTAGAAATCATTATGATGATGAAATCATAATTTCAAAATAAGCTCTTGGCTCATGGATCTTATCATGGATGAAATGCATACGCCCATTTCTTAATTTGGACCATTTGCCTCTAAGGGGTAACCTTAATGCAAGCAGCTGAGAGTATGTAGTTTTGTGTAGATAGGCAGAGTCTGGTGATTTGGGTAAAGCTGGCTAGTCAGCCACAATAACATTCTGTGTAACACAGATACATATTAAGGTGCAAGTAGTGACTATTTTCATAGCAAAGCTTTAAAAAAAATAAGAATTATGTGTGCATGTACAGTTCTGTTTTATTCTTAAAAGTACAAAGCTGAATGCCACATGGCTGTTCAGTAGTGGAACTCAGACTTCAACAGATCAGCATTATGGATTAGTTCACAAAAGCAGCATACGAGAAGTATAATTTCCCTTGGACCAAAACACCTCAGAATCTAGTAGAGATCACATAATTAAATGATTTTACACACACACACACACACACACACACACACACCTTATAGCATATAGGAAACAAGTTATAAAGGAGAAGAGTGGAGGATTTATTTTTCTAGGGAAAGTATCCTCTACCTGAAGTTAAAAAAAATAATAATCAGAAATAATTACATTTGCTGCTTTATAAACAAGGGGTATTATTATTCTGTGGATGAAATGTACCTGTTGCTTCAACCCAGTACAACTTAGAGTGGAGAATGTATGGTATAGGAAAGAGCATCTTTCATTACTTGGAAAAAAGCACAGGGGACATGAGAGCATGAGCAATTCCTTTCGCTTTTCTGCCTCCTCAGTTTTTGACCTAATAATTTAAGAACATTTGAATTCTGATAATGCTTGTTCAGTGTGATGGGAGAGACTGTAGTGATGGGAGTTATCATTACTTGACTTTAGTGGTATTTTAAAGGGCCTAACCTACAACACAGTCTATGTGCCTTTACTCTGAAGTGTGTTCTGTTAGAGTTAGTCCCAGGTAAATACGTATGGGATTGTAGGCAAGATCCTTAGATGGAAAATGGATGTGGAAATGTGAGATATTAGAAACTGTAGATCCACTTTTTTTTTTTTTTTTTTTTTTTTTGGTCCCTACTGTTGGGCTGTTGCATGTTGGTTGTTCCATGTGATTGATCTTGCTTGTCCCAGAAAGCTGTGTGTGTTACCTAAGGGTACATCTTTCAAGTGTGCATTTCTACATAATGCAAGTTGACAAGATTCGTGGATGGAAAAGGAAGAACTATGAAGAAATCTGCATGAAAGAATTGGAATGGCTGGCAAGCAGAGTATATGATGTAGAATAATGGAAGGTTACTTGGTGCACATTTGACCCCAGCCTGTTATGGATTAGTGACTTTCTAAATCTAGATAGTTAATGTCACTGGGGTTTCAATTAGTTATATTTAATTTTAATCATAACTCAAAATATGTGCTAAGTGCTTGTAATTTTTTTCTTTTGCCACAACACTGGGTGCTAGTGGCAGAATACATGCATAGAACTGAATCCTGTCTACATATTTTCCCTTTTGGTTGGCATCCTGCTAGTGTAGTATGTTTGTTTATGGCCACTGCAGATATTGGTATTCCCTTCTTCTCTTGGCAGCACCAACGCCACCCCCAAACATACCCCATAGAGCTGCTGAAGCCCACCCAACCACTGATGGGCATTTGAGTGTGAAAGAGAGGAAGGGTCTACAAATTAGATTTTGTAGGTAATGCATTAAACTTGGTTCTCCACTGGGAATCTAGTTTACAAAACTTGGAAGTGAAGGAGGAACCCTACATTTATGTGTATGTGGCTTCAGTTTGCCTGTTGACTTATGGTGACCCTATGTATTTTATAGGGTTTTGTTTTTTTTTTTAGGCAAGAAATACTCAGAGGTGATTTTGCCAGTTCCTTCCTCTGAAAAATAGCTTACAGCACCTGGTATTTGTTGGTAGTCTCCCATCCAAGTACTAAACAGAGCTGACCCTGCTTAGCTTCCAAGATCAGACAGAGTTTGGTGCCTTTTAGAGTAGGCCCTAGAAATCTACATACAGTCAAGCATAGAATGCATGAGTCACTGAGGTTGCTGACAGTTGTCATTTATTTTATTTATTATATTTATAAACTGCTTTTCATCTGTGCATGCATCAGAATAATATATAGATGTGATATAATAAAATAAAACTATTAACACCATATCGCCTTCGTAAACATGAAGCATTGAACAAATATAACAGGACAACTGTGGAAGATCAGGGGACACATTGGACTTTCAGGAGAACTTGGAGGACCGCAGCTGTTCCCTATATAAATAGTTTCCTCCCAGACACCTTCTGTGGGACATGACAGCATGTTTTGGGGCCTTCCTGCGCCACTAGAGGTCATTTGGAAATATTTTGAGGCATTTTTTTAAAAAATAGATTTGATCCATCAGGGGGTCCAAGGATGTAGAAATGCCCTCTGTACCCCCAAGAGATCATTTCGGGGCATTTTGAAGGAAATTTTTGATTCCTGGAGGCCACAGAAACAGCCCCAGGGAACTGCATGTGCCCCATAGGCTGCACTTTGCCTACCCTTGGAATAGATAACAATTTAAACGCCACAGTGAACAGAGGTTGCCACAACCAAGGAGGCTCTTCCTCCTTGCTGATGCATAATGCATTCAAGATACTGAGAGAAGAGCCTCTTTAGACAGTGTTAAATGCAGTGCATGCTTACTTTCTACACACTTATCAACATCTGTTTGAAAACTTTACTTAGCATCTAGTTTGGCTATTTATGAGATTTATCCCCTTCTCCTTAAAGCACACATAGTGTAAAAGGTAGTCAAAGGAGAATGAGGCAGGAAAACATTATGGTTTAAAATATAAAGATTTAAGCCTTGTGTGCATTGGTGTGCAACTCAATAACACAAAACCTAAGCCTCTTAGTATCTGAAAAACTGTGTGTGTGTGTGTGTGTGTGTGTGTGTGTGTGTGTGGTTAAACAGGTTTTAAGTAAAATCCTCATTGAGATGATTTGGGAGACAAGATCCTCATGTCACTGTGATTTAAAGGTTCGTTCAGTGTGACTGTTGGAAAGAACAAAGGAATTGATATGGGAATTCTTTTCACTGTGCTAGGGAAATTAAGGAGTAATCCACACAATGTAGGTTATGTCTGCCAGCATTCAGGATCAGATCTTCTTGAGGACTCCACTTGTGTTTCTCTCCTGACTTCACCCAGAACAGAGATAGATTTAGGGCCTTTGCAGACTGCCAGAAATAGTGCACATTAAATTGAGGCACTGCCCTGGCTCAGTGCTAAAGAATCATGGGAACTGTAATTTATTGTGGCACCAGACCTCTCTGACAGAGAAGGCTCAATGTCCCAGAAAAAAATACAATTCCCATGACTCCCTAGCACTGAGCCAAGGCAGTGCCTCAATTTAATGTGCACTATTTCTGGCAGTCTTTAGAGGCCCTTTGTGATTCTCTCTTTCCTGTGTCTGCTTTAAAGCTTTGTCTAAATATTCTTAATTTTATTAATTTCTGGTTTCCTGGTCTTTCTCATCTTACTTACAGCTTTTAAAAAACATACTTTTTCAACTCTTCTTCTCTACCTGCTTTGTAATGTATCCAAAGGAGCGGGTATAAAAAGGATGGATGGTGACAATTTGAGAACTGAGACATTGAATACACCAGGGCTTGCTTACTTAGGGCCTTTGGAGACTGTCAGAAATAGTGCAAATTGAGTCCACTTTAAGGGTTAGGGTTAGGGAATCATGGGAACTGTATTTTATTGTGGCACCAGAGCTCTCTGACAGAGAAGGCTCAATGTCTCAGGGGGGAAAACAATTCCCATGATTCCCTAGCACTAATCCTAACCTTTAAAATGGACTCAATTTGCACTATTTCTGGCAGTCTGCAAAGTTCTTTTGGAGGCCTCAGTCTGAAAGCTAGATTGTTCTCTAGACCACACAGATTGGCAATTAACTGGACAAATAGGCCTTTAGGCCTGCCACAGTAGAAGTGTAGTTTTCTGGTCCCCCGGCCAGGCATGCGGTGATAGCATAAGGGGCATTTGATCTTACAGAATAAGCACATTTCTTCACTGGTGGCTTGTTTGCTCTTTCTCTTCTTCCTAGTTTTTCTCTCTACAGATATATTTATAAAGCCTGACAAAGAACAAGGCTCTCATTGACAGGAGAAGAAGTGATAATATTTCTTCTCCAAGATGACAAGAACTCTTCTTTATGTCAGCAGTGAAATTGTTTAGCTGTGTGTTAAAAGTCTGTGTGCAGAATTCATCTAGCTTCCTCTACTAGTGGAAGATTTCCATCAGTGGAACAAGGTGGCTGTGATTTTTAGTGATTCTCTCTCACTGCAGCTCCCTACCTCGAAACACCCTTATTTTGAGGGTTGAGGTACTATCTGGAAGAAACCTGGAGGGATTAATGGAGAAAAGGAATAGCTGAAAACTCACCATTCCCATTTCCACTGACTTAAGTCTTCGGTTGGTAGTTGGAAATAATTTGCATTCCACCCCTTTTATATAGTTGAGAGAAATGGTTGCTATTCCCAGTTTCTTGTGAATGAGAATAGAGTATACACTATGAAGATACTGAGTTTCTAAGCCTCCAATCATATATTCACTTAACTGAGAGTAAGTCCTGCAGATCTCATTAGGATTACTTCTAAGTAAACATGCTTAGTATTGCATTGCATACCATGGAGTATTGATTCGCCATCCTCGTTATCAAGAGTTAAATCTCCCATTTTTCAACCTTTTCTGCTTGCGAGTATTTGTGTCAGTAGTCTTATTGCTATTCCCATAAAATGGCAGGCTCTCTTGTATATCCAGATTTGTCCAAAATAAAGTGTTTGTAATGCTGCTTGTAAAGCTTTGGGTGCATGAACTCAAGAGAGCTGGTTTTCACCATTTATCAACGAGTTGCTTCATTTGAATAAGTGTCTATCTCTTTTTGAACAACCTGAAAAATTTGCATGCTGTGTAGCAGCCATATTCTATACTTTATTAACTATCTGTCAATTATAAATATCAAGGTTTTACATTAATGTCAAGATAGTACATCAAAAATTCATGGAATATGTGACTTTTTCCAAGGGTATTTAATACTTAATGCATTTGTGTCATTTTTCTTTCTAGATATATTGACAGGTTTTATTAAGTGTTTGTTAGGGAGATTTCATTTTTACCGAGGGACTGTAAAGAGAAGCTGCATGCTAAATCAATTTTTTAATCAACGTATTCTTCTCTTGGTCACTTCAGCTGAGATATGCTAACGTATGTTAAAACTCTGGAATGCTTTCTCAGAAATACAGCAATTAATTTCTTGGTAATGTTCTCTTAATGTATATCTGCTGTGAGACAGTATCATTTTGTATTATAATTTAGTAGTATTCCCCATGTACACTCTTTTTTGATTAAAGGGGTGAGCTCTTCTGAAAATTGTTGTATTGAAAGTGCAAATGGCTTTCAAAGCTATTATATAAAGCTATGGAATCTTATTTTCCCCTGATTTTTAAGAGTTTCAGTTTAATTAGTAAATATCAATTATGTTAGGATCCGAATGTTCTTTTAGTACCAGTAACACATTCTGACAAAACTACAAATATAAATGCATATATCGACAAGTTTTTGTCCAGGGAACATAGGCAGCTGCCTTATTCTTAATCCAGCCATTGGTCTACCTATCCCAGTATACTTGACTCTTGAATACTAGAGGCTCTTCAGGATTTCAGAGTTAATTTTAAAAGTGCAAAATTAAAGTGGATTTTGCATTTTGATGTATTGTTTTTTTCCTCATGGGTTTCAACCCTAGTTGAACTCTGCTTCATCTGGGGTACAGTTTTGTTGAAGGAAATAAGAGCATACTGAAAAACCAAAGGGATAAAGCTAATATAGATGTAGCTTTCCCACTTAGTTCACAAATGCAAGGTGGAGACCGTTGTGTATGTGGGCAAGGTGGAGACCGTTGTGTATGTGGGCAAGGTGGAGACCGTTGTGTATGTGGGCATCTTTGTAAGAACAATTGTTCATCAGATTATAACTTGGGCCCAGAATACCTTCGAAGATACCTGTTCCAACAGAAATATCCCTGACAATCTTTTCTAGGCTCTTTGGGGACAATAAGCCTTTGCAGACTGCCAGAAATAGTGCAAATTGAGTCCATTTTAACTGCCCTGGCTCAGTGTTAGGGGATCATGGGAATTGTATTTTTTTCTGAGACATTGAGACTTCTCTGTCAGAGAGCTCTGGTGCCACAATAAACTACAGTTCCCATGATTCCCTAGCACTGAGTCAGGGCAGTTAAAGTAGACTCAATTTGCACTATTTCTGGCAGTCTGCAAAGGAGGTTAGACAAAATAAGATGAGCCAAAGAACACTTTCAGTGGGGATGTCCTTTCTGTCAAGCAATCTTCCAAAAGATGCAGTTTGCTCTCCCCCCCCCCCCCCCCAATCAGGATAAATTCTGTTCACCCCACAGGTTTTTAACTAACATATAGCTGAAGCAACTAAATGTGGCTTGTCTTATCGTTGTAGTATGCCTTCAAGTCATTTCCAACTTACGGCGACCCTAAGGGCAAATCTAGCATGTTTTATTCTTGGCAAGATTTGTTCAGAGGAGGTTTGCCATTGCCTTCCTCTGAGCATGAGAGCTTGTGACTTGCCCAAGGTCACACAGTGAGTTTCAAGGGCTATTTTTTAAAAATGATTATTTGAAAAAGATCAGGTAAAACTTTGTTAAAATTTCTGTAAATCCATCCCCAGTTATTATTTTTTTAATTGTAGAGGTGGCTTATAAACTTGGCCATTAGAAGGTAATACTGAGCTCTCGTCTCTTAAAAAAACAACAATCCAGTATATTCGACAAAACTGATCCACTGGATGCTTTAAAGCAGGGGTAGGCAACCTAAGGCCCGGGGGCCGGATGCAGCTCCCCGAGGCCTTTGGACCAGCCCCAGGCCGGTCCTGCTGCCGCCGCCGCTGCCTCCCGCCGCTGCCGCTGCCCGCCATGATGGTATTGATTTTTGTTATTATTACTTGTTCTTGGGGTTTTCTTGGCAAAATCTCCACAGGGGTTTTGCCATGGCTTTTCTGGGGCTGAGAGAGTGTGCATGCATATATTTTTTTAATTTTTTAAAATTTATTTATTTATTTATTTATTTATTTTTGGTGCGTTCTCCCCCCCCCCCCCCCACATTGTCTGAGGGACAGCAACCTGGCCCCCGGCTCAAAAAGGTTGCCTACCCCTGCTTTAAAGACAGAAATTGAAATTGAGTTTTTAACTGTATTCTACACTGTGTCCAGTAGATGGAGGCAGAGCCATGTGAGCCATTTTTAGCTTCAGAAAAACTCATGTATATAACTATCAAGCGAAGGGGAGAGCCCTTTCAGATGAATGTTATACAAAAGTTTAATGCATTAATAAGATTTACTTTTGTGTAAGCTTATTCCGTGCCTTTTTTCTTAACAAAAAGAGTTTGTTCATAGCGATAGGCTTTCTGAGTGTTTTTACAATGATACAAATATCTAAGCATGGTTGGTAACTAGATACCTGTGGACTTTTTGTTGTTTAAGTCAGTTCTTACCAGTACTAACTATATGTACAGTTAACTACAGATTAATCCCCAAAGTGTTGCATTTTCTTTTTTGTAAGTGGTAACTTTTTCAGACAAGAGACATGAAATCTTTCAGGGATTCTGACTTTTCTTACAGAGTTTTGATTTAAGTGGGTCTTTCCATGTCTGATGTGACTACTGAAATGTATCTCTTGAATTGTGACTTTTGTGGCGAGTGTATTGAGAGATGGCATTTGTAATGTCCAAAGGGAAACAACCAAAGTAAGCAATTCAGAAGCGACATTTTGTGTGTTAGCAAAATCCTTTATTACACACGGAGAGAGCCACAGTTTTCAGAGCTAGTCCGTCAACAGGGCTAATTTAAGGGGTTGGAGAGAGCAGACACCTGGGACATAACACCCAATTGGCAGCCTTTTGTAATATATAATTTGCCTAAAATTGTGCACTGAGCACAAGCTTTTGTTTTCTAATTGATTTACGGTTTGAGCCACTTTTACCTTATCCCCTCCTGTCCTACACACAGTGCCAGCAAGTACATTACTGTGAGAGATGATAAATTACCATGCACTTGTGATGCTAATGCATCAAGAGTATTTTTTTAAAGAAGAGCATGCTACGTAGAGTTCCTTGCTTTAACAATGTTGCAAAGACACATCCAAGTAAAACTCATTTGTATTAGTAGAAACAACCATTTATTTGATCACTTACCTATTCGACTATAATTGAAATGGAATATTAAAATGATACCATTAATGGCTTCCATTCTCTTAAGAAGGGTGGATTTTTTTTAAAGATGTCTCAAATTCTTTTTTGCTGTTGTATTTATATATCTAAAAGTGGCCATGAAGTACTTTAATAAATAAGATGGGCAGAAATAAGGAACAGATTCTGTATGATTAAGTCTTCCATATCATTCTTCTTTTTTCATAATAATTAAGGACACTTTCTTCCCCCCCCCCCATCTTTAGATGTGTAATTTAATGTAACCAACATCTTTTAAAAAAAGAAATCACATTGCCTCATTAGTTTTGTTCAGTAGTAGCTGTGAAACTGTCCATCTTAACATATGTGTGTTACTGTAACCGTATCGATATTTTAATATTATGTATGTGACTCCATAAGTCTGTGTAACCTGTGATTGCTTTAAAAAAAACTTTGATGCAAAGAAAAATGAAGAAACTTGATATACCTCCAAAGGTTTAGCTTAAGTGATAGAAGTAACAAAATTCCAGAATAAGAGAAGGAAATAACTTGGACAGTCCCCTTTCACTGTTAAGTTTTCATGTGTGGTGTAGAGATGGGAGTCCACCTTAAATTCTTTTGTGTGTTTTCTGTGGGTTCTAGTCTTTGAAATATGAAGAAACAGATTTATGGCGGCTGCTGGGCACAACAAATTAAGTTGACAGTGATGTATGAGAGCATAATAGCAGGATGATCCCTCTGTAGTGTGGCTGGACGCCTCCTGCTTCATTTGGCTCTTGTTAGGATCTGTTAGGCAGCTAAATAATGAAATTCTGCTGACTGATTTCTTTTCATTTTTTGTTTTGTTTTCCCTTTTCACCTCTCCTCTGAATCCTCTATTTCTCAGACCCATCCTAATGCCAGCAAACTGCCATTAAAGGATTCTTTCACTTATGATGATTACAGGTTTGTTTCCCTTTTTATATAAAAAGTAGGTTGTTAAGCTTTCAAATGCCTCCAGAGAAAACAATAAAGTTGTTAATCATGAATCCCTAGTCTAGTCATAGCAGTTATATTAAATATCACACAATATAAATATTTTAGCTAGCTAGATCTTAACCCATCAAAGTTTGTAGTTAGTCAGTTAGCATTACTTTCTGGTTGCTTCTAAACTGTACTCCCAGTATTCCTTTTAATACTGTAATATTGTATCTATTTGTCTAATTACTGTTTGATATTCTGAATGTAAAATAAAAGTTAAAAAAATCAAATAATTATGGAGCATAGTTTGTAACAAGTAATAATACACAGACGTTTGTTGATATCTGAATTGTCTCCAAGAGAGAATATCTTAATTTCTTGGTTTCTTTTTGGTGGTGTATTAGAGCTGATGCATTTAACTTATGTACCAACCAACACACAATGTTTTCAGGGAAAGGGGTAAAAATGCCTCTCTTTTTGCCACTTGGTTTTCAGAAGTTAGAGTGATTTAATAGTAATAAACTAAAGTAGTTATATATAAGATATAGATGCCTAATAAATATAAGAACAGAATGTTTTCTGCTGTTAGTTAGAAAATTTGGAAGTATAGATGCAAGCTGTGTAATCCTGAATTGGAAGTTATTGTTTCTTTCATTAAACAGATATTTATTTATTTATGGTTTATAGGTGGGCTGTTTCCTCTGTCATGACTCGACAAAATCAGATTCCTGCTGAGGATGGCTCTCGGGTTACATTAGCTCTGATTCCTTTATGGGACATGTGTAATCACACCAATGGGCTGGTAAGAACATTACATGTCTTTTTTTGAATAATAGTTTTATTTTGGAATGCTCTTCTGTGGATAAGAGTTCTGTTTTATATACAGTTCAGATTAGATTAATTTAATATGTAATTTTATATTTGATCTGCTCTAGAGATCTTTAAAACCAAAGGATGTATTCACACAAACTGATTCCTTAAAATGCAGTTAGAATTTTGAAGGAATCCATGTAGTGAGGACAAGTTTTCTATCTTTCATTTGTAAGGAGATGTTTGTTAAAGACCAAAATAGAGAATCTCCATAAAGTAGAGGAACAGTTGGTTCACCACTGGTTCCTTTAGAGTGACAAATTATAGAGACACAAATGATTCATTATTTACCAGAACAATAATAATAAACTTTTGTGTAATAGTGAAATTTGAAGGTTCTAATCAGTTCCTGATCTTGGTTTGCCTCTACTTGTGCCGAAGTAGGGAAAACCATCTTATTAACTTTGAAATGTCTTTGTTCTCTTTCTTCCGTGGCTTCCCTTTCTATCTCTCTGTTCTTTGCATCCTTTGGTTGTCTATATATAAACCCAAATTTATTGCTTCCATTTCCCAACTTTCTCCTCTGTTTTCTGTCAGCTGAACTCTTTACTTCCTGGCCTTTTTCTGGTATCTTCCTTGGGTACATGTTAAGCATCTGCTAAAACATTTACCTCATAGGTCAGACCTAGGTAAATCTCAGGAGTTATGCTTTCTTCCCACTTTGAAAGCAGCTGTGAAGGGGACAAATTTAAATAAGATGTGACATGGTGGAAGCACCCTTGTCCCAGTCTAAATGGTCTCCACAGTAGCAAGAAGAAATGGAAACTGATCTGTTCATGGTTCTGCTACAACTCAACTAGTTTTGCCCTTTGATGTAAGCCTAAGGATAGGGCCTCTGTATTTTGGGTTTTATACAGTGCTTAGCGATTATTGGTGACCCCAGTATTAAATAACAACTTGGCAGCATGTGAATGCAGAGAATGGGTGGTGTTGGACAACAATTCCGGAAACCAAGGTTCGATTTCCCACTCAGCCATTAAAACCCATTGGGTGGCTTTAGGCAAGTCACATACTCTCAGCCCCAGAAAACCCCATGACAGGTTTGTCTTGGGGTCACTCTAAGTCAGAAACAACTTGAAGGCAGACAACAACAGCAGCAGCAGCAGAACCTCACAATACACTATTGCCCATTTCTGTTAGAAGACAGATTCTCCACCTTACTCAGAACTCTATAATAAAAATAAGGGATGTTGGATGATTTATTTAGATGTATATGCTGCAATTCTGTAGCAAGTAGGGCAGGGATAGGCAAACTTTCCCCTTTAAGGGCCGAGGGACTTTAGCTCCCAGAATCCCAGGAGCTATTGGCCAACATGGAACTATTGGCCAACATGGCTGAGGCTTCTGGGAGCTGAAGTCCCTCAGCCCTTAAAGGGGAAAGGTTGCCTACCTCTGAAGTAGGGGGTAAATTACTTCACTAACAGAGAAATCCCATATATAGTGCAGGACCAGGGATCCATGAGCAATTATGCCTCTTGTGGGGATATTTTAGGAAGCCCATTCATTTCTCAAATCACTCTGTATTGTGCAAGAACATTTCTTCCCCAACTGTGAAGCTTTCTGGGGCAGGTTTTTTTGTTTTTTTTACAGGGTGGCCTCCTCTAAATTACATTGGTTATGTCCACAGTCCCCAAATCTGTAAGCACCTCTTAACTCCTAGTCCCCTAGTCAAGAGGATAGAATGGCTTCAAAGAATGCAGAATTCAGGTTCTCTTGACCCAGTGTGATTATATTAAAATATACCACACACTCAAAAATTCAGCCCACTAAAGTCCAACAACTTCTTGATTTTTTATCAGTTTTTTTGATAGGAAGCAGGCTGGTCTAATTACTCACTTACAACTCAGTCCTGGGGATTTTAAACACAAACATACGGTACTTCAAGTGAGTGCAATAAGATTCTTTTAAAGATAGGTTTTCAGTTTTTCAATTTAAAAACAATATAAAGCGTTTTTAAAACAATAATGAAGATCTCTTGGGTCTGGGGCCATCCTGTGTTGATAAGGTATAATAGACTCTGGAATACAAGTGTATTAAAATTTTGTTCATAGTTAAAAAGTTAAATATTTCAGACAGTCTTTTAGATAGAAAGTCTCACTTATCTGCTACTTAAATTTATTGAATAATTGTATAGTCTTTTATTTTCTTTTTTACTACTATACAAGTTAAATACCATATGAAATAAAATATATCTTCCTAACACTTCACATGATATTTTAAAGGGATTTTTTAAAGCACATGGAAGAGGCTACAGAAGGAACAAAAAATCCACCCTCCTACTTGCGCTCATGGAAGCCGCTTCCACATGCAAATTCACAGCATTGGATGCTGGCCTATATTTAGATGCTAGTTCTTTCGAATTTTTATGACTACATTTTTTCTACTATACTATAAAAATATTACTAGATACTGGGTAAAAGAACTGCCAAGAATTGTTTTCCATCCTTGTTAGTTTACTTGTTTTTCTAGGCCAAAGAATATCTGTTAAGAAATGACTTATTTCTTTTCTGGCAATGCAATCCTATGCACGTCTCTTCAGAAGTAAGTCACATTGAATGTTGTGACTTTCTTCCAGGTATGTGTGTATAGTATGCAAGAAAGCCAGAAGATAGGTGGTGTTGCCTACCCTGAGGTCTGTTGCAAAGTTGGTGCTGAGATGTTTCTTCAATCAGTCAGCTATAATGCATCTCTATTCTTGCTCTACCCCACGGGCCTTTTTTCCTTCTACAAGCTAAATAATAAAAGACTCTTTTGGTTTTAGTTGGAAGTGTGTCCATCCTGCTTTTTCTTGCTTCTGACACTACTAATTAGATCATCCTGCTCTAAGAACTCTGTCAAGAATACTGTCTTCATGCATTTCACATTGTTATTCTTTAGCTGCATTGTGACTTGACAGTCAAATTGGTTACTGGTGCTGCCAGGGGTTTAGAACCTACTGGGCAAGAGAGAATCATAACATCAGTATTAAATTATCACAAAACAGAATTAGAAAGGACTTTAGGTTATAAAATCTGTTAATTGTTTTCTTTAGTTAATACGGAACAACATAGCAGGAGAAAAACAGCCAAGTGTTTCCTTGCGAATGGAAAGAGGGGCAGCTTCAATTGTTAATCCCACATCCTATCTCTTGCCAGCCAAACCTATATTGATTAGTTAGTTTCAAGAATTTCTGTTGGTGCTTTTTATGATGTTACAAGGTGCTGAGCTATGTACCTAATAATTGATGAAGTCTAAGAATCAAATCAGAATCCTATATCAGTTACTTAGTTAAGAATGCTTAATTAAATAATCTCTGCTGTCTTGACCCCCCCCCCAAACTTGACAGAAATGTCATTCACCCATGCTCCAATCACCAGCACAATATATCTTTACTTGCAGTAAGTAAAGTAGGTTAGGAGGAAGTTATGATCATGACAATAGTGTCACAATCATGACTAAGGACCTTATCAAACGCTGGCCACGTAGCGAAAGGTAAGTGAAAACTTACCGAAGTTAAGAGTAAATGCAGTTCTATACCGAAACTGCATTTGCCAGCATGCCAGACCCCGGAGAAGAGGAGAGTCAGTCCCTGGCCCTTTTTCCTTCTTTCCAGGGTCTCTCCTCCTTCTCCTCCTCCTCCTCCGCCTCCTCCTCCTCTCCTTTTTCTCCTTCTCCTTCTGCTTCTCCCGCGGCGGCCCGGGCGTCGATCGCGGCGCTCCTTCTCCGTCGGCTGGCTGCCTCTGCCTCTCTGAGGAGGGAAGGCTGGCGGAGGAGGAGGAGGAGGAGGCCAGTGCGCAATGCTTCCGAAAGCTCCCTTCCCCGAAAAACCGAATGTCAAAAGATCCCTTTTGACTTTGGATCACGGAAGCAAAAAACGTATTAGCTTTGGATTGCCTTTTGAAATGTGTAATCGCACGGAAAAAAAAACGTATTAGCTTTGGATTGCCTTTGGATATGTGTAAACGCACGGGGAAAAAAACGTATTAGCTTTGGATTGCCTTTGGATATGTGTAAACACACGGGGGAAAAACACGTATTAGCTTTGGATACCTTCTGCTTGGGACTCCGTGTGATAAGGTCCTAAGTAATGATCATGAATCTGAAACAGTTATGGATAAGTAAATCTAGGTAGCCTTTCATGTTTATGATCTCGGAGGGAGAGAGGGGCAGGCCAGCTCCATCTGGTCTAGCCCAGAGTAAGAAGACAGCCCTCCCTCCAGTCCATCTGCTATCATCTGGACTCAGAGGGAGAGAAGAACCACTGAACTTGATCCCCTTCCCTACTGCCATTCCCTTCTGCTTTTGTGTCATATCTTTTTAGATTGTAAGCCTGAGGGCAGGGGACTGTCTGATTAACCATTTGTAAGCCACTTTGAGAGCCTTACTCAAAATAAATAAATAAATGTTTATGATCACTACTTAGTCACAACTGTGATACTATGCCACAATCATAACTCCTCCTCCCCGCCCCCCAACCTGCTTTACTGGGCATCTGCTGGATGGGGAGAAGGCTATCCAATCTGCCAGTGGTTAGAGTGTGGGTGAATGGCATTTCCATATAGGGTCCAAAAGACACTGCAGAAATAATCCAGTTTGAGACCTCTTTAACTGCCCTGGCTCAGTGCTAGGGAATCCTGGGAACTGTAGTTTATTGTGGCACCAGAGCTCTCTGAAAAGAAGGCTAAATGTCTCACAAAACTACAGTTCCCAGAAAGGGACTGTGCACCCCCAGTGATACTTAATTGCCAATAACTATGTTTCTAGATTGTGATCTGTCTCTTTCAGCAAAAGAAAAACCCCATCCATAACAGGGTGAACAACACCACACCTTGTTGGACATGTTTAGAGAAGATGAATTGTCAACTCTCAGAGATGCTTTAGCTTTAGATTCCTGCATGGGCAGGGGGTTAGACTAGATGACCCCTCAGCTCCGTGAATCTGTAAGTCCAAGGCAAACCACCTACAAATAAACCATCAATTTTATTAAGACTGGGGTTCAGTTGATTGCTCCACTGATCTCAGACACTAGTAGTATACCTCTACTGAAGGATTTTGTTGTAAACAATAGGTTTTCAAAGAACAAAGCAATTGGCATTACAAAATTCAGTTGGCCAGTTATCTGCTTCATTTCTTGATCCCAGGCCAAATTTTCCTACAATCTTTGATTCTTCTCCATTTCTTACTTTTGCATTCCAATCACCTATGATTAACAAGAAGTCTTGCTTTTGGTGTGTGATCTTCTCCTGGACTCCAGCATTTAATCTTTCAATTTCTTCTGCTTTAGCTTCTGCAATTGGAGCATGAACTTGCATTATGTTTATATTGATGAGTTTTCCATGAAGTCTTATTGATAATATTCAGTCAGACCTTGCATTATATCCTTTGACTGTTTTTGCTACATCTCTCTTCACTATTAATGCCACCTCATTTCCCCCCTTAGATCTTTATTTCTTGAGTAAAACACTGTGTGATTATCTGACTCAAAATGTCCCATTCCTGTTCACTTTAGCTTGTTCATCCCAAGTATCGCAATATTTCTACATTTCATTTCTTGTTTTACAATATCTAGCACTCCCTGATTCATACTTTTCACATTCCATGTTCCTATGATATATATTGTCTATATTTCACCTCTGAGTGCATCAACAGCTGAATGACTTTTGGCTTGAGCCCACCAGTGCTACTTGTACCTGTATTCTGCTGTACCCCACATGTACCTGTATTCTGCTGCTTTCCGACATGGGAGTTTCATCTTTTGGCATTGCCTTGTTTAATTTTGGATTGTCTCATCATAGGGTCTTTGTGGTAAAAGACATTCCAAAGGGGTTTACTGTGCCTCCTTCAGTGTAGTACTAACAAGTATTAGCTATAGTGCCACGGCTGTTGTCTCTGAGAGATCCTCTGCCACTGTCATCCCATCACTACTGATACTGTCCAGTAGCTATTTGGCACACTTAGTCTGACTCCGCAACAAAAGCCTGTCTGATGTACCAGCAGCACTGCTATCACCGATGTATCACATAACAACTATTCTGTAAGCTTAAGAACTGATGTCTGGTTATCACTTTTTCCCTTTGCGTCATGACTTAGATTGTAAGCCTGAGACAAGAGACCGTCTTGTTTTTAATGACTGTATGTAAGCTGCTACAGATTTAGATTCACCAACTTTGAAACTGATCCAGGGGAGAGGGGTAGAAAATAAAGTTTAAATTTTCATAAAATACTTTCCCCTTAATTTTTTATTTGGGCCATTCCCTGGTATGTTTTTTTCTTCTAACTTGGTCATCAGTCACTTGTAGTGTCCCCTTAATGTGGAACAGTAAGCTCCTCTGTAGCTTAATGAATGTTGAGAGCAATAGGAAATGTGGGCTTTGAGGAAATTCAGGTCTGTACTCACAATCAGAATTGTCCATTAACTCTCAAGATTTTCTCATGGTTCAGAGCCCTTTGCTTTGAGATTGTCTCTCACTAGCCTGTGCCTCCATGCTGGACAATTTCCCCTGGGCATCTATGCTGACTATTAATTAGGACTACTGTACCAGTGCTTTTGGTAGTTTTGACAAATTAATCACTTTTCACCTTTTATTTTGTAATTTTTAACAATGTTTTAAAATCGGTTTTAAACTGACTTGAGTTCCAAACTGGAAAAAGGTGGGACTATTATTACTACTGTTACTACTGCTGCTATTACTGCTTTAGGCTTGAGCCCTCAAAAAAGAGCTTAAAAAAGAGGGACAGTAGTCTGAGAAAGACCACGCCAAGCAGGTGGTATAGAACTTTAAAAATCCAATATGCTAATATTTAAAAGTTCAGTCTTATCCAGGGTTAATTTAAATTATTAAAATGAAATACAAAAAAGAAAATCAAACTTGTTAAGAACCACCAGTGCTAGCAGGAGTTGTGCAAGGAACAGAAAAATTAGGATGATTGATTTTTATTTTATTTTTTAAAAAGTCTAGCCTGGTCTCTTAAACAAACAGCATTAAGTACTTAACCCTGACATAAGCAAGAATGGTAGCTCAGCAACAGCAAATTTAAAAACACATAGCATATATATGAAAGGTGGCATATAGCTACATTGCCCACAAAATTGAGTAGGGCCCAGACAAAAAGAGAGACAGGGAGAGAAACATTTCAGTGATATATGTAGGGAAATAAAAATAAGGAATAAAACATGCAGAGTTTAAAAGTGTGGGCAGGCACATAGTCAAGTTAGACATGCCACACAACCAACTGAAAAACAAACCCACAATCTTGTGCATCACACAGAACCCTGAAACCTAGGCTTGTCATCCACTTTAAAAAGTCATTGTTGATTAATAATTTTATAATTCTAATTTGCATATGAAAGAATGCATGTGATGAAAAAATCATATTCCCTTTGTATTTAGATGATAAGTATGTCATAGTAAATAACATCATTGAAGAGGCATTCCCTGCTGTGCAAGACAGGAGGAATGGAACCTACCAGTTGCATATTTTGTAAATACCTGCATTAAAATATCATTTTTAAAGATCTCCCTGATTGAGGCACATTTTTAGACAATCAAAAGATTTAAAACCTATTAATATAACCAGTTGTTCAACTAAACATTGCAACCCTACTTGAAAGTTATTCTAGATTTTCTTTTTGGTCACAACTGTGTCTGAATAATATTCTCTTAGTTGTTCCATATGTTTTCTGTGTCTTACAACATGATTGATCAAGAACATTTCACTTTTTTGAAAATCATATTGTAGAACTGCTTTCATCCTGCTGATATATGTGTTGTCAGACCTCATGCTTTATAAAGAAACAGCTATATGGCATCTTCTTCGTCTTGACTGTTCCAACAATAAAACTCTTTTATAATAGAATAATTAACCTACATTTCAGATAAAAGAATGACATACAGGTAAATTAGAATTCACTGAAAAGAGTGTCAATGAAAGTATCTGCTCTTGTCTTTCAATTTAAAGAGCTGGGGAAATGTACTTAAAATGTGGGACACAGGGTTGTGGTCTCTTCATACAGTGCTGCAGAATGCCCCATGGGAGTTACTTGAAATTCAATAAAAACTCTTATATGCCTGCAGGGTTACCTCAGAACCAGCTAGAAGTGTCCTTAAAAGGATGGAGCTTTTGGAATTTATCCCAATTTATCAGAATTTATCTATTACACTATCTCCAGGTTCTGTATGTAGATGTTTTAAAATTCATAGAAGAGGATTCTTCTCTCTTTCCCAGAGTTCTCTTTTTACTGCAGGAGTACATATAATAACACTTTACTCTGCCTGTGTGTTATGTAGGTGACAGAAATGGAGGGTTGTTTCCTAGCATATGTGCTTTCCCAACGGCTTAGCACTATGCTCTGGGCATGCATCATTGCTTGCTTACCCATCAACAAATCTAGTGGATGGATTTTTTCATGTCACCAGTTTTCCATAGTTTGTGGGATAGGAGGAGTTACTTAGGACTAATGTACCTATTGGTGAAAAGTGGCTGAGCAGAAAAGGAAAGAGAAGAGTTGTTGTGTGCCTTCAAATCATTTCTGACTTATGGCAGCCCTAAGGCGAATCTAGCACCGGGATTCTTGCCAACCTTTGATCAGATGGGATTTGCCTTGCTGTGAGACTTGAGTATGACATGCCCAAGGCAACCCAGTATGTTTCCGTGGTCAAACAGGAATTTGAATCCTGGACTTCCAGAATCCTAGTCCAATAATCAAACTATTATACCATGCTGGCTCTCTGGTTCATGTTACAAATGCAAGAGGCGAATATAGTTATTACACAATACTTCCAAATCAGTGCTACTCACAGTATTGGTCTCTGGACCAGC
This sequence comes from Phrynosoma blainvillii, assembly GCA_026167975.1. Classification (NCBI taxonomy): domain Eukaryota; kingdom Metazoa; phylum Chordata; class Lepidosauria; order Squamata; family Phrynosomatidae; genus Phrynosoma; species Phrynosoma blainvillii. The sequence goes on along the minus strand of JANUYF010000001.1, from coordinate 432,268,516 downwards.
ACAGTTTACCCTGAGCCATTGATGACCACTAGGGAGTTTCCAGGAAAGGAACAGATGTAGCCAGTGGGCATAAATATGGTATTTTCCCTGGCATATTGAAAATAAAATTGCCAGTTCCCTAAATCAGATAGATTGCAAAGCACTCTTCTAAATAAGCAGCTATCCTGTGCATTGAGAATACAGTTCCTGCCAGGAAGGAGAAGAAAAGCAGTTTCTGGGCAGCCATTTTGAGTGGGAGAAGAGAGTCAGACTTGCTTCCAGAATAAGGTAGCATCCAGGAGCTCTCTGTAGAGTTAGGGCCTTTGCAGACTGCTAGAAATAGTGCAAATTGAGTGCACTTTAACTGCCCTGGCTCAGTGCTAGGGAATCATGGGAATTGTATTATTTTTTCTTAGACATTGAGTCTTCTGTGTCAGAGAGCTCTAGGTGCCACATTAAACTACATTTCCCATGATTCCCTACCACTGAGTCAGAACAGTTAAAGTGGACTCAATTTGCACTATTTCTGGCAGTCTGCAAAGGCCCTTAGAAACCCAGTTGATTGAGCTCACTAACAGAGCCTGGTGAAAAGGCCAAGAGAACAGGGGCTCTTTACATGGGTCTTTACCAGGGGAGTTTTTGAGGGAGAAGCCCACAGTTCTGTTTCAGTGCTTACTTAAGATTTCTCAATATGGACACTGAAGGAGTTGCTGCAGTCACCTGCAAACTTGTGGGATGTTTGTCTTCTTGCCAAGAGATGTGGGGAACTTCACCTGCACCAAGTGCAAATTGGTAGCCCTCCTGGAAGAGAAAGTACAGCAGCTGGAGGCCCGGTTAGCTACACTTCAGCATATTAGGGAGCAAGAGGTTTTCCTGGATAGAGCGGAACAAATGGTCTTGGATGGGAACCACACAGAGGAAGTTGTTGAGGAGGTCACTTCATGTACATAGGAGGTAGACAGCTGGAGGAACGTCACACACAGAAGTAAGGACACCAGGGATTGTATGGGAGCTTGCAGCTACAGAATCAATTTGAAGCTCTCTCCCTTATCAAGGATGAAGAGGAAGAGCAGTAGGGACAGTCCTCAGGGACAGTACAGGAGACCCTAAGAGTACCACCTCAGGGAACAGCCACTGCTAAGCCTCAGAGGAGGCGTGTGGTGGTGGTGGTGGACTCCTTGTTGAGGGGTACAGAAGCAGTGGTTTGTGGGCCTGACAAGATGTCCTGGGAGGTGTGTTGTCTCCCTGGGGCAAAAATCCGTGATATGACAGCGAGGCTGACAAGACTTGTCAAGCCTACTGACCGTTACTCCTTCCTCTTGGTCCATGTGGGAACCAGTGATATTGCAAGGCATAGCCTTCAGAATATCAGAAGGGATTATGAGGCTTTGGGTAGGAAGAGGTTGTTATTTCATCTCTTCTCCAAATTGAAGGGCATGATCCAGGAAAGGAGAGGAAGATAGCAGATGTGAGTAACTGGCTCCACCGATGGTGCCACCAAGAATGATTTGGATTCTTGGATCATGGGCTGCGGTTCCATGAGGTTGGACTTCTAGCAAGAGATGGGCTGCATCTCACATCAGTTGGCAGAAACATTTTTGCCAATAGTCTCAAACATTTGATCAGAAGGGCTTTAAACTGAATCATGTTGGGGAGGGAGACAGTTTCTTGGAAGCTATCTTGGAAGGCAGGAGTACATCATGGGCTGGAAAAAATAGTCAAAATGTTATAGAGGGAACAAGGCAAATGATGCAAGGGCTCAACAGTGGGAGGTAAAAAAAACCTCACATGGCAGCAAGTGGGGAGGACACATGCTCTTAGATGACTCTACACTAATGCACAGAACATGGGAAATAAACAAGATGAACTTGAGCTCCTAGCACAACAAAGCAAATACAATATAATAGGCATCATTGAAACCTGGTGGGATGAGTCTCATGATTGGAATGTAGAAATAGAGGGGTATAACCTTTTTAAGAGAAATAGGCCAAACAGGAGAGGAGGAGGAATAGCATTATGTGTCAGGGATGTTTACACCTGTGAAGAGATCCAGGACTTAAATCCTGGTGATCATCTGGATAAAAATTAAAGGGGAAGGAAGCAACAGGGATGTTATAGTGGGAGTCTACTACAGACCCCCAAGTCAGACTGAGGAATTGGATGATGCCTTTCTAGAACAGATGACCACACACTCAGAAAGGAGAGATGTAGTAGTGATGGTTGACTTCAACTATCCTGATATTTGCTGGAAGTCAAACTCAGCCAATACTTCAAGGTCTAGCAAATTCCTCACTTGCCTCAAAGACAATTTCTTAGTCCAAAAGGTGGAAGAGGCAACAAGGGGATCAGCTATTTTAGATCTGAACCTAACCAACAGGGATGACCTCGTAAATGGGTTGCAAGTGGTGGGAGCCTTAGGTGGGAGTGATCATGTTCTCCTGGAGTTTCTTATACAATGGAAAGGAGAAGCTAGGCATAGTCAAACACTCATGCTAGACTTTAGGAGAGCTGATTTCAACAAAATTAGGGCCTTTACAGACTGCCAGAAATAGTGCAAATTGAGGCCACTTTAACTGTCCTGGCTCAGTGCTAAGGAATCATGGTAACTGTAGTTTATTGTGGCGCCAGAGCTCTTTGGCAGAGAAGGCTCAATGTCCCAGAAAAAAATGTAATTCCCATGATTCCCTAGCACTGAGCCAGGGCAGTTAAAGTGGACTCAAGCGGCACTATTTCTGGCAGTCTGTAAAGGCTCTTAGGGAGATACTAGGAGTGATCCCATGGTCAGGAATACTAAAGGAGAAGGGAGTTCAGAATGGATGGGAGTTTCTCAAAAGGGAGATACTGAAGGCACAATCTCAAACTGTTCCAATGAGAAGGAAAAATGTGAGATGGAGAAATTCTAACAGGGAACAGAGAAAAGGCAGAACTACTCAACACCTTCTTTCCCTCAGTCTTCTCACAAAAGGAAAAGGGTATTCAACCTGAAGGAAATAGGGCAGAGGACACAATAGGGGAAATGCAGCACAGAATAAATAAAGAGGAAGTACAGGAATACCTGGTTAACCTAAATGAATTTAAGTCTCCAGGACCAGATGAACTACATCTAAGGATATTAGAAGAACTGGCAAATGTAATCTCGGAGCCACTGGCAATAATCTTTGAAGACTCCTGGAGAACAGGAGAAGTCCCAGCAGACTGGAGGAGGGCAAACATTGTCCCCATCTTCAAAAAGGGGAAAAAAGAGGATCCCCACAACTATTGCCTAGTTAGTCTGACAACAATACCGGAAAATTTTCAAGAACAGTTCGTTAAACAGAGAATCTGTGAACATTTAGAAGGGAATGCCATAATCACTAAAAGTCAACATGGGTTTCTCAAAAAAAGTCATGCCAGACTAATCTGATCTCTTTTTTTGATAAAATTACCAGCTTGCTAGATGAAGGGAATGCAGTAGACATAGCATATTTGATTTCAGTAAAGCTTTTGACAAGGTCCCCAATGACATTCTTGCAAACAAGATAGTAAAATGTGGGCTAGACAATACAACCGTTAGGTGGATTAGTAACTGGTTGACTTACCGAACTCAAAGGTTGTTCAGCAATGGCTCCTCTTCATCCTGAAGAGAAGTGACCAGTGGGTTCTGTCCTGGGCCCGTGCTATTCAACATCTTTATCAATGACTTGGATGAAAGAATACGGGCCATGCTTCTCAAATTTGCAGATGACACCAAATTAGGAGGAATAGGTAATACCCCAGAAGACAGGATGAAAATTCAAAATGACTTTAATAGATTAGAAAGCTGGGCCAAAGCTAACAAAATGAATTTCAACACAGAGAAATGTAAGGTACTGCACTCAGGGCAAAACAAATAAAGAAAAATGAAATGCATAGATATAAGATGGGGGACACCTGGCTTAATGAGACTACATGTGAAAGGGATCTAGGAGTCGTAATAGTCCACAAGTTGAACATGAGTCAACAGTGTGATGCCGCAGCTAAAAAGGCCAATGTGATTTTAGGCTGCATTAATAGAAGTTAGTATCTATTCTAGATCAAGGGAAGTAATAGTGCCACTGTATTCTGCTTTGGTCAGGCCCCATCTGGAATACTGTGTCCAGTTCTGGGTACCACAATTCAGAAAGGATGTTGAGAAACTGGTGCGTGGCCAGAGGAGGACAACTAAAATGGTAAAGGGTCTGGAAACCATGCCCTATGAGGAATGATTTAGGGAACTGGGTATGTTTAGCCTGGAAAAGAGAGAGTAAAGAGTGAATATGATAGCCCTCTTTAAATATTTGAAGGGATGTCATATTAGGGAGGGTGCTAGCTTGTTTTCTGCTGCTCCAGAGAACAGGACTCGGAGCAACGGATGCAAGCTACAGGAAAAGAGAATCTACCTCAGCATTAGGAGGCACTTCCTGATAGTGAGAGCTGTTTGACAATGGAACACACTCCCTCGGAGTGTGGTGGAGTCTCCTTCTTTGGAGGTCTTTAAACAGAGGCTGGATGGCCATCTGTTGGGGATGCTTTGATTTTGAGTTTCTTCTTGGTAGGGGGTTGGACTGGATGGCCTTTGTGGTCTCTTCCAACTCTATGATTCTACATTGGGAAAGAAACTCAGATATGGGAAGCTGCTACATAGAGGGACTTGATTATACTTGCTTTGCTATAGGATGGCATGCCCATGGACCTTTAGACATATTTCCATTTTTTAAAATGTTTAAGATAATGAACGGATCCTAAAGTGCTAAGAACTGTATCTGTTTTGTTTTGTTTTTGTTTTTTTCTCCTACCTTTTGGCTAGATTACTACAGGCTACAACTTGGAAGATGACCGTTGTGAATGTGTAGCACTTCAAGATTTTAAGGCTGGTGAACAGGTAATTTGAGAATCTTTGTCTGATATAATGCTTCATGTTATATATGTTGAAGTCCCTACCTATAGCTGCATTAGATACAGTTTAATACAATTGATTTGCTACTTAATATAAATAATTTGAATTTTGCTTCATGCTCATTTGCACGTGTTCCTGTGAGACTGTCCTAGCAAATATGTTTTATAAGGGGGATAGCAATAGAAACTGCATTTTTCACTGCAAAGGAAGAATAATAGTCTGTCTCTATCTAAAGCAGCCCTACACTTTTGCCATGAGTAATTCAACCACTTAATGCTATGAATGATATCAGATTGGTAGAAAGGTACATATATCAAACTTGAGATTACTTAAAAGACATGACCTGAATGTCATGAGTTGGACAACCATTGTTTGTTCAGCTTCTTGCTATTTGACATTACTTAGTTCTCATTCAGCTGCATCCTGACTTTTACCACTTTCCTGTCCAGAAAATAAAAGATGATGCCACTAACCAATTCAGCTGTCAGAATCCATTCTCCAAGGCACATATAGCTTCTTTTAATAGCCATCAGTATCGGTCTTCAGCATTCAGTTCTAATATCTCTGAGTCATGTGTTGTCCAGGATTACTTCTTGACCATTACTTTCTGGTCATGTTGGCTATATAATGTAAAGGGTTGTTTCTTGGTGCTTTATTTATCTCAAGAGCTTGAAGCAGGAACTTCAAATAAGTTTAAAGTGGGCCATTTCCTCTTGCCATTTTGAGAGGGATGGCAGAGTAAAACACATGGTTGTGGGGGGAGTACACAGTTCAGGGTGCTTGTGGACATAAAATTGATATTCGGGCATGTTTTCTTCCCTTTTAGGAGGGCTTTCTGCACTATTTGCAGGCAAAACTTGCCCCAAAATTGGGCTGATTTTTTAAATGGATTGCTGGGTGACTTTGAGGGACTGATTAGGGACTTCAGGGCCCACCGAAGTGTGATCCAAGAACCACATGCAGGCCCCTGGGCCACATTTTGTCTGCCCCTGTTCTAAATCATGGTTTGGTGTTACAGGCAAATAATTTCAGTTCCTCAAAAACAACAACATTGAACTTGATACCTAACTGAAGGGGAAATTAAAAGAAACCTATCCACCCTCCTTAAGAGTCCAAACAGATTCCCATTAGCAACTGGTGTCTCAAAAAACAGAGCCTGTTAACTAGTGTATGACTTGCTGATTAAGGAAAAAATATACAGGTATTCTTCCTCTAATAAGCGTGGAAGTTTGGGAGGCTTGATAATGACCTCCTGTGAATCCTTACTTTATGACTTTCCCAGTATGGTTAGCTGGGATATATTTTGCCCTACCAACATTGGGGTGGAGATGCACTAGTTTCAAGGCTGTATTAAATACTCTAGAAGAAGGAAACATACTCAAATATTCTAAGAAGAACAGGTTTCCTCTCTTTACTGTCAGGTGGAAATTTCTATTTTTAGCTTCTAGGACACCTTACCAGATTTCATTTTTTTCTGAGAACTTTTGCACACCTGCCTTTCAAATGATCTTTGCTTTTTTCCATTCAAAAATATTTTTCCTTTCTTATTTGTGGCAGTTCTCCCTTTTCCTCACATCTGTCAAATTCTGCCAACTTTGATTTGTCCTTTATTTAACTGTGGATGAACATTTGTATACAATTTGCAATATGTTTTGGTTAACACACATCACCCCATATGCTTAAATACATAAACACACCCCTACTGAGAACTAGAGGTCACCAACCATAGGATGCCTCCCTGATAAAGTTAATAAAAGTGAATGTTACTGATATTACACATCTCAGACTTAGCACCTTTCTTTGCTAAGTGGGTCCGCTTCATTGATTTTAGAGAGATACACATAAGGAAAATCTGAATGAGGATTAGCATATTGCAGTCCCCAATATCCATAGCAATATTAATTTACTTTAGAGGAATTGTTCTATCATCTCAGAAGTGATCACTATAGACATTTTACTATCTTGATAAATCATTTGTAGGAATGTGCCACTCAGTTTATTGTACTGAGGTGCTGGAATAAGCTGTACTTGTGTGTGAGTTTAGTTAACTCTTGAATTCTGAAGCTGCATGCCATTCTCAAGGCAGCCAGCACAGAATTGTTAGACACAGAAAGATAGCGGTCTCTATGTACATGTCCAGGACACAAATGTATGGAGGCTCTGTCCAAGAGCAAGAGCAATTTCTAGGGACTTGTGCATTATTTAAACATAGGGCTGAACAAACTGGCACCTAGGCCGGCCTGGAGGTGGAGTGGGGGCATGGTGACTGGCTGCCCCGACTCCACCTGATGCTGCTGCCATCTAGCTATCCACACAACCAGACAGCAGGTGGCGAAAGGGCATGTCTGGCACAGCGTTTAGATTCACTGTGCCAAAGAAATGCCAAAAAGCCGCCGCCGTGGCAAGGGGGGCTTTTTGCCACTCTAAAAAGGAGCATCCTTTTGCCGGCTCTTTTTAGAGCAACAAAGTGCCAGATCGGGGCTGCAGTGTGCGGTTGCCACAGCCCCGATCTGGCAAGGAAAGGAGCAGCATCCCACTGCCCCTTAGGGGCAGTCTGTTCAGCCCCATAGTATTTTCACAAGCATTGTGTTCCACAACACTATTGTATGGGAGGAGGAGTTGGTTTGCCTGACGTGCAATTTGTCATTCCAAGAGTTGATCCTAAGCTATTTTTCTGTCCCTTCACTTCTCTTTTCATCCTCCTAGATTTACATTTTTTATGGCACTCGGTCAAATGCTGAATTTGTGATCCACAGTGGGTTTTTCTTTGATAATAATTCACATGACAGAGTGAAAATAAAGCTTGGAGTGAGTAAAAGTGACAGGCTGTATGCTATGAAGGCAGAGGTCTTAGCTCGCGCTGGCATCCCAACGTAAGTCAAACTAAAAGAGATTGTATTTTTTATCCTAAAATATTTCAAATTCTAAGGTCCAGTAGAACATTATAGCAAAGTTGTTGTTCAGTAATGGAGGTAGTAATATCTCCCTCTTATGTATTTGTCATAAATTGATCGTATGAAGCTTGTTTACTTCGTATAAAACATGTTTAATAGTATCCTTAGAATCACTTAATTGTCTGTAAGGGCCAGTTTGCTATTTTTACTGTCTGCTTCTCCTCATTATAAAAGTGCTGTCGTGGTCGATTTGTGACCTGTAGAAATTCCAGCATCCTTCATTTTTGAACCATAAATTCAAATACATTGTGTGAGTTTTGAACTATAATCCCTTTAATTTAAGCTATTGTATGATGTGCACTCACTGTTTTTTGGTTGGAGGGGCAGGCATTTAACAAGATTGAATAGGATTTATTTTAATGAATTTTTTAATAATTACTGATGGTCAGCATGTCATAAGAGCACTGCTCACAGTTTGAAGCTTGGAAATGAGATTTGTATAAGTCTTACAAGGTGACAACTGAAGGCATACAAGGATTTTATTACATAATTATATAAAGTAATAATAATATTTGACCAGGCTATTATAGAGGAGAAATTGCTTAACTGTTATGTGGGAGAGATTGGAACAGCTTCAGTTTAATGCTCAGAAATGGGATTGACCCGTATATCTCTGCTACAAGAATAACAGTATATCATAAATTAAAGGTTTTCATTTTAGATAATAATGTTACCATAGACAGAGTTCTCATCCCTTTTATTTTTTAGATCCAGTGTTTTTGCATTGCACTCAACAGAGCCTCCAATCTCTGCCCAACTTCTTGCTTTCCTCAGAGTGTTTTGTATGACTGAAGGTAAAAAAATGTTTTTAAAAAAATCTTACAGAGATGTATATCTTACTTGTTTCTTCAGGTGGACTCACATAGTCAAAATCATGAATGGAATTACACTCGTCCCTGCACATTTGCGGCTTTGACTTTTGCAGATTTGATTATTCACGGATTTTATTAATATGTTCTCCCTAGCAATATCTAGATCCTGCAGTGCAACTCTATGGTCAACTTTAACCAAAAGTTGCACTGAAGGATCTAGATTCCTAGAGAGAACACTCCACTAGGCATTTGTAGCTCTTCCAGCACAATTCTGTGGTCAAATTCTGGCAGATGTTGACCACAGAGTTGCACTGGATGACCTGGAGATTACTAGAGAGGTGTTATTTGAGGTAAAAACATAGTGTTTTTGTTATTTGCGGGTTTTCTACATTCATGGGGATCCTGTGCCCTTAACCCTAGCAAATGTAGAGGGACAAATGGTAATCTATTATATGCAATTTGGTGATCCTGGACCAGTACCATTCTGCAGTATCTCAGTAGCCAGTCTACAGTGAGGTTCTAGGAAAGAAGAAAATAATTGTAGCCAGTGAGCACAAATATGGTACTAGTACTTGGCATATTGGGGGCAGGGGAATAATTGCCAGTCTCCCACATGAGGAGCCTGGGAGACATAGATCTAGAGAACAAATCTGAAAAAGTTATTAGCCATGACAAAAAAAAAAAAGTTCTAGGCTAACAAACCACATACAGTACTCTGCTAGACATTAGTGACACACTGAAAACGTAAGACTGTATTTCTGTTTGCAAAAGTTTCTCTTCCTGGTTGCCTAGTAACTAGTTTTCCTTGTAAGAGATAGTCAGGTAAATCATTGCTTCTCGGGCTGATTTGGTGAACTAGCAGGCATTCCCCCCCTCCCCCAGTGTGCCAGAGAATGGTGTCATATTAGTTTCCTTTGGCTACAGTTGTTTCTTTCATTTCTGGGACTCTCCAGGGGTGGCAGCCAGTGGCTCACAGACTGGCCATTGGTCCCTGAACCACCACTTTGAGTATTTCTGAGTGAATACTGTTTAAAAGCCTAGTTTAGAAGATAAAAAAGTCATGCATAGCTTTTTAATCCTCGTTCTCACTCTCAAAACATTGGGGGTGCTATGATGAGAAGGATGGGAAATTGTAAAGCAAAATGAATCAGCTGTTCTCCTTTTGCCAGTAGTTAAGACCTTCTAAAGTTGTAATCCTTTGCAGACTTAGCTGGTAGTAAGGCTCATTGAACTTGATGAAACCTTTAATAATCAATAATAAATAAGGCATGATGCATTCTTTTTTGTCAATAGAATAAGTGATTGTATTAGATATACCAAAGGACAGGATCCAGTAGTAGAGTTCTGTTAGCAGAATGGATGATTCCCTTCCCTTTCCATGACAGCTCCCCATCCCTTGGTACAACCTCAAAAGTAGCTCTGGAGCCCATTTTTGTATGATATGGACGAGAGGGAAAGGATATTCTATTGAAACATCCAGTCTGGTGTTGCATTTAACCCAAAGTGTATGGCAATATGGTTTCACTTGTAAACTATGAACAAAACGATATTGGGAGAGGGAGTGTCATGCAAAATCTCTCTATTAATTATTTCTCCTCTTTGCAGATGAACTGAAGGAACATTTGATAGGAGAGCATGCAATTGACAGAATCTTCACTCTTGGCAATTCAGAATTTCCAGTGAGCTGGGACAATGAGGTGAAACTCTGGACATTCCTTGAAGCCAGAGCATCCCTTCTGTTGAAAACCTACAAGACTACTATTTCAGTAAGACTTCAAAAGAGTATGCTTTTTCACATACTCATAAACCTCACAGTTTATCTGGTCTAATCTCCTAAGTATTGGTAGAGACTTTATCCTTTTAAAATCGTACATTCCTGTGATGCATTTCGTCCTTCGAAGGCACTGTTTCTTTCTTTTTCTGTGACTGAGAGATTCTTAAAAGTGTATTTGGCTGCAGTATTTAAAGCTCTGGTTTGAGAAGTGGGCCTGAGTTTAGTTATGAGCCATGATTTAGAAGATTACATATTGAGCTTCTGAATTTTTCTCTTCCTGACAGAAGCTGTGAGCCTTTACAAGCTAGTTTTGGAACCTGGGAGTTGTGAAAAGCAGTTTCTTACTGCCTTCATGTGAAATTTGGAATTTCTTAAAACTTAATTTAGCTTTAGAACTACTTTTTAACCATACTCTGGATAGTTCTCTAAACTTTTTTCGATGAGCCTGAAAATTCTTGCATGCTCTTTAAAGATATTCTTTTAATTTCAAACATCTCCTTTGTTAAGCTTTTATTTGCTCTATTGGTTCTGAGACAGATTCGTGTTAAATTCCTGGTCTGTTTCCTCTTGTTGCTTCTTATCCTAGAACAGTGATGGCGAACCTTTTAGAGACCGAGTGCCCAAACCTAAATGTGTTCCGGCACCGAGTGTTATCGGGTGGGGGGAGGACTTCTGTTTTCTGGGGGCACGGGACCTCCTCTTTCCCCTGCCTGGGCCCTCAGCTGCCTTCCTGGAGAAAACTGAAGGTCCATGATGGCAGGGAAGAGGAGGAACAGACGTGCACGTTTTCCTCCTCTTCCCTGCCCTCCCATGCCTATAACTGTCTCTGGAGAGGCAGTTGAAGCGACGGGAGGGCAGGGCTAGAGGAATAGCAGGTGTGTGCCTGTTTCTCCTCCCGCCCTCCCATCTCTCTGCATGTCCTCCAAAATGACTTCATGTGCTAGAGATGGAACTCGTGCCATGGGTTCGCCAACATGGTCCCAGTAGCAAGTACATTTCTATACCATTTATCAGTGCACTTAAGCACTCCCTAAGCGGTTTACAATGTGTAAGCTAATTGCCCTCAACAAGCTGGCTACTCATTTTAACAACCTTGGAAGGATGCAAGGCTGAGTCGAGCTTGAGCCCTTGGCTGGTATTGAACTTGCAGTTTTGAGGTTTGTGAGTGAGTGGCTGCAGATGTTTAACCACCGCACCACCATCTTCCTTCTTTCATAGTCCACCTCAAAATCCACTTCTTCAGTAAAGCCCTTATTTCAATCCCCATTCCCAGCTGCAACAAACCTAATTACACATAACTGCAATTGCTCATATTTGTCCTGGTTGGTTTTTGTATTCCCCAGTCTTCATGTTCTAGACTGTAAGCACCTTGAGGCAGGGATGTGCCTTTTTCTATATGTGTGAAGCACCAGATATATTGATAACTTTGTAATGATTACCATTTACAGAAGTATAGTTTTTTGGTTAAAAGTCAAAGTCATGTATAAATTTGGGTGAATACATTTTGTTCTTCCTCCTCTTTCCTTCTTAGGAAGACAAAGCCTTTTTGGAAACTCAAGACCTTACCTGTAATGCAACAATGGCTATTAAATTGCGTTTAGGTGAAAAAGAAATTTTGGAGAAAGCAGTGAAGAGTGCAGCTGCCAACAGAGAATATTACAGCAAACAAATGGCAGAAGGAGCTCTTCTCCCCAAATATGAAGAGAGTAATATTGCCTTGCTAGAGAACACTGTGGCAGACTCAAGACTCCCAATTGTCTTGAGAAATTTGGAAGAAGTAGTGGAGGAGCAAGAGGACTTAAAGATTGAAGAAGCCATTGGTGCAGAAGTTGCAGCAAATGGATTTGTGAATGGTGACAGTTCTTTAGTTAATGGGACCAAATCTAAAAATGACAACTTAAGCCAAGAGGAAAGCAACAAAGAGACTGAAGATGCCAAAGAATCTTCTTCAGACAGTACTGATGAGGTTAAAGAATAGCTCTAAAATAGTTTTGACTTTATTGTGAAATTGAAAACTAGCAGGTGTTCTTTTATTCTTCTTTAAACAGTGATTTACATTGGTGTGTTTTCCTAACATTTCTTTCTGCAGAGGAAAATATGTTTGTTTGTTTTTTGTTTTTTTGCTGCTTTATAATTAAAAAAATATTTGTAAGTTATTTAAAAGATTTAGCACCCCTTTTCTATTAAGATTGCCATCTTGCTTGTGGAAGACAAAGTAGGGCGGGAAAATTGAACCGAGTTCCTTTTGGAGTATTATGGAGCACTTGGTTATGAAAATATCTTTACTTCCTAGGGAAGAGTTCAGGTTTATCTGCTGTCTTTCTGTTCCACTTGCTCTGACTGCTAAAATGCAAGGCTTGTTTCTTGCTTTCTGCCTAAGGAGGTGACAAGACAGACTGTTAGATATAACCAGAAAACAAGACAGCATAGAGAATGGATAGAAAGAATTTTAAAATGTGAGCAACTGAGCCGATATGAAGTCAGTTACACTGCTCCTTAAAAAGGTAAGGTGGCATCCTTATTTTCATTAGGTTTCAGATGTTGTTAAAAATGCAAACTATATTCCAAATGCAGTGGTTTCTAAGAAGATTTGGGTTATTTTGCAGTTTAGTTATTGTACAAGAAACTTTATTCCCCACTCCCTTTTCCTTGAAATCAAAGTGCACAACTACGGTACATGTTTCATTTTTTAAAAAAGAGGCTTTATTTTATTTTATATTTTGAAATGGCACTGTTTTATTTGGGGAAGAAGAGGTTGGGAGTCGATCAGCCAGCCTACAGCTTTAAACTGTGTTGTTCAAAGTGAGATTGCACCCAGCTTTTTCAGACTTTCACAAATAGCTAGAGATTTTCAAAGCTACACTTTTGACTAAAAAAATATTAAAAGAAACCTTTATTAAATTATGTGTGGTATTTTTCATTAATGTTTTATAGCCATAAAAACTAAACTTGTGAACTAATTTTAAATTTCAGATTGTGGCTAAGGCTTTGGGGAAGGTGGTAAGCAGTAGTGGTAAGCAACTGTATTTTTAGGCTCTTATGGAAATGCACAATTTTTCATCCTCTAAACTAGAAGGACACTTGCCTTTAAAAAAAACACCAGATTTTAAAAAGTATTTTTATTATTATTATTTTGCCACAAAACCAAGCTCTGGAACCAAAGGAGCAAGGGAGCTGTGCAGTTCTGAGTTTATACGCCCAAGCTGAGGGAAGCTCCCCAACACAAATGAACTAATTTTAGTGAGAGACCTTTGTACATCCCCTTTAAGCAGTCCTTCCTAGGCTTCATAATGGCAGGTATAACTGGAGCAGCCTAATTACCAGCCAGAATGGTTTGCAGAATCTATTAAGAGATTTACATCCAATAAAATCTTGAAAGTGTGTTGGAGAAGTTTCTGGAATCAGTAGATCCACTCCCCGGGGAGGGCACTACTCAAGGGCAACCCTGGTGGCGCAGTGGTTAAATGCCAGTACTGCAGCCACAACATTGTGAGTTTGATCCCAGAGGGCCCCAGGTTAATGCAGCCTTCCACCTTTTCATAGGGCAGTAAAATGAATACCCAGCTTGTTGAGGGAAATTGGTTTACAGATTATAAACTGCTTAGAGAGTGCTGAGTTCATCATTAAGTGTATAGAAATGTAAATGCTATTGCTATTGCTAAGGGCAGTCCTGAGACTTGGAGACCCTGGTTCCTCCTCCTCCCCTGCTTCCCAAACCTTTTCTGTCCAGTAGGGAAAGGAGGGTGCTTGTCTCCTGCGCCTGAGTAGGAGAACTATGTTCTTATAAGATCATAGAATCATAGAGTTGGAAGAGACCACAAGTGCCATTCAGTCCAGTCCTCTGCCATACAGGAGTACACAATCAAAGCACCCTCAACAGATGGCCATTCAGCCTCTTTTTAAAAACCTCCAAAGAAGGAGACTCTACCATCCTCCAAGGTAGTATATTTCACTGTCAAACAGCTCTTACTGTCATGAAGTTCCTTCCTAATCTTGAGGTGGAATCTCTTTTCCTGTCATTTGAATCCATTGGTCCATGACCTGTTCTCTGGAGCTGCAGAAAATATGTCAAGATGTTAAAATATACATGAATGTGTGAGTGAAAATACGTCCATTAAACAGAAAAAAATAATTTTATTAATTTACTGCATCAAGTAGGGGAGGCACGACATCAGGAGGTAGCTGTAAAGGAGGTCACAAGGGTAAAAAGCTTGAGAACAACTGCTGGAGAGGATGGAACGTCATTATTCTGCATAGTTCCATGTCCCTCCCTAGGATTAGCAGAAGGAAAGTAAGCAAGTACAAATAATTTTTTGAATTAGCATGAATCCTCTGGCAAAAACATTTTGTGTAGAATTTTCACATACTAATTTATCACATAGTAGCCATTAATAATGGTTTCTCTATTTATTTTTTTAAAATAAGATGTTTAAAATTCTTCACTGACATTGCAGGTTGGTACTTCTTTGTATACATATTTAATCTTGAAACTACAAATATAAAAAATAGTACACACAAAGCATAATTAACCAGAAACTTAACTAAAATTGGCAACACGTTGCTACATGTTCCAAGAAAGAAACTAAGAGCTAAAAGCTTGAGGACACTTGTACAAAAAACCTGCTACCTAAACTGATACTCATTAATGTGACTGGCAAACATCCTGGGAAAGGTGTTCTATAATAAATGGGGCTACTACAAAGTGAGTCCTGTCTCAAGAGTCACAATATCTGAATACAGAAAATGATGACAGTAGCAATCAGCTTATGTAAATACACACAGGAGGAGATGCTTTCAAAATATTCTCTCTTAATTTTGAGGCTTATGAATACTTGAATTGAGTCAGCATTGTATAATGGTCTCAGTTGAACTAGGACTGAAGGCCAGGCTTTGAATCTCTGCTCGGCCACAGAAAACCCACTGGATGACCTGTTATCGTGGTTACGTAACGTGTGGTTTACCACGTCAACGTTTGGCACCAGGATCACCACCTTCTGGGATGCAGGCAGCAGCTTGTGAGCTGGAGAAGCACCTCTCCCCTTCCAGAATGAGTGAAGAGACACTGCAGACAGACGTCCCACAGATGAGGCTTTTAATCTTAGTTCCACTATATACAAGGCTATCATACAATACTATCCATTTACAACAACCAATGACAATCCACAACAATCCTCCACACTGTGACTTGAGGCACCTCCCTTATATAGCCAGGGCTCTCCATGTGGCCTTTTGGCCCTGCCTCTTCCTCTTGAGTCACAGTGACACCTGTCACTCAACCATGGTGACTTTGCAGTTTGCAGCCTTTTTCAGTGCTTTACTGCACTTGGTGACCATCTTCCAATGTCACTTCCTCTGACTCAGCACCAGGTGGAAAGGTGCTTTGTCGTCATGGCTCCCAGTGACCCTTTGTTGCCCAGTCACTACTATATCCCACATTGTACATTTTCCTTGGGACTCTATGCCAACATGACCTTGGATAAGTCACACTTTCTCATCCTCAGAGAAAGGCAAAGGCAAACTGCCTATGAACAATTTTTTCAAGAAAACCCCATGATGGGGTTGCCATAAGTCAGAAATGACTTGTAGGCACACAGCAGCAACAAACTCTTGAATCAAGTCTCAAAGACTATGTCTCCAAGCAAGTGTTTCTTTAAAATTACATTAATATGCACAGATCTGTTACCAGCAGATGGACAAGAGAATTCTGTGCTGTAACTATAGTTTCTGATGGCTTTCAAAGGCAGCTCCACATGGGGTACATAACAGTAATCCATTTGCTAAATTGCCAGAGCATGGACAATAGCATGCAAAGGAAGGTTGCAGCTGGCATATCAAATGGCTAAAGATTTTCCTGATCACAGCCACCACCTAAACATTCAGGAAATTAGCTGCATACTTGGTCATGCTGAGGGCTCTGTCTAGAATAGGTGGATCCATTACCAGGGTCACACAAATCATCAGCTATCATGTCTGCCTTGTTTTGATTGAATTGCAGTCTGTTTGGGGGTGGGTGCGGATGGTGGTACTAGAAACCAGTTGGGTTTTTCTTCCAATTCTACTTCCAACCTGGAAGAGTATCCAGATAATGGTTCAAAGAATACATACGATTTCCCAGGCCTTGAAAATAAGAGTTGGGCATTGCCATACTGATCACACTGCATTCCAAAATAATGGGTGGTCTCTCTGCATCGGGTGTATAGAAGAGGAAAGGAACAAAATGTAAGGTGATGGTGTCTCTACCTATCCCACTTACTTTTCTGAGTACACAGTAACCAAATGTCTAAATCTGTCCTACCAGACAGGAAAATAACAGGTCATCACAAAGATTGTCATATAGTTCACATGTTGGTATCCGGTGAGGTCTTGAAGAATCAACACGGTCACCTCTCATCCACCTCCAGAGCTGTGATTATCAAAACAGTTCTTTTACTAAACTCCAGGTACTCCTTCTGAAGAATCTCTGAAAGTGACCCATAATCAAACACTCAAAGCTTCCCCCCAAAAGGTAGCACATGATACCTTGGTTCAAATAACTGGGAAATTGGAGTGGAGTGTATCCCTTTTCCAAAAAGAGACTAATAATCAGTGATGAGTGAATGTCTTTTTGGTTGAATCATACCAGGTACTGTTTGAAGAAAATCATTGGCAGCATCAGCCGAAATTCACCCATGCACTGAGGAAATAACCATCTTAGATAGCTCAGGCCAGACCTAGATGTTCCAGGATGCATAAGCATTCCATCTGAAGAATTAAGAAGTCTAGAGATCATCAGCATAGCCAATGAGTGGTGTGAAGGATTAAAGATAAAAAGGCCTAAAGGCAGTCAAGCAAAAACTCAGGAAATAAACAAAAAGATGAAGTTTATCACTAGTTGCATCAATAATTACTAATAATGTGAAGAACCTTAATACAGAATTCTTTAAATGCATCAGGAAAAAGAACCCAGCTATGAAGACAGTTGGACAATTGGATGAAAATGAATTTAAAGGTGTTCTGGAGGAGGAGATAGCCCAGAAGTTGAATGAATTCTTTTTCATCTGCCTTCACTGCTGTAGGGGAAATAGCCTTACCTGAAGCATTGTTTCTAGGAAGGCAGACAAGAACTGAGGTTAAAGAGTAGTGACAAAAGAGGAAGTTTGAGACTTCATTGATAAACAAATCGCTGGATCCAGATAGTATATACTTGAGAATTCTTAATGAATTCAAAAGTGAAATTGCTGATCTTTCAGCTAAAATATATAACATACCACTTGTAGGTATGCTGCTAACAGGATGCCACCCACAGTATGACTGTATTACAGGGAATTCCAAAAGAAAATCAGTGTGTGCTTTATAGACTACAGCAAATCCTTTGACTTCATAGATCATGAAAGGCTATGGAATGCCCTTAAAGACATGGGAGTGCCAGCACATCCGATAGACCTAATGAGGAATCTGTACTCAGGACAAGAGGCTACTGTCAGAACAGAACACGGAGAAACAGAATGGTTCCCAATAGGCAAAAGAGCCAGACAAGGCTGTATCCTATCACCCTACCTATTCAACTTATATGCAGAACATATTGTCAAGAAAGCAGGCTTGGACACAGAAGGGAGAGGAGTGAAAATAGGAAAATAGGAAATATCAACAATCTGAGATATGCTGACAACACCACAGTACTAGCAGAGAACCTCACAGACCTGGAACAACTACTAAGGAAAATCAAAGAAGAAAGTGCAAAAGCAGGCTTACTGTTGAACATAAAGAAAACAAAAATAATGACCACAGAGAACTTACACACATTCAAACTAGACAATGAGGAAATAGAAATAGTAAAAGAGTTATCATATCTGGGATCAAACTTTGATCAGAATGGGGACTGTGGCCAGGAAATCAGAAGATTAGGAATGGGGAGGGCGGCTATGAAAGAACTAGAAAAGATCCTAAAATGCAAAGATATACAACTCAGCACAAAAGTCAGAATCATGCAAGCCATCGTATTCCCTATTACCATGTATGGATGTGAGAGCTGGACAGTCAAGAAAGAAGACAGGAGGAAAATCAACTCATTTGAGATGTGGTGCTGGAGAAGAGTGATGATCCCATGGACAGCCAAAAGGACAAACAAATGGGTCCTAGAGCAGATCAAGCCAGAGATATCCCTAGAAGCCAAGATGACAAGACTTAGACTGTCGTACTTTGGACACATCATGAGAAGGCATGAATCATTGGAAAAGACAATAATGTTAGGAAAGGTGGAGGGAAGTAGAAAGAGAGGAAGGCCACATGCCAGATGGATGGATTTTATTAAAGAGACCGTGAATATGATGAGTTTGCAGGAGCTGGGCAGAGCAGTAGAGGACGGGGGGGCTAGAGATGTCTCATCCATAGGGTTCTCATGGGTTGAGACCAACGTGATGGCAGTTAACAACAACAACAAAGTGAGATGGCCAAGTTAGATGATGATACTAAATTATTTAGGATATTGAAAATAAGAACAGGTTACAAAGAGCTCCAAAAGGTTCTCTCCAGACTGTTAGAATGAACAGTAAAGTGCAAATGAGATTCAATGTAAGGAATAAATGATATAGAGGCAAAAAATCCCAACTGCACATATACACAGATGGAATTGGAATTAGCAGCAGCTAACCAAAAGGTCATTGTATATTCCTCAACATGAACTTAGCAGAGGAGAGTAGGAGATATGAAATGATTTTGGTGGTATTTATAACAAGGATATTGGCTGTCCATATCCATGGATTCTTTATTCATGGATGCAACTATCCATTGCTTGAAAATATTGAAATATATATATATATATATATATATATATATATATATATAAGTTCCAGAAAGCAAACCTTGATTTTGCCATTTTATATAAGGGATGCCATTTTATTATGCCATTATATCTAATGGGACTTAAGCATCCGTGAATTTTGGTATTCATGGAGGGTCCTGGAACCTGAGGAATGTTTGAAGTGGATTTATGTGCTATTCAGAAGGCAAGGAAGAATGTTCTGATAGGAGATATCTGCTAGGATGACTTTGTTATAAATAATGTTAGGGGATGAAAGATGTTTCACAATGTGCTTTCCAAACATGTCACAGCTACTGAAATACCATTTTTAGACTCAAAGAAAATAAATGTACAAACCCTCTTATTGCATAACACTTGCACCTTGAAGATAAACTTAATAATAGTGCCACTGAGCCAGTGAAGAGTGCCTTTCACCAAAGAGTAACATGCTTCTGCTCAGAAACAAAAGGGTGTAACTTTGTGGCAAGCTTGAGCTGAAGAGAATTCTTAAAATCAACATGTAGCACTAGCTATTTTCCCCTTTTATTGTAACAGCTCAAAAAGTTATTTTGCCCTTTGTTTTTATTGGTATGCAGGGTCAGTTGACTAAACTAACCAAGATGACTGAACTGAGAGACTGTTGTACTTTGGCTATATCATGAGAAGACATAACTCTCTAGAAAAGACAGTAATGCTTACTAAGACAGAAGGCAGTAGGTAAAGAGGACTGCATTCTGGATGGATGGAAGCCATGGCTTTGAGTCTGCAAGACATGAGCAGGGTGGTCTATGATAGGGTGATTTGGAAGTCTCTCACTCATGGGGACATCATAAATTGAAATCGACACCAGTTAACAATACCAGTAGTGAATCAGTTGTTGACATCCCTGCATGATATTTAACAAGCATTATGTAAATGTTAACTGTTTCCCCTTGGACGAAATTAATAGCCTGCCTTTTTAGAAAAAATACAAAAGGTGCCTTTTACATAAAATCAATACAACACAAAATAAGATAAAACATACAGTCTGAAAAGAGGGGAGGGGAGGGGCATGAGAGCTGTTAACGAGAAGCAGTTTGCAAAATGCAGAATACAAATCACGGCTGGAATTCATGATAACCTAGAATTGTGCATTCATAACCGGTTTGTATTCATAGTCCCTGCGTATTCATAGGGATCACAAAGGTCCCCCCTCCACCAATCTAAACTTACTGGGCAACAGCCAATGGGAGTGACAGAAGTCTGTTTTCTTGTAGATCAGGATGCAGCAGATTGACATTTCCCCACACTCTTCTTACCAGTGATCTCTGATATGAGGCAGATCATTAAGACAGATCCTGCTTCTGACTATCACACCAGAGATCCCTGGGTGTAGGGGGATGGACATGTCTGCTGTCTCCTGATCAAGAGGAGAATAGACTCCTGTCACTCACAGCAGCTGTTGCTCAGTAAGGGGTGAAACAGATGGGCAGGAAAAAGCAACTTGAAACTGCCTTTTCTGAAGCCACATTGAAACCCCACCATCTGCTCCCAAGGCAGCTGGAGTGCGCATGTCATGACCACATGGCATGGCTTTAAACTACACCACTGGGTACTTTCTTTTACCGTTCTCCCCACCATCCCTGCATATGTTTGCAGGAATGAACTGCCGGTGACTGCCATCCCATTGGATGGCCACCCCTGTGGACCTGCACACATTCGCATTGCAGCACTTCACTGGGATAGGGCATTGAAGCAGAGGTATGGCCATGCAGATGCCGGCAAGGTGCAATCATGTCCCCCTTCACCCCATGCCCCCTCTTTGTTTTGGGTATGTTGTACTCATCTCCATGAGAGCTGTCGCAGTTTCTCTTTGGGGCATTGCCTCCGTTACCACTTGGGTACGGCACCCCAGTCCCTTTTAAATGCACTCCTGTGATGGAGCATGTACATGCACAATTACAGTTAGGATTTGGAAAGAGTGCACCTTTAAAGCCACTCTGGCATCACTGCATTTATACGTACATGCGAAGGTTATGTACTTTCCTGGAAAATCAAGCTCTTTTTTAGTCTGGCTTTTCTCCCGGTAGCATAGCTTGGGTGTGCTTTCTGGCTAGCTTCAAAGCATGTGTTGTCTAAATGCCCCACCTTGAAGCTGGCCAGAAACCTGTTTATTTTGATCATCTGTTTCACCCCTAAGTCTAAATGCAGGGGTGGTCTGCCCAGGAGATTCTACTTAGGGCCTTTACAGACTACCAGAAATAATGCAGCTTGAGATCACTTTAACTGCCCTGGCTCAGTGCTAGGGAATCATGGGAATTGTGTTTTTTTCTGAGACATTGAGTCTTCTCTGTCAGAGAGCTCTTGTGGCACAATAAACTACAGTTCCCATGATTCCTTAGTACTGATCCAGGGCCGTTAAAGGGTCTCAAGCTGCATTATTTCTGGCAGTCTGTAAAGGCCCTTAGCTACATAACTAAGGTAGATACTTAGTAGCTGATGTATAATCATAGCCAATATTAGGCTCTCTTAAATAACATGTAGTAGATAGGTATCATCTACTCAAGCCTACTCCAAACATTCCTTGCATGTTTGGAGTGGTTCTTAGTGTATTTCTGCATGCAGTGAAATATAAATGTGAGCATACACCTTTCATGCTTTCTCTTATAGATCCTTCTTTCTTGGAAATCTTTGAAGTAGCCCAAAGTATAGACAAAATCATTGTTAACTGTTTTTTACCACATGCTTGGCCAGTGATGAAGCTTTGAAGATGCCTATTTTTTATTTTTATTTTTTGTGGAAAAAAAATTAAAGCTGTATGTAAAGACATAATCAGTATCCATGGTCACATTCCTGAGCATAAATCCAGTCATATTACTCTGCCTCTAGGTTATATTAAAAATGATGTTAACCCTTTTATTGTTAAAGTTATATGACTTTTTCACTTTTTCAGTCCCTTCTTTGGGCACTCTCAATCCCATCCCTAATAATAATTGGTGAAATAGATTTCTGTATTGAGCAACGCAGTTGAAAAATGAATCCGCCTTCTGAAACCTAGCTTGCATGCTGCTAAGGAGTCTTGAGAATAACTCTAATGTCTAAAGCAGAGCCTGGGTATCTTACAGCAATTAATTTAAGTGATTGGATGCTGGGGATGGTTTAGTATAATTGCACACAGGTAGTAATTTATTAAGGTGGCTGTTTCTTTTGGCATATGTCAAAAAGGTCAGAGTTTATACTTTTTTTTTGGACATTAACCTAGTCTTCTGAAACTCAGAAATTCTACTTTTTGGTCATTAATTTCATACATGCTGTGATGGTGACAATTAACCCACTTAATAAAGGTCAAGTTTCAATTTTTTCCAATTTCTGGAACACTTAACTTTATTCCTTCTTGAAAATGGGCAGATTACAGAATGATAAATAGCTATTAAATGAGTGCAGGAATGCAGCTCCGCTGTCAGGAGGATAGTGGCTGAACAGGCAGCAACAGGAGAACCAGAATTACTATATCTAATAGGTCGGGGAGAGAGGGAGATTGACCTTCTTTCCCATAATCCTACCATCCAAACTACTGTAATTAAACAAACAGACCTGTTTCAGATCAGATTAAGAATGGTGGTGGTGGTGTTTGTTATGTGCCTTCATGTTGACTTTGACTAATAGTGACCCTATACAAGGGTTTCTTGGCAAGATTTATTCAGAAAAGGTTTGCTATTGCTTGCCTGTAACAGGGCTGAGAGACTGAGATTTGCCCTAGGTCACCAGCAGTGGGTTTCTGCTCTGATCTCCTGAAGTCCTAGTCCAACACTCAAACCAGTACATTACACGGTCTCTCAGAATTGTTGTTTTTGTGTGTCTTCAAGTCGTTTCCAATTTATGGCAACCCTAAGGTGATCCTGTCATGGGGCTCAGAGGATCCAACTCACCCAAGCATGGAAACCAGTGGGTTTCCATGGCTAAGCAGGGAACTGAACCCTGATCTGCAGGGTCCTAGTCCTAAGACACTCTGTCCCCATCATTCCTTTAGATTCCTTTGGCCATTCCTATCTTTTGACTATTTGCATCCTTACCTTTGGGCAAATGGGGACAGTTGGAGGGTATGCAAGTATGGTGTCTGTAATCTTTAAAAAAAAAGTGACATATCCTCTGTACTCCCACTTTTTCAATTGGTTTTAAAAGGTCCCAGTTTATCTCTCCTCCTTCCACTTTCCCCTTCATCTCAGCTTACTTCAATTGCTACAAACTGAGTTCAAAGTGCAAAATTAGTTTGCACTCAATTAACTCAGTTGAGGTGGAAGAGGAAAGGATGGGGATCCCAGTGGCTCAAGCAAAAGCAAACTTCTGCAATCTCCCCTAGCTTATGTATTCTTCCCCATTAATAACTTTTGCCAACTTGACCATGCTCTGATATTGTCGGGCCACACATGGTCCAGTTTTCATTGTGAAATGTTGGAGGGCATACTATTGGGAAAGAGTCCTGGACCAAGTGAACGGCTACAAACAGAACCAGATTATCAATGCTCAATTGGAGCAATTGTTCCAAACCCTCAAACACTAAGGGGCCCACTGCTGAGGCAGACACCAAATTAGGAGGAAAGCAAAAGCAAAGCTGTTTCATTTATATACCACTTCATATTGCACTATGGGATGTCTAAGCGGTTTACAACTGTAAGCTCATTGCCCCCCAACAGTTGGGTACTCATTTTAGCAACCTTGGAAGGATGCAGGCCTGAGTCAAGCCTGAGCCCTGGCTAGTATTGAACTCGCAACCTTGTAGTCTATGAGTGAGTGGCTGCAGTACAGGCATTTAAGGATGAAAATTCAAAATGACCTTAATAGATTAGAAAGCTGGGCCTTAATAGATTAGAAAGTTGCATATTCTGACAGCATCTCCAGGATAGGCCTCTGTCATATGTCCAGCACATGTGTCTTAGGGTAGTAAGATATATTTCCTATTCATTACTATTCCCTAGCCATATCTATCAAGATTTGGCAGGAGGTGGGGATCTGAGATCTCATTCAAGTAATACATCTTTGAAAATACAGTGAGCGTTGTGGTTAGAAACACTCATTTGTCTTCAGTTTCCCAACCGATGTCTTAGATCCTGCTTCCTCAATGAGTACCATCCAGGTGATGGACTACAAATCCCATTGCCCCCAAACAGCATTTCTGTTGGCACCCAGGGTGGCCAGATGTCATAACCGTAAGGAAGGGCAAGGCACTGAAAAAAATTAGGACATTTGAGGGGGGAAATGTAGGACAATACAAAATAAAAGCTAAAAACACTAATATAAATATCAATTCAGGCTTCCTAGTCATGCTCAGAATGGAGGACATTTTGGAATTCTTCCTTTACAGAAGGTTAATAATAATATAATAATAATAATAATAAAATTTTATTTCTACCCCGCCCAATGGATACCCAATCAGGGCGGCTTACAATTTTAAAATCATGAGCTACATAACATTTTATACACAGAAACCCCACCCTCCCCCTTAAAACAGTATTAAATCAACAAATTATTAAAACATAATTTAAAATAAATCCACACAGAATAGTGGGGAAGCTCAAGGATCCCCTCCATCTAATGATGGGGCCACGTAGGGACATCCAAGCGCAGTCCTTATGTCCTTATGTCCGTATGTCCGTATGTCCGGGGTGGGTTGACTAGTCTGGAAAGGCCTGCCGGAAAAGATCCGTCTTAATGGCCTTTTTAAAGCCATCCAAAGATGTTAATAGACGGATCTCGTCCGGCAGGTCGTTCCAGAGCCTGGGGGCGACAGCTGAAAAAGCCCTCCGGGAGGTAGCCGCCAGCCTCGATTCCTGAGGCTGCAGCAAATTCCTCCCGGAGGATCGAAGAGCGCGGGGAGGATTGTATGGGAGTAGGCGGTCCCTGATATAGCTTGGGCCCAAGCCATTTAGGGCTTTAAAGGTGATAACCAACACCTTATACCTGGCCCGGAAGCTGATAGGCAGCCAGTGGAGGGACCTCAAGACTGGAGTAATATGATCCCTCCGAGATGTTCCCGACACAAGTCTGGCTGCCATATTCTGAACCAGCTGTAATTTCCGAACCAGGCACGAGGGTAGCCCCATGTAGAGCGCATTACAGAAGTCGAGGCGTGAGGTTACCAACGCGTGCACCACAGTCTCAAGGTCCTTTACTTCCAGAAACGGGCGCAGCTGGCGTATCAGCCGAAGCTGATAACAGGCGCTCCTGACTGTCGCGTTAACCTGATTCGTCATCAGAAGCGACGAGTCAAGGAGCACCCCCAAGCTGCGAACACAGTCACTGGAGGAGAGCGTGACCCCATCCAGGACTGGAGGTTGCAACCCAATTCCTGGTTTCGGGGCCGAAACCGTAAGCACCTCCGTCTTGTCTGGATTCAGCTTCAATCTGTTTTTCCTCATCCAGCCCATTACCGCCCCGAGACATTCATTGAGAGAAGAGGTGCCATTAGAATTCAAGGCCGACGAACGAGACACGGAGAAATAGATTTGGGTGTCATCAGCGTACTGATAACACCCAGCACCATAACTCCGTATTATCTCACCCAGCGGCTTCATATAGATGTTAAATAACATTGGGGACAGAATAGCCCCCTGAGGGACCCCACAAGTGAGGTCTCTCTTACCGGAGCTACAGTCCCCAATCAGCACCCTCTGGGACCGACCCGAGAGGAAGGACCGGAACCACTGGAGAGCAGTGCCCCCGATACCTAACCCCCTCAGGCGGTCCAAGAGGATGCCGTGATCTATTGTATCAAAAGCCGCTGAGAGGTCTAGGAGCACCAACAGGGTCACGCTACCCCTGTCGATGCCCAGACGCAGATCGTCAGTCAAGGCAACCATGGCAGTCTCAACCCCAAATCCTGTCCTGAAGCCGGTTTGAAATGGGTCTAGATAATCGGTTTCATCCAAGACTGCCTGGAGCTGAAGAGCGACCGCCCTCTCGATCACCTTGCCCAAGAATGGCATCAATGAAACAGGCCTATAGTTCTTCATATCCAGGGGGTCCAGGGAAGGCTTTTTCAGAAGCGGCCTAACTGCCGCTTCCTTCAGACATGATGGAACATGTCCCTCCCTGAAGGATGCATTGATAATATCCATAAGGAATCTCACCAATGCATCCCCCCCCTGGACGGCCAGCCATGATGGGCAAGGGTCAAGAGGGCAAGTCGTCTTCCTCACTTTACCAAGCAGCTTGTCCACGTCCTCGGTACTCACAGATTGCCACTGATCCAGTAAAACTACATCGGCGGAGTCGGTGGATACCTCGCCTATAGACTCTGTCCCAATAGTTGCGTCAAGGTCGGCTCTTATCTGAGAGATTTTATCTGCAAAGTAGTTGTTAAATGCGTCACAGCAGGCTGTCGTCGGGTTAAGCAAGGGATTTGGCGCAGGGGGCACCTGCGTCATTTCCCTCACCACCTTAAACAGCTCTGCCGGACGAGACTCTGCAGACGCAATGCGTGCCGAGGAAAAAGCTTTCCTCGCTGCACGCAGCGCCTCCCGATAGGAATTAAGAAAATTCCTATGGCGAGTTCTGTCAGATAAGAGTCGAGATTTCCGCCACTCGCACTCTAGCCGTTGTCCATGCCGCTTCATCCTCCTCAGCTCAGGTGTATACCATGGCTTCCGATTAGGAGCGGGGTGGCAAGGGCGCTTGGGAGCGATCATGTCGATGGCCTTGGTAAGATCACCATTCCAAGTGTCCACCAGAGTCTCAACAGGGTCACCGGCATTCCCAACCATTAATCCCTCTAAGGCTTTCCGGAATCCAATTGGCTCCATCAGCCTTCGAGGGCGGACCATTCTAATCGGTCCTCCACCCCCGGCGGGGCAGGTGTTGACTCTGAGTTCTATCTTGACCAGGAAATGATCCGTCCATGACAATGCGGAGGTATTTACAACCTCCGCCCACGGATATTCCTGTTCGGTACAGAAGACCGCATCGAGTGTATGACCAGCACAGTGTGTAGGCCCAGAGACCAATTGGGATAGGCCCATGTTTGTCATGGTCTCCATGAACTCCCGAGCCGCACCTGTTAAACTGGTCTCGAGCGGAATGTTGAGGTCCCCCAAAACCAAAAGTCTGGGAGACTCCAACAAAAGCTCGGAGACCAGCTGTGTCAGCTCAGTCAGGGAGTCTGCTAGACAACGGGGTGGTCGGTAGACTAGCAAAATCCCCAAACTATCCCTGGTCTTTAGGCTAAGGTACATACACTCGAAGTGAGCTGTGTTCCGAATAGGTATCCTGGTCAAGGTCAAGGTGTTCTTATGAACCAGAGCCACACCGCCCCCCCGCCCACTTTCCCTCACCTGCTCACTAACAGAGAACCCAGCTGGGAGGGCCTCAGCCCAGGTAACAGCGCTATCCTCTCCCAGCCAGGTCTCTGTAAAACAAGCCAGGTCGGCATCCTCATCCAGGAGAAGGTCCTGGATGATGTGGGTCTTGTTTTTTACCGACCTGGCATTACAGAGGAGCAGAGTGAGGCTCTGTGGAATGGATGGTCTGCTCCCCAAGCCATTCTGGGAAACAGAGGGGACTGAAGGCGGGATAGCTACTAAACAGCGATCCCGCCTTCTTTTGCAACATTTGTCCACTCTGTTCCGACCATATCTCCCGTTCCCCAACGCAACTTCTATAGTCGCCCCTGTTCTACTTCCCACCCCGGTGACAGTGGGTGACACTAGCTGAGAAGAGCAAGATCTTATTCAATATAATGTAATATACAACCCAATGGTTTGTCTGGGCTGAAGATGTTACTATAATTACGCAATTTTTGTCATATTGCCATCAACCCAGCCAGACGTCCTCTACATCTACATCGCCATAACCCTACCGGGCCAAGGCGACAATATAGAAGTGATCTATTCACACCCAGCTTATCAGTCCCTAACAGGCCAGTTCTAATAGGGAGGCTTGTGTAGTACTATGTTGGGACCAGAGGCACAGCCAGTATCTCTTCTGGTGGCGTCTGCAGCCTGTTCTTCCTGGCCGGGCTTTAAGTCCTGCCCTGGCCGCGGGACATGCCCCCAGCGCCGCCGGTGCTCCAGGTGGGAGAAGGGAGCCGGGCGTTTCAGGGCTCACACGCCCCTCTCACAGGCGCTTCCCCGCCGCTGTAGCCGGGTCCCTCACGGCCTGTTCTTCCTGGCCGGGCTTTAAGTCCTGCCCTGGCCACGGGACACGCCCCCAGCGCCGCCGGTGCTCCAGGTGGGAGAAGGGAGCCGGGCGTTTCAGGGCTCACACGCCCCTCTCACAGGCGCTTCCCCGCCGCTGTAGCCGGGTCCCTCATGGCCTGTTCTTCCTGGCCGGGCTTTAAGTCCTGCCCTGGCCGCGGGACACGCCCCCAGCGCCGCCGGTGCTCCAGGTGGGAGAAGGGAGCCGGGCGTTTCAGGGCTCACACGCCCCTCTCACAGGCGCTTCCCCGCCGCTGTAGCCGGGTCCCTCACGGCCTGTTCTTCCTGGCCGGGCTTTAAGTCCTGCCCTGGCCGCGGGACACGCCCCCAGCGCCGCCGGTGCTCCAGGTGGGAGAAGGGAGCCGGGCGTTTCAGGGCTCACACGCCCCTCTCACAGGCGCTTCCCCGCCGCTGTAGCCGGGTCCCTCACGGCCTGTTCTTCCTGGCCGGGCTTTAAGTCCTGCCCTGGCCACGGGACACGCCCCCAGCGCCGCCGGTGCTCCAGGTGGGAGAAGGGAGCCGGGCGTTTCAGGGCTCACACGCCCCTTTCACAGGCGCTTCCCCGCCGCTGTAGCCGGGTCCCTCACGGCCTGTTCTTCCTGGCCGGGCTTTAAGTCCTGCCCTGGCCGCGGGACACGCCCCCAGCGCCGCCGGTGCTCCAGGTGGGAGAAGGGAGCCGGGCGTTTCAGGGCTCACACGCCCCTCTCACAGGCGCTTCCCCGCTGCTGTAGCCGGGTCCCTCACGGCCTGTTCTTCCTGGCCGGGCTTTAAGTCCTGCCCTGGCCGCGGGACACGCCCCCAGCGCCGCCGGTGCTCCAGGTGGGAGAAGGGAGCCGGGCGTTTCAGGGCTCACACGCCCCTCTCACAGGCGCTTCCCCGCCGCTGTAGCCGGGTCCCTCACGGCCTGTTCTTCCTGGCCGGGCTTTAAGTCCTGCCCTGGCCGCGGGACACGCCCCCAGCGCCGCCGGTGCTCCAGGTGGGAGAAGGGAGCCGGGCGTTTCAGGGCTCACACGCCCCTCTCACAGGCGCTTCCCCGCCGCTGTAGCCGGGTCCCTCACGGCCTGTTCTTCCTGGCCGGGCTTTAAGTCCTGCCCTGGCCGCGGGACACGCCCCCAGCGCCGCCGGTGCTCCAGGTGGGAGAAGGGAGCCGGGCGTTTCAGGGCTCACACGCCCCTCTCACAGGCGCTTCCCCGCCGCTGTAGCCGGTTAAAATGTAGGCCATATTTGGAAAGATCACCTCAAATCTGCATGCTGAGGAAAAATGGGAATTTGAAAATGAGCCCTACAAAGGTGTCAGATTTAAGCTTTCATTCCCCACCTCACAGAAAGAGAAATTTGATTTTAAAATGTTGGTACTCCCACTTGTGTATAATAGCTCCATGTTTGATATCTGGAGGCAAAGAGGTGCCTCAAAGGGATTATTGGCCCTGAAAATGTAGTGATGCTGTTTTGGATTGAGCCTACAAGCAGCTTTGGTCCTTTCTATGGGGGGGGGGGGCAGGATCCGCTTCGTAATCTCTAGTAATGACCCGCTCTCTCCAAAGAACAAGTGCTTGATAAAGGTCATTTGAGCTCAGCAGAGAATACTGTTCCCTTTCCCAAGCGCTGTCATCTTTCACTTTAATTAATCTCCAAAGCGGAGGCTGATGGCAGTGGCTTCAAATACCATAACATTGGGAGACTGGACTTCCAGTGACATTTTTATTGAAAAAATGTAAATCATATTTTGCTTCCAGGGTAATATAGGTGTTCATTGGTGGGAGCTAAATTGCTGCAGTGCACCTCTGGAAGTGCATCTGGTGCCTCCTGAATCTCAAACCGATTGATGAAAATCAGCAATTTTAGAGATAGGAGTTTATCACACAGGAGGCTAAGTGGCCAAATCCCATGCAGAAATGGAATTTAAATCCTGGAAAAATCCTGCAAAAGTGGGATTGTTTTCAGATGATGTCAGGGGCACTGAGTATTAATGCGACATTAACCTGCACAGAAAGTGGACAAAATCGGCTGCTTTTTACTTTCAGGAAAATCCGAAAGTAAAAAAGCTGTGAAAATCCCGATAATAAAAAGCAGCCGATTTTGTCCACTTTCCATGCAGGTTAATGTTTCGTTAATACTCAATGCCCCTGACATCATCTGAAAACGATCCCACTTTTGCAGGATTTTTCCAGGATTTAAATCTCGTTTCTGAATGGGATTTGACCATGTGATAAACTCCTCTAGTCTCAACACCCAAGCCAAGGGCAAAAGGAAAACTTCCATATGAAGGAGCCTGTTTCCTGAGTCCAGTTCTTGGTCCAGCTAAATGTCTGGTATAGTGGCTCCCCAATGGTTCAAACATAGACTTTCCAAAGACTTTGTGTGATGGGGTGTGATATCCACGTTTGGGCTTCAGTTGTTACCAATAGGTTCCCTCCCTGAATCTGGTATTTGTGGATCTCCCTGCCTGGATCTGGTGCTTTCAGTGTGATAAAGCCTGACCAGTTCTCCCTCTCAGTTCTCAAATGAAAAATCAGACATAGCTGTAGAAAATGAATCTAGTAAAGATTTATTGTACAATACATTAAACATGAACTCCCTGAAATCCTTCCACATTCCCAGCTCTCAAACGCCTATTCAGATGTTATCGGTTCCTCTTTTCTTTACTGGCCCTCATCTCCGACTGCCCTAACTCCATTTCATCCTTCCCTTATCTATCTCTTTACAGATAAGATCCTGTATGTAGAGAGATCTTGTTGCACCTTTGAGACTAACAATGCCTTTTAATTCTCCAAGACAAGATCCTGGTTTTATATTTGTCCACCTATAGTCATGCTCAAGCAGGGTGGCCAGATGTCATAGCTGCAAAGGAGGACAAAGGCACTGCAAAATGTAGGATGTTCAGGGAAAATATAGGTCATTACAAAACAAAAACTAGAAACACTAATATAAATATAAATATAAATTCATGTTCAGTCATGCTCAGAATGGAGGGCATTGTGGAATTCCTCCTGGACAGAAGGCTGAAATGGAAGACATGTCCTGGAAAAGGAGGACACCTGGTCACCTAGACCTCAAGACATCCTGAAAGGTGTGATTGCTGGTTCTAACCAGGTTTGCCCAGCTTCTCATTTCTTGCTTCACTCCTTGTTTCCTGAAGACATTTATAACATGTTGACACTGTAGGTGGAGACCCCCATATCACCCTGCCACCTTTCAAGGTAATTGTTGTGGCAGACTTCAACTAGACTATGGATGGGGAAACACCTTCAGCCTAAGGAAGGGCCAAATTCAGTTTCAGAAAAGTCTTCGGAAGCTACAATCCAACACTGGAAAGAACCAACAGCAAAAAGGTGGGTCCAGCACAGTTTAGCGTAAAACTACTTGCAGTAAATATGCCTTAACAGAAGCATTTCAGCCTTTCAGAAGAGGAAAACAGCTTGTACAGATACAAGGAAACCTCACAAGGACGATGTCATAGTGAAAGGGATGTAGCCTTCTGGGGAATCTGTGGCCTTGATTCAATCCAGCATAGCAAACATTCATATCAAACGATGCACTCAGGTCAATAAATAGTGTGTGCATGAACATCACAATGGGGTATTTCCAGCTACATTGGTATTGCATGCAAGAGACTGCTTATGCATGCAGATCTCTCTTGCCCAATTCAGGCAGATATATTTTAAACCTCACCCTTTTTAGTGTAAGTCTCCATGGTTGCTACCTCATGCCTTGGAGGACAGGATAGGTTAAACTTTTAATTTAATAGAATGTTGGCTTACCCTGTTTCATTTTTTTAAAAAGATGATTCATTGCAAATAAATAAATAAATCTAAATCCAGATCTATAGTTTGCATTCCCCTTTCGCCACCATCCTCCCACTCCATCCCAGGAAGCTGATGGAAATACCCAGTTGAGAATATATAACATTCTTATCTATCTTTTCTTGGGGGACTGCTTCCTTGATATCTGGCCCAAATGCCATGAATGAAAGCAGGTTTCCATGTATTGTGGCTAAAGGTGCAATTAAAGAAGAAATACTAGCAAGCTCTTTGAACTGTGACATATCTGCAGAGCCTTCAATTAGAGCCACTGTTAGTTCTGCTTTCACGCAGCTTAAATCATCAGCCTTTGAACTGATTTATGCAGGGGGGGAAAAGTTGCACTAAAATAATCATTTTTTCTGCAGAGAGTGATGAGCCTTCCTGGCTGGAGAGGTGTAAAATTCATTTGAAAGATATATTGTCTGGACATCCTCAGGTTTCTAAATATGCAGCGTCAATAAACCTGTGTGGTCACAGGGCATTTAGAGGGGGCTTAAATACCATCTGTGAAGCCTTCAGCTCTGCGGCAAATAAGTTATTTTGGGCGATTCAAAGTCGTTTCGACAGCAGGAAAGAGAGGGAATAGAGTGGTCCAAGTGCTACAGTTGCTAACTCTTTCTATGAATCCACGTAGTCAGGGACCAGAGGAGAGACCAGAATGGATTCTTAATGGTTCAATTGGTACTCCAGACCCCTCACTGGCTAGTGGCCAAGAGCTAAAGGAGGGAAAGATGTAACTTACCCTTTCTCTTCTTCTTCCTCAATCACTTCCTAAATCTTTGGATCTCTTTTATAAATATTTTTTAGACTTGAGTACAGAGAATATTAAGGAGGTCATGGGCATGGGGTTGCAGGAATTAAGCAGAGCGGTGGAGGACAGAGGGTCTTGGAGATGTCTCATCCATAGAGGTGCCATGAGTCGAGATCCACTCAAGGGCAGTTAACCACACACAGAGAGCCAGCATGGCTTAGTGGTTTGAGTGTTGGACAACAACTCTGGAGACCACGGGGCGATTCCTCACTGGGCCATGAAACCAGTTGGGTGACCTTGGGCAAATCACATGCTCTCAGCCTCAGGGGAAGGCAATGGCAAACATCCTCTGAAGAAATCTTGTCAAGATAACCTCATGATAGGTTTGTCTTAGAGTCACCAACAACTTGAAGGCACACAACAAATTACTTGAATGAAATCTCAGATCCCCTTCTCCTGCTAAATCATGATTGATATGAATAAGGAACAGTATTGAATAGAGAATACATCTTACAACCCAAATACATCTTACAACCCAAATACATCTTAGTACTGAAATCTGCTTCCTGAGACAGTCACTTAAGGATGTTTGATATTAGAAGAGCTCTTAGCAAGTGACCGTCTAGGTCAGGGGTCGGCAACCTACGGCTGGCGGGCCGCTTCCGGCCCGCCCCCTGCTTTCCCCCCCTGCTGACCCCTGCCACCACCGCCGCTGCCATGAGTTTTGGCCGCCGTGCGGCCGTGTGCGTTGCGCCCGCCATTTTGTTTTCCAAAATGGCGGCCGCGACGCGTTTGCGCATGCGCAGGAGGACTTCAGCAGACCGGCCCCTGGCTGAAAAAGGTTGCCTACCCGTGGTCTAGGTTTTCAGCTTGATTCTTTGTCTGACAACGTAATCTGAGCTGCCCAGGTTTGCTGATAATGTATTATTTGAAGTAAGAGAAAATAGTAGAGTATATATGCTTGCATATATACTAGACTCCACATTTGTTATAGAATATAATAGACTTCCTGATTTTAACAACAAATTCTCCACTCTAGTCAATGGCTCTCACCGGGCTTTTTCACTCTTCCACTTTTTGAAATAGTCTCTTTTGTCTGTTTGACTTATGTGGGGAATTATGTGTACAGCAAACGTTTTGCGTTCAGCCCAACAGAGATCAGCTGAAATGGCAGGCCTGTTCTGGTCTATAATGGGCAAGAATGAACTCTGAGCACCATTTTGAAACTAACAGAGAACTGCTGCTGCATTTCTGCCTTCGGATGTAATACAAATAACCAGCATTTTACCTACTCGCATGCAAGCTGGTCCTTGTATGTATTTCTTGCTGGGATGGAATAGATTGCAAGTATGTTTTTACAAATCAATAAACATGCAATGTGTTGTATTAAAACAATCACTGTCTTCTTCTTCTTCTTCTTCTTCTAACTGAAGGTGGCAACAATCTGAGTATTATGAAAGCAGTAGCAAAATAATGGTTACGTACACTCAAACAATCCTGATATGGCAGGGACAGCTCCAATAAATTCTCTGTCATCTCACTTTTAAAAACTGCTTTCAAAATGTCCCAATTTTCTTTCTCCTCCTTCCACTTTCCTCCTTGGTCCTCAGCTTCCTTTAGTTGCTGCAAACTAAGTTCAAAGTGCAAAAATAGTTTGCACTCATCTCAGTAGGTGGAAGGAGAGATAATCTTTCCAGTAGGTTCAGGCAAAAGCAATATGCTGCAGTCTCTCCTAGCATGTCTGTTCTTCCTCATTAATAAAATTTTCCTTCTTGACCATATTCATATGCTTGACCCCACATGTTCTGGTTTTCATTTCTGAAATGTTGGAGAGCATGTGATTATTTAGTATGCTTCTGATTGATAATTTGAGGAGTCTCAATTACGTAAGAGTATTGGTGGTCCAATTTTGCCTGATCATTTCAGAGTGGGGCAGAAGCCCTTCCCAACACAATATTGGGCCCCCTGCCCTCATTCTGGGGTCAATGAAAACCACTGCTTTAAAAAAGATAACAAAAGAATTGCTTCATTTTCCCCATTTCTATAGTAACCACCATAACATTTATAAAATGAGATCCAAACATGCTTGCTGTGCCTTTTCAGCCAAACTACAGTTCCTTGTGCTGAAACAAAGTGGTTCAGAGGAACTCTCTTAACTTCTTGCTCTTCTGTTCTGTGGTCTCCACTGTGGAGATTATTTTTATGTAGGAATGGTAGTGTCTTTAATCATTTAATTCAGTTAATTTAAAATTGTGTATGTATAATTTATTTACAGAAAGGTAAAGCCTTCTAATTTTTGCATTTATTATTATAATGTGCAGTATTAGTGTATTTTTATCACTCTTCTCTGAGCACTGTCTCTGCATGTTAGTATTGTACACATCATGCAGCAGCCGCAGGTTTGCAGATCTCATTCACATGAAGCTGCCTATAAATTATGCACTGAGCTTCCACTGCTGAGCATCAGGAAATTTATAATACAAATTAATTTACATTCCCAAGCATTGGCCTGTGCTCCTTGTTTGAAATGCCTGTACCCCATATACTTCAGGCTCATACGGTCCAAGTGATTTTCAGATATGATTTGCTTTGGCTAGTACTGAAATATTGTCCTAAAACTGACAAGGTTGTCAGTTAAAGGCTGGAGACAGATGGAAATACTACTTCCCCCCCAAAAAAGAGATGAAGGTGATTTGAAAAAAAGAGCTTGTTGCTTGGATGTATACCCGCATTCTTGCTTTTGCCTCTGGTCAAATACTGTTTCAGCCAAATTGACTCTCAAAGCCATTTATAGTTAAAATCAGTTAAAAAGAAAATAAAAGAAAAAAGTAACTATCCTATTGGGATTGTGTTGGTGTGGAAGAGACAGTCTCTTCCGGCCCCAATAGCAGTCCAACAGCAGTGCTACTGTAGTTATGGACAACAGTTCCCATTAACCACAGCCAGCATGGCCAATGGTGATGGATGATGGGGACTATAGCTCCAAAACCTGGAGGGCCCTTTGTTGGGGGGAAATGCTGCAATAGAAGTGCTATGCTCTTTCTACAGAGGCAGGGGGCAAAAAAGATCTAAGACTCAAGAGAAGATAGTCCAGGGGCTTTTCATGCCATACAAATATAGCGCTATGATTCCACTTTGCTTGATTCCATCCTTTAGGATCCTGGGATGTGAAGTTCTTTTTGGTGGAGGGAGTATGCAGAATTCTCAGCCGGCAAGCTGTAGTGCCTCACCAAACTATGAACCACACAATTCCATAGGCTGTTGTCATGACAGTTAAAGTGGAATCATAGTGGTATTATTGTGTAATGTGAAAAGGTCCCAGGTCTGACCCTACTGGATCTTCTGGACCAGTATTGCCCAGTACTCTGAGTGGCAATAGCTTTTCAGGATCTTAGACAGAGAGGCCTTTCCCTTCACCTGCTTTGTTGTTATGCGCCTTCAAGTCAACTTTGACTTATGTTGACCTTGTCATAGGGTTTTCTTGGAAAGATTTATCCAGAGGAGGTTTGCCATTACCTTTCTTGTAGAGCCTTATCTCATGACAAAGTAAGCCAATGCACAGCGAGAAAGAAGTGGCTTTCTACTTACCTCTCCACATGATATCATAGGTTCTCTTTCTAGTAAAAGCATGACTTTTGCCAAACAAGTTTTTCCAGCGTGACAAAGAAATGCTTTTTTGACCTTCTCCCATGGGAAGAGAACAGAAGTGTTTTGAGGGCATCTCTTGCTGCATGTTGCATGATAATGTTCTTAGGCTCAGAGAGAGTCACCCACTCAAGGTCACCATGTGGGTCTCCATGGCTGAGCAGGGATTTGAACCCTGTTCTCCCAGAATCCTAGTCCAGCTCTCAAACCACTACAGCATGCTGGCTGTTATATCTGCGAGTTGATCCTTTTAATTGGTGGGAGTGAACCTAATATATTCACCAAAGCACATGATTTCGCCACTGAACCGTGTCTTGTTGATGGCAAACGTGCAATTCTTGGGAAAGTTACTTTTTTGAATGACAGTTCCCAGAATCCCCCAGCCAGCATGGCCAGCAACTTTTCCAAGTTCTGTAAAATATGTGTCAATTCATTGACATAGTAATAATAATAGTATATAATACATTTTTATTTATAACCCTCCCCTCTGCGTGGCAAGCGGGGCAGCGTACAACATTGTTAAAACAAAGAACAGTTAAAACATTCCTAAATCCCACATGCTAGCCCTCCCACTCCTTAAAACTGAATTAAATTCAAATATAATTAAAATAAATGTAAACACACAATACAAATAAACAGGCGTTTGACAGCATACATCCAATGGCAGGTAGGGCAAGTTAAGGTTAAGGTTAAGGTTAAGGTTAAGGGGAGGTAATAAGCCTCCATTGTTGCCGGGAAGTTATTCTGGGAAGGCCTGCCAGAAGAGGTCCGTCTTTACTGCTTTCTTAAAAGCAGCAAGAGTAGTAATAAGACGGATCTCGTCCGGCAGGCCATTCCATAGTCTGGGAGCGGTCGCAGAGAAGGCCCTCTGGGAGGTCTGCGGAAGCCTGGTCTTCATGGGCTGTAGCAGGTTCCTCTGCTTCCAGCGCTTGAATGGCATTCTTCCCTGACTCCATTTGCCCCACTTCCAACCACACACAGCAGCCCAAACTAGATTCATGAAGGGCCTATTCTGTTTTGTAACTGCAAATTAGGAATCCTACATAAAAGGCCATTCTGCAACCTCCCCACCTTTCATGGAAAGCAAGAAAGTTGGCATCTTATATGACAATTTTCTCATTGTGCATAATCCAACAATGGTCACAAAGGCCAAACTTTTCAGTCTAGTATTCTGGCAGTTCCCTTCACATTGGACTTGTGCTCCCCCTCTCTTCTAGCACATACTTTCCAACATTTCACAGATGAAAACAAGGACATATGCAGCCAAGTAACATCAGAGTGCGATCAGGATGGCAAATGTTATTAATGGGGAAGACTACACAAGGATGGAGAGGCTACAGCAGTTTGTTTTTGCCCAACCTTGCTTGGAATTGCAAGATTCATTCCCTCCTCTCTTCTTCCCCCATTTGGTTAATTGAGCACAAACTACTTCACCTCAGTTTGCAGCAGCTGACATAAAGCAAGGATGAAGGGGGGAAGTGGGGGAAGGAGGGAGAAACTGGGGAATTTTAAAAGCTGTTGACAAAATGAGACAACAGAGGATTAATTGGGATTGTCTCTGGAAAATCATGACAATTGGAAGATATGCTAGTGCTTACGCTACATAGGCAACACACTTTTAAGCACCTATACCCCATGCCTAAGTACATCACAACACTGTTTTTACAGCAGCAATCTTTTGAACATGGATCCTAATGAAAACTATGGTTCTTGAGAGTCAACAAGTTTGCTCCAATCTGAAATCGACCTGATTTCGCTCCAGCTACATTGGATTTCTGGCTGTTCCTTCCTTTCGTGACCTGTGCTGCACATTGAAGAGACATCTTCACCAAGCTGTCCATGGTGATGTCTTGCACCGCTAATTCCCAGCCCGGTGGTGTGTAGGAAGTGTTTAAATTATTCCTTGTAATGTGCATTAGCTGGCACTTATCATCTGTCGTCCTGTTGCCCAGCTACAGTTGGGTCAGATCTTTCTGAAGTGCTTTGCCAGTCCCCATAGTCTCGAGTAGCCTACATTCTTGTGTCATCAGGACATTTTTACATCTCTTGCTCCCAGGTCACCAAGAAGCTTCACTTAATGAGAATAGCAAGACATTCAGAGGGAGGCGGGGGAGAGGAATAAAAGATTTCTCTGCACTGCAGTGATGATGTCTGTAGTTTCTTTCTTTCTTTCTTTCTTTCTTTCTTTCTTTCTTTCTTTCTTTCTTTTTGAAATCTGTTTGCAGTATGGTTTAGTTAAAGGGCTGCCCAGGAAGCAAACTTTTCTTTATAGTAAAGTGTCAGGTTATTTTTTTGGCTCTAAAAACATATCTAGCTCCAATCGGACTTCTACCCAAAACTTCACAGAGAGGAGACAGAGGAAGGTGCATAGATGCTTCTTTTGGGAAATGTGATAGTAGTGGCTTTCAAGCAGAGTAATCAAATGGGGAGGCAGAAGCCGAACAATAAGCAGCCCCACATCCTTCCCCTCCCTTCCATAGAGTTTGACAGAGAGAAAAACAGCTTCGTTTTCTTTGTAAAAGATATAGAGTAGCTTTAGTTACAAATACCAGTGCATAATCAAATACATGGGTTTATGGAGGAGAAAGGGAATAAAAAAAGAAAATGACTGAAGGTTAGAGTTATGTAGGAAAGAATTGGTATGGTTAAACAGATAAATAGGAAATCACCATGATGCACTGTAAGCAAGTGGTGAGTATAGGCATGCCAAGTTTGCCAATTCTAACAGCTTCCCTTGTAAGCAGATACTTTTTAAAATATACTCAGTTAGGTAGGGTGCAATAGAATCAAAACAGGACCAAGGATGAATTGACAGAAAAATTCCCAAGGCCCTACTCCCAGAAGGAAAGGGGGAACTCTTCTTGGTATGCTACATCCCTTTGGGGGACTAAGGTGAAGTGGCAGACCTTTCTCTCTGCTCTCCCCTCTTGCAGCCTCCCCTTGCCAATCTGGATCCTGTCTGCTGTTGTCCTGGTGTTTGTGTGTGTATGTAGTGCTTGCTATGACTTCTTCTTTCCCTGAGGGTGGAGATCCATAGGGGTGATACCATGAGTTGCTGCACTAGGTGATACCAACCCAAATTAACAGCACATGATGACACTTATGACTGATGTGGCACTTTAGAGTCCTTAAACATACATTCTTGGTAAACCTGTGGCAACTTTATAGTTGGGTACCAATATCACCTTATTGAAGACAGCTATGTAAATGGCTTTGCTCAAAATTGTTTCTGAGACCATGGCAGCTCTAATGTTTGATCCAGTACTCTGATTCATAGGTCAACCTCTTAATGTATCTGCACTCTTCATTTATAGCAGCTTGATACCTCTTAATACCTCTTATGACTACATCATATGAAATTTTGAGGTCTGATCAGAGAGAGGAATTTTTTTGCTGTAGGTCAGGGAAGTGCACCAGAGCCTCCTAGCAAAAACTACAGATCCCAGAATTCCATAGGATGAAATTAAAATGCTGTCAAACTGCTATATCTGTTTAGTGTAAACATACTCTTAGGCTGTACATGTCAGGAGCTTCCAGTTATCCATGGAGGCCTGCTGTAGTTACATAAGAAGAGCCTTTTGGATCAGACCAAAGACCTGTTTACTCCTGTGTTCTGTTCCCACAATGTTGAACTAGATATCTCTGGAAAGCCTTTGAGGGCTGTTTGTTTACCTTGGGTGTGATATTCAAAAGCCTATTTGCTTTTGCTACTGGAGGTGATATTTTAACTGCTAGCTATGGGTAGCCTGATTCTCTGCTAAAGTGTCTACTCTGCTTTTAAAGCTGTCCAGGTCAATGGCCATTACAACATCTTATACACCCTCCAACTTTTCACATGTGAAAACTGGGATGCATGTGGCCAAGCAACATCAGAGTGTGGTCAAGATGGCAAGGGTTATTAATGAGGAAAAACACACAAGTTAAGAGAGGCTGTAGTGATTTGCTTTTGCCTGAGCCTGCTGGGAAAGACAAGACTCTGTCCTCTCCTCTCTAGAGTTCATTAAGTGCAAGCTACTTTTATACTTTGAACTGAGTTTGCAGCCACTCGGGTACGCTGAGGATGAAGGGAGAAAATGAGAGAGGAAGGAGAAACTGGGACATTTTAAAAGCAGCTGAAAAAATGGGATGGCAGAGAATTAATTGGGACAGTTCCTGCCAAATCAGGGCAGTTGGGGAGCATGATTTTGTGGTAATGAATTCTGCAGTTTAGTGGCTTATTATGAAGATAAACATTATTTTTTCTAGTCTGAATCGACCAACATCCAATTTCATTAAATGATCCTGAGTTCTACTATTATGAAAGGAAATAAGCTTCTCTTTATTCATTTTCTCCAGACCAAATTATTTTATACAGTTGTATTATGATGACCTCCCTTGCTTGCCTTTTTCCCGAAGCTAAAAAGCCTCAAACATTATAACTTTGCTCCAACCCCTGTATAAGTTTGGTTGCCCTTTTCTGACCTTTCTCAGCAGTATATTTTATTTGAGGTGCACTGACCAGTAATATACAAAATATTTAAAAACAATTACACTACAGGTACGTATAAAGGCACGGTGATGTTTTCAAAACTTTTTAGTCATTTTCTAATTATTTCCAACATGAATTTGCCTTTTTTACAGCAGCTACACACAGACTCAGTATTTTCATAGAGCTTTCTACCCCAATTTGCTGCGGTAAAGATAGATACAAATAATTCATTCAACTTCTCTGCAATTTCCTTATCTTGCTTCAGTACTCCCTTAACTTCCTTGTCATCTAAAGATCTAACTGTCTCACTAGTCAAGTTTCCTCCAAATAATTTAAAGCATTTTTTTTAAAAAAAATATCAATTCTTTTTTATTAAAATTCTTCTTTAAAAATAACTTTTATTATTTGCTTGCACTTTTCCTGCATGCTTTGTTCCTTGTTTCCCTTACTTGGGCAAAACTTCCAGTTCTTGAAAGAAGCCTCTTTTTCATTTCTAATAGCTGCTTTGACAGTGCTTGTTAACCATGTTGGTGACTTCTTGGACTTGGTGCTATATTTTCTGAATTGTGGCTTGAATTCTAGCTGTTATTCTGTTCTGTTACTATGGTTTTGAGCATCCCCCCTAAGTTTTTAGAATCAGTATGCAAAGGGATCTTGCAGCACCTTTGAGACTAACTGGAAGATAGTAGTTGGTAGCATGAACTTTCGTAGACTTGAGCCGAGTTCCTCAGATGCTTGTGAGGAAGTAGGCTGAAATCTACAGAATCTCATGGTACTAACTTCTGTCTTTCAGGTAAATCTTAAAGGTGCTGCAAGATCCTGATTTTCCAGACTAACACGGCTATGTTACTGAATATTTAGAAGATATTTAACTTACTTTTATGATCCTTTTACCAGTGCCTTTATTTAAGAGAAGTTTCCTCTTTGGAAATCAAATGAGACTGTATTGAATTCTTTGGCAATTCTCTGCTTACGTATGAATTCAAGCTGATAGCATGGTGGTCATATATCAATTCAAAAGTTTTCATATCTTGTATTAGGTCCTGGATACAATTTATACCATACTACACTGTTATAGTGCTATTATTCTACTTTTACTGCTATGCCTGTGGAATCCTGGAATTTGCAGTTTAGGGAGAGGCATTTTGAATTCTCAGCCAAAGAGCTCTTAGACCTCACTAAACTATAAACCCCAGAATTCCCCAGTAGGCAGTCACAGCAGGAAAAGTGAAATAATAGTACTCTAACAGTGTAGTGTTGTTCCATGATTTATAGTTCACCATGAGAGTACCATAAAGACCCTCTCCTTTGTTCCTTCCATGTATGTCTGGGAAAGTAGTGGGATGAGAGAAGGACCTACCCCAAGATGTTATACTTCTGTAATGGTAACAAAATACTTTATGAAAGTACGTCTTCCAAATTTTGAGGCAGCAGTACCAGCGCCTCTATAATCACTTCTGCCTCAGATCCCTAAAGCTCTCTCATTCCTCCAACTGTCCCAATTTGCCAGGGATAGTCCTGATTAATCCTTGGCCATCCCACTTCTTCAGTTGTTTTTCAAAGGTCCCTATTCCTTTCGCCTCCTCCTACCTTCTCCCTTTTGTCTTCAGCTTACGTCAATTGCTGCAAACTGCATTCAAAGTGTAAAAGTAGTTTGCACTCAACTCAGG
Source organism: Phrynosoma blainvillii (assembly GCA_026167975.1). Classification (NCBI taxonomy): domain Eukaryota; kingdom Metazoa; phylum Chordata; class Lepidosauria; order Squamata; family Phrynosomatidae; genus Phrynosoma; species Phrynosoma blainvillii. The sequence continues at coordinate 432,225,820 of JANUYF010000001.1, read as the reverse complement.
AGAGGAGAGGTAGAGCCTTGCCTTTCTCATATTCAAAATGTTGCTGCTGTAAAACAAGGGTTGTGTTGTATGTAGGCAGTATATGTGTGTGTGTGTGTGGGGGGGGAAGCAAGCAATTGTAGATGAGATTCGTTGCCTGGACACATGGAAATCTGAAATCATGTCACCAAGACAAAACAGTGCTATTTTGTTTGGACTATGAGGCCTATAGTGAAGAGGGAAACTTTCTCCCTTGACATTTTCACAGCTCTGAAGGAACAGGAGGAATTGATGACTCCTCCACTCAACAAAGACAAAGAGGTGATTCTGCCCCAGTGGACTTTGATATACCTTGGCACCAAGCCACCACTTGTACTTCTGATCCTTTCCTCTCCCACAGTTCTCCAAGAAGCACTAGCAACTGGAATATTTCATGCCTCAGATCCACACTAATGCTTCCACATTATTTTAAAGAAAATATATTTTTGCCCCCAAACTTTTTCATTAATTGGAACAATTACCTACCATTGTTTTTCTGCCAAAAAGAAAGAGGTACATTAAATGAAAGGGCAGGATATGTTCCTCTTTGATTTTTATTTTCATGAAAACATGCATATAGTAATAAAAGAAAAGCCTTCATATCTTAATGCCACACAGACTCCATTTAGTTATGTCAACATAAAAAGATCAGTTAATGTAATGCAATTATAATTTATGTTCGTATTGTTCGCAACTCCTCCCCCCCCCAATTCCCCTAAAATGTACACAGTTGGCTTCAGTTAAATTGATGTTGCAACCTGAAGTTGCTTTTCTTCCAAGTATGAGGAGAGAATTGCGCAAAAGTTACAACTGTGAGATTGTAGTGCTAGAAAAGATCTGGTTATACATAGCTGTTTTCTAGTACTACAAAGGACAGCAGAGGGAGACAATTGGTTGATTCTCACTGTCCTAGATGGGACAAAACACGTTATCACACGCGGGTCTCAAAGCAGCAAGAAAGCAGTATGGAATCAATCCAGAACTATACCGGTATAGACCCCACAAGACGGAAATGGCTATCAGACGCAACTAGCATAATTGCGCAATTAACGAAACCGCGATAGATGCGCTCCTGGGAACCGTATCTGCTGTTCACACACAAGTGAGAAGATCCCTTCCAGAACCCAGCAAGGATGTTCTTGCTGCCCGATCAAAACAGGAAGTACACGTCATAAGATGCTTCCTCACAGATCCATGGGAAATAGTGCGGGGAACCATGGGTCATGTCGGGGAAATGCTCCACGATACGTATCTCGTGATCAGACATATGGCGAAAGCGGTATTATTGCGGTATCATTCTGGTCGCGCAATTGTAATTCCCCAAGAAACCGGCATTCAAAAGAACGGGGATGATGCCGCATTGGGATGGGGTTGGGACGGGGTTCTGTGCGACGTCGTGTGAACACACGGGGAAAAAAAACGCAATAGGATGGGATTGGGTGTGGATTCTTTCTGCTTTAGGCCCCGTGTGATAACGTCCAAAATAGATTTAAGGATCCACATTGGCAGGTGATGCAAACCGTATTTTCATGGAGACAAGATACAGCAAGGTAAAGGAATATAAATCCAATCTTTTGGAAATGTCATGCCTTCTCCTATGGAAGGTCCACACATGCTAAAATGGTGTATATGGATAAAATTTTGCCCCTGGATAGAAAGTCTGCTTTCTTTTTGTAATCCCTGCACCCTTTAAGCCACACTGTACTTTTAGTGAGCTCAATTGCTTTCTAGGGATTAACATGGCATATGAACACACAGAAGGAACTGAACACTTAAATCCAATTTCCTGGCCTTGAGCAACTGCTTTCCATGAAAAACCCATCTCCCTGTCTGATTCTCACAGGTACCATTTCAAAAACCATTCCTTCACAACTTTCATGGCCTTTTTTCATATGACTGCCCAGGTAGTCTTTCATACACCCATCTTGTATATGCACCATCATAGATTCTGTAAAATTAAAAATATATAAATGATTGTTCTGATAAACAGGTATATCCTTCTCTGTATAATCGGTTTCATAGGCTGTGTCGGCAGTGCAGAAAGAATCCAGTTAGACACCACTTTAACTGCCATGGCTGAATGCTATGAAATTCTGGGAATTGTAGTTCGTTGTGGCACCAGAGTTCTCTGACAGAGAAAGCTAAATGTCTCACAAAACTACAATTCCTAGAATTCCACAGCATTGAACCATGTTAAAGCAGAATCAAACTGGATTATTTCTGCAGTGTGGATGCAGCCATAGTCTTAGGACCAGGGTATTTGACAGACTGTGCCTCCCTATATTAGCCTGCCCAGACACTGAAAAGCTCAGGAGAGGTCCTTCTTTCAGTACCACCACCTTCACAGGTATGGTTAGTGGGAACACAAGATAGGGTCTTCTCCATGGCTGACCCAAGCTTCTGTAATTCCTCACCTAGGGAAACAACTCCAGGGCTCCATCCTTGTAGTCCTTCCATTGGCAGTCAAATACCTTTTTATTCCAACAGTCTTTTAGAACAGAAGATTTTTTTAAGGAAAAGGATTTTAAGAGTGTGCTGTATTATTGTAATTTGTACTGCCTTTAACTGTTTGAATCCCTTTGAAGTGTTTTAAATTGTTTTCATATTATTACTGGTTCAATTCTACTGCAATACTGATCTTTTGCATGTTTTGATCTTTTGTACTGTTTTAATTTGTAAGATGCCTTGTGTTCCAGTTTTCCAGAAAACACAGAGGGTGTATAAAGATAATAAGAATAGCAACAATAAGGGTAATGTTAAAGATCTTGAGAGGTTACACATCTTTACATTATAAGAAGTGACTAGGGGGAGCGTACACATCTTTACAATAGGCAGCACAGGAGGAAAGTATTCCTTGCTATGGCACTGAAATAAATAAGCATCATTTTGGAACAAATGTAAGATATGCTGATTCAACCCCCAAATGTGGATTTGTTGGTATGTCTTCTCACTGTTCCAGAGCACTAGTTCTGTTTAATCAAACTTGCAAATTCAGTGGCAACTTGAGTAAAAATATAGCCAGGATGGTTTGACCCAAATGCCACCAAAAATCTTTCTAAAAGGACTTGAAGAGTGGCACACAAGATGACAGCCTGTACTATTGTTAAATAGTTTGCAAAACCAACTGGGTCAGTGTGAGGATAGTAGGGGCCTGGATTAAGTACAATTCACTCTTGCTGTGGCCCAGACGCAACCATTGGGTGAAACAGATGAAGAGGAGAAGAGGAAGAAGAGGGAGGAGAAGGAGGAGGAGGAGGAAGAAAAGTGTCATCCTCGTCCATAGTATGTGTGCTAGACCTTTGGGTGTGGTTCCAGTTGGAAAAGAAGTTGGCAGTGTGGCCATCTTTACATACAGTATAATTTTGCATGAATTATTGAGCACGTTGTGTGATCAGAGGCAGGCTTAGCTGCTCCCCTGCTGGAGGTCATCAGAAGTCTAGCCGCCCGCTCCGTCCCCAAAAGCATTAGGCAGCTATCCCAAAGCCCCTATCTTTGCATGACTGCTTCCTCATCCCAACACATAGCCGTGTAGCCCCTATAATGGACAAGCGCATGTATTATTAAGCATCTGAAAGCACTTGTACAAGGCTGACGGCACACATGACTTATTTACGCTGACCTAAAATAGCTGCACTTTAAGTGATACAAACACAGAAGACTTTAAAGTGCTCCGCTGAGAATTGTAAATAAAAAGGGAAGCCGTTGGCTAATTCTTTGGAAACAAAGCAAAACAATATTGTTTTCTTATAAAAATGAACGTGGGATCTTAAAACCAATGACAACAGCCACCCACCCAGCGACCCATGCAATCTGTCCTTTCCTTCTGACCTGACGTGGTTTCAGTTCAGTTTTTCTCGTTGCTTTTGAACATTAGCATCTCTTTAAAATCATAACTCTCCCCTTTAGTTTCCATGTTGCAACATAGTCTCAGTGTCCCCATTTCTCCATAATGCTTTTTGGATTCTAATCCAAGACACCTGCATCTATATGTACACACACTGGTTTTGTGTGTCCCCCCACTCCATTTCTTTTCATATAATGACTCAGACCTCTGTTTTCCATGGAGGAAAGGGTTTGATGGCCCAGTTTTAGCTGATTCCATAGATCATGACTGCAGAAGGCAGCAAACATTTGGTTCCATTATCACTCGCTTGGCAATGAGGACACACAGCTATCAAGGAGCCTATATCTCCCCTTACTCTAGAGAGGGACTGTGCTTCTGAATCACAACAGAGGTCATTGCTCGGGCAGGCTGGGAAGAAAAGACTTCCTTCTCTTTGATTTTATTCTGCAGATACAGAAAAGGCAGAGAAACTAATGTACATATATGCATGCACACTTTCATCCTGGGTAGGTTGAGTAAGGTTGTGTGTGTATATGTGTGTGCTTTATTTTAATTAAGAGGAAAACTTTAAAGATTACTTAACAATTTTAATACAAAAGTCTAAAGTTATATGAAATTGAATTTAATGTATTTTTACACCAGCATCTGTCAGTTCAAAGAACAAACAACACAGTGGCCATCTGTCCTTAATTTCATCAATCTAGTGTAGGCTGTCACATGATGGAGCTACTTGGACAAAAAGAGGTCACGTGACTGGCTCCAGCCACTTTTAAGACGTACTGTCATATTTAGTCAAATTTAACTGGATCGTGGAGGCAGGGAGTTTGTCGGAGCAAGCGGCAACAACCTACCATGAACCGAAGCTGAGGTCAACATAACCAGGATCTGAACTGCTGTTCTTCCCTGCCCCAGTACATTTCCACTCTCCCTTCTCCTTTCCTTTAATCTGAAGGATAAATGTTTTCAATATTTAATTGGGATATATAAAGCAATCCAAAAAATCTAAGTGCTCTCCATGCAAAATCACCCTCCTCCTCCCACCTGGTTTTATGTTGTCAAGGAAAATCCATCGTTCAACAGCAATATAGGACTTGGGGTTGTAAAAAATAGATATGCATGTCATTTCCCAGATGTTCTCTGTTCCTCTTCTTAAAAGATGGTCCCCTATTCAAAATACTTAACTTGGTGAAATACAGTTTAGAAACAGATCAGGCAAATGTATGGAAGATGGGGGCTATTAATTGTTGTATTGGTATTATTAACTCTTCTTTCATGAAGAGCAAGATGGTGTCATGAAGAGCAAGATGGTGTGCCTAATCTCCAAGCATGGAAAAGTTACTTTTTGGATCACATCTTCTAGACACCCCTAGCTTGCATGGACACTTTCCTAAGGTCTGATCATTGCTGACTCTGGATTTGAACAGAGATGGCCTTGATCAATGTCTAATATTCATCAATGGGATTGTGAGTTGTAACTAGAATCTGGCAAAAGTTACTTTTGGGTGTCAAAAGGGCCTTACTGGCTGGAAGTTTACAATCTCATGTCCCATACTGATGCTAAATGATGGATTTTCCTTGATAACAAAACCAGAGGGGAAAAATTGGGAGTCCAAAAAAGTAATTTCCCCAAGCTTTGGTCATAACTGTCAACTGATTCAACTGCCTCAAACACATGGTAGGGAACATTATCAGCGCTGTTTATCCTTTTTTTCAAAAGGAAAAGTGAGTACTTTAAAACCACAAATCCCCAAACTAGAGTCTTCTCCCAACCTATTCATGTTTTGGGTGCATTTTGTTCCACAAAGCCTGGGTTTTGTGCTTCCATCTATATAGGGCGGCATTGTGCCTCCCTCTGAGATATCAGCAGTGTGACAGTTTTGGGAAAAGGATTTAGCCCATCTGCAGCTCAGTTTCAGTTGTTTCATACTTTCTCATGGAACATTTAGCCACTCTAGATATGGAAGTATGCAAAAGGATCTTGTAGCACAGGGGTAGGCAACCTTTCCCCTTTAAGGGCCGAGGGACTTCAGCTCCCAGAAGCCTCAGTCATGTTGGCCAATAGTTCCATGCTGGCCAATAGCTCCTGGGATTCTGGGAGCTGAAGTCCCTCGGCCCTTAAAGGGGAAAGGTTGCCTACCCCTGTTGTAGCACTTTTGAGACTATTGAAAAAAAGAAGCTGGTAGTATCTACTTCCCCAGATTCAAGTCTACGAAAGCTTATGCCACCAGCTTTTCTTTCTTTCTTTCTTTCTTTCTTTCTTTCTTTCTTTCTTTCTTTCTTTCTGTTTTGGACATATCACACTACACCAGGGGTAGGCAACCTAAGGCCCGGGGGCCGGATGCGGCCCCGCGAGGACTTTGGACCGGCCCCAGGCCAGTCCTGCCGCTGCGACCGCCACCGCCGCCCGTCATGATGATATTATTGTTGTTATTACTTGTTCTTGGGGTTTTCTTGGCAAAATCTCCACAGGGGTTTTGCCATGGCTTTTCTGGGGCTGAGAGAGTGTGCATGCATATTTGTTTAATTTTTTAATTAAACAAATATATATATATATATATATATTTGGTGCTTCGGCCCCCCAATTGTCTGAGGGACAGCAACCCGGCCCCTGGCTCAAAAAGGTTGCCTACCCCTGCACTACACAGTTGTTGTTGTTAACTGCCCTCAAGTCAACTTCAACTCATGGTGGCCCTGTGGATAAGTGTTCTATTCAGGTCTGCAGGAGAGCTCCAAACTGATCTGTTCTAGAACCTATTTGTTTGTCTTCTAGCTGTCCATGGTATTCTCAGTACTCTTCTACAGCACCAAATCTCAAATGAGTTGATTTTGTTTCTATCAGCTTCCTTCACTGTCCAGTTCTCACATCTGTACATGGTGATGTGGAATTCAGTTTCTTGGGGGATCCTCATTTTAGTGTTCAGTTTATGTCTTTACACTTTATGACCTTGTCCAGTTTTTTTCATAGCTGGCCTTCCCAATCCTAGTTTTCTGATTTTTTGACTGCAGTCTCTATTCTTATCAATATTTGATCAAGGCATGGGAACTCTTTGACTATTTCAATTTTCTCATTATCTAGAATGAAATCTTGTAGATCTCTCATGGTCATTATTGTTGCTTTCTTAATGTTCAGCATTTTCTCCTTGACCTTCTTCAATATTGCTTCAGGTCTCTGTTTCTGCTAGTAGTATTGTGTTGACTGCATCTCTTAGGTTGTTAATGTTCTTTTCTCTGATATTTACTTATCCTGCCTCTGATTCTAAGCCTGCTCTATGTAACATATTTTCTGCAAACAGGTTGAATAAGGAGGGTGATAGTATGCTGTGTTGTGTGACCACTTTGCCAATTGGGATCTATTCTTTTTATCCATATTCTGTTCTGACAGCAGTCTCTTGTCCTGAAAACAGGTTATGCATTAGGACAATCAGATGTTGTGGTACTCCCATTTCCCTAAGCACAAGCCATAGCATTCCATGAGCTCTGCAGTCAAAGGCTTTGCTGTAGTCATATGCATATGCAGATTTTCTTCTGGAAATCCCTGGTGCACTTCATTATCCATTGTATGTTTCCAATGTGATCCCTAGTGTTTCTTCCTTTCCTGAATCCAGCTTGTACCTCTGGGATTTCACATTCCATATATGGTAGGGATTTTTGCTGCAGAATTTTGAGTATGATTTTGCTTTTATGGGAAATTCGTGCAATGGTTCTGTAATGACTGAAATCTTTCCTGTCTTCTTTTTTGTGGATGTGAATGTATATTGATCACTTCCAATCTGTTGGCTTGTAGTCCACATTCCTTGGCAGCTTTTAGTTAGAACTACATTTGATTCTGACTCTGTGGCTTGTAGCAGTTCTATTGATACATCATCTGTTCCTAGTGATTTGTTCTTTCCAATTGCTTTGAGTGAGGCTTTCACTTTGCATTCCAAAATCTGGATTTCATCTTTGTACATTTCTTCTTCCCATGTGCCATTCAACCTTTTACATTGTTTATATAGCTCTTCTGTGTATTGTCTTTTTTAATTTCATCAATGTTGTATATTACTAGAGTATTATAACACTGTCATTCCACTTTAACTGCTATGGTTGGCTCCTGTGGAATCCTGGGATTTAAAGTTTAGAGGGGGACATTTAGAATTATCACCCAGACAGCTCTTAGGACTCATTTAAACTATAAAATAGAATTTCAAAAGAGACAGACATAGCAGTTAAAGTGCAATAATAGTACTCTAACAATGTAGTATGATATTGACCTTAATCTCAAAGGTGCTGCAAGACCCCTTTGCATACAGATTTTCCAGACTAACATGGCTATGTCTTTGAATTCTAGATAAGGCAGGCAGCCAACATTCTTTAGACACTGGGAGCAATATCTGCTACTCACACCATGTGAAAGAGACCTCAACCAGCTCAGAGAGACTGCCCTGTTCTCTGGGAACTTGGATCTTCACTGTTCTCCTGCATATACCTCTATGTCTTGGTTTTCTTGGCTACAGACTGATTCCATTCTTTCCTCTCAGACAGCTTCTCTCTCTCCTCTAAGTGAATTACAATAGGTGGTACAATATGTTAAGACACATCAAAGTGACAATAACAACAACAACAACAACAACACTGCCATATTCCTTCTACACCTACGCTAACATTTTGTGCTGGTTTGTGACACAAACCTCAAGTTTTGGCTGCCTGCCTCATGTGCGAATGAATGCCTGCATAAATGAATATGCAACATTGCAATACAGTTTTACTGAAACTTGTGGCATTGGCATGCAATTTTACTTGCTTGCTTTCTTCCTCACTTACTTATTACTGACTTAAAATATTTACATTCCACCTTGGCTAGTCCCAACTACAGCAGACCCATTCAGTTTTCCAGTGGTGATTCAACAATTGGATTCAACAAACCCAATTATGTTCAAGTTGAAACTAATAATGGGATTTAGGCTGCTCTCCCATGGAATCTCATGGCAGAATACAAATCAGAACAATACCAGCAGTTTGAAACAATTCAAAAATTTGAATAATAATATTATTCAAATATTTTATTATTTTATTATTTATTATTACAGTTGGCCTGCCTATGCCAAAAATGGTGGGACCTCAAGTCCCGTTGATTTTAATGGCAGTACGGCTGCATGCATGCACCACCATTTGGGAGAATGGAGTGTGGCTGTCTGCGGATGCTCCAGTCTGTGGATGGCAAGCCCACGGATAGTACAGGCCGACTGTATATTATTATTTATTATTTTAGTACTTATTATTTACTGTAACATAATTTAAATAGACTAAGGGCTAATCTGCACTACAGAAATAATGCAGTTTGACACTGCTTTAGCAGCCATTTGTCAATGCTATGGAATTCTGGGATTTGTAGTGTTGTGAGGTATTTAACCTCCTTTGCCAGAGAGCCATGGTGCCACAACAAACTACAACTCCCACAGTTCCTCATGATGGAGCCATGGCAGTTAAAGCAGTGTCAAACTGCATTATTTCTGCAGTGCAGATGCATCCTAAAGGGATTAAAACTGCATGCATGTACATTTGGAGAGGGCACTCAATTAGGCCCCAAAGGATTTTGTTTTTAAAAAGTGAAGCCCCATTTGCGCTATTGCAAAGACGTGTGAGAGGGAATGCTTCAAAACTGGTATGTATTCGGTTCCCCTTACTAGTGTGATTGTGGAGAGAAAGGGGCTTGTGTGATAAACTCCTTGGACTCAGTTGTGTTTTAGATTTCATGTACTCTCTAGGAGCTTAGGGCACAACACCCACTGGGTGACCTTGGGCAGGTCACACTCTCTCAGCCTCAGAGAAAGGCAATGGGAAATCTCCTCTGAACTAATCTCACCAAGAAAACCTATGATAGGCCTTATGGAAGGCAGGTAAGGAGAGAGAGAACAAGTGAACACATGCAAATCCAGGGAACAAAGGAATGCCAATGTGACCCAGGAAGAACAAACAAACAAGAAGTGACAATAAACATTTGTTGTAGTTGTTGTGTGCCTTCAAGTCATTTCCAACTTATGGTGAGCCTATGGTCAGCAGAGCTCTCTCTCTCTGGATGAGACACTCCAACTTTCTCAAAAGCATGTGGTATTATCTTCTTTTTCTTTACCTTCCTCAAGAAGATAAATCTGCGTTGATTATGCACAAGTACTTGTGAGCTACTTTTACATACTTTATGAAGAAGATTGATATTTCTGCTAGATACAGTGTGCAGAGGGCCATGAGACTGTTCAAATCTTTTGCTTAGCACATTAGAGACTTGGCGTGAGAGACAGATCCACTAAATCACTCATATTTCTCAATACCGTGAGCCCCTTGCTTCACACACTCCGCAGATGAAAAAAGCCATGTGAGCTTAATCCCATATTAGTCAATGTGTGGCGACAGGCATGTGCCCATATCAATGTGCCTGCAGATGTGCACCACCAAAGGCTAATATGGGGCCAGGCAATATACCATAGCTCCAATCTGTAGATGGATGGCCTGCAGATACAACAGACTCACTGTAATATTAGGAGATCTGGGTGAAACCTAGATCTGAACAAGAAAAATACATTTGATAAAGCAAAAGGAAAGTGGCAAAAACAGCCCAATGAGGACTAAATGTGTATCTTCACAACACAGTCATAGCAGGTTGATACAGTGGCTCTGTCCTATGGAATCCTAGGATTTGTAGTTTGGTGAGGTACTTTTAATTTTCTGCTTAAGAGCTCTAGTGCTGTAGTTCAGGGGAGTGACTACGGTTCTTCAGCACATCATTTAAAGTACACCACCAAACTACAAATCTCAGTATTCTGTAGGATGGCATTAAAGTGCCATCAAACTGAAATAAGTGAAGATATACAGAAATGTGTATTTTTGCACCTGTTTACTAACCAAGACATGAATAATAGAATCAAAGAATCCTACAGTTGGAAGAGACCACAAGAGGCCATCTAATCCAATCCTCTTTCATGCACAAATACAAACTCAAAGCACTCTTGACAGATGGCCATCCAGCCTCTATTTAAAAGCTGCCAAAGAAGGAGACTCCACTACACTCTAAGGGAGTGTGTTCCACTGTTGAACAGCTGTTACTGTTAGGAAGCTCTTCCTAATGTTTAGGTGGAACCTCTTTTCCTGTAGCTTGTATCCATTGCTCTGGGTCCTAGTCTGTGGAGCAGCAAAAAGGAAGTTTGCTCCATTCTCAGTATGACATCCCTCCAAATATTTAAACATGGTTATCATGTGACCTCTTAACCTTCTCTTCTCCAGGCAAAACATTAGTGATGTATTCAGGTCTTTTACTCCAAGATTCAACTCAATACTCAAGTACCTTGAAGTCTCAAGTTTAGTCTCAAGTCCTTACAAGATACTTTCAAGTCAAATCTTATGTCTGGGAGCCAATTTTAACAGAAAAAAGGAGGAGTGGTGGACTGTGAGTGTGTGTATGTGTGCACGTGTGTGCATTTCATATGTGTCTGATGAAGATGGGAGAAGGAAAGGAGGAATCCAAGTAGTTGATCAGCAGCACCAAGGGGACTGGGTGTGTGTGCAAAAGTGTGTAATTATTTCATTTGGTCTGGGGAAGAAGCAGGAACAGTACAACGGCTTGTGCAGAAAGATAAATAAAATTACTGCAATGACTAATGCAGAGAAATAGAAGACAACAACAAAAAGGGAAGAACAAGAGATCTATTTCACAAGATCTGGTAAATCAAAGGAAAATTTAAACCAAGGACTGGGCTGATCTATGTCAATAAAAATAATATAATTCAAGACCAGGAAGGAATAAAAAGATGTTGGATGCAATACACAGAAAAATTGTACAAAAGAGATGACAAAATGAAGGACACATGGAATGAAGATCCATATGAAGATGAACTCCAAATCCTAAAAAGTGAGGTTGTAGTTGCAATAAGAGAAATAGCAAAAAACAAATCACCAAGAACAGATGGTATTCCAATTGAACTGCTGCAATCCACATTGACAGAGTCAACCCTAGAGCTAACCAACATATGTCAACCGATATGGAAAACAAAATGATGGCCAACATATTGGAAACGATCAATATACATCCCCATCCACAAAAAGGGAGACACAAGAGACTGCAGCAACTATAGGACCATAGCACTGATGTCCCAAGCAAGCAAAATCATGCTCAAAATTCTGCAACATAGACTCCAACCATACATTGAAAGAGAGATCCCAGAGGTCCAAGCAGGGTTCAGGAAAGGAAGAGGTACTAGGGATCACATGGCAAACATACAATGGCTAATGGAGAACACCAGGGAATTTAAAAATAAAATCAGCATGTGCTTTATAGACTGCAGCAAAGCCTTTGACAGCATAGACCATGAAAGGCTATGGAATGCCCTTAAAGACATGGGAGTACCAACACATCTGATAGTCCTGATGAGGAATCTGTACTCAGGAGAAGAGGCTACTGTCAGAACAGAACACGGAGAAACAGAATGGTTCCCAGTTGACAAAGGGGTCAGACAAGGCTGCATCTTTCACCCTACCTGTATGCAGAACATATTACAAGAAAAACAGGCTTGGACACAGAAGAAGGAGGAGTGAAAATAAGAGGAAGGAATATCAACAATCTAAGATATGTAGATGACACCATAATACTAGCAGAAAACCTTACAGACATGGAACACCTACAAAGGAAGATCAAAGAAGAAAGTGCAAAGGCAGGCTTCATGCTGAACATAAAGAAAACAAAAATAATGACCACCGAGGACCTTCACAAATTCAGCCTAGAGAATGAAGAAATACAAATAGTAAAAGAATTCCCATACCTGGGATCAAACATTGACTGCAGTCAGGAAATCAGAAGAAGACTAAGAATGGGGAGGGTGGCTATGAAAGAACTAGAAAAGATCATAAAATGCAAAGATATACAATTGATCACAAAAGTTAGAATCATACAAGCCATTGTATTCCCTATTACCATGTATGGATGTGAGAGCTGGACAGTTAAGAAAGATGATAGGAAGAAAATGAATGCATTTGAGATGTGGTGCTGGAGAAGAGTGCTGAGGATCCCATGGACAGCCAAAAGGACAAACAAGTGGGTCCTAGAGCAGATCAAGCTGGAAACCTCTCTGGAAGCCAAGATGACCAAACTGAGTGGTTGAACAGACTGCCCCAAGGGGCAGCGGGACATGGCCCCTTTCCTTGCTGGATTGAGGCTGTGGCAACCTCATGCCACAGCCCCAATCTGGCACTTTGCTGCTCTAAAAAGAACCAGCAAAATGCCACTCCTTTTTAGAGTGGCAAAAAAAACACCCTTGCCACAACAGTGGTTTTTTGGCATTTCTTTGGTGCAGCACATCTAAACAGTATGCCAAAGACACACTCTTTCACTGCCTGCCATCTGGCCAGGTGGGCGGCTTGACAGCAGCATCGGGGTGGAGTTGGGGGTGGTGGGCATGTGGTCACCACACCCCCACTCCGCCTCCAGGATGGCTTAAATTGCCAGTCTGTTCATGCCCTGTCGTACTTCAGACATATCACGAGAAGAGGGGGACTCTTTGGAAAAAACAATAATGCTGGGGAAGGTGGAGGGAAGTAGGAACAGAGGAAGGCCACATGCTAGATGGATGGACTCTATTAAGGAGATCACGGGTATTAAGAGGTTGCAGGATTTAAGCAGAGCAGTGGAGGACAGAGGGTCTTGGAGATGTCTCATCCATAGGGTCGCCATGAGTCAAGATCGACTTGAGGACAGTTAACAACAACAACAAGAAGAAGCAGGAGTTGGGGCTTGAGGTGGAGGTAGAGGCTGAGGTCTGTTTGGCAGCCTGTGTGCTCTGGGGAGTCTTGTCTGCTGCTTAAGAAAAGCTTTATAGGATTCTCCTGCCTCAAAATTGTTGCTGAACTCATTTACTGTGCTACCCTCTGAGAAACACTTCCTGCACTCTCAGGGGCAAGTTTTGCCAGTTGCTAGGAAATGCTTTAGAAGACTCAGCCAGCATGTTATAGCTAAAAATATGCAAGTCTTGAGTCAAGCTGAGTCAATGCTTCATTTATGGACTTGGAGTCAAGTCCAAGTCAAGTCATTGAAAGAACTTGAGTCCGACTTGAGTGCAAGTCAAATAACTCAAGTCTACATCACTGATAAACATATCCATCTTCCTAAGTTACTCCTCATAGGGATGGTTTCCAAATGTTTCACCATTTTGGTCGCCATGAAACCAGCTTTCTAGCAGCGAATCCTAAATACCTCACCAACCTACATATTTCAGGATTCTGTAGGATGGTGATATGACGTTTAAAGTGGTATTGCACATCTATAATTGTGTAGGGTGGATATAGGTCAAATATTATAAATGGCCACAGAAGGATGAAAATCAGAAAGCCAGCCCTTTTGCAACATATTCATTTCCAAAAAAAGTTTGTCTGATATCTTGTCCTATAGAACGAGCACAGAATTGCCACATTTTATGAAGAAAGGGTGACTCTATTGCTTTGCCACTAAAAGGAATCATACATGATTTTAAAGCCTCTTCATTGTATGGTGGACAGATGGAATGGGGAAAGAAGCTTAAAGAATGCCCCAAGTCTTCAAAGAGGCAATGGAAAGAGTCACAGCTTTATTTGCATAGCCAGATCCTTGCTCCTATGAAAGTGCAAAAGAGACTCAGGCAGAAGGGGGTTGTAATTAAAATACAGATCAAAAAGCCACATTTTTCAATTTGCCATGTTAAAAAAATAACAATCATCTTGTCATATTCTCTTTAAATAACAGATGGTCAAGCATGACTAATAGTTCTCTGACTGATGGAAATATGCAAAGTCTTTTTTTCATTTAGTAAGGGTCACCCACCCCACCCCTAATTAGCTTGAGCAACATGGCGATACCAAATATTCAACAGGAACGTCAAGCAAATGTTTTTGTCTAATGTCATAAGAATGTTGCCAGTGGTCCACATCAGGCCATGGAAAGAGTGTGTAAACACCTGTGTTTTCCATCCATTTTGTGTGTCATAATTATCATGATGGTTGCTGGAGCAAATTCCATTCCCTCTTGAGAAGGCTCATTGGGTCAAGTTTTGTACAAGTATTTGAAACAGCAGGACTTCTCCTCCCACAATCTCTCAGAAAAGTAATCAGACAAAGACTGCATCTGCACTATATAGTTCCAGCCCTTTGATACCACTTTAAATGTCATAGTTCAGTCCTATGGAATCCTGGGAGTGTGGTTCCATTCTTCAAAATTTAAGTGTTAGAGACAGCTTGCAGAGAATCCTCTTCATTCCTTCTGTGGGATTCTGCATAGAGCCATCACAGTCAAAGTGGGACTGAGCCACTCTAATGATATAGTGTAAATTCTCCCTAATATTGTGCTTGTACAGTAAGAATGATTGCATAGCACAAGTATCTGGTTTTTTCCTCCATTGTACAAAATCACAGAGAGTAATTTCTCTTGTTAGTAGATAACTTCCTTCTCACAGATATGGGACCACCCACAATCAGGCAAAGAACATCCCAGTTCAAGCAAGGAACCATGAATACCCAGACCAGGATTGGGCTTCTGACATTCATCCCAAGCTTTCTTCATATCACAAAGCTTGGGATGAACGTCAGAAGCCCAGTACTGCTCTGAGTATCTGAAGGTAAGCAGTGGCATCACTAGCTAGGGTGCCACCCAGTGCAGAGAGTGTCACCCAGGAAGAATGTGTATTCGCTCCTCCTGCTGCTCCATCATCAGGTTTCCTCCTTAGGCTTCCTACCCAGGAAGTAAATCCAATGATGGAGCAGCCAGGAAGCCATGTGTTCACCCCTCCTCCTGCTCCACCATTGGGCTTCCTCACCAGGCTTCCTTTCTAGGGAGAAAACCCAGCATTGGAGTAGCCAGGAAGGGGCAGGTTTGCCCCTTCTACACCAAAGGGGGAGGAGGACACTCCCCAGGGGTGTCACCTGGTGTGATCCGCATCCCCTGCACTTCATAATGAGTCCACTGATGGTAAGGATGGGTGGATGGATAATTTTAAAATTTTTAGGCTCATAGGAACTAAACCAATGGGATCTCCACCAAAATGTTGCAGTGTTCAACCCTTCTGCTCTTGGATATTCTATTCTACAACCCCATAAGTCTTCTGATACTTTTTCAATCAGATGAAGTAGAAGGCAGTAGGGAAAAAAAGAAGACTGCATTACATGTGGATAGACAAAGGACGTTATCACACGGGGTCTAAAGCAGACAGAACCCCGTCGCATCCCCGTCCCATTGCAGATCCTTTGCCCCTGTGTTCACATGACGTCACAGAGAACCCCCTCCCATCCCCCTCCCATCCCCGTCGCATTGCAGCATCATCCCCGTTCTTTTGCATGCCGGTTTCTTTGGGAATTACATTTGCGCGACCAGAAGCATACCGGAATGATGCTGCTTTCGTTCATTCTGGAATGATGCTAGTTGCTAGAGACCTGCATGTGATAACGTCCTTAGTCCATGACCCTAAGTTTGCAAGACCTGAAGACGGAGATTTAGAGATCTGTCATTCATAGGGTTACCATAAATTGAACTTGACTTCACAACAGTTAGCAACAACATATTTTCTCATATGGAACCAAATTTTCCTTACACTGCAGCTAAAATAATCTTAAAATCCACTCAAAATATTAATTTGGAATAATTAAAAACACATAAAAATCTATTACACATTAAGAAGCAACACACTTGTTGCACTATCCCAAATGATTAAAAGTGGAAGGCCTGTTTAAATAAGGTCTTTTCCTGATGATGAAGGGGGGGGGGAGCAAAGAGAAGGCCAACCAAGCTTCTCTCAGAAGAAAGTTCCATACCCTGGGAGCAGCCACTAAGAAGATTCTCTCCCATGTCCTCACCAAACATGTATGGGATGGTGGAAGGACCAAGAGAATGTCTTCCCCTGATGATCTCAAAACCCAGCTGGTCCCATATGTATTATAGTCTGGACCTAAGCTCTATGGGGCTTTATACGACATAACCAGCACCACAGAATCATAGAGCTGTAAGAGACCACAAGGGCTAC
Source organism: Phrynosoma blainvillii (assembly GCA_026167975.1). Classification (NCBI taxonomy): domain Eukaryota; kingdom Metazoa; phylum Chordata; class Lepidosauria; order Squamata; family Phrynosomatidae; genus Phrynosoma; species Phrynosoma blainvillii. Next base: position 432,208,954 of record JANUYF010000001.1, on the reverse strand, counting down.
CCAGCCAACCCCCTGCCATGCAGGAACTCACAATCAAAGCGCCCCCAACAGATGGCCATCCAGCCTCTGCTTAAAGACCTCCAAGGAAGGAGACTCCACTACTCTCCGAGGGAGTGTGTTCCACTGTTGAACCGCCCTTACTGTCAGGAAGTTCCCCCTAATATTGAGGTGGAATCTCTTTTCCTGGAGCTTACATCCATTGTTTCGGGTCCTAGTCTCTGGAGCAGCAGAAAACAAGCTTGTTCCCTCCTCAATATGACATCCCTTCAAATATTTAAACACAGCTATCATATCACCTCTCAACCTTTTCTTCTCCACTGTTGATCAGCTCTTGCCATCAGGATTATTATTACCAGTACCAGCATAGTGGTTTGAGCATTGGACCAAGGAGATTACTGCACTGAGTTTAAGGTGCCTTATCTCCAACTGGAAACAGGCATCTTTAATTTTAAAAATGGGTGTTATCGCACTTAGCTGCAGCCGGGCGAATGCAGCCCGTATACAGCCCAGATGCTAGCTGGGCTTATTCTGCAGTTTTGGAAGAATGGAAACATCCTGGTTTTTGAGAAGCCACAGGTTAAGCCCATCTGGCATCTGGGCTGTATTCAGGCTGCATTCGCACAGTCACAGCTGAGTGTAATAACACCCGTTTTTAAAATAAAAGGTGCCTGATAATCTCCTATGACTCTGGAGACCAGGGTTCAATTCGTGCTCGGCCATGAAACCCACTGGGTGTCCTTGGCAAGTTACATACTCTCAGCCTCAGAGGAAGACAAATGCAAAAACCCCTCTGAAGAAATCTTGCCAAGAACACCCATGAGAGGATCGCCTTTGGGTTGTCATAAGTCAGAAACGGCTTAGCAATAGCAATAGCAATAGCAATAGCAATAGCAAGTACATTTCTATACCACTTGTGTATTCTATACCACAGTGTGTAAGCTAATTAACCCCAACAAGCTGGGTACTTATTTTAGCGACCTACAGAAGGATGTGAGGCTGAGTGGACCATGGAGCCCTGCCTGGGGTCGAGTTCCCAACCTTGTGGCTGTGAATGGCTGCAGTACTGGCATTTAACCACTGCACCACCAGGGCTCCTTGAAGGCACACAACACAACACAACACACACACACAGACACACACACACATACTATTTGCTGCTGACCCTAATGATATTGGAACATTTTGATCAGAAATTTATAGTGAGTCAGGCCACAGCTTCATGTAGACCAGTGTTGTCTACTCCAAGGATGGGAAAATTCTTGCCTGAAGGCCAAATATGTCATGCAGGGTTTCTGTTCTGGGCTGCATCCTATCTCTTCCGTTTTCCTTCTTCATGCTGGGGAAAGTTAGCTCTTCTTTAGTCCTGAAAAAGAGAAACCCACTCTTATCTCTAATCAGTGATTTTCCAGTGGCACTTTCCTGCTTATGACAGGGAAAAAGCTTTCTAGTGCTGAGCTCTCATTTCTCAGCCCCGCTGTGAGCTGAGATTTCCTACATCATCTGCTTTAAATGGAGATGCCAAGAACATTGCACCTTTTGTATTCAAAGCATCCAGTACATGTTCTGCCTAAAAATTCAGTGATTGTTACCAGGAAGCTAAATGTGATTGTTAGTATTTAGTTGTGTATATCTGCAAAATGATGAAATATCTATTTTTGGACATTCACAAAATTTATTCATGATTATCTGCATTTGCATATGAATATCACCATTCATGAAATTTGAGTTATTATTCTGTCTCTATCAGTCCACATATCAAAATGATGTAAATTTTTCCCCTTGTCACAAAATCAGAGTACATTTGGCTCGATCTTCCTTACATTTTCTTGTCTGCAGAGTAAAACACATTTTTTCTAACATTCCAATAATGATTTCTGGGATTCAGTTCAAACTCCTTGATAAATGTAGGGTTTTAGAGCAGGGGGAGGGACACAAAATGAGGACATTGCCCCCAATAAGACTTGTTACCCACCAAATGAAATTTTCCTTCAGTCCCCAAATTAATAGCATTGCAAAGAATGAGACGTTGGAAATTGTTCACACTTAGAACGATTACACTTGCTGCGTTCACCTTCCTTTGGTAACTTTGCCTGCCCCTTTCCTTTGGATGCCAAAACTCTATTTCTAAATATTCAACTGGACTTTTCGGTTACTGAAATGTTAGAAATTTGGGGGCTGAAGGAAAAATTTACTGGGAGGGCAGTATGCCCTCACTTTATATCACGGGGATAAATGGATGTAAGTGTTAGGCAAACCTTCTATTTGCTAGTCTCTTTAGCTTATTTTGCACACACACGCACACACACCAATGTTCCCCATGCAAAAATGTTAGCTTGTCATCTTCCTTCCTTCACCCAAGGTGCATAATTACGTAGGCTTAACAAGGAAAGTAAGCTAACAAAACATGTTTCTGCAAAGATATGTACATCACATTGCACAGGTGGCCCTAGCAATAGTTACCATTTCCAAATATATTTGTCTTTTATGTTCATGATACAGAAATAGCCTTGGCATTCTTCTGTAGAGTCTTTCACAGACAGTCTGTACAAGTTTCTTTCATATTATTGATCTAAAGGGATGATGGCATAACTGAGGACTATATGCATGAGATCATGCATTGATTTGTGCTAAATTGCCTCGCTTTAGCTCTGTGTGAATCATGTTCTACAATGAAAAGTAGGTTCTCCTTTCTCTCCTACTCCAACCACCTATGTTTTAAATCAGCAGCTGAATTTCTTAACAACATTTACAAGACCAGCATATGAACATATGAAGCTGCCTAAACCAACCAGCTCCACCTTATGAAGTTGTCAGTGGAACTGGCTCCACAAAGTGACACACAAGAATCTGTAGCAGCAGCACTACACAGGCTAACTGGAGATGCTGGCCATTTGACTTTGAATTCTTTCAGTCCTCACATTATAAGGCATTAAGATCTTTTATAATAGCCAGAGCTGGCCTTGCCATTAGACAAAGTGAGACAGTCGCTTAAGGCAGTGGTGTCCCTAGGATTGGTGTCACCCAGTGTGGTAACTCATGGTGTCACCCCCCCCCCCCATTGACCTCCTCCCATTCTGCACCATACAAAATCCTTAGTAATGTTTTTTTGCACTAATGTTATTCGTAAATTGTAATTCCCATATATCACTGAATGGAATCTAATAGTTGTGACATAAATTAAAATTATACCTTCAAATTAGAATATCATATGCACAGCCTAAATGTATTTACATATATATAGTGAAGAATTGAAAAAGAATATATTTTTTAAAAAAATCATTTTTAAAAAAAATTGATTTTTTTTTAATTTGAAATTTTAATTTTAAAAAATTCTGGGGCCTCTCTTTCCTCCTCTCACTGAGATTCACCCTACTCCCACCATCTCTTAAAACATTTTAAAGGGAAGCAGGTGAATGCCACAGCTTGTTTCTGCCAAAAGGTAGGTGTTTGAGGATCAGTGGTGTCGCCCCCCCTTAAGGTGTCACTTAGTGTGGTCCGCACCCCCCTGCACCACACTAGTGATACCACTGCTTCAGGTGGCAGATATCAGGAGGTGGCAGAAAGGTGTTGCAAGAGAAAAATGTGGGTCTGCCCTGTATCCCTAAGCAAGAATTCTGCCTTTTAGTGTGGTGGAAGATGCCATCTCATTGTGAGTGTTGAAGAAAGACTCAACTGGAATGAAAGGGGTGCCATCTTGTTCTTAACTTCAGGCACCTGGATACCTTGGACTGGCTCTAGGGAGGCACCTTTAGGTGCTGTTTTTAAAACCACTGAGAGATGGTATAATTTGGCTGAAATTGAGGGAAGGAAGTTTAATATCAAATGCATCCCTTAGCTGAGGACTAGTATGATGAAGAAAAGAGAGCCCAAGTGGTGTTGTGGTTTGAGAATTGGAGACCAATTTTTTAATCTCTGCTTGGCCATGGAAATCTACATGGAAACCTTGGAAAAGTCACATTCTCTGAACCTCAGTGGAAGGCAAAAGCAAATCCCCTCTGAACAAATCTTGCCAAGAAAACCCAAGGATAGGGTTGCCATAAGTTGGAAACAACTTGAAGGAAAACAACAAGAAGATGGAGAAAAAAGGTTATGTTTTGTATTTAGTTAAGATCCCTACTGCCATTAATTAATGCTTTTAATTAATTAACAGCCCTACTATAGAATACTGACTAAAAGCCAAAATGACTAAACTGAAGCTATTGTTACTTTGTACATATCATCAGAAAACATGACTCATTGGAAAAGATGATATGCTTGGTAAAATCTAAAGGCAGTGAGAACAGAGACAGACCACAGACGGATTCAGTAAAGGAAGCTGTAGCCCTCAATTAGTTGGAGCTCATGGAAGTATTGCCTTCATAGGGCTGCCATAAAATCAAAGCTGACTTCACAGCAAATAACAACAATTACTTTCCCTCTCATTGAGAAATGGGCTTTTAAAGTACAAAGCATGAGTTGTGCTTCAGCTATAAACTGAGCCCCCTCCTGTAAAGTTTAAGGGGACACAAAGATGAAGATGTTTTGTGTGCAATGATTTTGTGTGATGAATAAAAGGTAACAAGATAAAGGATCAAAGGATACCAATCTTTGTGTACCTCATTCTTGCATGCAAAAACAAAAGAATTTCAAGTTTTCTCTTGGGGAAAAGTACAAAAACAGTTGCAGACTTTTCCCCCATATTTTTTGTAGTTTGATAAGCTCCCCCCCCCCCCCAAAAAAAATCATTTGTGCGAAAACCATCTTTAGTGCAAAACAATCTCACCCAATAAATGATGTATTTTGTGCAAACACACACACAGTTTGTGGACAATAATAAAATTTTTCACAAAAAAGTATCAAAATGTGAAAATAACTTGCAGTGGCTGACAATTTTCTCAGTGGAGTGCCTTGAATTGTCAGTAGCGCCTGTCTTGGGGAAAATGAGAAAATCAGTATAGTCTTTACATCCATTAATGGTAAAGACCTTTGTACATTTGCATGTAGTACATCTCTCTGTGGTTCATTTTATCTACTTGTAGCAGAAGAAGACCTAGCTTGTGTAAGTTGATCTATTTGGGACCAGAGCATGGATGCTCCTCTCATTGAAAAAAGATGTCCTTCATTCTAAGTGTATGATCCCATTGAAAAATGCTTTATACATGTTATACATGACAACTTTTTAAAATCTGGGTTATCCACTTTTTAGGCTGAGCATGGAATTGTCACACATGAGAATAGGAAACATGGCAGAAGTTGGTGATTGATTTATTGGTTGATGATGCTGCTAGGCACTGAACAGTCAGTTCAGAGTCCTTTATGCTGCTGTTCCACAGAGCTGCTGTTCCTATGGTAAAAATAAATAATAGTTTTTTATTTCTTACCCACCTCTCCCCAGGCTTAAGGCAGGGTACAACAAACATAGATTAAAATAATATATATATATATATATATATAGAGAGAGAGAGAGAGAGAGAGAGGGAGAGTTTCTTTGCAAAGCAGCTAAAAGCAGCTTATTTATATACCGCTTCATATCACGCTATGGGATGTCTAAGCGGTTTACAACTGTGAGCTGATTGCCCCCCAACAAGCTGGGTACTCATTTTAGTGACCTCGGAAGGATGCAGGCCTGAGTCGAGCCTCAACCCTGGCTGGTATTGAACTCGCAACCTTGTGGTCTATGAGTGAGTGGCTGCAGTACAGGCATTTAACCACTTTGGAGATTTTTGAACAGAGGTTGGATGGCCATCTGTCAGGAGTGCTTTGATTGTAAGTTCCTGCATGGCAGGGGATTGGACTAGATTATAAAACACATAAACATAAGATTAAAACAGCTATTACATATTAAAATAATCCAGATTAAAATGTATTGATTTAAAATTCATACTGGGTAGCCTGTCAGAAGAGATAGGTCTTTAATTCTCTTCTGTAAAACACTTCATTCCACAGCCTAGGTGTGGCTGGTGAAAATGTCCTCTGGGTGACAGTTGCCAGTCTAGTTCTGGCAGGTTGGAATAAATGTCCCCCAGAGGACCTGAGTGTATGTCACGGGTTGTATGGAAGGAGGTGCTGCTGTAGGTAACCTGGACCCAAACCATGTAGGATCTAAAGGTCCAGAAGGACTAGTCTGGTTAACAGATGGATGTATTCACAAGAGACACCTGGACCATTGTGGTAGAACTTCCCCTTAGGGTAATATTGGCTCAAACTGGGAAATAATGCCTCACCAATGTATAAATAGACCACCAGAACCTATAAAAGAAAAAATAAAACAGAGATGAAGTTGTGGAAATCAGGACTGAATCACATGTGCATGTTCAGAACTTGACAACTGCATCTGAGGTGGTGACTTGCATGTGTGAATGAAACATAACAGTTCTAATACCACAAAAAGAACTTTTCATGAAAGCCTTCAAGACTGACCTGACCCCAAGTCAGATGTTCTGGTGCGTGTATGTGGGTGGGTGTGTCTGTAGAGAGAGAGACTTTTATGTACAGTTACCCCTCCCAATTCACGGGGGATCTGTTCCGGAACCACCACCCCCCGCAAAAATGGCAGCTCGTAAATATTTGAGCCCCATTTAAAGTAACGGTGCACATTACACGGGTGCGCATGGACATTAAGAATATAGCCCTAGTCCCTCCCTGCAAAGAGTGAGATCATGGACTCCAAGTCCGCAAACGGGGAGGGACAACTGTATTTTACATTTTCATTTTGTGAGCTTTCTTGAACCTCAGTAAAGAAAGTCTAGTTTATTGGCCCATTTTACACAATTACACACAATCATCCTTTGGATACTGAACTTTAGACTTTTAAATTATTGCTTTGCAATCATAATGAGTCATGAGCTCAATTTCTTCTTGTTTCCAGGGTCCAGGAAGAAATGTTACATCACCTCAAATGCAGCCTGTTCACACATTCAGCTGTGAATCATTAAGTGTTGAATAATAAAGCCATGAGATAAGTGATGTATGTGCAGGTGAGTGAGTGCTGACTCACTAAAATACCTCTTTTGAAAGTGTTGATTGACTTTTAATTCAGCCTGGCTTTTCAGTAGCTGGAGCTAAACTGGAAGGCAGAGTTTTTCTGCATTTTTAAAAAACATTTTGTATTCATTGAGGTTGTAATTACTGCTTATGTGCAGGCATTGTGGGCTGATGCCTGCCCCGAACCTTCAAAACAAAAGAGGGTAGTGAATCAAATAAAGGCTGGTCCTTGTCATATAGACAGTTCTCTCTCTTTTTTCCCTGCAGAATTTTGAACTTTGCTTCACAATTTGAGTAAGAAGATTGAAAGTGTCACTTTCAAGAATTTTGCCATGATTAATAATTGTGTCAGCAACATTGACATTTTGATAGTCTTAAAAAAAAATCTTGAGTATTTTACATGTTGTTTGTCTGATTCCATTTTAACTAAGTGGTGAGAATGTTCAGGGACAGCGCTTCCTGGGTGTGGTTAGCTTTGGATGAGAGAAAGTCCTGGAGATTTAAGGTGCCTTTGTAACATGCTTTATTCGCAAACCGTAGGTACTCCTACAAGGCAACTGATCTGTCCCTGAACTATCTTTCAACTCACATCTTTCTCTTTCTCTGCCCTTTGCCCACATTCTCTTTCACATCCTTGTTTATATGAAAAGAGGGAGGACATATGATTAAGGAGAAAGGGATGAAAATGAACGTCAACAGAGAAAAATGTAAGGTACTACAATTAGGCATAAAAATGAAATGCACAGATATAGGATGGGTGATACCTGAATTGACAACAGTACATGTCAAAGAGATATAGGAGTTTTAGTAGACTGCAAGTTGAACATGAGTCAATAATGTGATGCAGCTGCTAAATAAGCCAATGTGATTCTAGGCTACTTCAACAGGAGTGTAGTGCTTAGATTGGGGGAAGTAACAGTACCACTTTATTCTACTTTGGTCAGATCTCACCTGCAATATTGTGTCCAGTTTTGAGCACCACAATTCAAGAAGGATGTGGACAAACAGAACTATGTCCAAAGGAGGGTGACCAAAATGGTGGAGAGTCTGAAAACCATCCCTATGAGGAGCAGCTTAGGGAAGTGGATATGTTTAACCTGGAGAAGAGACGGTGAAGAGGTCAAATGATAGCCATGTTTAAATATTTGAATAGATGTCATATTGAAGATGGAGCAAGCTTGTTTTCTGCTGCTCCACAGACTAGGACACAGGTCAATGGATTCAACCTACAAGAAAAGAAATTCCACCTAAACATGAGGAAGAATTTCTTGATGTTAAGAGCTGTTCGACAGTAGAATACTCTACCTCACAGTTTGGTGGAGTCTTCTTCTTTGGAGATTTTTAAACAGAGGCTGGATGGCCATCTGTTAGGGATGAGTTCCTGTATGGCACGGGATTGTACTGGATGACCTTTGTGGTCTCTTTCACAATGATTCTCTATGATTCTATCATGTCAAGCCAGAGGTTCTACCACTGGTGTTGCGTACCTCCCTCTTCAAATTGACTGTGGACATCTGAAGGGGGAAGACTACACCCATCGTTATTTTGTGCTAGTTTGTTGTGTGCTAATTATTTACTCCCTTTCACTCCCACTTCTGTCCATCAAGGTCTAAGTTGTTGAGTTATTGGTTAGCAACACTACCAACTAGAGTGTGGAAATAATTTGTTAAATATAACTAGTTATGTGTTGGTCCATTTCTCCCTTTACCCAAAGAGGTTTAACAAATAAATGTGCTGGTTAGCAGCACTCACTACTCCTGTGGTGCAATGAATAAGAGTTTTTGTCTTTTTATTAAGTGCAGGTGTTAGTTCCAAGAGGAGCAAGATGGTTGGGGAACATTTGGATGAAGAACTGGAGATAGCTGGGACTGAACATGTGCCTGGTATTTATCTTTGCAGATCATGCTTCTTAATTCTAAGTCAATGAGGAGGTAGACAATACAAGTTATTTAACTGAGTGGGAAAATGTTCTGCATATGCTCTGAGGCACCTGAAATATTTCTGATTAAGTATTCTCCACTCTTGATGGAGGGACAGATGTTTGTAGCCACTTTGTGCTGCATGTCAATATTGCAGTGTGTGTGCATATGTGACTTCAAAGCACCTGTCAATTTATAGAAACTCCATTCGGACAGTGTATTTAGCTGTCTAATATCTTCTGGCAGGAAGATCATCTGGAGAAGTCCTACTCTATGTCCCACCACCTTCTTGGGCTCATTTGGTGGGAACAAGGGGAAGGGCCTTCTTGGTGGCTGCTCCCAGACTTTAGAACTCCTGCCCTAGAAAGGCCATGATGGCTGCATTCTTGCTGTCCTTACATCAGCAGGTCAAAACATTTTTATGCTGACAGGTCTTTACAGACTGACTAGGGATGGGCTTTTTAATGCTGTCTGGGGCTGTTTTAAAAGTTTGTATATAGTATTTTAATATTTTTAATGTTTAATGTTTTAACTTCATAAATTGTTTAATTGTTTTGTAAGTCATATTTATACAGTACTTTCATTAAGTTTTTGTATTATTTTTAATTTGTATTGATTTGTGTTTTTAAGTATGTTGCTAGCAGTACTGAGCCCCATTATTGAGAGAAAGGTGGAAGATAAATCAATAATAATAATAATAATAATATGGCAGACAATTTGAACTGAAATGAACACATGATTTCTTATTTTCTTTTTCCAGTCCATAGAAACTGTCCACCATGTTTTTAGGATTAGCAAATGACATACATGTTGAGCAGAGGGTGGTGGTGGATAGCAGTGGAAGAAATAATTATTCAGATTAGTGATAATCTATCAATGTATTAGATCTTATGCTTTAGAAGAGGCTTTGCTATCCTGTTTTTAGGTGCATTCTGCTACAGTTTCCAGGTGCATTCTGCTACAGATCCTACCGTCCTCAGCCATCAATCAAAATTAGGATTTGTAGTCCAACACATTCTGGAAAGGCAATTTAAAAACAACGGAGCATTTTTAAGGGGCTAATAACAAAATGTACCACTAGAGGGCAAAGGTGACTACCAAACATGCCATTTAGTTTCTTAAAAGACACACAAACACACACACACATAGAGAGAGACAAAGACACACAGACACACACACACACAATATTTAATAAGCAAATTAATGAATGATAGTACAGTGAATTAAATTCCACCCCAAACCCCTATTTGTTGACAACAACAAATTAGTTTTTCAACTTCGACTTAACAGCATTAAAGAATTAACTGTTAAATATTAGATGCCAGGCTCTGATCTGCATGGATAGCTTTCCATATGGACTGCAACCCCACAAAACCAGAATTTAAAAATGGGGAAGGGTACATGCATCAGCCTCTCTTCTGACAGGTATCTCAACTCTCAGGTATTACCTTTTAGGATCAAGAAGGTGGTTGGTATTACAGTGGGGCTGGCAGAATGGCTAACAGTCTGTTTTCATCCTCTGATTGGAGAGAAATGCAGCTGGGATGGGATGCAGACCCTACTGTTTGGCCCCCTCTCTCCCTCTGGCAAGTAAATGGTCACAGCAGTGCCCCACGGGGCTTCACAGATACCTATGGAGGGGGTGGGGATTCAGAGCCGTATGTGTGAAGCTTTAAACTCCACACCCTGATGCAGGGTCTCAAGTATGATCAGCTTGCTTTCCCATACCAGAGGTGAGAGAAGCAATCCACTTTCTCCAGTCTCCAAGTGGAGCTTCATTTCTAAGTAAAAATAAGGGCTGGAATCCTGTTGGATAGTCCCAACTACAGTAGACCCATTCAATAAATTGTAAGGTAATAAACTGAATAGTAAATCAGCACATAGGTAAATCCAGTTTATTCAATGGGCCTACATTAGGTAGGACTAGCAACAGAATTCAGGCCAAAATCTTTCTCTCCATCCTAGCCAGTCCAAGGATCTACTAAGATCCAGTGGTGTCACCAAGATTGGTGTCAGCTGGCACATATGTGTGTGTGTGTGTGTGTGGGAGAACTGCCTTAATATTAAACTGAAACTGGAATTGTTTTTACTAGGATTGATGGATGACCAGATGGAGAAGAAACATGGAAGATTACTATGATATATGACTACAGATGCTACCATTGGAAGTCCATTCTAGAGTAGCAACAAGGTGTGAATCTTTCTGAAGTCGTAGGCTTTCATGGCCAGCATCCATAGTTTTTTGTGAGTTTTTCAGGCTGTGTGGCCATGTTCTAGAAGAGTTTCTTTCTGACGTTTCACCAGCATCTGTGGCTGGCATCTTCAGAGATGAAGATCTTCTGAAGATGCCAGCTACAAATGCTGGCGAAATGTCAGAAAGAAACTCTTCTAGAACATGGCCACACAGCCCAAAAAACCCACAAAAAACTGTGAATCTTTCTGTCTATGAATTCATGGATAAACTTCCAAGTTTCTGCCTCACACCCTCAGGAGTTTATCTCATGGTTTAAAAACGTGACTTACTGCTGCTGTTTTCAATCCTAATTCAGGTTGCATCCTGGTATTATCATACACAAAATGCTGCTGATGCCACCTGCCAGGTGCAGCCCTGGTATCTTCCAGCTAGAAGCTGTGCTCAGATTACCAATTTACAAACTGGGAGCTTCCTGGTTTTGAGAAGAGGCTGGTGGAGTGCAGCTTCTAGCCAGAAGTTACCCAGGCTGCACCCAGCTGGCGGTATCGGTGGTATTTTGCGTATGATAATACCAGGATGCATCCTGAATTAGAATTGAAAATGGCAGCAGTAAGTTGTGTTTTTAAGCGATGCGATAGTCCTCAGTTGCTATATTCTTCTGCCTTTACAATCATATTGGTGTCTTATGCGTGTGTACATTCCTCTATCAAAGCAGCAGGACATTTTTGTCTCATGAACAATGTCTCTATTCAATTCATGGTTGCAGAAGCAGAGCAGTGCATGCAATGCCATTCACACAGGTGTGTGTTCCACATGGTAGTGCATATATTTATGCATTTGATTTGGTGTCAGCTGCACAACACTGCCATTGAACCCAGGGATTATGTGACACAGTTAATGCATAATTCCACATGCATGGTATGCAATACTACTATAGGCTCACAGTCAATATCTTATGTTTTCATTTTCCCCTTTCCAAGGTGGCAGGAAAAGACCTTCAGTTACTGTTCTGCATGGATTTATTTATTTATTATGGATTTATTTTATCCCACCTCCTCATCCATTTCAAGTCTTTCACAAAATCTTAAGCCAAACAGCTATATATTTTAAAAAAACTTCCTGAAATAAAATTAAATATAATAAATATGTAAAAAGGACACATCCCAAAACATACTTTCTCTACTGAAAAGGGAATGAGAAAGCGAACGGAGGGGGATTCATGGCATGTTTAAAGCATGCAAAAGGGTCAGACTCATTCTCTTATTTTAAAATTAATTTACAAAGTACCTGCCTCATGGCATTCTCTAGGTTACTGCATACAGAAGTACAACAGTTTGCTAAGCGGTGCCTTATACCCAGAGGATGCAACTGCAACATCTGTACCTAAAGAAAGAAATAAAAAAGAAGAAACAAAATGAAACTGTGGATAGACAAAAATAAAATAAAATAAAAGCTGGGTTTCAATGATCAAAGATGGAATGACCTGAACAAAACAAGCCAAACAGATCCCAAAGAATAACCTCAGGGAAACTGTTCCAGCCAAGGAAGTTCAGACATCAAATCTGTATGCAATACAACTTTATGGTAGAATGGGGGAATTGGGGGAAAGGGAGGGGGAGGGGGGATATAGATTTCATGTTGCACAAGGCTATGATTATGTGATATACATATTTTTCTTCCAACATCAAAGTCCTGTTGTTAATAGTTAAATATTCACAGATGCAAATGAGCTTCTCTTTTGCATAAAGCGATAATTATTTTATTCATTAGGACTTGGTAAAATGTTGTCCTCAAATTCCATGTTAATTTTTGCTTTAGGGCCCCCCCGAGAAGCGAGTTTCTGAGTTGAACTGCGAACGCTATTGTGAGAAGAGCTGATTTCCATGGAAGAGCAGGCCTGCTTTAACCAAACGGCTCCAGCATTCTTAGTATGGCATGTCCAGCCTTGCCTATTATATCTGCTAAATGTCTGCAGGGAGATGGGAGGGGGGGAAATGATGTCCCACCAAGGTCATCTGTCAACGCCAGAGGAGGAGGGAAGGAACTGTCAGTTTCCTAGCATCCCAGATACGGTCTCTGTAGGTCCCCAATCTTGTCTCTCTATCCATGGACAGAGTCTGGGTTGTCATGGATGAAGCTTGTCCTTCCTTCTCGGCCTCACCTCCCAACATTACACCCTCATCTACATCCACACACACACTCATGCACACAGACACACAGCCATACAGTTTTCCTGGGGTCAAGAGAAACAATGGAGCAAGGAGGACAGGGAGAGCTCTGTACTCAGCTGCAGACACTTGATAAATGGGTGGGCAGGCAGCAAGTGACAATATGCAGACAAGTGATATCATTTGCAAATGGATTCAGCAAAGACAAGGGGAAAAAAAGAGAAAATGTGTGTGGGGAAGGCGGGGGAGAGGACAAAGTCATGGGCATGGGGGGGGAATATCTCATTAACTCTTGCAAGGATATATAGTGAGTATGAGATTTCAAAAGCGAAATGTCTTAGGAACGTGGTTAAGTGGATATTATGGTAAAGGAACTACTTTCATACCTGAATGAAGAATATAATGGGGGAGGGGGGAGCATTCCCACCTAATCTACTAAAACTGCAGCTTCAAAGTAACTAGTTGCTAATCGGTTCCTCATAATTAATTATTTTACAAATAATGATTGTATTAAGTACGGTAAATTACAGCTCTAATGTCATAATTTTCCTACTTGTGCATTGCAACTGTAACTTTTTTGTTACACTTATAGTTATTGTGCTGTGACCTCACCGAATGGTGGGAAAGGAACATCACACAGTTCAAGTTCTGTTTCAGACTGTGGGCCATTTCTGACTATGCATAGCATCCTATGGAATTCTGGGATTTGTAGTTTGGTGAGTCACTAGACCTTTCTGGCTGAGATTTCTAAATGCCCATCCTTAAACTCCAGATCCTAGGATTCTAATGGATCTTGTCATGTGATTCCTTCAGTCAAATGTTTGCTTGGTTTTAAAGTAACACAAAGAACCTGGACCTTGATTTAGATCCCTTGATTATTCTATTCATATTGTTGCATTTATTTATTTTAATAATTTCCTAAACTCACTCTCTCATACACAAAGGATCCCAGGTTTTGATGAAATTAAAAACATTTAAACATTAAAAGCATTTAAAATGAATTAAAAGGCGGTACACCAACCTTAAAACATAACCACACAGCATTAAAAGTCCAAACCTAATTAGTTTTTAAAAGCCTGATGAGAAGAAATGTTTTGAAGGAAAGCAAGGATAGGGCCATCTTGGCCTTTCTAGAGTTCCAAAGTCTGGGAGCAGCGACTAAGGGCCTTTGCAGACTGCTAGAAATAGTGCAAATTGAGTCCACTTTAAGGGTTAGGGTTAGGGAATCATGGGAACTGTATTTTATTGTGGCACCAGAGCTCTCTTACAGAGAAGGCTCAATGTCTCAGGAAAAAAAAAATTCCCATGATTCCCTAGCACTAACCCTAACCCTTAAAGTGAACTCAATTTGCACTATTTCTGGCAGTCTGCAAAGGCCCTAAGTCCCCCTCTCTTATTCCCCATCCAGTAAGCCTGAGGATGTGGTGGGACAGAGAAGAACCTCTCCAGATGATCTCTGAGCTCTAATAGCTCATAAAGGGAGATATGGTCTAGCTGTATAGGCATTTATAGGTCAAAACCAATTTGAATTGTGCCCAGAAATGGACTGGCTTTCAATGGAAATGTTGCAACAAGGGAGTTGTGTGCTCACTGCAGTCAGCTCCAGTTAACAACCTGGCTGCAGGTCTTTGGGCCAACTGAAGCTTCTGATCACTTTTCAAAGATAGCCCCACATAGATCACATTACAGTAGTTCAAAGGGATGTAACCAAGGCACATAACACTGTGGCCAGATTCAACTTCTCCAGGAATGGGTACAGTCAGCACACCAGCTTTAACTGCAAAAGCACTCCTGGTCACTCGTCCTGATCCCCAACCAGAGTTGTCTTTGAAAAGTATTGACAACTGGAGGTGATGACATCATTTAGATGTTAAATAGTGCAGGGAAACAAGACTGAACTCTGAGAAACTTTACAGGCCAATGAACAAGGAGTCAGGTAGGAATCCCCTAGTACCACCCTCTGAGCGCTCTTAGAATCATAGAATCATAGAGTTGGAAGAGACCACAAGGGCCATCTAGTCCAACCCCCTGCCATGCAGGAACTCAAAATCAAAGCATCCCCGACAGATGGCTATCCAGCCTCTGTTTAAAGACCAACAAAAAAGGAGACTCCACCACACTCCGAGGGAGTATGTTCCACTGTTGAACAGCTCTCACTGTCAGGAAGTTCCTCCTAATATTTTTCTTCAAGAAAAAATGGAGCTACTGTAGAACAGCATCTCCAAGTCCCATCCCAGAGAGAAAATTCAGAATACCATATTCAATGGTATAAAAAGTCTGTGAGAGGTTCAGCAGAACCAATAAGGACATACTCCTCCTGTCCAGTTCCCATGAAGGTGACCAAAACTGTCTCTGTCCCACAAACAGGTCTGAAACTAGACTGAAACAGATCATCCATAGGCTTCATGTGTCCACTGAGTATGTTTCTGTAGCCACCAAAATCCTCTTTGGAATACCTGGAGAGCATTATTACATTTCCCCCCAGCTGAATGAAGAATCATGCCTCCAAAAAACACCCCAGGGGGCATGATATTTAGCTAAATAAGGTGCTTCTCCAATACCTTGTTTTACTCCTCAAACCCAGCCCCACAAAGGTCTGACCCATGGGGAGGGGTGAGAAATGGGACAGAGCTGCCCCTCTCTAACAACTTATGACTTATCTAAGTAAGGGGAGTTGCAGACTGCCAGAAATAGTGCAAATTGAGTCCACTTTTAGGGTTAGGGTTAGTGCTAGGGAATCATGGGAATTGTTTTTTTTTCTGAGACATTGAGCCTTCTCTGTCAGAGAGCTCTGGTGCCACAATAAAATACAGTTCCTATGATTCCCTAACCCTAACCCTAACCCTTAAAGTGAACTCAATTTGCACTATTTCTGGCAGTCTGCAACTCCCCTAAATGAGTCAGTGTTCTAGCACAGCAATTCTTAACCTTTTCTTCATGGACCCCCTTTAAATATCTTTAAACTCAATATTTAAAACCCTAAACAGAATCAAACATGGGCCATATGAAAGAAAGATTTTTTTAATGTATGTATTTATTTAAAGAACTGCATTTACGAAACTCTTAATTATCAGGGTGATTTACAAAATTTATTAACAATAGTCAAAAGTTCCCAATAAATTCACCCCAGAGCAAGAAATGTTAGACACCATATCTATGGTTAGACACCAAAGATGTCTATGTACAACTCCGACATGGAAGGGTGGGTGAGTGAGATAACCACAGAGAGGCATGAGTGCTCTTCTTCTTTTGTTCACACCACTCAAGCCTCTGACAGGCCCTGGTGATGGTGCAAGTGAAGTGACCACATGAGACTCACAAGGAGAGCATGGAGTTCCACCAGTGAGCACCAAGCCATTCAACTGGTTTCTCTATTCTCTTTCCCCAAAGGCTCACACACAACCAAAAAAAGAAAGCAGAGGAGTGTTGCATGTGGGTCGGTGTGCATCAAGTGTCTCCCCCCCCTCGACTCCACATTCTATATCTCCAAAACCAATTGCAGACTTGCAGCTTACCATCTGAAGAGGCTGCCAGTGGCAGAGCTCATGGCTGCTGCACAAGGGACCTTATCACACGCGGGGCTCAAAGCGGCAAGAAAGTGATATAAGAATCAATCCAGAACTATACCGGTAGAAACCCCACAATACGGAAATGGCTATCAGACGCAACTAGCATCATCGCGCAATTAACGGAAGCGCGATGAAGCACCCCCCGGGAACCGTATTTGCTGTTCACACACAAGTGAAACCTAGATTGTCTTAACGCAGAGAGGACCATGTTTACCTGTTCTGTTTGTTGCCAGATCCAAACAGGAAGTACACGTCATAAGATGCTTCCTCGCAGACCCATGGGAAATCACGCTGGGAACCATGGGTCATGACGGGGAAATGCTCCACGATACGTATTTGGTGATCAGACATACGGCGAAAGCGCTATAATTGTGCTATCATTCCGGTCGCGCAATTGCAATTCCCCAAGAAATCGGCATTCAAAAGAACGGGGATGATGCTGCATTGGGACGGGGTTGTGATGGGGTTCTGTGCGATGTCGTGTGAACACACGGAAAAATAAAGCGCAATAGGACGGGATTTAGTGTGGATTCTGTCTGCTTTAGACCCCGTGTGATGGAAATGGCCAAATCACAAGAGGGGGAAGGAAAAAGAAAAGGCATCTCAGCAGCTTATTTCTCTCCTTCACTCCTTTTATTGTAGAACTTTTAACTGTAAAAGCTCATAATATTTCTTCCCTTGACATCTTGGTGCTCTAGGGGCCTGCAGACCACAGGTTAAGAAACACTGTTCTAGCAGATAAATTCTTCACCTGTTGAAATTTCCAAGAGTTTTCAAAGTCAATCCCATGTAAGCAACATTACTGTAATTCATCCTAGGCTCCAGTCTGTGGTTACATTGTTGTTGTTGTGGGTCTTCAAGTTGTTTCTGACTTATGGCAACCCTAAAGTGAACCTATGATGGGGGTTTCCTGGAAAGTTTCTTCATAGGGGGTCTGTTATTGCCATCCTTTGTGTGACTTGCCCAAGGTTACCCAGTGAGTGTACATGGCTGAGCTGGGATCCAAACCCTGGTCTCCAGAGTCATAGTCCAGTGCTAAAACACTATACCACACTGGCTCCTCATTTACAATATTAGCAATATAATTTCATGATCTGGATGGCCTCAGTGTGATTCAAAGATAAAAGAGGCTTCCAAGGAGTTTTATCAGCCTCTGGGTATCACAGTCTATGCAGTCAACTGCAACAAAATCAAAAATCCACAAAACACTGACACCTTTATTTTGTCAACTAAAGTGCACAAAATATATCATGCAAGTTTTTGAAGCTTCACTGGCTTCTCTGTCACACAAAGATGTTAGAAATCATACAGGAGAAGAAAAGAGATGATGTTAGAGTCACAGGCCTACATTTTGTCTCAGATGTTGTTTCTAGTGTCAGTTAAGATGGACTAGAGGGAATAATAATAATAATAATAATAATAATAATAATAATAATATTTATATCCTGCCTCTCTGAGTAACACAACCGGGGCAGCTTACAACAATGAAGGCACTCTGTATCTTGGCCATGTGGGGAATGGGGACAAAGGGCAATAAAAGACAGGTAATAATATTTCGACTAATTTAGCAACAGAAAAGCAACTTCCCTTGAGATCCAGGCTATCTCTGTCCTGTGTGAAGCTAATTGCCCATTCTTAGGCAAAGAATATTGAATTTCTCAAGATGTATTTTGTGCTTTTTAGATGGCTCAATAAAGGTGTTACTCTTTTGTGGATTTTGGGTATGGTTGTATTTTGCTTCATGGCAAACACAGCTGTCCCTAAATATGTTTTATGCAATCATCATTTGCTTTAGTTGGCAAGACAGTTTGCTGAAGATTGATTCTCTTCTAGCTGTTTTGTTGAAGGTCTTATGAAGAGACCAATATTTATCTGCATAAGGCATGCACTTATCAAGGATATATATAGGGAATGAAAATATGCAACTCCGTTATTCCCCAAAACCCAGTCTTTCAGCTGCTTAAAGAGTTTGAGAACTCTCTGTTGCATCCTCAAGTTAATATATAAAGTGGGTGGTCAGCAAACAATATTGTTCAGGCTTCTTACTCATTAACTTGCTCTTTCTCTGTTGTTTGCAAGGTATTGTTCTTTTGGCTGACTGTTTTCCCCAAGCTCACTTGTGTAATTTTAAAACAGAATATAGCTTGCCCATAACAACAAATATAGCTTGAAAGCTAGTGTATGCATTCCATGCCAGGACTTAAGTTGTGGCCAGAAATATGAAAAATTAACCCCAATTAACTCTCTCAAAATATCAACCAAACCCACCAATGATCCTGAAACTAGGAACCAGAAGTGACTTCAAGTTGCAATTTTTAGTTAATGTTCTGTAACAAATGGGGACAGAAAGGCAAGGTATGACCAGCTGTAGGGGCAAAAATTGTATCCCGCACATGCCATGGCCACCACCTGTTTTAAATGAATAAATAATCAGAACCACTAAGAGTGGCATAGTGATTTGAGTACTGGACTATGATTTGATTTGAGTACTGGACTATGTACTGGACATAGTGATTTGAGTACTGGACTATGACTTGAGTACTGGACTATGACTCTGGACTCAGCTGACGCACACCTTGGGCAAGTCACACTTTCTCAACCTCAAAGGGAAAGCAATGACAAACCTCCTCTGAACAAATCTTGCCAAGAAAACCCCATGATAAGTTTGTCTTAGGGTCACCATAAGTTGGAAATGCCTTAAAGGCACACAACAACAACAAGGGTCTATCACTACTTGCAGAGCCAGCTCTACCATTAGACGTTATAGTGAGGCAGCTCATCCTGGGAGAGGGTGCCTCCAGAGCTATTCTCCATTTGTTCCTCTTGAGACTCTCTGACATTTCCACATGGTTTGTGTTGAGTTCCTCAAACTACCTTGCCACCTCAGGCATATGGGAAGGAAGATTCAGTGGTCAACCTAGTCAGCTTCTCTATGTGGAAGAGGAAAGAACCATCCCACTGTATCTGGGAGCCAGAGATTTCCCACCCACAGAACTTGATGGACTATGAGAACATGCTCTGACTTCTTTCATGAAAGTTTTGTTTTCTACACTTTCCCTCAAGAATTACCTTCTCCAACATGAGCTTCTGTGCAACATGATAAGGAAGAGTTCTCTGGGTGCCGCTGGGCATCTCAGGTGCATCTAGAATGATGAAAGAAAGGATCTTATCAGCATTGATGTTCTCTTTTTTTGTTAGAAAATTCAGCAGGCAGAATTTCCTATTAACTGGACTGATTAGTCTATAACAGGGGTAGGCAACCTTTTTGAGCCGGGGGCCGGGTTGCTGTCCCTCAGACAATTGGTGGGCCGAAACACCAAAAATAAATAAATAAATAAATAAATATAAAAACATTTTAAAAATTTAAAAATCTCTCAGCCCCAGAAAAGCCATGACAAAACCCCTGTGGAGATTTTGCCAAGAAAACCCCAAGAACAAGTAATAACAAGAATAATCAATATCATCATGGCGGGTGGCAGCAGCGGCGGTGGGGGGCAGCGGCGGCAGTGGCAGGACCAGCCTGGGGCCGGTCCAAAGGCTTCGGGGGGCCACATCCGGCCCCCGGGCCTTAGGTTGCCTACCCCTGGTCTATAATATAGACAACCTTTCCCCTTTAAGGGCTGAGGGACTTCAGCTCCCAGAATCCCAGGAGCTGATCTGCTCCAGTGAAAAGTACAAGGTTGTCACAGAGGTGGGCAACTACCAGAAAGGTAGGGGGTCTCACAAAGCCTTTCTGAGATCTTAAAGGGCTGTGTCTGCTGTGCCCTTTGAATTTTATTTGGATTTTTAATTTTTTTCTTTTTTTAGTCAAAATGACCCCTTACTCTGTTTATGTTTCTATCTTCTTCCAGCTGTTTTGTTTTTTCTGGAGCAGGAAGTAAATCAGAAGTTACTTATAGTATGGGGTGGGGGGTTGGGGAGGAAATATTGCTTAAAACAGCCTTGAGGCAGTGGTTAAGAACATAGCCTCATATGCCATAGAGCAGGGGTAGGCAACCTTTTTGAGCCGGGGGCCAGGTTGCTGTCCCTCAGACAATTGGGGGGCTGAAGCACCATAATATATATATATATATATATATATATATATATATATATATATATATATAATTAATGAGGTTTTTTTAAAAATATATATATAATTATATATATAATTAATGAGGTTTTTTTTAAAAAAAGTGTCTATACAAAATTTCAATACAAAGATTTCAATTCATGATATAACAATATAGCAGAAGAGAAATAAATAGTGGGAGTAAATTAAAGAGAAAAAAAAGGAAGAGAGAAGGGAAGAAAAACAGAGGAGAAAGAGAAGAAAGAGAAGAAAGAGAAAAAAAACAGGAAAAGGAGAGATAAGAGTTATTACATATATCCTAAGCAGCCATAGATAATCATAGTTTCTTTATGTCAATTTTCATCTCATTCTTTGCAGTCCACATAGTCTTCTATATATTATTCTGCTTATTACATTGTAGTTTCAACTTCCATAAATCAAATTAAAGATTGTTTATTCTTTGGCACTGATTTCATTGTTTCTTTTCTTATTCTAAGTTCTAAGTCCATGTAAGAGAGAGGAGAAATTAAATAAAAAAACAAAAAATATAAACATTGTAATTAATGTACCAATTATCTCTATACGTATTAATATATACTAATATGCTATTTTTATTATCCCCATATTTTGTTACAATATATATATATAAACATTTCCATTTCTCTGTTCTATCTTTTTTCGATTCTCCCTCAATAATGTTGTTAGCAATATCCAAATTTGATATTTCAATCATTTTTATTAGCCAATCATCAAGGCTTGGGATTTTTCCAGTTTTCCACAAGCTAGCTATCATTATTCTTGCCACTGTTACCATATATAGCAGTATTTTCCATACTTTATTTCGGTCTTTACTATCTATACATTGAATCATATTTAATAAATATAATTCTGGGGACCGTTCAAATGTTATATTCAAAATTTCGCCAATCATCTCATGTAAATTTTTCCAGAATTTTTCTATTATTGGACATGTCCACCACATGTGGTACCATGAGCCACATTCTTTGTGGCACCTCCAATAGTTATATTTATCATTCTTATAGATTTTAGCTAGTTTAAATGGGGTTAAGTGCCATCTCACCTCCATTTTAAAAAAGTTTTCCCTCATGAGTTGATTTTTAGTAAATTTATACGTATTTTGTCTTGCTTTGTTCCATTTTTCCAATGTTATTACATTACCAATATTCCTAGCCCATTTATTCATGTGTTCTTTTACTATTTCTTCCTCTAACTTCCTTGATAATTCTGTACAGGTTTGCTATTTGTTTAGGTTTTTCTATTAATAAACATTTGTCTAGTTCATTTTTCGTCAAAGATATCCCATACTGTTTAACATCTTTTTTAAGTATTTCTTTCAATTGGTAAAAGTGAAACCAGGTGACATTGGGTTCTATAGTCCTAATCATATCCAAGCTTTTAAGTTCTAATTTTCCAGTTCTTTGTTCAAGGCTTATGATTTCTTCATATTTTAAGCACTTGTTGATGCTTTTGAACCTGTTTAGTAAGGCTTCCTGGGGTGACATCCATCCCAGAATATTTCTATAAAACAAAGGTTTTATTTTTTTCCATACTGTTATGAGGGCTCTTCTAATTATATGGTGACTAAAGATTTTATGAATTTGTTGTTTTTCGTACCAAAGGTACACGTGCCACCCATATCGGAGATCAAAGCCCTCAAATTCCAAGAGTTTCTTATCATTTAATGTTATCCAATCCTTGATCCACATCAAAACATATGTTTGATAATATGATTCTAAGTCAGGCAGGTTACATCCTCCATTCTCTTTTTTATCAATTAGTATTTTCCATCTGACCCGAGGCTTTTTACCTTCCCACACAAATCTTTTAATCTCTTTGTTCCATTCTGTAAATGGCTCAGTGTTATGTATTATTGGAAGGTTAATGAAGAGATACATTAGCTTTGGTAGTATAACCATTTTTACTAGCAAAATTCTTCCATAGAGACCTAACTTTAATCGTGACCAGTTCACTAAATCTACAATTATCACAAAAAACATGTCTTTTAAAGAGGAAGAAATGTTGATAAAAAGAACACAGTACAGAATTGTTAAAAAAGCTAAATATTTGGGTATCACTATAGCTAAAAGAAACATGGAATTATATGAAATTAACTATACTAAAACATGGAAAGAAATTAAATATTTTTTTAAAAAAAATATATATGCATGCACACTCAGCCCCAGAAAAGCCATAGCAAAAATCCTGTGGAGATTTTGCCAAGAAAACCCCAAGAACAAGTAATAACAACAATAATCAATATCATCATGGTGGGCAGCGGCGCCGGTGGCGCCGGCGGTGAAAGGACCAGCCTGGGGCTGGTCCAAAGGCCTCAGGGGGGCGCATCCAGCCCCCCGGGCTTAGGTTGCCTACCCCTGCCATAGAGGATGTAGGGATATTTTTCAAAACAAAATGGGGATTGGGCCCTTGAGGCCCTAAAAACAACCTTTGAGGGCACCCCTAGCCAATGACCCCATGCTCCAGACCCCTACTCAATGATTTCTGTTTTTCAGCAGATGATAGAAGAAAAATTATGCCAAAGTTCAAGACAGGCACAATTAGGTAAGTAAAAGAGAAGAGATTTGCTGAGCCAGGGCATATCTACACATCAAATCTGGTGTGATCAGTTCAGATGACATATGGCCAGTTCTATATCAAAGTGTTTCTTTTAGCCTAGGGCCTAGCATAATTATTTAGATTTTGGTATGATTAAGATGATGCCATAATGGTCATCAGAAACTAAGGGCCTGAACAGACTACCAGAAATAATCCAGCTTGAGACCACTTTAACTGTCCTGGCTCAATGCTACAGGGAATTGTAGTTTTTTCTGAGACATTGAGCCTTCTCTGTCAGAGAGCTCTGGGGCCACAATAAACTATAGTTCCCATGACTCCCTAGCACTGAGCCTGGGCAGTTAAAGTGGTCTCAAGATGGATTATTTCTGGCAGTCGGTACAGGCCTTAAGAATCTTTTATTTTTCTGTAAACATTAGATGTTCTCAAGTATGCATAATTCCCCGAGGCCACCTATTTCTAGCATCTAGAAATTTCACATTACAGTATTGTGATTCGATCAGGCATCGGTGTTTTTTCTTCACTCTAACTTTAGGGGGATGCAAATGGGCGGCCCTGGGCCACCCTAGGAAGCGGAGGATCGAGGCTGAGGCTGCCGGACAGTGCGGCCTCAATCCTCCCTTTTGCCAGTCCGGAAAGGAGCCGGTAAAAGGCTGCTCTAAGAGCTGCTGCGTGGCTCTTTGGTGCCACTTCCGGCGCAGCGCACCAAAAGGCTGCACTGGAAGGATGCGGTGCGCAGCGTCAGGACGTCTTCGGGGATGGGTTGAGGTGGCCGGCGTGTGGCTGCCCCTCCTCATCCCTGCCTCCAAGACGGCCCAAAGGGCCTATCTGTAGAGGCCCTTTGTTACTTTTATTCCACAAACTTTATAAAAAGAGACCTGAACTTTGTGTGTATGGAGAGAAGGCAGAGTTTGGCCAGCCTAGCAAAAACCAATAGGGAGAGATCTGGAGCCAACTAATCAAATTGAAGGCTGGAGAGGATAAATAGGTCCATTGGTGACAGAGTCGGATAGGGATGGTTAGGGTTAGAGTCCAGAAGGGGGGGACTTGGGACACATACGGAAATCTGAGAGAGGGAGTTGCTGTGGTGTAATATCCTGTGGGATATTGTTAGCCTTGGTGGCTGGTACAGAACAAAGTTTAGGAAAGTAACCCAATATAAGGACTGTGTGGGTCCAGGATAAAAGTAACTATTGTTCTCTGGAGAGAATGTTTGTGAAATAAATTGTAACTGTAACAAAGTGGAACCAAGAAAGTAAGACCTTGAAGTAACAAGTGCATAAAGCATCTCAACCAATGAAGCATTGTTCAAATCATCATTCAAATAAAGTTTTATTATTGTTCACTTATAGGCTTGTTTGGAACTTGAATGAGTAACCACACTACTGACATTTACAAATAGGGAATTATTTTCACATATAAGTTGGTGTACATAGGAAAAATAAAGGGACCATCACACATAGGTGGCAGCGTCACAAATTAATAAGGAAAAAACTTTTTTAAAAGTACAGGTGCTTGTCACAAATAGGTGGCAGCGGTGGGGGAACAAAATCCCATTGGGCTGCCATCTGTGGAAAACAGTAAAGTGAAAGGTGTGGCATTGTCTCAAATTGGTGGCAGCAGTGAGATAACAAAATACATTGGGCTGCCACAATAGGAAAATAGTTGGGTGAGCTTGCTTTTAAGTCCCCCAGATAGTGGTTGACACTTTCAGAACTACCTGCCACCCAAAAATTTAAGCACCTGTCCTTTAGATCACAGAAGAGTGGTCATTAGTTAATATCTAATTATATTCTTTCCTGGAAGGCTTGTCTGGGGCTACATGGGTGCCTTTTTAGCACCAGGCAATGGCCTTTTAAAAATGTGTGTTAGTCTTAAAGCTCTGTTTTATTAGTGATTTTTTATGCTGCTCTTCCTGCTGTGTCTTCTGCCATGTTCATCATTGTTTTACTATGTATTTATACTGTGTGCCATTTTTAAAAATTGGACAGGCCCCCTAAAAATATTTTATTGAAAAACTGCACATCTGTTCTTATAAATAAATAAATATCCTGAGTTTTGGATCACAGGTAGTTTTCCCAGAGGCATCTGTCTCTCTGATGGATTTATTGAAAACATGTTGAAGTCACTTTCCACAATTCAAAATTCTCTTTTCTCTTTTCCCTCTTCCTCTGCCCAACCCCATGCCAAAAAAAGACCCTCTGCACCCTTTTTCTGTTGATGCTGGGACCCTTTGTGTACAGCTTGACCCATGATTTTCTATAACCTATGCTTTTTTCCCTTCTTTGTCACCAGGGGCTATTCACAACACACAATTATTGCTAAATAATCCACTTTAAAGGCCATGGTAACACCTTATGTAATCCTAGGATTAGCAGTTTAGGAAGGAGCATTTAACTTTCTCACAACCAGAGAGTTCTAATGCCTCGCCAAACTACAAATCCCAAGATTTCATAGGATGTTGACATGACAGTTAAAGTGGAATATAAAGCTAAAATTGTGTAGTGTAAATAGGCCCCTGGCATGCTTGTGGAAAAGTTAAGACAATCAGTTGTACTACAGAACACATTAGAAGGAAGTGGTAGAGCACATTCTCTATGCTCAGGCTTACTGCATTGAATAGCGTTTCCCAAACTTTGGTCCCCCAGGTATTTGGACTTTAGCTCCCAGAATCCTTGAGCATCAGTCAACGTGTCTGGGAGCTGAAGTCAAAAACACATGGAGGACCAAATTTAATCATCACCACCACCACCACCACCAACACCATCACCACTACTGTTTATTTATAACACTCTTTCCACCAAAGGGCGGAACATCAAATATATATAATCAAAAACAGACAATAAAACACAAAACTATAAAATCCTAAAATCCTATAATATTATGCAAATATACTAAAACAAATTCCTATCAGTTACTACACATCTCAGCAACTGTAGGCACGCTCAGCAACTCAGCAATCTGGCAAATCGAAGAGGAAGGTCTTCAACCTTCAAGGTCTTTAGAAAACCAGGTAAAATCCTCCTCCAACTGGAGGTGCAAAGGAAGACTGTTCCACAAATGTGGAGCAAGATCCTGAAAGGGTCGCAGCCTAGATAGAGCTGTACACGTTGGTGGAACTGCCAATAATCGTTTGCCTGTAAATTCCTAGATGAACTGCCAGATACTGGGGGAAGTTAAATTTTGGGAACTACTGGTGTAGAAGATCCCAAGTTCAATCCCAAGACTAGAAAAACCTTTCTGCATCTCGTCAAGATTAATGGACTAGAATAATGTGCCGGCTTCTAGGTGAACATAGCATAAGGCAACTACTTTTTAAACACACACACACACCAGTCAGACTAATGTAGCTGTCCCAAAACTGTGACCACAGCCACTTTTTGTGCCCCCACAAGATGTTTGACCAGGAGGGCAGGGCAGAGCACATTCTGCAAAAGGGAACATCTTGCCCATCCTTCATTTTTGACTGGCATCCTGTTAGTGACATACACAAGTATAGGTGGTGGTTTGGTTTATTGATTTATTGATTTATTTTCTACTCTTTCTTTATCTCAGTACGGGACCCAAAGTTGAAGGTGGTGGAGTTTGACATCTCCCTTGTGCAATGACTCCTGCTCCCTCAAAACGCATGTTTTCTGCTATTCTCCTGACACAAATGCACCATAATAAAGGCATATTCTGTGACCTCCTGAAGGCTCTGGAAAATATCAGTTTTGGACATCTTGCACAAGGACATAGCCAGCTGCCTCTCATCCATTCCTGTTCCCCACTGGCCAATACATGGCCATGTTTGGGGGGCACAAATAGAGAGGTGGGTTCAAAGGAGGTAAGAGGGGAGGTGTGATGTAGTTCTGCTTGAGAAGGATTTTATGGCTCATTTCCCAATGTAGGATCATAGTATTTTACTCCATCCTTCTAAAAGATTTGGTCAAATGGCTTCTTTCTTTCTTTCTTTCTCTACCATTTTATAGTCCTTCCACTTAAATATGCTAAAATGCAGACCAAATTGTTAGACCTTCCATTAACTATCAGAGTATCCTGCTGAATTAGGATCCTTTTTCTGGCTTTTATTATGGACACAGACAGGAAGCATTAAAAAAACCTGCCTGGCACTAATAACTTGACACTCCACCTCCTCTATCTTCAAATGGCCAGTTAATGGCAGCATTTACTTTAATGTAATTTATTAAATTGTATCACCTGTAATACCCTTTCAAGCATTTGGAACATCTTTAATTCTAGCCTCCTCCTGTTCCTTCCAGATCATACTTTCCTGAAGACCTCTCCTACTGGAAGAGGGCTGGACCAAAAATATACATAGAGAAAAAGACAATGGCTTGTCCTGTCTTTTATTTCTATATATGCTTTTCATCACTATGATACTCCTGGACAATAAAATGTAGATGACAAATCATCAAATTTTTACTAATCTAATCTGCCCAGCCTTCTCAGTTGGTGACATTGTGGCCGATTTATTAATGCCAATCTATACGTATCACCTATACACATACTCCTCAGAATCCTCAGGCTTGGGAGGTTACTTAGAACCAAGCAAATGTAGAGCCAAGCTAAATGAAATATGCAGCCATGATTCTGTGTAGGACAACCTGGGTTGCAGCCATGCTGCAGCATTAATGCAGTTTGATAGTGCTTTAACTATCATGGTTCCATCTTAACATTGGACTATGACTCTGGAGAAGAGGGTTCGAATCCAGTGGCATCACTAGGGGGTTACAGGGGATGTGGACCACACCAGGTGACACCCTAAGAGAGGGTGATATCTCTGCTCCTCAAACATCTGCCTTTGGGCGGAAACAGGCTGTGACATTCACCTATGTCTCATTAAAATATTGAAGAGATGGGGTGAGTGGGGTGAGGCTCAGTGGGAGGAGAAAGAAAATTAAAATTTCAAATTTTATTTTTAAAAATTTTCTTTTAAAAAAATCACATTTTACCAAATTTTCATTTTAAGCACATGAAACTATGTGTAGGGAAACACATTTAGGCTGTGAATATGATATTGTAATCTAAAAGTATAATTTTAAGTGTGCTAGTTCTTTATGTCTCAACAATTACCATGACATTCAATGATATATGGGAATTACAATTTATGAGTAACTTTAGTACAACCGACATTCCTAAGGAGTCCTTATGATGTGGGATGGGAAGAAGTCAATTGGGGGAGTGACACCATGAGCTATGGCATTGGGTGACACTAACCCTAGTGACACCACTGCTTGAATTCCGGCTTGGCCATGGAGCCCTCTTAGCTTCAGAGAATGGTAATGGCAAACCCCCTCTGAAGAAACCTGCCAAGAAAACTCCATAGGTGCCTTAGGTTTGCCAAAAGTTGGAAACAACTTGAAGGCACACAACAACAACAATAACATGGTTCTATCCCCTAGGTTTGTACTGGGGAGGAGGAATAGAGTGAAATAACATACCATCCAACTGTCCCAATTCTGACATGACAGTCTTGACGAATCCTTTGTCATTCCACTTTTCAGCTGCTTTCAAAATCTCTCTCTCCTCCTCCCACTTTCTCCCTTTGTAGAAATTAGAAATATGAAGGCATGTGTAATCCTAACTTTAGTATACAATTATATGTCTTGACATTTCAGCATCTTGTCTAGTTCCTTCATAGTTGCCCTTCCAATTTGTATTTAATCTTAACCCTCTATCCTTGGGGCCGAAACAATCTCAACCTATTCTCAAACTTTAAATGGGTAAGAAACCTGGCTCACTCGCCTGGAGCCATGTGCATAGTTTTATCTGGTAAAGCGAATGATTAGAGGTCTTGGGGCTGAAATGATCTCAGCCTAACACTCTATATCCAGCACACCTCTGAGTTAGGACCTCACTGTCCATGAGGGAAAGCTTTCTGGGCAGAGGAAATCTAATCCTTGGCTCTCCAATTGTGGTCCTTGTTGCTAGTGGAAGGTTTCTTTAAGGCTTAGCAACAGCAGCATGGGGAGATATCTTTTACAGGCTTATGGCTTGGAAGGGAAAGGGTGTTGAGACACTCAAAATGCTAGATTGGTGTGTACATGTAACAAGGTTTTCTCCATAGCAGAATCCTGACTGTGGAACTCCCTGCCTAGGGAAGTTAGGCTGGCTTCATTTCTTTTGGGTTTCCAGCAAGCAACTAAAATGATGTTCTGCATGTCCTTTGGTCCCTGAAACTGCTCTGGCTGCTTTCATTGTTTGGTTTTACTTTATTTTTAGGAGTATTCTTTTAAAGTTTTCATCTACATATTGTTTTAAATGTTTTTATCCATTAAGCATTACCTTGGAGGCTCTAGCAGCCTGAGAAGTGATATATAAATGCCTTAAATAAATAATAATAATAAAAAACCGAAAAACAAATAAAGGGTTAAACCTCCCTAGTGCTGCATTCTCAGTAAAAATCACATTGCGTCTAGTATTAATTTTTTACAAGGATCCTGATATAGCTGGAAACTACACATTTGTCATAACATGTGGTTTGACCCCAGTGTCTTAGTACACTTCAGTTGCTTTTGCCATCATTTTATTGAGTTTGCAGTCACTTTGTGGAATGCACTCTTTCTATAGATTCACCTGCTTTGTTGTTTTAAATGGTGTTTCAGATGAGTGGTGGAAAAATTATTATTATTTTACTCTTGGTCTGAATGACAAGCAGGAATTAGACAATGCATTTTACATACACATACACACAAAAATTCTGTGTGGGCTTATCTGTTTCTCACTATATAATTTTGAGAGTCTTATTATTTTTAAAGATTAGACTTTTAATATTTGAATCTTCTATTTTATTGTTGTTTTTATTATGGTTGCTTGCTGCTTTGAGTGTCTCTTTGGAAGAATAAGTGCCTCCAAACATATCTGAAATATATATATATACAAGAACTATGATCACCTCAAAAATATACGCCGTTGGCAGCACAATGTTTTCGAAAATAAAAAAGGAAAACCTAGTCAGGTTTATTTTTCCAGGAATCTTCAAAACATTCTGTCACTCAAGTTAGGAAGCAGGATAGGTTCCCCCCCCCCCTTTACAATGAACCCTTTTTATTGTTTTATCTACTTCCACAACATCAAATTCTTATTATACTGGGTGTAAGCATTTCTTCCATCCAAATGTCCAATCCATCATTGTGCTCCCTAGTCAAAACCACAATAATTCAATACTAAAGAAAATGAGAGCTGTGACTTATTTCACCAAAATATAAGCAAATCTTCCTATGACTGGCATTTGCTCAAACCTTCCCCCCCCCCTTTTCATTTTAAAGAGCAGTGGAACATACATTCTTTAGGAACTACATATTTTCTAAAATGCTGAAAGTAGGAAAGACTTCAGGAATTCATCTGTTCCATCATCTAGAGTTAGGTAGCTAACAACATGCAGTACTAGATGGAGGGCATTATATGAGTTTCTTGTATAGCCTGAATTCCAGAGGAGATTGAAGTCAATTTTTTTTAAAAAAAAAATTATGTTAGGTCTTGGTATAATATCTTTCTGTCATTCAGTTGTCTTGTTCTTTCATGTTGCAGGAAGCCACTTCGAAATGAAACATGTAGTTACCAGGTTCTGATGAGCTAATCGCACAATTACTTTCCTGGTGTCTATTAGCTGAAATTTCGTAAAGAAAGGTTATATTTTGCCAAATGAGTGATGACAAGCTGTGTCTGACGGGCCGGCACTTTATTGTTTTGATAACTGTTGGCTGTATGAATGGACTAACAAACATCTCATTTTCTAGAAACTGAAGGCTATGAAAAGGTGGCCTTTTGTACTCTCCACTGCAAAAGAAGGATCCCTTAAGATTTTCCCCATTTTCACCACCACTTAGGGCTTATGATTATTTTTAATGTTGTCTAGATGGCCTGAAGATTTTCTCTATTGCTCTTACAGGTCACCTTAATATCATCTCACTGAGATGGAGAATGCATGTGTGCGTGCACATTTTTCCTAGTGGGTTAATATTAAGTTATATAGCACAAGGTCAGATCACTAGAGATGATAATATATGAATAAAGCCACTGGCCATGAGAGTAGCTAGTGAAAAGAAGATGAAGCAAAATAAAAAAAAATGCCAAAGGACAAGAGTAGGGAAAATAAACATGAAGTAGAAAAAGTAAAAGGAGAGAAATAGACGATGTAAATTCATTTGCTTGGGAGCTCTTTCTTTTCTTTCATCTTTGCATTGGCGCGAGACTCTGTCTTGTCTCTGGGACTTCATGTTTTTGAAAATGCATCATCCTTCCATTTTCCTCCTGAAGGGATATTACTCTAATGCATCATTATTGTGATGGCTGGCTGATGATGCACGTGTCATACATCAACCACCTGGATCATTCCCTTACTTTGATGAAATGTTAGTGTGATACATATTCACAGAGAAGCAATCACAGGGCCTGGTCTTAACCATGTGTGTGCAACTCCTCCAAATTAAAACACATTTGTAGGCAATGAGATTATTAAGAAAAAAGACAGCAGATCCTATTACAAGAAAACCAAATTCTTTGTTGAGAAATATGAGTAGTAGTAGTAGAGGACCTCTCAAGCAAAGTAATCAACTTGGCAAAGGCAGAAGCTGAACAAAATGTCCCATGCTTGCCAACACACCCACACAATTATGACAGAGAAGGAAAACAAGCTTAATATTCTTTGTAAAGCACATAAAAGTAGCATTACTTACAATATTAGGAGTTTATCACATGGGGAAGATTGGAAGTTCAAACTAGTAAGAACCTGTGCTAATGCAGCATATAAACAGCAATTGAGTGAATGGTTTTCACAATTCGCTTAGAATCTGACAAGAAAGTGACATGAAGCAGCAAATAGTCATTTTTGGGAAAATACCATGATTTCATTTCCGTTTCATTCACAAATTCACTTTTTTTGTGTGCAATTACTGTAGTGTGAAAGCCATTTGTGGGATTCTCCCCATTTCTATCCTTGTTGTCAGATTTCCCATGGTTCCTTAGGGATAATAGCCAGGCTCTTAAAGGAACAGCTGCTCAGGCAAAGGCACACAGACACACAAGAGAAAAAGCTTGTTTCTTCCTCTCGCACCTCTTTTTCTGTGTGAATGTCTCTCCTTCTCCAGCCAGGGCGCTTAAAGGAACAGCTGCTAAAGGAAGTCAGGAACACAGTGGAAGCAAGAGAGAGAAATTTGCTTTCTGTGCTGCTTTGTCCTGCCCTTCTTCATAGCCAAAGCACTTAAAACAAGCAGCTGAAGCAAGGGCAGAGAGAGAGGAGAGTGAATGAATGCTTGCCTCCAGGTCTGCTGGAGCCAGCAGCAATCAACAAATTGTCCCCTTTTGGACTTCAGCTTCCAGGAACCCAGACTATTGGCCAATATGGCTGAGGCTTCTGGGAGCTGAAGTCCAAAATCCCTTAAAGGGGACAGCCTTCCCTCCTAACCACAGCTCTGAAAGAAACAGCTACTGAGGGAAGGCGCCTTCCCCCATAGCTAGGGCTCATTGTGTGAAAATCATTTGCGCGTTTGCTTGCTTTTGCGGGATGCACACGCTTTAATCCAGGGGTAGGCAACCTTTCCCCTTTAAGGGCCGAGGGACTTCAGCTCCCAGAAGCCTCAGCTATGTTGGCCAATAGTCCCATGTTGGCCAATAGCTCCTGGGATTCTGGGAGCTGAAGTCCCTCGGCCTTTAAAGGGGAAAGGTTGCCTACCCCTGCTAATCATTATTGGGTTGGAGACACATTCAGACCTGTCATGTGAAAACCATTCACCATTTGCGTGCACGTGTGGGTTACTGTCAGACTTGGCTAAATTCAGTAACTCTGTGTAGCAATAAGTCTAGCCAGTTGAATCAGCCAGAAGTTTATTGAGAACACACAGCTAGAAATTCACCAGTCAGAGTTTAAGCCAGAATTGCCCCTTATAGACAAATGCCATATTTAAACCCTACAAATTACTGGGCTCCACCCCAAACCCATTGGCGCCAAAACTAGCACCCACCTCCAATTCCCATAGCTCTTCTTCCCCCACCAAGTCAGCCCCCCTTTCCCAATGTTCTCACCAGAGATATCCTTCCCCAGCCAAAGCATTCCACCCCTCCTGCCAGGTACGTCCAGACACCAATCAGCTTCCTCCCACAGCTCACACTTTTCAAAGGCCTGACTTTCCCAAAACTATTCTAACATCATAGCACTACTCCCACCCCCCATCCCAAGCAGCCTACAGCTCATCTATACTAACCCACCCATCATCCCCCAAACAACTACAACTACTACACTTCAAGAATAACATCTGACAGAACTCATGCACGCAGGCATGGTTCTGATAGTTAATTTTGGATTTTTCACAGGATAACAGCACTTTGTGTGTGAAACCCATTTGTGCAATTGTGAGTTAATCACAGGTTCTTACCATTTTAAACTTCCAATTTTTCCCTGTGTGATAAACTCCTTACAATATTTGTCCATGATCAAAAATGTGGTTTAATGGGGAAGAGAGAGATAAGTGAAATTGGCCACAAGTTAAAGAAATATAGGAAGAACTAGTGTGGTGTAGTGGTTTGAACATTGGACTATGGAGGTTATTGCAACCAGGAATCCCGGTGGGAGAGATGCAGGATCTAAAAGACAAAAACAGATGTAATTGCATTAGATCAACCGACGCAAAGGCAGTTAACAACCAAACAAAAGACTGTAGACAGACCGTATCCATTCTGACAGCCCGTCTGCAAATTTCTGACTTATGGCAACCCTAAGGTGAATCTATTACAGGGATTTCTGGTATGTGACTTGTCCAAGGTCACCCAGTGGGTTTCCGTGGCTGAGCAGGGAATTAGAACCCTAATTCCAGAGACATAGGCGATTATCGCACCCAGGAATCTCAGCAGGAGAGATGAAAACAGATATTATCGCATTTACCCATATCCACTCGCATTTACACTGTATCTACTCAAGCAGCCCGCCTGCAATCCAGACTTCTCCTGCAGCTTTTTCAGGAACACAATTTCTTGTTCCCAAAGCCTCTTTTGGACACCACAGCAGAGGTCCATGGCATGGTGGCAGAAAGTCATGTAAACACCTGCCAGGGAACTGACCCAGTTTGGAACCAGAGGCAAGATACCATGGGCTTGGCCTGTGGTATTCTGTGGGTCTGCTCAGGCCCTTGTATAAAATTGGAAAGCACAGGAACAAAATCTGGGACTTTTCAATCAATCTGGATGTTAATTTTCTAGTAGCAGTTGTGTTGTGTTCTTATTCAAACAAATGTTATCCCCTCCCTCCACTACATTTGGAACAATAGAACTGGAAGGAACCACAAGGTCTATCTCTAGTCCAATCCTCTGCAACCTAGGAATACACACAGCTAAAGCACTCCTGAAAGACAACTATCCTACCTCTTCATCCAACTTGCAGTCAATGGCTAGCAGCCTGTTAGTTAGCCCCAACTGGAACAGATCCATTCAATCAGATGTTGATTGGTGAATCACCATATGGGTAAATCCCATTGATTTGATGAGTCTACTTTAGTCAGGACTAACAACAGGATTTAGTTAGACCATCAGTTGTACTAATGCAGGACTCTGCTGTTTGAGGCCCGCTCCTTCTGGTGTTGCATATGTTAGCCAATTAGAGTTGCCATAACTAAAATATGACTTGGAAGCACACAACAACAACAACAACAACAGGTAAAATAGGTCTTCCTGCTGTAATGACCATGGCATCCTTTCTCTTCACTGTTGGCACTGAATCCTTAACCAATCCAGAAAAAAATAAGGTGTAGCCTCTTAATTAATTGTATGTGTTAACTTTGGCCTTGAAAACAGAATAGTTCTACTGCAGTGGTCTTCCCATTTGTAAGCAATGGTTTTTGTTGCTGCTGTTGCTGTGTGCCTTCAAGTAATTTCTGACTTATGGCAACCCTAAGATGAACTATCATGGGCTTTTCTCGTCAAGATTCCTTCAGATGGGGTGAGGCTGAGAGAATGTGACTTGCTCAAGGTCACCCAGTTTGCAGCCCACTCTTAATTCACTTTGCTTTTTCGTTAAATATATTTTATTAGAATTTAGTGTCCAAAAGAGGCTTTGGGATAAGCCCACATCAGGATGTTATTTTACCATTCCTGCTTTGCAGAAGAAATCAAGTCCATTGGGTAGCTAGCAGTTGCTCTACATGGGGCTACCTTTGTGCTTGACCCAGAAACTTCAATTGGTGCAAAATATGGCAGCCAGGTTGGTCTCAGAAACAACTACGAGAGACCATATTACACCAGTGTTAAAATCACTCCACTGGCTGCCTATCAGTTTCCGGGCACAGTACAAGGTGTTGGTTATTACCTTTAAAGCCCTACATGGCTTGGGCCCAACCTATCTCTGGGACTGCCTCTTTCTGTATGATCCACCCCACACACTCCGGTCCTCTGGGAGGAATTTGCTTCAGCCTATGAAAATGAGGCTGTCAGTGACCTCCCAGAGGGCCTTCTCTGCTACCACTCCCGGATTATGGAACGGCCTGCCGGACGAGATACATCTTATTACCACCTTAAACAGCTTTAAAAAGGTTGTTAAGATGGATCTCTTCCAGCAGGCCTTTCCTGAATAATTATCCCAACCCAAGAGTTAGCTATTTTCTCTCCCTGTCTGTGGTGCTGTCATTGTGATGCTTCCTGCATATGTTGTGATTATTTTAAAATGTTTTTTAAAAGTGTTTAAGTTTAATATTTTTAAAAGGGGTGGGTGGGTTTTGGGGGGTTATACGTATTCCATTGCTGTTTTAATGTTGTAAGCTGCCCTGATTGTGTTGCAGACAGGCGGGATATAAAATAATAATAATAATAATAATAATAATAATAATAATAATAATAATCTCTTAACAATGCCAATGGAATGTACTTCATCTCCTGTTTCTCATCCATGTTTCTTAGAGGTAAGACAGTACAGGGAAGACAAAGGTCAAGTAGATTTAACAACTTGCATATGGTTTCTGTATGGAAAGATAAAACTGGACATTCTCAGCAGTGACAGGGGTGATGGATGGCTGTTTAGGGACTCTTTGGGGGCAAATGCCAAACATGACAATTTGAAGATTTTGTGTTAAAGGTGGGAGACTAGCAGGCAAGCCTTTGTCTACAGTGGCTAAGACCTGAACAATTCTTAGACACAACAAATGGAGAGTAAAATGCAGTGAGTAATGCTAAGTAAACATCTCAAACATCAGACGGCTATCTGAACTGTCCATATGAGGAATGCTGTCTAACTGAGGAAGGCAAAAAACAAGATGCACATATTCCTCTAAACATGTTTCACATACTCATCTGAAACTTTAATTCATTTATAACTATACCATGTCTATGGTAACCTTAGATAGGATCCAAAAAATGCACAGCTTGGTGGAAAAGATGCTGCCAAAGCCTCTATTCTTCTTGAATAGGAGATACCAACTGACAGGGGAAGGAGGAATGTCCTCGTCTACTTCCATACCTACAAAATAGCTGAAAGTGGCATTGTTCACAGCATGAGGACCAAATTCTTATTACCTGTCAATAGCATTACAAAGAGTTGCTACTAAGCATTACAAAGAGTTGCTACATAAATATTGGTAAAGTCAAAATGATCAGCCTTAAAAAATAATAAAAAATAAGATCAATGTTTCCTTTAAAAAAACATCTTGCTAAATAAAGGAAGGTGATATCTCAGCAGAGGGCAAACTGCTTGAGCAGGTGGAAATCAAACTCCCAAGGGTAGCTAAACTTTCCTAATCAACCACAACGCTGCTTTCCAAAGTCCTGGCAATGAGCACAGCAGGATCTGTTACTGGGGAGATGCCAAGACAAGAGTGAGCTCTTCAGGTTAATAGCACAAGAGAGGCAAATAACTAAAGGGGGAAAGTTATCATTTCCATGTTTCAGCAGCATATTCTAATTATTTACAATGTCTCCTGGGGGCTCAAGGAGATACAGCTTACATCTTGAAAAGAAGGGGGGGGGAGAAACACATATATACAGCCTTGTTGATCTATTAGAGGGGAAAAAATCTCTCACAATGATAGTAGCTTTCTTAAAGGGCCAACTAAAAGCTTGTTCCCTTCTCCGAGTGTGTGTACAACAATCCTGCTTAGCAGGAGTCAGGACTGTGACTAGCTCTGCCCTGACTGTCTTGTACCATTCGCTGTCTTGGAAAGTGCATAAGCTCTACTCATGTAGAATCTATGGGTGCGAACAGTTTGGACTTGCAGCTACGACTGGCATAATGAAAGATACTGAGGTAGTGGTAAAGCAAAACAAAAAAGCAAAGGTAAAAATGCTGGCAGTGACAGAAATGCAACTCAGCTTACACTCAAGATCCCCGTGTTTATGTGGATAGGGCTAGAAAAAAGAGTTAGACCTCCTCAGGTTGCTAGACTGTCCTCTGTTCAAATTATGTTGACCTTCCTTCTGACCTAGACTGATATTCTTAGGATTGCTGATTTTACTTTTCTTGTTCCTTCTCAAGTTTCTTTTGTTCCTTCAAAGAGAGGACAACAGGAGACGAGCATAGCTCCCTATCTCTCTAGCTTAATTCATTCACTAAATTGTCTTACCTTCTGTCTCAATATATTTTCTTAATAAAGAGTGGCACCCTTACTTTAAACAGAAAGCTGAGATCTTTGTGGCTGAGATCCTACATCAAGCAGACCATGCAATCCATAAAACAACTAGGGGGAGCCATGTTGGCCATTCAGCAAATCCAAAAACATCCAAACAATGATACCTTTATTGGGTCAACCAAAATGCACAACTACATGTTGCAAGCTTTCAAAGTCACAGTGACTTCTTCATTAGGCAAAGAGGAGAAAAAAATTGAAGATGTTAGTCTTGGGCCTGCATTTTCTGTTTCTGATCTCAGTTCAGATGGTAGGGGAGGACTATCTGCAGGCTGGCTCCTCCCCCTTTGGCCATGTGGTCACTGGAAAATTTTGCAAGCCAAGGAAATTTAATGTCCATTTGCATTTTGGTTGTGCATTTTGGTCATTGTTTGGATGTTTTTGGACATGCAGTCCATGTACTTCCTGCCCACCTGGCAACTGTCAAGCCCGGGATGGTGACACTGGAGATCTGCTGCTTGGTGAGGGGACAGAGGGAGATGTAGTTCTGGACTTGGCTTGGAGAGGCAAGGAAATCACAGATAGAGTATAGCAGGGGTCGGCAACCTTTGTTGCTGGGGGGGCTGGGGGGGGGGAAATGGCGCGGGGGCCGGGTGGGCAGGGGCGCGCTTGTGCACGCGTGCACTTCCCCCCACGTGTGCATGCGCACAACGCCCCCGTCATGCGCATGCATGCATGGGTGGGGGGCGCCATTTTGGAAGGCCCCATGGAGGCTGCGCTGTGCGAATTCGCAGGGCGCAGCTGCAGTGGGGCCTTCCCTGGGCCCTGGCAAGGCCCCAGCATGCCTGCTCCGGGTGAATTCGCCCGGCATACGCATGCTGCGGCCTTGCCAGGGCCCAGGCAAGGCCCCAGCATGCCTGCTCCGGGTGAATTCGCCGGCACACATACGCTGCGGCCTTCCAAAATGGCGCACTGCGGTCTTCCAAAATGGCATCCAAAATGGCGCCCGCGCTTGCGCACGCATGCGCACGAGTGCTGGTGCCATTTTGGAAGGCCCCAGCACGCCTGCTCCTGGAGAATTCGCCTGGCACATGCATGCTGCGGCCTTGCCAGGGCCCAGGGAAGGCCGCAGCGCATGTGCGCCGGGCGAATTCGCCCAGAGCAGGTGCGCTGGAGCCTTGCCAGGGCCCAGGGAAGGCTGCAGCGCGTGCGCTGGGTGAATTCGCCTGGAGCAGGCATGCTGGGGCCTTCCCAAATGACGCCCGCGCTCGTGCGGATGCGTGCGCAAGCGCGGGTGCCATTTTGGATGCCAAAATGGTGCCCGCGCATGCCTGTGGCACACTGGTGTGCACAGGGTGGCGGTTGCGGCAGCAGTGGCTGCGGGACCGGCCATGGGCCGGTCCCAAGGCCTCCACGGGCCGCACCTGGCCCGCGGGCCGTAGGTTGCTGACCCGTGGAGTATAGTCTCCTTTCTCTTCCCCTCAGAACCTAGATCAGCTGCATTCTCCACATCTTCTGAATTGCCTCCCCTGCAACTCCCTCCCCATTTTAAAGGAGGACTAGCTGAAAGGACCCCTACCAGCTTAATGCCTGGGGGAACATTTTGGATGAAGTGAAAAAGGCTAAAGAATAGCTGTTAGCATTAAACACACACACACACACACACACACACACACAAGTATGCCACTAACAGGATGCCACGCACAGTATAACTGTATTACAGGTAAAGCAAGCTGATTAACCAATCTAATATTCTGAAAGGGCTTCATCCACATACATGTACACTCCACGTACCTGCACACTGTGAAAATGAGCTCTTACAATGAAGTTTACAATAAATCTGTGGCCCTTGTTTTGCTAAGAAAGGGAATTGCAACAGATATTAGGCATGGGCCATGTCTAAAATCTCCCAAACCTCAATATAGCATCTTCCAGAGGCTGGAAGTGCTGTCATGAGAAAGAGACCAGGATCATCAAGATCAGCCCAAGAGGTATATGCCTCTATCAGTGATCAGCATGTATAAATCCAAACTTATTTATTTATTTCATTTTTAATACTGCCTTTCTTCCAGAAAGGGGCCCAAGGCGACTGACAAATAAAAACACCTTTAAAACACACTACAGTCAAAACATCAAATAAAAACTATATACAATTACATATTTTAAAATCTACAGTACCCACCCCATATAACAAACACCCCATATAAAAGCCATCCCATGAATATCCATGAAATCCAAAAGTTCCAGATCACCAGTAAGCCCCTAGAGGGCTCCTTCCAAAGGATATTTCCCTGAAATTTCTCACCACAAGACAAGAGGGTTGAACATAATAATATGAAATTACCTTGCATAGTAGTAGTCTATTCATTCTTTTTGTCCAGTAAGGTTTACTCCAGGGGTAGGCAACCTTTCCCCTTTAAGGGCCGAGGGACTTCAGCTCCCAGAATCCCATGGGACTATTGGCCAACATGGCTGAGGCTTCTGGGAGCTGAAGTCCCTCGGCCCTTAAAGGGGAAAGGTTGCCTACCCCTGGTTTACTCTGACAGCAGCTCTCTAGGGTCTCAGGAGAGGCCTTTCACATCACCAACAATTCAATACCTTAGCTAGAGATAGCTAGACTTGAGGTTGAGACTTTTTCCATGCAAAGTAGGCACTCTTCTACTGAATTATGCTCCCCTTACTCCAGAAAACTCATAAAGGCTGGTGGCTCCAAAGACAGTGAGGTGTCGAATCTGTGCCAGATTTTAGTCTGAATCTGAAAGGAGAAGAATGTCATTCTGAAAACAAGTTCAGCACCCTTGATTTTTTAAAAATTTGTTTTGTTAAACTATTTACTGTTGTTAATTGCTGTCAAGTCAGCTTCAACTTATGGCAACCCTATGGATGAGAGATTTCCAATAGCAATAGCAATGGCAATGGCAAGAGCACTTACATTTCTATACTACTTTATAGTGCTAAGCACTCTCTAAGCAGTTTACAACGTGTTAGGCAATTGCCCCCAACAAGCTGGGTACTGATTTTACCAATCTACAAAAGGATGGAAGGTTGAGCCAACTTGGAGCGCTGCAGGCTTGAACTCACAATATTTTGGCTACAATACCAGCATTTAATCACTGTGCTACCAGGGCCCATCTCCAAGACACTGTGTCATCAGCACCCCTGCTCAAGTCCTGCAAACCAAAAAGGTATTCTGTCTGGTCTGTCAGAGAGCTCTCGTGCCTCACCATTCTGTAGGATAAAGTTATGGCAGTTAAAGTGGTGCCAAACTGCTTTAATTCTGCAGGGTGGCTACAAAGTCTTTCAGATAGTCAAATAATCAGAAACCAAATATGATAACAGATTAACAAGAGCTCTTTGTTGTGCCTGTTGTGCCAAGCACTTCCTCTTGGCATATGTGTTTACCACTCCCTGGACCCACCCAATCAATCGTCCCCTAGTAGATCTTAACAGCTGAGATGGGTTAAACATATGTATGTGGGGCAGACTGTCTGCATGGGCCACATAGAATGGCTTCCCCATGTTCCCTCAACAGGGAGACCAGATGACACACTGTCCAAAGCCTGGTTCTGGTGCATGCAGATCAGACAGCGAACGGCCTGCTCAGCACCAGAACCAGGTTTTACTCCTCTTACTGTGGGTCTGCAACTACACTGCAGAATTAATGCAGTTTGACACTGCTTTAACTGCCATGGTTTAATGTTATGGAATTCTGGGGTTTGAAGTTTTGTGTGATATCTAGCCTTCTCTGTCAGAGAGTTATGGAACCACAACAAACTACAGACCCCAGGATTTCATAGGATGGAGCTATGGCAGTTCAATGCAGTGTCAAACTGCATTCAGTCTGCAGTGTGGCCACAGCCTGTGTCTGCAGGCCACTCCTGGTCATGAGAGCATCAGCCCAAAGGGTTGCATATTTTCAATGCACCCCACAATCAATAGGGTACTGTAGATGTCATTTCCCAGTGACCCAATTTGCAATATCTCAGAAACCCTTTGGTTGAGGTACAGCTAGGCTGAAACTTTTGAACTTTTGAAGGGTGGCATCACTATGACAATGAAGCTCTGTCACTGTGGCTACATCTGACAACATAGGTTCTCAGGCAATGTATTGAAATTAAAATATTTATTAAATATTATTCAAATAATCCTTTGAGTAGTATTTCTAAGTAAAATATTGAACAAAGCAGGACTTACTGGAGAGTAAACATACAGTTGGTGACACTTTGGTTTGTGCCCAGCTGTGCACCAAAGCAGACTGAAATAAAGAAGCAGCAACACTGTTCCCCTTTTAAACTGCAAACACCCACAGTTATTTGGATCCACCTTCTTACCTTTCCATGTTCCACAGCTGTTCAAAACATAGCCTTTCAGATGTTGAGGCAATGCTACCATGATTTAGGACTCCCTTGTAAAAAACACACAGCTCCTTGGCACCTCCAAGCTGTAACCAGCCTGACAGCTATACCATTATTGGAGTGGCATGGTTGATGGCAGCCTCTCTTGAACTGCAAGCTTTTCATCGGAGCCTGAGCATCCCAGAGGTCAGACCATCAAACTGTTCTCAATGCCAGGGCTCAGTGGGGTGAACAGATGCAATCCAGTACAAGACTCCTGTATCTTTTTAATAGTTGTGTGGAAAAAGGGATTTTGGCAACTCGAATCTCACAACACTGTGCTTGAAGGGTGAACAAAGCTGCACCTGCTGCAGTGCCACCTTTATCTGGACCTTATAGGTACACAAAACCTGCCCTCTGTCACTGAGCCTTGGCATAATATAAAAGATACCAAGCCAAGACCCTGGGGTACTTGGATTCAAATTAAAACTCTGTAATTTGGGGACATGGCAGGAAGCTTGTACTCAAAGATTACATTGTTAAGCTAGATGGGGTAACATGGAATTCTGCTCATAAAAAATTTAAAAGCCGCCTTAAGGTATATGCTAAAGTCATTGTCACAGCCATGGAAATAAAGGGTACATGTGGGTGAGAGGAATTCTTGTTCTGAATGGGATCCAGGAATGGTTACCTTGGAGAAAAGACATAATTTGGATCACAACCTATATGGAAGTTGGTGTCTGGAGTTCTGGTGTCTGAAGTTCATTCATTAAGTACATTTAAAGTATTTGGATACTGTTTGGCATTATAATACAATCTCTAAGCAGTTTATAGCCTCAAAACTATACACAAGAGTTTGAAAACCATTTAAAACTATAATAAACATATTAAAAACACTTATATTAAAATATTTGAAAAGGTTTTCAGATGGTAAGGATAGACTATTCTCTGAAATGCTGGAGAACCTCTTTCAGACACAGTAAAGGTAGGGCTAGATAAGGCAGCATGGTATAGTGGTTTGAGTGTTGGATTGGGATTCTGGGAGACCAGGGTTAAATCCCTGCTTGGTCATGGAAACCCACTGGGTAACCTTGTGCAAGTCGCTCCCTGTAGGCTTCAGAGGAAGACAATGGCAAATCACCTCTGTACAAATCTTTTTTATTTGTTTATAGATTTAGAGTATTTAAACTCTTCGTCTCAATCAAAAAGGTATTCAATCTGGTTTGTCAGTGAGCTCTGGTGCCTCACCATTCTGTAGGACAGTGACATGGCAGTTAAAGTATTGTCAAACTGCTTTAATTCGGCAGTGCGGCTACACAGTCTTTCAGATAGTCATCAAGCAAATATGAAAGCAGATAAGCAAGAGTTCTTTGTTGTGCCTGTTATATAGCAGTGATGTTGCAAATAAAGTTCATTCTTCGCCTTCACTGTTGCATCCTTGAATTGCTGCCCAAATGGTGAGGAGCCTGTTTGGATTGGTCCCAGTGATAGTAGGAATGGAATTTTTGGTTACCTGCTATGGAAAAATTGTTAGGTGCTTCAAGGATAAAGTCACACCTATTTGCCAAGAACGTGACATCACAGTTATTGCAAAATCTAAGGAATTCAGTGTTCCAATTGAAATTCCTTGGGAA
Organism: Phrynosoma blainvillii; assembly: GCA_026167975.1. Taxonomy (NCBI): domain Eukaryota; kingdom Metazoa; phylum Chordata; class Lepidosauria; order Squamata; family Phrynosomatidae; genus Phrynosoma; species Phrynosoma blainvillii. The sequence continues at coordinate 432,164,987 of JANUYF010000001.1, read as the reverse complement.
CAGCTTCAATTATTGCAGTCTTCTGGACAAGGAACTTGAATCAACTGTATGAACTGGTGCAGGGCAGCCTGGAGTATCCTGCCTCTAGAGCTGCCCCAACCCAACTCTGTGGTAAAGCTCTCAGTTCTGAAGCGGAGTGGTTGATGGCATGCACATCCTGCTGAACTACCAGGCCCATCCGTCACTACTGTGGGTCATTTCACTCTGAGGACAGAACAAGGAGCCTAGTGACGGTCACATGGCCAGGTACCTCATTCTTACCTCAGAGTGAGTGACTGACAGCAGCAGTGGACATACTGGTTGTCTCAGTGCGATGCATGTGTGGTCAGTTGCCCAACTTCAGAACAGAGGGTTCCAGATCTTCCGGGAAGATCCAGAGCAAACAGGGATGTTGGAAAATCAACAGTAATAGGGGCAAAACCCAGTTCTGAAGCTGAGCAAGCCAGCTGTCATCCAGTCTGATCACACCAGAACCAGGTTTTGGGCCATGTGGTCTCCCAGCAATAGTAATAGCATTTACATTTCTATACTGCTTAATAGTGAACTCAGCACTCTCCAAGCAGTTTACAATCTGTAGGCCAATTGCCCCCAACAAGCTGGGTACTCATTTTACCAATCTACGAAAGGATGGAAGGCTGAGTCAACCTTGGTGCCCTGGGATAGAACTCACAATCCTTGTGGCTGCAGTACTGGCTTTTAACCACTGTGCCACCAGGGCTCCCAAGGGGAAGGGCACTGAATTTGACCTCTGTGCAGACAGGGCCTCAGTCTGTTCCACTATATGTACGAGGGGGTATCGTAAAGTAATCATTATCACCCAGAAGTTATTAAGGTATAATGATGAAATTTTGTCGGTGTCATCAATGGTCCCTAAGTGCATGATGTTGAGAAAATCAACTCATTGTGTCCTTTATTTTTGTTACAGGTTGTGCCAGAAGTGACTAAAGTATAAGATGGAGAAGTACGAGGGGGTATCGTAAAGTAATCATCATCACCCAGAAAGTATTATGGTATATTGATGAAATTTTGTCAGTGTCATCATCACCAAATGACCTTTTCTTTTCCCCAAAATGAAAACTCTGTTGCAGGGTCGCCAATTTGACAACACAGATGACGTCATTCATGAAGTGGAAGAGTGGTTTAAGGCGCAATCTGCAGATTTCTACAATAATGATATTTGGAGGTTCAAGAAATGTGGCGGAAAATGTGTAAATCTGGATGGTGACTATGTAGAGATAAGTTACCAACTACAAATCCAAACAAACTTTCTGTCACATTTTTTTAAAGGTGATAATTAAAACTTTACGATACCTCCTTGTATGCTTGATCTTTGCCCATCTCAATTGTTAATATCTACTAGAGGAGGATTGAGTGGGTGGATCCAGCAGGTGGTAAAAACCTATGTCAGGAGGAAGTGCCTGCGGCCCTGAAGGAAGTTGTGATGTGCATTCTTCTGAAGAGGTATGTGAAAATATCACCGTATCACTAACATACCCTTTTGAGGCAAAGTGCATGGGCACAGGGTGGCTGAGAGACCTCAGATATCCTTGGAGGAAAGAGATCATCTGAACTATTTCAAACCATGGTTTCAGGCCAGGGTGTGGTACTAAAACAGCCTTAGTTGTCCTGAATGATTATTTACTCAGGGTAGGAGATAGGTGGCGTGCTACCCTGTTGTTATCTTGATAGTTTTGTATAACATTGATAAATTATTTAATTAATTAGAATTATATAATTACCGTAGTTTCACCCAAACATTAATAATCAAACATCAAATAGAGTGTACTGGAGGTAGAATGCCAAGTTGTTGTGAATCTATGATGCAATTGCTCATCTTATCAGGTTATTCCAAATGTGCTTTTGGGTCCTCAGAAACTTGAAGTCAGGGGATCCTTTATTTATCAACATTTTAAAAAGGAATCAGATGTCTATTTGTGACATCCTTAATAAGCCTGTGGTGGTGAGTTAACTTCTGCAATGGCATTATCTACCCTGCTTTTGGCAAAACAATTACCAATTGTGAAACCAGGTTGGGATTTCCAATGATAGGCAATCTCTGTGTGGGTTGCCACTAACAAGGATATAATAATTACCTTATGGAAAATGTGGCCCTGTAAATTAGTGAATGTAGCTGGTAATGACAGACATGGATAAGGAATGGTAAGCTGAGAGACAACCTCAGTTATCTTCACCAACAGAAACCCCATGATGCATAAAGCCAATCTTTCACCCTGAAAATTGCTACCACAGGATGTGGTGAATGCCACTCATTTTGTTAGTCTTTAAAGGCATTAAACAAATATAGAAAAAAATAGGCATTAGTGTTTTTTGCAATCCCCACAGTAGGTTCTGGTGGTTGTATTGGAATGGATTTCCCCAGCAATATTATATTTCAGTGAGCTATGACTATTTTAATGTAAAGTATTTGTGGGTGTCCTGTACTAAACTGGTTTGTTCATGTGGATCAACACAGCTGCTTGTATTTTTGGAGGGCTATGGAGACCTGGAACAGCTACTACGAAAGATCAAAGAAGAAAGTAAAGGCAGGCTTACTGTTCAACATAAAATAATGACCATGGAAGCTCTACACAGATACAACCTAGACAATGAGGAAATCGAAATAGTAAAAGAGTTCTCGTACCCTGGGTCAAATATTGATCAGAATGGGGACTGCAGTCAAGAAATAAGACTAGAAATGGGGAGAAAGAATTAGAAAAGATCCTAAAATGTTAAGATATACAACTGAGCATGGAAGTTAGAATTCTACAAGCCATTGTTTTCCCTATTACCATGTATGGTTGCAAGAGCTGGACAGTGAGGAAAGCAGATAGGAGGAAAATCATTCATTTGAGATGTGGTGCTGGAGAAGAGTACCATGGGCAACCATAAAGACAAACAAATGGGTCCTAGAATAGATCAAGCCAGAAATCTCCCTGGAAGCCAAGATGATAAAGTTGAGGTTGTTGTACTTTGGTCACGTCATGAGAAGGAATGACTCACTGGAAAAAACAATAATGCTAGGAAAGGTGGAGGGATGTAGAAAGAAAGGAAGACTTCATGCTAGATGGAGAGACTCTATTAAGGAGTTCACAGACTTGAATTTACAGAACCTAAACAGTGGAAGATAGGGAGTCTTTGAGCTGTGTCATCCACAGGGTTGCCATGAGTTGAGATTGACTCAGAGGTGGTTAACAACAACAACAAATGGAGAATGTCATAAGGAACACTTGCACTTCAGAATTTAACAATAGGGAACCTCAGGTTTCTTCCATCAGCCAGGGGACTATGGGACTGATGAGAAGCCACCATCAAATCTTAGTTTTGGTTTAAATGCTTACAGCTGATTTTGCATGAACCTGTAGAGCAGGGGTAGGCAACCTTTCCCCTTTAAGGGCCGAGGGACTTCAGCTCCCAGAATCCCAGGAGCTATTGGCCAACATGGGACTATTGGCCAACATGGCTGAGGCTTCTGGGAGCTGAAGTCCCTTGGCCCTTAAAGGGGAAAGGTTGTCTACCCCTGCTGTAGAGGACCAGGCTATAAAAAGCGTCATTGCTTCATTTGATTGAACAACACAGAACTTACTATTGTGTAACTCAGTTGCCTGGTTTTTGCCAAGTATGGTTTGGGGATGCTGGGATTTGTAGTCCAAAGAGTAACTTTCCAAAGCAGCTTCATTTATATATCGCTTTATATTGCGCTATGGGATGTCTAAGCAGTTTACCACTGTAAGCTCATTGTCCCCCAACAGTTGGGTACTCATTTTAGCGACCTCGGAAGGATGCAGGCCTGAGTCTAGCCTGAGCCTGAACTCGCAGCCTTGTGCTCTATGAGTGAGTGGCTGCAGTACAGGCATTTAACCACTGTGCCACCAGGGCTCCTTCCACCAAGCTTTGGCTCTTTCCAAAGCTCTGAACTGATCCACCATTCTGCTTCCCATAGCAATCAACCAGGTTCAAATCCAAAAACAGGCTTTAAAGCAGTAGCCTTCCTCCATTATTGGACCTGCCCAGCAATTTGAGTTCTCTGCCTCTACCTAAAGTTTAATATAGCCTTCATGACAAGCAGCAGTATAGCTGTAAATATTAGTCCAATTCAGCAGCACTATTCTTATTAGTATAGGAAACTCCTATAGCATCACAGAAGACTGAGTCAGACCACTAGTCCATCTAGTTTAGGACAGTGTACTCCCATTAGCAACTGTTTTCTATGGTTTCAGGCATGATTTCTTCCTAGCCCCGCTTGGAGTTCCTTGGTATTTCCTAGAGGTCTCCTGTCTCAGCTGGGGAATCACTAAGGAGGTGCAGGGAGAGAGGTGCCCTGGTGGCACAGTGGTTAAATGCCTGTACTGCAACCACTCACACATAGAGCACAAGGCTGCAAGTTCAGTACTAGCCAGGGCTCAGGCTAGACTCAGGCTTGCATCCTTCCGAGGTCGCTAAAATGAGTACCCAGCTGTTGGGGGGCAATTGCACTGAGTGACACCCTAATTGGGGTGACCCAGTGCAGTCCACACTCCCTGCACTACTGTTCCCCACACATTGAAGGCATGGGGTAAGATGTGGCTCACTGTGCAGAGAAAGATGCTCGCGTGCAGTCATAGTGAGTGAGATGAGTGCCTTCTTCTCTGCCCACTGAGCCTTGGTGACCTCCTCCCCTTCCTCTGCCTTCCTTTTCCACACAGCCAGCAGCCCTTCCAGGCAGAGAGGAGGCTGCTAGGCAGGTGGAAAAGATAGAGGAAGAGGAGGCAGGAGCGGTGACAGAAACATGGAGTCGGCCCTGCTGCCACTGCTCCTGATAGGCCATCTCTTAAGGGGGCGGAGGTGCCCTGAAGAGATGGGCATTAGCGGTGGTGGCAGAAGGAATATGGACTCTGCATGCCGCCATTGCTGCTGATAGTCTGTTTCTTTGGGTGGAGGCACTCTGAAGTGACAAGCAGTTTCATGGTTATTATTGAAAATATTTTTGTTGGAGTTGTGTTAAAAAATGATCCACACGATGTCAAATATGCCAGGTATACCACAGTGTCTAAGTACTAGGCAGGCCTAGTCCTTCTTAACTTCCCAGATCAGACAAAATTTGGTCTATTCAGGATGATGCAAAGTTTTTATGATCCCTGAGGTCTTTTAAATGTGAGGAGTGACTAGTTATATATGTTATTAATTGTAGGCAAAGGCTCCTCCTCCTCCAGTTCATCCTTGCAGTATTGTATGAAACATCAACAAACCCTAAAGCAGAGGTAGGCAACCTTTTTGAGCCGGGGGCCGAGTTGCTGTCCCTCAGACAATTGGGGGGCCGAAGCACCAAAAATAAATAAATAAATAAATACAAATTAAAATAATTTTTTTTAAAAAAATTAAAAAATTAAAAATACGCATGCACACACTCTCAGCCCCAGAAAAGCCATGGCAACCCCCCTGTGGAGATTTTGCCAAGAAAACCCCAAGAACAAGTAATAACAACAATCAATATCATCATGGCGGGCGGCGGCGAGCGGCGGCAGGACCAGCCTGGGGCCGATCAAAGGCCTCGGGGGGGGGGGGCGCATCCGGCCCCTGGGCCTTAGGTTGCCTACCCCTGCCCTAAAGCATGCTTGCAAAGTATTTACAGCTTTGTGGAGTGCCTTTTACACTGTCAGTTCCCTCTTTGCCACTTTCAACTCAATTCTCTGGTACTGACTGTAGGAAAAGAGCCAGGAATCTTGGTTTCTGGGATTTTGATGTTGGTGCTTGCAGCCAAGATGTGTGCACTTCCCTCACTGTTATCTGCAGCTAGTTAAATAAAGTTGGCTTTATGAGCGATTGTTACAGTCACCTGAGGCTACACAGGTGTGATAGGAGCTGTTTGGCTGATGCTGGGATCCTCAATATGTAGCTGAATTAGATGAAAGTCACTTCAGCCTTGGATCATCCCTTAAAGAACAAACAGAGATCATATACAGCCAGGCATGAGCACCTGACCCAGATTTCAATGCAATGGCTTAGTTCCAGAGTGTTTAAAGTGGTATATTTTGCATTGCTATTGCCTACTAAAGTACAGTTTACCAAATTTGCTGAAAAATCTTTCTCAGAAATTAATGTTTCTAGTTTGCAATAGAATCTAGAATAAAAACAATATTGTCAACATTCAGGTTCAGTCCATCTGTTTCTGTGCCACAGATCTATTCCACAAGGAACATAATGTACAATTCAGCTAGCTTTAGGTAGCTAAATAATTTCACTGCAGAGACAATAGGAGAATCACATTTATGTCTTTCTTTTATCCTGTCTCTCCATAAACCTCAGTGTGTATAAAACAGCCCTGCTTTCAGCACATATGGACAAAAGGAAATAAGTAATATATGCCTTGGAAATCCATAGCAGTTTTCTGTGCCCAAAGTGTTTATGCTTAATAAAACTCTAAATTCATGTAATTTGTATTTGGTAGAGCAGAAATTATGAAACAATCTGTATGCTAGTCCACCTTTTTTTGCAGTGATGGTAGTGACCAGTCAGACTAGAGTTGAACCAGCGTGCACATCAAGTTGATCTTTTAAAAGGCAGAAGGTACAACCATGACATTTTGTTTTCTGGTCAGCTGGGAACTGTGTTGTGCCCATTTAGCTCGAGAAAAATGCCTATCCTTTGGGGTTGCAACAATATATACTGGTAAGGATCCAATCATGGCCTTCCACTGTTGGAATGACTTCTGCCAGCAGAAGAGAGTTTCCCTTTGCCCTCTCTCAACCAAAGTCCACTCCAGATAACTCCCCTGGTTGCAGGGGACCTTGAGACAAGCTGTTCCAGCAGAACCCTGAGAGGTCTCTCCAGCTGCCTATTCTCAGAATATCAGAATCATAGAGTTGGAAGAGCCCTCAAGGGCCATCCAGCCCAACCCCCAGCCATGCAGGAATACACAAGAGACCTTAGATTATTTATATCCTAGTTTTTGAATGAATCGTTCTTAAAGCAGCTTGTATAGATTGCAGTAATATAAGACATTCAGAGAAATCTCTAGCCAGACAAACTAGCAGCCCAACTTTCCTAGAATCATAGAATCATAGAGTTGGAAGAGACAACAAGGGCCATCCAGCCCAACCCCGTCATGCAGGAATACACAATCAAAGCACCCCCCTACAGATGGCTATCCAGTCTCTGTTTAAAAGCTTCCAAATAAAGGGACTCCACCAGACCCCAAGGCAGTGTGTTCCACTGTCAAACAGCTCTTAACATCAGAAAGTTCTTCCTACTATTTGGGTGGGATCTCTTTTCCTGTAGTTCGAATCCATTTCTCCATGTCCTGGTCTCTGGAGCAGAAGAAAACAAGCTTGCTCCATCCTCAGAATGACATCCCTTCAAATATTTAAACATGGCTATTATGTCACCCTTTAACCTTCCCTTCTCTTGACCAAAAATACCCTGCTCCCTATGCCACTCCTCTCCTCGTGGGGCATGGTTTCCAGACCTTTCACCATTTCACTTGATGCACCCTGCTACCAGAAGAGCATTGCAGCAGTCATTTCCCAGCACCACAATCTATAGTGCCTTGGAAGCTCTCTGGCTGAGGTGCTGCTAGGTTGAAAAGGTAGAGTTTTTGGGGAGTGACAATGTCAGACATAAATTATGTCAGACCACGGAGGATCTCAACTAATATGTTTTCTTTACAATTATTGACAGGTTTTCCCCCAACATATTGAAACTGGGTGGATTTCTCAGTAAACATATTGACTGAAGCTTATATGATTAAGATTTCTTTCACTATCCAATAGCCCAAATATATCTTCTGAACTTTTCAATGGGGAATCTACTGGTGGCAAATCTCTGCATAATTCAGCAAGGATTTTTGAGCCCCAATAGTTTAACAGGAGGAACAATAAAACAACTTCTCTTCCCCTCTGTCCCACATTATATTGCTGAGAAGAGCTCAGTTCAGTTCAGGCATGCAAAACAGATTCTTGAGCTCAGAAATTTAGGAACTCAGAAAAGCTGTCTGCATACTCCCCAAAATTTCATAGATAAACATGGGGACATGTGTGCCCAAGCAGCATCAGAATGTGATCAAAATGGCAACAGTTATTAATGTGGAAGATCACACAAACTAGAACTGACTGCAGCAGCTTGTTTTTGCCTGAGCCTACTGAGAAGGGCAAGACTCTTCCCCTTTCTCTCCTCCCTCAACCTCTGAAGTAACTGAGTTTAAACTACATTTGCACTTTCAACTCATTTTGCAGGATCTGAAGTAAGCTGAGGACAAAGAGGGAAAGTAGGGGAGGAGAGATAATATAGGATCTTTTTAAAAGCATCTGGAAGATTGGAATGATGGGAGATTAATCAGGACTCTTCTAGCCAAATTGGGACAGGTGAAGGGTATATGTATATATAACAGTTGGAGGGTATATCTGGGAGAATTCTGGAAGCTATAATTTAAAAAGGAACTTTTCCAAGCTTTGATTTTACCTTTAAATGTACTTTTCTTTTTGCCGGGCCCTGGGATTATAGGTAAAAAAAACAAAGTTGGGCCTGCCAACGTTGAAACTTGCCTCCTCTCATGTGTAGCAATGTGAGAATTTTCCTCAGAGCACCTGCAAAATAAAATTGCCTATTTGATTTGCAGATATCCCTGAGAGTCAGAAGGTGGCAGCAATTCATTTGTGCTGCAGGCCATCACTACAAAATTATTCTTCCTCAAATGTATCTCTTCAGCATGCTGGACTCTGCACTAGTGGAAATCCCTGTGAATAAGTTGCCAGAGAATGGCCTTCCGGGTTTATGACTCTGACCTATGAACATCAACATGACAGACCCTAATTGGCTTTTATAGACGGGGCTATCGGGATGATAATTAACACTAAGTACATGCTGCAGTTGTCCAGGTGCCAGGACAGGAAATGTGTACACCATGCACCCTTTTCATCTCCAATAAGACATTTAAAGCAAGGTGAGGGGAGAAAAGACAAAAGGGCTTGGGAAGTAAATGGCTGAACCCAGCTCAGGTTCATTTGAGTCATTACTCTTTAGTGCCCAGCCTTTGTTTGTTTTCATTTTTCACTGGCCATCCTTTGCCACAAGAGGTTAAAGATTACTGAGATAAGTGTCAATAAATGTGTCAGGGCCATTGTGACTTTTGACCTATAATTATAACTTGAGCTAGTTGGCTGAGAGAGAAATCTGTTCCAAATGACAAAGTGCAAATTAAAACCTTAACTCTCTTTATTAATAACTACAAGATGGAGAAGAAACAGAGCCTTGCTGAATAGCCTTGAGCTTCTGTCAGGGCAAACCCAAGTCATTTTGCTGCCTGAAGCAAAGAACAAGATGGTGTCTTGTTGTGTGCCTTCAAGTTGTTTCCGACTTATGGGGACCCTAAGGTGAACTTATCATGGGGTTTTCTTGGCAAGTTTCTTCAGAGGGGGTTTGCCATAGCCATCCTCTGAGGCTTAGAGAGCGTGACTTGCCCAAATCCCCCACTAGATTTCATGGGTCAACAGAGCTTTGAATTCTGGTCTCCAGGGTCATAGTCCAACACACAAACCAGTACATCATGCCACGCTCAAACCACTACTTCATTTTTATTCCATGGACAAAAGCTGCCCAGACTGGCATTGAGATAAGTAATTCAACACTGGTGATAGGATAATGTCCTTCATCACATCTAGTTTAAGAGATGCCGAGTACATTGCATGGTACGCATAGCTCTCTTCCCAACATCTTCCTTCAATTCGCTGCCTTCCAGCATCTGCTACCCAAAATAGCTGCTTTATTCTGACTAATAACAAGACTGGACCTGCTTTTTATCATTTTTAGTGACAAGGGATCCAACAAGGAATGTTGACTCTTCTTAAACATCTTGCTTCCAATTCTTCTACTGCTCCAAGAATGGAGGATCTACATGGTCAGGGCTGATGTCAGTTGTAGTCTCTAAGGTCATATCATAGAACACAATCATAGAGTTGGAAGATACCCCAAGGACCATCCAGTTCAGCCCACTGTCATGCAGGAATACACAATCAAAGCACTCCATACAGATGGCTACAGAGGCTCTGTTTAAAAACCACCAAAGAAGGAGATGCCACCACACTCCAAGGTAGTGTATTCCACTGTTGGACAGCTCTTACTATCAGGAAGTTCTTCCCAATGTTTAGGTGGAGTCTCTTTTCCTGTAGTTTGAATCCATTGTTCCGTGTCCTAGTCTGTGGATAAGTAGAAAACAAACTTGCTCCATCCTCAATATGACATCCCTTCAAATATTTATAAATGGCTATCATGTTACCCCTTAACCTTCTCTTCTCCAGGCAAAACATACCCTTCATGGGGCATGGTTTCCAGATAATCTAGAGTGCTACTGATTCTCCACCACAGATTCTCCACCTATTATTGGACCTGTGTTTTTTATAGCAGTCAGACATGCAGCTTTTTTTCCCTAGCATGAAGTTCATCAAGTGATAGGAAAAGCTTCATGTAAGACTTCATTTAATCTGAAACTTTATCAATTAATAGGTAAAGGTTTATCAGGTGGCAGCTACATGGGACTCATTTTTTTTTAAAAAGTGATACTTGAACCATGACAGATGATTCCTTCCTGACTGGCAGTTCTGTAATATTATAAAACATCTTGGTCAACAGGATTTATGATCCCTTTCAGTTAATTTAATCTGACATCAAACTTGGAGGGAAACACAGTCTGGATGCATTTGTTGGTAGGGACAAAAAGGGAAAGAAAGACGATTCCAACAATTATCGCCCAGTTAGTCTGATATCAATACCAGGAAAGATTCTAGAGCAGATCATTAAACAGAGAGTCTGTGAACATTTAGAAGGGAATGCCATAATCATAAAAGTCAACAAAAGTCAAGAAACAAGACATGCCAGACAAATCTGATCTCTTTTTTTGATAGAATTACCAGCTTGGTAGATGAAGGGAATGCTGTGGATATAGCATATCTTGATTTCAGTAAGGCCTTTGACAAGGTTCCCCATGACATTCTGGCTAACAAGCTAATAAAATGTGGGCTAGACAAGGTAACTGTTACATGGATTTGTAATTGGTTGACCAGCCAAACCCAAAGGGTGCTCAACAATGGCTCCTTTTCATCCTGGAGAGAAGTGACCAGTGGGTGCCACAGGGTTCTGTTCTGGGCTTAGTACTATTTAACATCTTTATCAATGACTTGGATGAAAAAATAGGGGGCATACTTATCAAATTTGCAGATTGTTGGTGTATCAGCATCAACACTTGTGTGTAGTTCTATGCTTTCCTTTGAGAAGGGGCTGTGTCTTCTACACAGAAACACTGATGTATATCTCTATGGTCATTTGGTCAGTGTCTCTGTGAAGAGGTCACTTCCCATACCCCTCCTCTTTCTGGGGGTTTCTTCCTGTGGTAATAAAGTTTTATGATTCTTCGTTTGATAGCACACTTTCCTGCAGAAACCAGGCTTTGCTCCTAAAGATGTTTTTCTTCTTACTTGCACATATGGAGGTCAGCTATCTAGGGATATCTGTACCAAAGTATAGTTTTCTCTACTGATTAATTATTTTTGTAGAACCTAGATGTAACAATAAAGTAAGTTTTCTTTTTACCTACCTATGTATTCTGTTTATTTACCAGAAGCTTAGATCTAGTTATTTTTACCAAATACCTGTGGAGTACACACTTGTTGCTGTTGCTGCTAAACTGATTTAACCACAAATGTACCAAGACCATAACACAGATGACACCAAATTAGTAGGAGTAACTAATACCCCAGAAGACAGGATGAAAATTCAAATTGACCTTAATAGATTAGAAAGCTGGGCCAAAGCTAACAAAATGAATTTCAACACAGAGAAATGTAAGGTACTGCACTTAGACCACAAGTTAAACATGAGTCAACTGTGCGATGCATTAGCTAAAAAGGCCAATGCGATTTTAGGATGCATCAATAGAAATATAGTGTCTAGATCAAGGGAAGTAATAGTGCCACTGTATTCTGCCTTGGTCAGGTCCCAGTTTTGGGTACCACAATTTAAAAAGGATGTTGGAAAACTGGAGCGTGTCCAAAGGAGAGCGACTAAAATGGTGAAGGGTCTGGAAACCATGCCCTACAAGGAACGACTTAGAGAACTGGGTATGTTTACCCTGGAGAAGAGATGGCTAAGAGGGGATATGATAGCCCTGTTTAAATATTTGAAGGAATGTCATATTGAGGAGGGAGCAAGCTTGTTTTCTGCTGCTCCAGAGAACTGGAGCAATGGATGCAAGGAAAAGAGATTCCACCTCAACATTAGGAGGAACGTCCTGACAGTAAGGCCTGTTCGACAGTGGAACACACTCCCTTGGAGAATGATGGCATCTCCTTCTTTGGAGGTCTTTAAACAGATGGATGGCCATCTGTTGGGCATGCTTTGATTGGGAGTTCCTGCATGGCAGGGGGGGTTGGACTGAATGGCCTTTATCGTCTCTTCCAACTCTTATGATTCTATGATTCTATGATTCTAGGAAAGTAGGGGCTGCTAGTTTGTCTGGCTGGAGATTTTTCCGAGTGTCTCTTATATTACTGCAATCTATGCAAGCTGCTTTAACAACGATTCATTCAAAAACTAGGATATAAATAATCCAAGGTCTCTTTCATATTATACACTTAAAACACTTGGGTACTACTTTAAGTGCCATGGCTGCATTCTATGAAATTCTGGGACCTATAGTTACATGGGACAGTTAGAATTATCCTCCAGGAAGCTCTAGTATGTCACCAGACTACAAATGCTTGGATTTCATAGGATCCAGCCATTTGTTTATTTATTTAAATATTTTTATCTCACCTTTTATCGCGAGATGTCAGGGCAATAAAATAATCAAACAACAGAAGCAATTTAACAATTCCAAATCCAAATGAATAAATAATTTAAACAAGATAGTAAACAATTCAAACAAATTAAAACAGTTTGAAAAGGCAAAATGAGTTAAAAAATTAAAAAACCATTAATGTACTATTAAACATTTATATTAAAATTACATTAAAATTACTTTTTAGTAAACTCAACCAGGTTTAATAAAAAAAAAAAGGTCTTGACCTGGTGCCAAAAATAAATCAGTGCTGACATTAATTGGGCTTCCAAGAGGAGGGCATTCCACCAGTGGATCACCACAGCCAAAAAGACCTTCCCAAGATCTAATCTTTTTCAGAGTTCTTGACTGCAGTCTCCATTTTGATTTATGACTGCGTCAAGATATCAAAAATGTTTAACTATTTCAGTGTCATCATCATCTGCTTTCAAGTTATGTAAACTATCTGTAGAGAGCTAGTATTATATAGTGGTTTATGTGTTGGACTACAATTCTGGAGACCAGAGTTTGAATCTAGTTCAGCCATGGAAACCCACCAGGTGACCTTGGGCAAATCACATTTTCTCAGCTTCAGAGGAAGACAAAGGTAAATCTTCTTTGAACTACCAGTAGGGGCAGTTAAAGTGGTGGTGATGGTGGTTGTTGTTGTGTGCCTTCAAGTCATTTCCAACTTATGGTGACCCTAATCAAACTATCATGGGTTTTTCTTGCCAAGTTTCTTCAGAGGAAGTTTGCCATGACCATTCTCTGAGGCTGAAAGAGTGTGACTTGCCCAAGGTCACTCACTGGATTTACATGGCCAAGTGGGGAATTGACCACTGGCCTCCAGAGTCCTAGTCCAACGTTCAAAGCACTACACCATGCTGGGTCTCACAAGTTAAAGTGGTGTTTGAGTGCTATAATCATGCAGTGTGAAGGGATCCAGAAAGTAACTAAACACTCAGGAAAAAATTAATGTTCATATATGCCATTTTTAAAAAAAAAATTACACTAATTAGGCTTGTCACCTTTATTTCCCCCCAAAATATTTATTTCTTTTTCAAATATAAAATTTATCCATAATAAAAAAACAACTTTGTTTTCTTTCATCCCTTTATTTTTAATATTTTTTTAATATTTAAACTTAATATTAAATATTAAAATATTAAATTCACCAGCCAAAATGTTGCCTAGCATGTAAAATGCAGTGATGGCAAATTCATGACTCACTAAAACCTCTGCTTCTCACACTGTTTTTTAAAAGGCATTGGAACACTGTCATGAAAAGAAAAAAACAACACCCTGATAAACTCTCGCTCTGTATTGCCAAGTAGACTTGCCAGATTCAAAGCCAGAAAACATAATATATCTTTAAACCTCCAGATGCAGATGAAGCTAAGATAGCATACTTGGATCAATTGTAGCAGTTTGGGAGTGGGGCAGGTGGGGAGACAACAGAGTCAAGGGGAGACAGGAGATGTTATGCTCACCTTAAATCCTTCTGCACTGGGATATTTAAAAGTGTATGAAAGTTCTCCATTTTTAAATCTGGCAGCCAAATTCATAGGTCTTTGAAGAAGGCCTACGTTCTACAAAACCTCCAAAACTTGCTTTCCAAAGCCAAAAGCTGTACGAATGTACAGATCTCACTTTCAAATTGCCCTGAAATCTCAGAGGGAAAACAAAATTGTTTCTGGTCTTAGTATTTCATCAATGGGGTGTTAACAATGGTGTGCTTTTATCCCAGCTACAATTATATATAACTCTTCTGCTGTTTTGAATCTGATAATGTGTTTCCTGGAAAGGAGCACTGGAATAATTCTCAGAAACGTTGCCCTTGGCCACCACTGAAGTAACACATCGTCCATATAGGTGGTTGTCCACGGGTGTAGGACAATGAAAAGCCTTCGCTTTGTATTTCTTTTGAATAACTTCTTAGAAAAGTCAGAGCAGGAAGGCATTTGTATAGCGTCATCTCTGCTGTGAGTGTGAGGAGAGTGAAATGACTTGCTTTTAACTGGTACTATGTGGTGATGGCAGAGAGAAAGGAACAGGCAAAACCACCTCTGAGTATTCCTTGCCTAAGAAAACCCTATGAAATTCATGGTGTTGCCATAAGATGACAGCTGACTTGAAGGTACCTATACACACACACACACAAACACACGGACCACGAGGGAGAGATGGAAGCAGGGAATGGTGTCAGAAGGCTTTCTAAAATTCTAGAAAGAGTTCAGGCTTGATTTGCCTATCATTTTGACAGTCTATGGTATCCATGAGAGCCAGCATGGCGCAGTGCTTAGAGTGTTTGACAATGACTCTGGAGACCAGGGTTCGATTCTGCACCCAACCATGAAAACCACTGGGTGATCTTGGGTAAGTCACATACTCTCAGCCTCAGGGGAAAGCAATGGCACATCTCCTCTGAACAAATCTTGCCAAGAAAACGCCATGATAGGGTTGTCATGAGTCGGAAGTGACTTGAAGGCAAAAAGTAATGACAACATATTAATAGAACTCTCCTCCAGCTGCAATTAATCAAATTAGTTGATTTTATTCCTATCACCTTTTTTCACTGTCCAGCTTTTACAAACAAACATGCCATACCATGGTATGGACAATCCTGATTTTGCTGTTCAATAAAATATCTTTACACTTGTGGAGCTTATCTTGTTCCTTCATAGTTGCCACCCCAAGTCATACAATTTTTCTGATTTCTTAACCACAATCTCCACTTTGATTTATCACTGAGCCAATGTATAGATTTTTTTTAAAAAAACTATTTCTATGTCTTCATCATCCACTTTGAAGTTAAATAAACTATTTGTAGAGAGCCAGTGAGTATAGTGGTGTGAGTGTTGGACTCCAACTCTGGAGACCAATGTTCAATTTCCAGCTTGGCCATAAAACCCAGTGGGTGACCTTGGGCAAGTTACATTTTCTCAGCCTCAGATGAAGGCAAAAGCAAATCCTCTCTGAACAAATCTTGCGGAGAAAACCCCATGATAGAGTCACTATAAGTCGGAAACACAACAGACTATCTATTGTCATTTTATTTTTATTTTTAATGTTGCACTGTAACCATGTTTTTGCACTTTCTTCTTTTACTTTATACACTTTTGTCTTAGCCTTGTGGTGATGGCATGAACAGCAATACTCTCTTCCTCCCTTCTCCTCCTTTACCCCTTTCCTTCTGGACTTCTGTTTGCTCAAGTTCACTGGAAAGGAAAGTCTTGCATTAGGCTGCAGCCACAATCCATTTTAATTTAAACTATTTCACACCCAAAGTGCATAGTGGTAGAGCAAACTGAATTAATCAAATTGTGCCTTTGGGTTGGAGTAGCCAAAAGCCCTGTGATTAGTTCAGCTTGCTGTCACCCTTGCACTTGGGGAAATACTTCAGATTTAAATGCTGAAGCATGCTGTGGCTTTCTGCCACTAGCTTGCTAGTTATTTCCACCTGTTTCCATCTCATCCTTGACCAGAGAGGCTATGGACTTTCATCCTACAATCCATCTCAAAGAATCATGTAAATCTTTTAGGATCAGCAGGAGTGGGTTTACTCAGTGGTAGCAAAGCTGGGCATTCATCAGTTCCCTTTACCTTGCCAATCTCTTGCAACAGCACCCTTGTCATTTTCACTTTGCATGGAGCATCTAAAAATGAGAGACCTTTTAACTCTACATGCAATAAGGGCCCACTGAATCTGCTTCTTCTTTCTCCTTCCAGGGAAAAACTAACGACGATCAAGAAAAAAGAATGTCATGATAGGGGCATTTTGGTCATGGCCTCAGTGTTACTAACAAAAACTGACCAAGACTGCAAAATTATTTTTATTCCACTTAAGTTTCAAAGTGCAGTGCTTTTGTCATGTTTGAAAAGTGATTTGCATTTGTATACTAGATTACTATACTAAATTTGTATTCTAAATTATTACTGATCTTTATTTTTAATCTGCCTACAGTTCTCTTTCTTTATAGCACTAAAGCAACCACCAGTGAATCTGGAATAACTTGACAGCAGAAGTTTGTAACTATGAATGCAGAATTCTACACTTCTTGAAGATGACCTGGTAACTGATGTGAAAGGAGAATACACATCCAAATTGAAGTCAAAAAGTTTTTATAAATGTATGCTGGTTTTATAGGAATTTGGCATTCTAAATCCAAAAATGACCTATGATTTGCTTCTTTAGGTACTGTTTTTCATAACTTGCTTTGACATTTTTGTGTTGTAATATCCAACTGAATGAAATGAACCTGCAAAGAATAATCCTGCCAAGAATATGAAAAGAGTTTAAGTCTTCTAATAGACTTTCAAAACACTTTAATTTGCTGATATGAAACATAAAAATCCATTCAAAAGCACTAAAAGAAATCACATTGGAACATCAGCGTCCACACTTAATCAAAGCTGAGTACCAACTGATTTGATAAAAAAATATTGAATTTGTAAAAGAACTGTGTGTGGTACAACATTTTAATTGAGTTTTTAAAATTCAGTTGAGAGAGAGGTGTATACAATGTGTTTGTTAAAATATGTCTGCTATGAGATATGTCTGTTAGGATTGTTGGATTGTTATGATACTGTTGGCCATAATTTGTCAGTGAGTTACATTTGAGTCCATGGGAAAACAAACAAACAAAATATTTATGTACACTATGAGACACTGACGTCTATTTTATAATTTTTTCTTTGTAATAGAAACTAATGAAAAAAAAACCACAACTATAATATGGGGGGGAAATTCATCACAGACCTATCTTATTTCTCTTTGGTTGCCCCTTCTTGTTTCCTTTACTGGCTTGTGTCTTTGGAAGCTGTTGTACTTTGGACATATCATGAGATGACGTGACTCATTGGAAAGGGCAGTAATGTTTGGTAAGGTGGAAGGCAGTAGGAAAAGAGGAAGACTTTGGAAGAGGAAGAGGTGGATTGATTCAACCAAGGAAGCCATGGTCCCAAGTCTGCATGTCCTGAGCAGGGAAGTTGATGGTGGAGGGAGGCCTTGGAGGTCTCTCATTTATGGGGTCACCATAAGTGAACATTGACTTAACAGCAAATAACAAACAACAACCTGTGCCTTTAACTCATGGAACCTGAGGAAGCTTTCCCTGGAAAAGTGATAAAAGCAATGGCACAACTTAACTGGCTCAATTTCTGATTGTCAGGCTGTGTGCCAAAGGCATAGCAACAGGACTCATCCCAATACAGTATTAAGTGTTGCCTTGTATTTCCCAGATGTCATATTGCCCTTAGGTTTCTCTTCTCCACATTGCCTCAGATGTATTTGGAACCTGCCCCCTCACTTTCCTGCAAAAGCCATACAAAACAATCAATCCTACCCTACCCCCTCCAAAGAAGATGTTAGGGCAGAAGTTCTTTTTGTGTTTAAACACAGAACTGCCCACCCTAGTAGTGTGGAGATGGGGGCCCAGTTTTCAAAATCCAAAGTAATGGTAAGGGGCATACACATACCCAGCTTTTTCCCTTCAGCTTCTTTCCTCTTCCATTTTTCTCTTAGCAATGCCCATGCACACTTTTTTGAGCTCTTTAAATAAAATATAGAATAGAAATAGAAAAACCACTAAGTTGGCGTGGTCTTGTGGCTTGAGCACTGGACTATATCACTCTGGGAGGCCAGTCTTCCAATCTCCGCTTGGCCATGAAACCCACTGGTTGACCTTGGGCAAGTCACATACTCTCAGCCTCAGGGGAAGGCAGTGGCAAACCTCCCCTGAACAAATCTTGCCAAGAAAACCCTGTGATAAGGTCGCCATAAGTCAGAAACGACTTGAAGGAACACAACAGCAATACCACTTCTTTCACCTGCCTGTCTTCTTTGGCTATGAACATTTTGAACCTTCTCTTTTCTAAATGATTGGTGTAGCCACATGTTGAAGCACAAAGAAAATGTTACACCAAACTAGATATATGTCTAACTGGGCAAGCTTCCTTTTGCCTGTTTTTGGGGTGTGCCCTTTTGCACTGACTTCACTTTCTTAAACAGGTAAAGCCCTCTGCTTCCCATCTGTTATACACAATTCAGTCCTTATCAGCAAGTTGGCCATGTGATCCTGGCATCAGGTGTGGCTCAGGGTCACTCTCTGAAGTTATCCCTAGTACCTGTCCAGATCCTAGGTCTGATTTCACAATCATCCTTGGCCGCTGCGTGCCCTTTTTCTCAGGCTGGGTTTAACTCTTTCCATATCAGATGTGCTGCATTCTCCACTGTTGGCCAACTTAAGCTTTCCTTTGAATCAGGGCATCACTAACTTTACTTATTCATTTAAATAGATCTACCTTTAAACAGGCTTCCTAGTCTTGTTTTTGAGGGAAGGAAAAACAGGATCTGGCTCTTCAACCAGCCTCAGCAACAAAGCCTTTCTGATTTTGCAAGTTCAGTTTTTAAATGGCTGAGGTCCTACAATTTTGTGTGGCTTGGAAATAAATATTTATTTCTTGTGAATTGCTACAGTTCTGGGCAAAAAGATGAACGGCAACATGCATTGCTGAAAATGAACACTGTGGCCTGAAGAGCACTCTTATACAGTGCCAGTATTTTCATCTCTACTGGCTCTGCTCCTGTGCCTTTAATAAGAACTAGTCTTTTCAAAATGTAGCAGCTGAAGATCTATCTGCCTGGCAGAGACATAAGTGTCAGTCCTGCCCTTAAATTTTCCTTAATATCTTCTCTCTGGATGCATTTCTCTACTGCTGAAAGAGTTAACTGAATATTATAGATACTACATACTTATCTGGGATTCATGCTTACAGAAGGGCAATAAAAGTTTTACTTGCTCCAAGCCAGTGTAAAAAAGGGTCAATATAAATCTGAGGAGCTATAAATAAAATAGCCTCGTAAATGTCCCTTAATCCACAGTGTCTGTTGGAAGAGGAAAACTGAGCAGTTGAGCTGGTACCAAATCCTGCGATTTTTAGTTAAATTTTGCCAATATGGTACCACCGAAGCTACTAGAAACTCACATTTTCTTGGAAAGCATGTATTTCTCAAATATTCTGTATTTCAAAGTGGTTCACAGTTGAACAGTGATGGTGGCTCAATGAATGAAAAATAACAAACTTCTAATCTATTAGATGTCACAGTCAGTGAACTCAGTGGGCAGGTTTCTATTCTGTCATGGAAATAGGGATGAATTTTCTGATTTTAAAGATATCTATCTATAAGAAGAGTCAGGGAGGAATCAAAAGTCAAAGTGGGAGGCAGGCTTGGAATGGCCTTATAATTTCCTGGGATATGACATGGTGAATTTTGGTGCTTCGGGGAGTGGAATCTGGTGGGTTCAATATAAGAAAGAAAATAAATTATTTCTCAGCTTATACCATAAGATGCTAGATATCTAACCTAAAGCAAGCAAATAAATAAAAGTATACATTTCCCATATATCTCCTGAGGAAAAGTTCTTCAGGATAAGATTATAGTCCTATCTAGTCCTGTATTGTGTCCTCTGCAAGTAATTGGTCAGAAGCAACTGGGACCCTTTTCAAACTTGTATTAATAGCACTCTGATTCCACTTTAACTGCAATGCCTGTATCTGAATGGAATTGAATGCTGGTCCTTGTAGTTTGGTGAGACCCAAGAATGTGCCTTTGGTATCAGTAGGCTTTCCATCCATAGAGTTGAGCCTCCGCAGATCATCATGCCTCATATTATCCAGTGCTGGTACGTGCACGCTGGCATGGGCACACACATATCATCATTCATTGGATAATATGGGACTTGAGCTTCCTTGGGGTTTTTTTCCCATCCGCAGGGGGAGTTGGAACTGAAGCCCCACAATGGGAAGGAATCACTGTATGTTTCCCTAGAAATCCCAAGATTCCAAAGAATGCAGCCATGGCAGTTAAAGTAGAATCAAAGTCCAAAACTGTGGTGAGAGGACCACGAACAAAGCTTTCAGGTAGCAGCCCTGTCCTTCTATTACTCCCTTGGGCTATACTGGCTGTACATGGAGATTTCATACAGCCTGTGGTGTGTTTGATCTCCCTTTAAACTGGACAATTGGCAAAATGACAAATGAGTTGCAGTTGAAGAGTACAGTCCTCTCTTTTAAGACAGAACTACCAAATGACCTTTCTTGTAACAGTGGTTCATTTGTGTTTTCTTCCTTTCACTTAGAAGAGGTATACAAGAATTGAAATCTGTTTATTTTCATACAAAAACCAGCTGAGACCTAGAGACTTCAATTGCAACCCATTACCTTCACAGTAATCACCACCTCAGAGGGTTTTACTTTCTGTCCTACTTCTGCAAGGCAGATGGTTCCTCCCACAAGTTTTAACTTTTCTCTCACCAGAACACTATTTTCACGCTGTTCACTGCATACTCCCCCCTCTCAACAACTATGATGCAGAGTCATGAGGAATTTGGCTCTTTCAGGTATAAACCAAGTGTCATTTCTCTTTCAGAGCATAGCACTGGCATTCTTATGATGACTCTTGCCAGTACATGTGTTTTATGTAAAGGAGGCACCTCCAACCCTCTTCAAAGTGATCTTCTGAAGGGATTAGTTGCACTGGTGTCCTAGCATGCTCTATCTTGAGGAGAAGCAGCTCAAGGGGTTCAATTTCAGTCTGGGGGCTTGATTCATGCCTCCGTGGTCACCTTCCATCTTTCTGTAGGTTGGTAAAATGAGTACCCAGCTTATTGAGGGCAACTGGCTTACACATTGTAAAGCATTCAAGAAGTGCTGGTTCACTGATAAGCAGTATAGAAATGTACTTGCTTTTGCTATTTTTTGTATTAATGTTACTCATAAATTGTAATTCCCATATATCACTGAATGTAATGGCAATAGTTGTGACATAAACAACTAGCAAAATTAAAATTATACCTTTAAATTACAATATCATATGCACAGTCTAAATGTATTTACATGTACGTTGTTTCATGTGGTTAAAGTGAAAATTTGGTAAGATATGATGTTTTAAAAGAAAATTTAAAAAGAATGTAAGAAATTAAAAATTAAATTTTTAATTTACATTAAAAACTATCATATCACCAATTTAACCCGCTTTAAAAAGGCTGTTAAGATGGATCTCTTCCAGTAGGCCTTTCTTGGATAAATATCCCGGCCTTTAAGACGTTCATCTTCTCCCTTAATTTTTCACGGCAGTTACTGTTATTTGTTTGTCTGTTTGTGTGTTATAATGATATATTTAAGCATGTTTTTAAATTGTTCTATTGTTTAATATTATTTTAAGGGGTGGGTGGGTTTTTGGGATACGTTTTGTATTTTTACTGTATTTTAATGTTGTAAGCCACCCCAGTTGCATATGTAGAGAGGTGGGATGATGATGATGATGATGATGATGATGATGATACACATTTTAAAATTTATATATTTTTTTAAAAATCCTGGGGCCTCTCCTTTTTCTTCTCACTGAGCATTGCCCTGCTCACACCATCTCTTCAGCATTTTAAAGGGATGCAGGTGAATGCCACAGCCCATTTCTGCCAAAAGGTGGATGTTTGGGGAGCAATGATGTCACCCCCCTTAGGATGTTGATATCAGAGTTGTTATAAACTCTGCCTCTATGATCCTAAAGTGGATGCCATGAGGTGCAGGTGAGGAGATCATGTAGGCTAATTTAGGAGTTGCCAAAGAGGATTTATGTTTCAGACATGTCAGGAGGAGGTGAAGAAAAGCCTAACCCTAAAACAATAAGATAACTCCAGTAGAAGTAAACAACTCCATCTACTTGTCATTGTGATCTATTGGCTTCAGGAATAGACCCATTTACAACTCCATGTTACACCTCTGGAAGATCCTACTTCAAAGTACCACTATACATATCAAAGATTTGGACCATTTGGCCATATTGAGTCTCAGAGCACAACATCTCTATAAATTAGGGAACCTTTCCTTTGTTCATTGGATTAGCTTGGTTTGCAGGCAGAAGTACTCCTGGTTTTCACTTTGCTAAATCCCTCTTTTGCTTGCTAATCCTAAGTGGCCTTGGGAGCAATTGATTTCCTATTTCCCCCTTAGCGATCCAATCACAAGAGAATCAGCATCCATATACCGGTAGGTACAATATCTCCATTAAAAGGCCTGATCTGTTCCATGCTAATTCCTTTGTTTCTCAGTTCTTGTGTGCTTGTGTGAGTGTGTGTGACACGTGTATGTTGGGTTCCCCTCTTTAATAAAATATTATTCATTGAGAATTTCTTTCTACGATTCTTCTTGCCTCCCACCACCGTATACATAGAGAAGATCCCAAGGGCCATGTAACCCAGCCATTTATTGAGTTAATATTCCCCAAAACTGTCATGTTTACACAGATTTATGGTAATCCTAGAGCCATATCATGGGGTTTTCTTGGCAAGATTTGTTGAAGCTGAGAATATGTGACTTGCCTAAGGTCACTCAGTGGGTTTCATGGCTAATTTGGGAATTGAACCCTTCTCTCCAGCCTGGTTACCTTTATTTTATTTTATTTTTTTCTATTTCTCTTCTTTCATTTTTCCTTCAATTGTGGTATCGGAGCTACATAGTTGAGCAAAAAAGTGGGATTAAAAATAATAATAACCTAAAGGCATGCTGAATAGGGCATATGACAGGGAGTCAGAGTTAAAGGAGAGTCATGAAGTCATGAAGAAAACACAATGGGAGCAGTAGCCCCAGTCATGCAATTGAGAAGAGGTGTGGTGATGTACAAGCAGTACATTTCATTTTTTTTGTTTAATTTTTTAAAAACTAGTGTAACTGCTGTGAGAACAGGGCTTGTAAAGTTAAATCCTTAGTATGGGTAGAGGCAAGTCACAGTTGTTTTAACAGTGGTTGTTGCTTGCTGTGGTGCATACATTTTTTTTTTTTTTGCATCAGTGTTGGATTTGAACACACAAGTTTTTGAAAGGGTATAAAAGCCTGCAAAAACTATTTTCCAGAGACAACTATAGTAGGTGTTGTATTCTGGCCACAAGCAGCAATCTTTTCTTCAAGCTGCCTTCAAATCTCTGAAAATCTCCAGCCTTATGGTGGGGTGTGATTGTATGTTTTCACCTCAAGTTTAACAATGGTTTTAGGGGTATAAAATGCAAAAGAAAGATGAAAGAAGAAATGCCTAAGAGTCAATAGCATACTTCAAGTCACTTCAAGCCAGGCCTTAGCTCTGATCAAATGGCTAGCATTTATGAGCAAGATAATCCACTTTTGCCTTGATCTTGGCATTGCTGGCAGGATGCCGTATTTACATTTTTAAGGATTGCCCCTGGATATATTTTCTTCTACAGTATTAAAAACATAGATGCTTGCTAAGGTAGCCACAAAAAAGGAAAGGCATCACCAGAACAGAGGACAAAAGAGGATACAACTGTGCATAATTCTGAGGGTGCTAATTTGTCTGTATGGATGTAAAGTTGGAAATAAATACCATAAATTACATAAAAATACAACATGCCTCTCCATAGTGGGACAGACTTTGAATTGGTGACTTGTGTGCCTGATCAAAGTGCTAAGTATTGATGGACAACTTCAAGATCCCTCTTTATGAAACTGTACTTTGACTAATAGTCTGTACAGACTGCCAGAAATAATCCAGTTTGAGACCACTTTTACTGCTTTGGCTCAGTGCTAGGGAATCATGGGAACTGTAGTTTATTGTGGCACCGGAGCTCTCAGAAAAAGCCTACAGTTCCCATGGTTCCCTACACTGAGCCAGGACAGTTAAAGTGGTCTCAAGCTGGATTATTTCTGGCAGTCTGTACTGGCCCTAAACTTCATAATAATAATAATAAATAAACTTTATTTTTATACCCCGCCTTTTGCCAGGGCAATCAAGGCGGCTTACATTAAAAGAACTCCACATAGACAATAAAACATAATAAAACAAGTTGCCCTCCCTTAAAAAAGAATTAAATCAAATGCCTTGCTAAAACTGATGTTCAAGCATCAGTAAGGAAAATCTGTTCCTTCAAACCGAAGAAATTTTTAAACAGAGGTGTCACCTTTGCAAAACACATGGACACATGGCCATACTAAAGGGTAGCAAACTTGCAATTAACACCAGGAACTTGGTGCATATCTTCACTGAATATACAATTCTTTTTTAAAAATTAGCTTGATTTGCTCCAATATACTATTTTTCTGTCCTGGTAAAGTTGGCACTGGAATCTCTAGAATTAATTCCCCTCTATGCTTGTACTGTTCATTCTAACCTCTAAAATTGTATTTCTCTTATTTGCCAAGGCTGAATGAACATATTAAAATTACCTGTAGTTGTTTTGTGCCTCTGAGGTACAGGGACCCTATTCTAGGGTTTTCTTGACAAAATTTATTCAAAAATTAAAAATTAAAAAGTTTGAGAACCACTGCTGTAGGGGATGCTTCTCATGCTACCCTATATTGTTGTGGCTATGATTGCATTTAATGTTACTACTCTCCATTATGGTCCTAACATGCTTTTCTACAACTCCTCTATCCTTTAAGAAAGGGGTTGGCAAACTTTTTGGGGGTGGGGCCGGATCCGCTGTCCCCCGATCTTCGGCGTGCCGAAGGGGGGGGGGAATGGCAGTGAAGGCGCAGGTGCATGCGTGCACATGCACGCGCACTACCCCCCGCCATGGTGAGCATGCTTACGTGAGCACGGGGTGCCATTTTACTTTCCAAAATGGTACCCACGCTTGTGTACACATGCGCACCATGGCAGGCGCCATTTTGGAAGGCAAAAACATTTTGCCTTCCAAAAGGGCGCCCACCATCGTGCGCATGCATGCGCGAGTGCAGGTGCCATTTTGGAAGGCAAAATGGTGCCCCGCGCTCGCGCAGCACTGGCGGCGCCAGCAGCAAGACCGGCCATGGGCCAGTTAGAAGGCCTCGGCAGGCCGGGTTCGGCCCGCAGGCCATAGTTTGCCAACCGTTGCTTTAAGACATATTATTTGTCCATCAAGCCCTGTGTTATCTGCTCCTACTGGCTCAGGTACGAGGCCTCAGATATTGGACTCCAAAGCCTTTTTGAATTCAGGCCTTTTCTAGACTCAGAACAGAAGTTTCTATATGCAAAGCCTGGCCTTTACCACCAACAATGCCTTTCTCTGGCATTGGACTATGATTATTACTCATTTATTTGTTGCATTTATTATTACTTTATTTTTGACTCATTTATTTACTGCATGTTTGTATCACTTTTCAGACCATTATTGTCTGTCTCCCAAGACCACTCAAATTGCTTTTAAAAAGAGAAGGATAGAACCTGGCACCAGGATCACACACTTAAAAGACAAGACACACAAGAGATGGGAAGCAGATGTAAAAGAAAAAGGATGGAGATCAGCTCTTCATTTAAGGTGGTGTGCTGTAGGCAGACATTTAAACAGTTTCACTTGCTCTTGATGTTGCTTGCTTGAACACCTTAGTAGCTCTTTTTTCTTTAAAAAAAAAAAAGGATGGGTCCAGAGTCCTTTTCCCCTTGTTCTACAGAGGTCCCAAGTGTTATTTCTAGTAATGAGGGGAAGCAAGCTTTCTTGAGCAGCTCCTTCTGGGTTGACCAAGAGTCAGATCTCTCTATTGATGATATTAATGTAGGAAGGGAATAGAACTCTGAAAAGTGAATTATGGTTTCTGGGAATTATAGTTTTAAAAAGTCACATTTCCAAGCTTCAGGAGAGGGCATACTTGTTATCAACCATAGCAGAAACTGGAGGTGTGCTGTCCTTTTTTGAAAGTTGGAGAATACTTAATTGATATGAAATTTAAGGAGCACAAAATGGATTGATAGTGGCTGTGGTTGGAAGGGTTTTTGGAAGGAGGCGTCCAAGCAAATAACATTTTCCAAGCTCTGGTGATGTATATCCATTTGAAAAATGGATGTGAAATTTCACAGTGGACCATTCTATCAAGGACTGTTAGACCTGAGAGCTAAATGGAACTTTCCAACTTAATAAAGAGAGAGAAAGACAGAGTACCAGATGCTCCACTTACTAGATGCTGGAATCAAACAATAGCAGCAGCCATTCTTGTGAGTGTGCAGAGAAATCCAGCCAATTGCTAGGGAAAATAAAATTGTGAATCAAGACACACTTTTTGTTTTTATGACTGTTCAAAAACCCTTGGTGTTTTGCTGATCTGTGCATCCTGATAATACTATTTGGTCTGAACTCTTGATAGAGAAAAAATTAGCATTCTTTATATTTTTAGGAACAATTACATTATTGAATAATCACAGAAAACTGGCAAGGACAAGGCTGCCTGCTGCCTGGATCCTGTTGGCCAAATGTTGGAAGAGACAACAAAGTCCATCTCTAAGGAAATGGGAAAAGGATATTTGGCACAGAATATTAATGCATAAAATGTCCTACTATAAGAAGTTTTGTGAAGGTATTGAGTTGTATACTGAACTCTGGTTACTAGAGAGTGTAAATAAATTTTAAAAATAAAGGTACTATATCCAAAACACTCATCACAATGTTGAGATAAATACATTCTGTACTGGAACAAAAGAAACCCTCTTTATTAATATTTTAAAAACTGGAAAAGAGATTATACATGTAGGTCTCCATCTTACCTGGGGTCCCCACTTTGTATCTTTTGAGGTGCAGAGGGGGTCTGGGGCTTTGGTGATCTGATGTGCTTCCCCCAGCAATCCATGTAATTTGCTGTTGATGCTGGTGCCTCATCTGAGCCAACCACCTTGCTTTTCTGATTTGACTGGTGCATAGGCTTTGAAGCATGGACCAACAATGACGTGTTCCCTCTCTGGTCCATTGGGATGGCATGAAACCATTCAAGACAGCCCTTCACTCTGAACAGAAACTGACAATTAAAAGAAGCTGTACAAGGGACAAGATCCAAAACACACTGCAGAAACAATCCAGTTTGAGACTGCTTTAACAGCTCTGGCTCAATGCTAGGGAATTCTGGGAACTTTTTTTGTGAGACATTTAGCCTTCTCTGTAAGGGAGCTCTGGTGCCACAATAAACTACAATTCCCAGGATTCCCTAGCACTGAGCCAGGGCAGTTAAAGCAATCTCAAATTGGATTATTTCTGCAGTGTGTGTTGGACTTAAGAGCTAATCCTCACTATTACTCTGCGCTTGATCAATAGGAAGCCATAAAGAGAGCAGAACCTGCAAACAGGAAACATTTAATTAAAGGTACAGAGGCCAATCCAAAAGCCTTAACAGCATTTTCCCTATCTGCACTGGATGCAGTCAGAGAACACTAGACTACAGCTATTTGGTAATATCATCCACTGGATTGTTTTTTTTAAGAAAGAGAACAAGCAAAAAGAATGAGCAATGAATTGCAGTTCCAGAAAAAATGGTTAGCACAAAAGCTATCTTGTTTAGAGAGCTAGCGTGAGTATTGGACTATGACTCTGGAGATCAGGGTTCAGTTCCCAGCTCCGCCATGAAACCCACTGTCACATGCTCTCAGCCTCAGGGGAAGGCAATGGCAAAGTCTCCTCTGAACAAATCTTGCCACGAAAACCCCATGATAGGTTCGCCTTAGGATCACCATAAGTTGGAAAGGACTTGAAGGCACACAGCAACAACTATCTTGCTTAGTATGATGTTACTTGTTTGTTTGTTTGTTGGGAGTGTTTGTGCTCTGGCCTTCATCCAAAAAAGCTCTCATAGTGGCTTAGTTCCCTGCCCTCAAGCTCTCCAGCCTGTGTGATTCTTTTAGGAGGGTACGTTATGGTAGATTCTGCTGAATAATGTTAAGTACCTATGCCATTCATTGATCTGTCTGAAATAGATCAGAGAAGAGTAACTATTTTTTGAATTAGGGCTAAGGTGGTAAAAGAATTATCCCCATCCTTTATGCTAATCTTTAGATTGGCTGTTATTTGCATGGGCACACACTCATCTATGTAAAAGCCAAGATACTTTAACATACTTTAAAGTATGTTACGTTTTGGTAAATGTCCATACAATGGCCCATCGCCTGTCTCCTGTTGCTGATCCCAACTAAAGTTGGATGCATTCAGTCAATGGAACTTGCAGAAGTTTAAATATTTGTTTGAACTTGTTTAAACATACTTTAAACAAATGTTTTAATATTTTAAAGGATGTCATACTGAAGATGGAGTAAGCTTGTTCTCTGCAGATCTAGAGAATAGGACCCAGAGCAGTGGATTCAAACTACAAGAAAAGAGATTCCACCTAAAGATGGGGAAGAAAGTCCTGACAGTAAGAGCTCTCTGACAGTGAAATACATTGTCTCAGAGTGTAGAGTCTCCTTCTTTGTGTACAATAATAATAATAATAATAATAATTTTTATTTAATACCCCGCCCCTCTGTGCACAATCGGGGCGGCTTACAGCATAAAATCATCAAACAATAATTAAGAACAATTTCCTCCCCCTCCCCCCCTTAAAAAGTTATTAAACCTATTACAATTTAAAATACAATATAAGGAGGTAAATTCCTCCAAAGAATGCCAAACAGTACTTAAAGACTAAGTGCAGGCGGTTATATAAGTGCTGGCTTATAAAAAAACCCGGTCACAGAAGAGGGGAGCATCTTGGAGGGAAAAATTCTGGAGCCAGCTGGTGGATTAATCTGGGAAGGCCTGCTGGAAGAGATCCGTCTTGACAGCTTTCTTGAAGCTATCAAGTGATGACAATTGGCGGATCTCCTCCGGCAGGGCATTCCACAGTTTAGGGGCAACTACAGAAAATGCCCTCTGGGAGGTTGTCACCAGCCTCGTTTTTTGAGGCTGTAACAAATTCCTCCCAGAGGACCGGAGGGCGCGGTGGGGATTATACGGGAGGAGGCGGTCCTTAAGATAGCCTGGACCCAAGCCATTTAGGGCTTTAAAGGTAATAACCAACACCTTGTACTGGGTTCGGAAACTAATAGGCAGCCAATGGAGGGACCTTAATACTGGGGTGATATGGTCCCACCTTGATGTTCCAGATATTAATCTGGCTGCCATATTTTGAACTAACTGCAGTTTCCGAACCAAGCACAAGGGTAGCCCCATGTAGAGCGCATTACAGAAGTCGAGGCGTGAGGTTACCAACGCATGCACAACAGTCTCGAGGTCTCCTACTTCCAGAAAAGGGCGCAGCTGGCGTATCAGCCGAAGCTGATAACAGGCGCTCCTGACCGTCGCATTAACCTGATTTATCATCAGAAGCGACGGATCAAGGAGCACCCCCAGACTGCGAACACAGTCACTGGAGGAGAGTGTGACCCCATCCAGGACTGGAGGTTGCAACCCAATTCTTGGTTTCGGAGCCTGAACCGTGAGCACCTCCGTCTTGTCTGGATTCAATTTCAATCTGTTTTTCCTCATCCAGCCCATTACTGCCTGAAGACATTCATTAAGAGAAGAGATGCCATTGGAATTCGAGGCCGACGAACGAGACACGGAGAAATAGATTTGGGTGTCATCAGCGTACTGATAACACCCAGCACCATAACTCCGTATTATCTCACCCAGCGGCTTCATATAGATGTTAAATAACATCGGGGACAAAATAGCTCCCTGAGGGACCCCACAAGTGAGTTCCCTCTTACTGGAGCTACAGTCCCCGAGCAGCACCCTCTGGGACCGACCCGAGAGAAAGGACCGGAACCACTGCAAAGCAGTGCCCCCGATACCTAACCCCCTCAGGCGGCCCAAGAGGATGCCGTGGTCTATCGTGTCAAAAGCCGCTGAGAGGTCTAAGAGCACCAACAGGGTCACACTACCCCTGTCGATGCTCAGACGCAGATCGTCGGTCAAGGCAACCATGGCAGTCTCAACCCCAAAGCCTGTCCTAAAGCCGGTTTGAAATGGGTCTAGATAATCGGTTTCATCCAAGACTGCCTGGAGCTGAAGAGCAACCGCCCTCTCGATCACCCTGCTCAAAAATGGCAACAGTGACACCGGCCTATAGTTCTTCATATCCAGGGGGTCCAGGGAAGGCTTTTTCAGAAGCGGCTTAACCGCCGCTTCCTTTAAACATGATGGAACATGTCCTTCCCTGAAGGACGCATTGATGATATCCGTGAGGAATCTCACCAATGCATCCCCCCCCTGGACGGCCAGCCATGATGGGCAAGGGTCGAGAGGGCAAGTTGTCTTCCTCACCTTACCAAGCAGCTTGTCCACGTCCTCGGTACTCACAGATTGCCATTGATCCAGTATAACTACATCGGCGGAGTTGGTGGACACCTCGCCAATAGACTCTGAACCAATAGTGGCGTCTAAGTCGGCTCTGATCTGAGAGATTTTATCTGCAAAGAAGTTGTTAAACGCGTCACAGCAGGCCGTTGTCGGGTTAAGTAAGGGATTTGGCGCAGGGGGTACAAGTGCTAATCTACCAAGTTACTGCTGATTCAAAGGACCTATTTATTTGGGACTAACAATAGCATCTATACCTTAGCCTACTTACATGTGCAGTAGAGAGAAAGTTTTAATATTTAGAGAACTAATGGGGAGAACACAATCTTGTGCATATTTGCATTTTTAAAATAAAAAGTAGGGTATTACTGATACCCACAAACAAGGAAAACTCTAATTAATAAGAACTCTAGTAATGTATGCTAACAAAGTGTTTAAAAGGCACCCCCAACTTGGCAAAAAAAGTGAACCTTGGTTTATCAAGGGTGGGTTCACCAAAAAGTGGAGGGTCTGTCCCTTTTTAAAAGGGGCACTTAGAGCATGGTAGCACACATGGCAATCTATATATGGGTTTGATGCATTTTCTTAAATGTAAGAGTTTTCCATGTAAAAAAATGCACAAGTAACCCTTTATTCATCTAATGCAAAAAAAAAATGCATTCAAACAATCACATCTTTTTTGTCTGTTCTTGCTTTTAACTCTTCTTTATTTTAGTTTTTATAAAAGTGAAGAAAATTATTTATTTCCATTTTAAAATAAGTATGAAACAGAATTGTCCAGAGGGATTTGCTCCAACAATCTGTGGATTTTGATCTAGGGATACATGCGGCTGTGTCTCTGTGCCCTTCCGTGGAGCATGAACCCCTCGGGACATGTGATAGAACATAGAGATGGCGGCAATTCAATAAAGTCGCAATAAAACATCCAAGGCCTTTGATACTCTTTCACTTTCTTTAACTCAATTTATTTTTCATTTCATGGACAGAGATTTAGTCTTGGTATTAGTTTGTGATTTTGCTGAAAGAATTACTCCAACCCCTACGAAAGGGAAATATTATTGTTATTTCTTATTTCTTATTTTTTTGCACCACATTATGCCATCGGAGCCTCCACCAACCGACAGAAACAAAAGAGCAGAGCTGAAATCACTTCAGTACTGCTGCGTTTTTCATTACAGAAGTTATTACATATAGAAATTACTCCAAATTATCCGAAACGAATGGAAATTATGAGGTTTAAATTCCCCAAGTTGTTGCAAGTGCAGCGCTGGAAATTTATTTTGTCATCTTGCCGAACATAATTGCTCCAACAAAAATTTCTTCCATTTTACAACCACAGCATAACTTATTTATACCGGTGTTGTTGTAATTCGACATCAATAAGTTGCATGGGAAGGAGTACACAGGTGGTAATTGAAAACAATAATTTGTAGTGGAGTCCAGGTGGAGCAGTTGGCTGGCTCAGAAAAGGCTTCGGCATCAGTGGGGACTCTCCTTCTCTTTAAACCACAACATAAGCAGCCCCCTGGTCCAGCAGGCTCTGAGGTTGCCTAATCATCCTAAATTACATTTCAAAGTGTCAGCCGAGGTGAGATGAACAGCTGATCTGTAATTATGGTCTTGACCCACAGATCACAAGCAGGAAGCCAAAGTAAGGCACCTGGGAAATCCCTCTTTCTTTTCTCCCCTAAGGCAGAGTGAGAAAAGCCACAGGGCTCCCCTAGAAAGCAGCAATTACGCATGGCTATCCATAGCCTTTTGAAAGAGACAGGCTTCTTGACAAGGTTTTGGGTATAGGAAGCTATAGGAAGCTATTTTTGCTATATCAAAAAGACCCAACATGTACCTCTGTGCTACGAATGTTAGCAAGTTGCCAAAACTGCTTCACTGTCACAGTTCCAGTGGCTTCCACATGGATGGTGGCTTCCAGGTCAGTGGGGTGGTGACTCCGCTCTGGGTTTCAGCCTGAACTTTAAAGGAGCTACCCAAAAGTGCGAAATCCAGCCCTAAAATAGATTCAGCACCTTGGATAGTTCCTCTGAAGTCTATAGGCTGGTGCCCATTTGCTGGTCCATTGCCAGTGTATGATTCCCTAGCTCAAGTAAGGTGGGTCATCTAAGTATCAACACAAGAGAGACAGAGACAGAGAGGCAAGGTGATTACCAAAAGGAAGCACAAAAAAGAAGCGCATAACATCTGCATATGCTAATTTATATGTAAAGTTATGCATTTAGGAATAATTACTATAAGGGTTGTACCCACACATAGTCATGCAGAGTAGATCGATCAAGACCAATGAGAATTAAGCTGGCCATTACTTATTTGTCCCACTAGTTCCATTGAATCTTGTTTAAGCAAAACTAAGGCTGCATCTGTACTGCAGGTTGACACTGCTTTAACTGCCATGGCTCAATGCTATGGAATTCTGGGAACTGTAGTTCTGTGAGATATTTAGACTTTTATGTCATTTATTTATTTATTCATTCATTGGATTTCTATCTTGCCTTTCTCCCAAAATGGGATTCACAGTGGTTGTCAGAGAGCTC
The DNA here is from genome assembly GCA_026167975.1 of Phrynosoma blainvillii. Lineage (NCBI taxonomy): Eukaryota > Metazoa > Chordata > Lepidosauria > Squamata > Phrynosomatidae > Phrynosoma > Phrynosoma blainvillii. Next base: position 432,131,577 of record JANUYF010000001.1, on the reverse strand, counting down.
TGGTGCCACAACAAACTACAAATCCCAGGATACCATAGCACTGAGCCATGGCAGTTAAAGCAGTGTCAATCTGCATTATTTTGCAATCTGCAGTGCATCCACACTGCAATCTGCAGTGTGGATGCAGCCACAGTCCTATCCAATGTACAATTTAACACAGAAATACAATGTCACACAACCCACTTAACTACTCAATACGCTATCCAGATACTGACTATTCATAGACTATTCCAGGAACCCTACTCTCCCATTTTATGCCTTTTCATTTTTAAATGAGACTTGGGTCCAAAACACACTGCAGAAATAATCTAGTTTGAGATCGCTTTAACTGCCCTGGTTCAATGCTAGGGATTTCTGGGATCTATAGTTTTGTGAGATATTGAGCCTTCTCTGTCAGAGAGGTCTGGTGGCACAATAAACTATAATTCCCAAGATTCCTGGGCAGTGAGGCAGGGCAGTTAAAGCCTTCTCAAACTGGATTATTTCTGCAGTGTGTTTTGGACCTTGGATGGGGCAGGGGACATTCTTGCAATAGAAGACTCTACTATAGAAGAAAGGACTGTTCTCTATAAATTAGGATATATAACCACTCAGCTTCAACAATAAAATTGCGGTGGGTGTATTTTGAGGGCCCTATATAATGTAAGCCTAGAAAATTAGCCCAAATGTGGATCTGCAAATCCAGTGACTGTTTTCCAAGAATCCAGGCTCAGATATACATTCTTTGAGGGCTCACACCTCCACCTCAGTTTCTGTACCTCTAAAATGGAAATAATAAATTGCTACATGTCTCACAGAGCTGTCAAGAGGATGAATGAGAGAAATAAGTTTTGTTGACTCATTTTGCCCAATTAAAGTGCTATGTAACAGATTAATAATAATTGGTTCCTCCAAAGACACAAATAATGATATCCCCCTTTGCTAAAAGTGCTCAAGCAAGTATTCCTCCATTGCTAGTTCCTTGCAAACAATAAGATCCACTTAATGTATAATCCACAATTATCACTCCCAGGTTAGGAGTTCTCAGTAGGTTTATTGTTTCATCTGGGTTGACAGGAATAATGTAGCTGCAAATGTTTTCAGTCAATCTAAATGCTTGAGATTTTAACTGTTTGTTTTGAAGACTCTTTATTTAAGTCCCTTTAGTATTTCTAGTTTAAAGACTACTTTTAGGGATCATTAGCAAGATCAGTCGGATCATCTTTTTTGGGATGTCCAGGGCTTAATTTGCACAGTCCTGGAACATGCAGTGCAAGATTAAATAAAGACTAAAAGGCTCTTGAGCTGTAGAGTACCTTTCTTATACTGTTGACCAGAATTTGGAAATATGACATTTTGGACTGCAGCTCCTAGAAATCCCCAGTGTTGGTAAATCTGGAGTTATAGATCACAAAAATCACCTTTTCAATCCTCTACAACTGACTAGACCCCAGCACAGAGCTTTAGTAAAGATTTCTCATCAGTTAAACAAAACTATACTTCCCAGAGTTTTGGGGGTAGTGGAGGGATATGATAGAATGGATGTAGCTATATTATGTCTGATTCGATTATTTGTGAGGATTGTTTGTTTGTTTGTTTGTTTGTTGTTGGTGTGTGCCTTCAAGTCATTTATGATTTACATCAATCCTAAAGTGAACCTATCAAGGGGTTTTCTTGGCAAGTTTCTTCAGAGGCATTTGCAGTACTCTTATATCATGAGTCCTAATTGGAGTAGGCCCATTGAATCAATTATATTTATCTATGAACCGGTGTGATGTAGTGGTTTAAGCACTGAGCTATGACTCTGGTGATCAGGGTTTTAATCCCTGCTTGATCATGAAAACCCACTGAGTGACCCTGGACAAGTCACATTCTCTCAGCCTCAGAGGAAAACAAAGCCCCCCCCCAAAAAACCCTCTGGACAAATATTGTCAAGAAAAACCTGTGCTGGGTTTGCCTTTGTTGTTGTTGTGTGCCTTCAAGTAATTTCCAACTTATGGTGGACTTACTGCGGGGTCTTCATGGGCTGAGAGTATGTGACTCCTCCAAGGTCACCCAGTTGGTTTCCATGGCCAAGCAAGAAATCGAACTCTGATCTTCACTTAAGGTCACCCATAAGGTTGATTTGAACTACAAGAAGAAGAAATGAGTTGACTCACTACTGAAGAATTGATTCACTGGGGATACTATAGTTGGGACTAACCTAGAGGAGTCCAGCCCTGCTGTGGCAAAGTGAGAGGTGTGGAGAGTTGTGTACATCATACAGACCACTCTGTACTCCTAAGCCCACCTGCTGCACTCACCTAAAGTGGCAAACTTTGTCCCATCATCTCTGCTGAAGTGAGATCCTATTGCCAATCTGGTTGCATTTTGTATATTTTTGTTATACAAAGTTATTGCCCAGTTCTGCATGTTCTAGGGAATATTGTTGCTGTTGTGTGCCATCTATAATAATAATAATAATAATAATAATAATAATAATAATAATAGGCAACACACAACAACAACAACAGTATCCCTTAGAACATGCGGAACTGAGTAATAACTTTTATCATAATCACAAAAACCTTATAAAAGTGAACAAATATGCTGCCGTCTTCTGGACAACTTCTCTAACAACTCTGTGATGAAATAATAATAATAATAATAATAATAATAATAATAATAATAGAAATGTGATGATGATGATGATGATGATGATGATGATGATGATGATGATAGCCAGCATGGTGTACTGGTTTGAGTATTGAACTATGACTCTGGAGACCAGGGTTTGAATCCCAGCTCAGCCATGGAAATCTACTGGGTGATCCTGGATACATTCTCAGCCTCAGGGGATGGCAACGGAAAACTGCCTCTGAAGAAATTTGGCAAGAGGACCCCATGATGGCTTCACTTTAGGGTCACCATAAGTTGGAAATGACTTGAAGTTACACAACAACAACAGGACCAGCAATTACTTTTTCCCCCCTTTTCTTTTTAAATATGCTCATATACAATGCATTCCTAATGGTATTCTAAGAAGGGGAGTTCCAAAATGCCCAAATCAGAAGATTTACAGCTTCATAAAATAAAAATGGAAAAAGGGGAGGATGAGGAAGGATAGGAAGGAATCTTTCCTGTTGCCCTTCTTGGGTAAGCTGCAACCTTATCAAAATATGCCACCTAAAAGTGAAGGGGTGCATGTGCTTTAAGGCGCTACCTTCAAACTGAGTCAATCTCAAGACTGGTGACTCTTCTGGGTTAACTTCCCCCATCAGTGAGGAAAGTGTTTGATAAGAAATGGGAAAGAGAAAGCAAAAAAAGCTTCCTTTGCCCCCAAAGAGTCACCCCAAAGACCTCTTTCTCTCTGGGATGCTCAGCCTCTTTCATTGAGAGGGCAGCTAAAAAGAAACAGGGGTTTTGCTTTATCCTGGTTGTCCTTTGAGTAACTGACTGGTTCTGTCTTTGCACCAGGAACAGTTTCCTCAACACCAGTCACACAAAAGTCAATGGGATTCCTTCAAAAGTAAAAGTTGTGTATGTGTTGTTTTTTTTAAGCATGACTAACTTGAGGGTCTCAGGAAGGAATCCAGCCAGAGGCAAAGCTTCTGACTTTTCCCTTTAGTTTAGAGAAAGAGGCCCTCTTCTCTCACAGTGGGATGGAAAATCATTATGCAAAAGGATCTTGTGGCACCTTTGAGCATGTGAAAGGAAGAAGCTGATAGCATGAGCTTTCATAGACTTGAGCCTACTTCCTCAGATGCATAGGGATGATGCATAGGGGGACAGAAAGAGGGTTCACTCACCTTCCCTCCCAGAGCTCTTGGGCAAGCCCTATGTTTTCAGCCTCGGTGCCTCATCTGTAAAATGGGAACAATGTACTAATGCAATGAGGGAGAGCAGTCCTGGGGATAGTGGTACTGGGAGTCCATTGCTGGGCTCCAAGGAAATGGGGGGAGCCCCTGAATGGTTTTGTTTTTGGAAGACTATGGGGGGTGGTAGATTGGTTTAAATGTGGTGGAAAGAAAGGAGTGAGGTGTAATGGTTTGAGTGCTGAGCTATGACTTTGGAGACCAGGGTTCGATTCCGAGCTCAGCTGTGGAATCCTCTGGATGACCTTGGGCAAGTCACACTCTCTCAGCCTCATGGGGAACGTAATAGCAAACCTCCTCTGAACAAATCTTGCCAGGAAAATCCAACGATAGGTTCATCTTGGGGTCCCCATAAATCAGGGTCGACTTGAAGTCCCGTACAATGGGTGCAACTACTGAGAAGGCCCTGTTTTCCAGCCAGCAGCTCCCACCATAAAGGGACCTTGAGATGGCCTCTCTCCTTGAGACTTTAGGGATAACTACTACTGATCTGCTTTACAATGTTCTTGCCAGGACTAACTGAAGACACATTTTAATGTGTGGGTTGGAAAGAAACCTCCCTCCTTTTGGTACACTAGGAAACAAATGTGGGAATTATTGGGGGTGGGGAGGAGGAGAGCAGGAATCAGCACTTTGAGCGTTGGGACTATGAATCTGGAGACCAGGGTTCCAATCACAGCTCAGCCATGCAAACCTAGTGGGTGACCTTGGGGAAGTCACACTCTCTCAGCCTCAGAGGAGAGCAATGGCAACCCCTCTCTGAGAAAAAACTTGCCAAGAAAACCTCATGATAGGGTTAGGCCTTAGGGTCTGCGTAAATCGGAAAGGACTTGAAGACACACAGCAACAAAATGCCATCCTATGCCATTTGCAGGGAGGACAGGCGGCCAAGCAGACCCACTTCTCTGGTGCTACTCAATGGGCTTCTTAGTCCAGGGTGCTCAGAGGGTGCCCTCCTTTTCCAGGACATGTCCTACATTTCAACCTTCTCTCCAGGAAAAAATTCCAAAAACGTCCTCCATTTGGAGCACGACTAAGAAGCAGGGATTTACATTCACATGAGTGTTTCTCGCTGTTATTGGGTCACGTCCAACATTTTTCTTGAGGGTCCTACATTTTGCGGTGCTTTGCTCTCTTTTGCGGTCCAAACGGAGGACATTGTGGAATTCGTCCTGGACAGAAGGCTGAAATGTAGGGCATGTCCTGGAAAAGGAGGACACGATCGGATCACCCTGCGTCCCTGGTTAGATGGGGAAAGAAACCCAGGAACTGGTGCTCCAGGAGGCTTTCCCTCCGGCGCTGAAGGGCAGTCCTGCGCTTCCTCATCTCCTCGCAAGGGGGAGCCAAAGATCCCAAGCGCTTCGGGTCCATCCGCCTTTCAGTCTGCAGTCTTCTCGGGGGGTTGCAGACTGCCAGAAATAGTGTGAATTCAGTCCACTTTTAGGGTTAGGGTTAGAGTTAGGGAACCATGGGAACTGTATTTTATTGTGGCATCAGAGTTGTCTGACAGAGA